>CM049992.1:1200000-1800000 GCA_016630955.3 Didymella arachidicola
GACATAGTGCTATGCTGACTGTGACAGGGCTTATATTCGCATGGCTTCTACCTAGAAAGTGCATGCTTGGTGCTTGCGCTGGCCACTGTACACGACAGCGCCGAGCTATCTAGCAACTGCTTCGAGATGCTTTGTACCGGTCTGCGACTTCTGCGACGATTGGGGTTACATGAACCCATAAGAAGCACTAGTGCCGCGGTCGAACAGATGATCACCAGAATCCAGAACTTGCGACCGGAGCTGGCATCGAGTAGTGTACCGCTCTCGAGCAACAGCAATGTATCTGGCGCATTGGGCGACGTGACCCAGCAAGATATGGTCTTCGATTCGCCGGGTGCACCTTTCGGCGCCTTCAGCTCCACTATACCTGCTATCACGCCAGCTGCTTGGGACAACGAGTTCTTATTGGATGATCTCTGGTCGGTGATGGATTGGAATGTCGGGTTTCCGTCAATGGACGTAGGCGCAGTGACTTTACCACAATTGCAACAACTCGAAGGTCCAATTCTAGCACCAAATGGGGCCTAGAAGTCTTTACCCGGGGAGCTTGGGCATGAAAACGAACGCTGTTATTCGTAGACAAAGGCAGCGCTGTGTTGGCTGCAGACACCTGAGTGATCTGAGGGACGACCGCTAAAGGGCTAGCAGATCACGAACGTTTGCTTCTTTAGGATCCATTTACTTGAATCTCTTGTATTAAGTACCGAATCTTTGCCTCTTGCCGCTTGTGATGAGGCTTCAATGCGTGTGTTTGAAGGCACTCCATTTGTTTGGTTACTGAGGGCTGCTGGTATGTCCTCACCTTCGTCCAGAACAGTGTGGCCGAAGTAGTCTCCGTACATCCACTTGTGAAGGTAGCAATCGCTAATGAGCATGTATCGCTTCGTGTGCTCATCATGCTCGTCAATCTCTTTACGGAGAATGAATGGAGTTTTGGCTCCATCGAAGATTACCACCAAGTCTCCCGGCACTATGAACAAAGATGCAAAGCCCACATGGCCACGAACTGTCCTCATGATGGACTTGTCCCTGATCTGTGAGAAATGTTGGTGGTCAAGGGAGTACAAGTCGTGTGTGACCTCGTGACGAACGTGATTGCCATGAGGACTAGGAATGGTTCTAGGAGCATGGTCTGCTGTGCCAGTGATATAGGGGGTATCGACTAGATCCATCGATCTACCAATAACCTCGAAAATACTCTCGTATTCGATTGTCGGCCCAAGCTCATCCAGAATCGGACTTTGGTCATTTCTGAGCCGCTCGTAATGCTTATGAAGACAGTAGCGCACATCTTGTACTATTCTGGTCTCATCCGACACTTCGTTGAAGCCATGTCCCGAAATGCAGCGCTCTCCCAAGAGTCATGATGCTCGACCACATCAATAAAAACCCCTTTGAGAGAAATCGTCTGTTCCGGAATTAATTTCAAGTCCAGAGGATATCGTTGTCCCGCTCCGAATGGTGAATTAGAAGACTTTATCGGGAAATATTCAACCTCTAACATATTCTCAAGTGACGGTATGTACGAAGGAAACCCTTGTTCGAAATTGCAATAATGAAGCAAGGAAAGGTCGCCAGATCTGAGGCTTTTGTGGATGAAGTCAGTACGCACCTGTGTCAGACTTAGAGAGTAGTCACAGATGATCCCTGTGTCGTTTGCGATTCCTAACATTCCGTAGATGAGATCCCGGGGGTCAATGCAAGTCCTCCTGCGCCCGATGCCTAGGACAAAGTCTGCCAGTGTGATTATTTCGCTGCGTATTGATGCGCGAAGCTGAGTGCGGAGGTGGAAAATACCCGTTGTTGCTCGGATTTGACGCAGTATAGTTCCCCACGTATAGCGACGCGCACTCCGAATGACCCACGCGTCCAGCTTCTCAAGCGATCTATAAATATCCCGTGGATTGATCCAATGACGTCCCAAGAGGAAGATGACGTCCCGTCCCAGAAGGAACTCTTGTACTGTCCACATCCGTTCGAACCTGTGATTTCAATCAGTATCTGGTCTTGTTGTTCAGACATGCCGACAAGCTGTCAAGCAGAGGTATGTCTGCCTTACCACGGAAGAGTTATGAAAGAGTCGTTCAACCGACGGAGTGAATTCTCGGCGATGGGTGTATCGAGGTCCTCAGGCCGGCTGATTACCTCTCTCAAGGCCTCCATAACCCTTAAGTCCTCAGGACCTAACCACACAATAACTCTCACGGCATCCCGAAAAATCGACCCCATACGGAGAACTTGGTAGCTCTTATCCTGCGCATCGCTCTGATCGATGCATACCGCATCTACCCAAAGTCTGCATCTCCGAACTGGCTTGCGCAAAGCCTGCAGGGCGTCATGCAGGTTCTGTGTAGTTCGAAGTAGGCCTTGTGAGGCAGACTCTTCGATCAAGATGCTGTGATCGAGGACGTTACCATTCCATGTGTATGACAAAGCTTCGAATGCCATGTCATCGCCGGGTGTGCGCTCGATCAGTCGACATTGTCGTGGTGAACCAGAGGGTCCAGGCAGAAGCTCCAGTATCCGGATAGAGTCTGGGTACTGCAGCGGTTTGTAACGATATGGTTTTTCTAGTGATCTAGACATCAGAACTTCCTGACCCAGGCCAAATGGAAGGCTGGTAAGTGTGTAGCGCGCAGGGAAGAGACGTAGGGTCGAGGTTCGCAGCCTGACCAGCCCCGCACTAATGCGCCTCCATGAATCCTTCCTCATGTGGCAACACCTACACATCTCCAAAAAGTCACTCTTCATTACCGACTACAAACGCAGTCGTATAGCATACTATCCTCATTACTGTCATGCTGATCATAACGCTTCCATCTAGTTGAATATTCAATAATCCACATAGCTCAACCCATGCCCAAATCTAAAAACTGGATTCTCCGTATCAAACGGCACATCCTCCTTACTCGCCGCCACCGCCTCCATACTCCTGGGCAGATCAAACGGCAACTTACCCAGGGGCGTGTACCCATCAACACCAAAGACAACATCTAAGAATGCTTCACCCGCTGCACCATAGTTAGCCAACAGCGCCTTGGCCTGCTCGGCGATCTCAGGAACAGCAGCAGGACGATCGAGATAGATGTCGACGATAGTCGGGACAGCAGCGTAGATGGCAGCCTGGCGTGCGCGCTCGGTCGCATTGTACTCAAGCGAGCCGGCGTGGTAGTTTGCTTCGAAGCCGCCCGGGCGGGGCTCGTAAGGGGCCTGCAGGCGGAGCAGTGCGATGTCTGCTTCTTCAGGCGTGTTGACGACGGTGATGTCGCGCTGAGCGAGGAGGGTCTTGTTGAGGCCTTCGGTGTAAAACTTCACGGTCTTGTCATGCATGAGTGGTAGTATGGTGTCGTTGTTTGTTAGGAGCGTGAAGGACTTGCGCTGCGTGTCTTGACCCGCAGCTAGGAATTCGGGGGTACCGACGAGCTTATCCGCGGCGTCGACGTCAACGAAGGGGTTCTCAAAGAGGCCGAGGAGGAACTTCTCGCGCAGCAGACGGCGTACAGAGAAATCGATGCGGTCCTCGCTGATAGTGCCGTTCCCAACAAGCTGAAGGACGAGGTCGAAGCGCTGCTCGCCGCCGAATTGGTCAGCGCCAGCGTTGAAAATCTTCTCTGCGCGTTGGATTTCGGTCAGGTTCTCGGCGCCCCAAGCACGGGCGGGCATGTCTTGGCCGCGGATGACAGCGTCAGTGACGAGACCCCAATCGGTGACTACAATGCCCTCAAAGCCAAGCTCGTTGCGAAGAAGGTCGGTGACGATGCCCTTGTTCATGCCGGAAGCGACTTCCTCGTACTTGGTGCCCATGGGACGGGAGTAGTAAGGCATGATCTGGCGGGCGCCAGCCTTGATGGCAGCCTTGAAGGGGATGAGGTGGTGCTCGAAGTTGTTGCCAGGGTAGGTGGCATTCTTGCCGTATGTGAAATGGCTGTCCTCGCCATTCTCGACGGGGCCACTGCCAGGGAAGTGCTTAGTCACTGTAGTGACCGACTGATTGCCAAAGGACTCTCCTGTGAAACCTTCGATGTAGGCGACAACGAGCTCAGCAGTGAGATTGGCATCCTCGCCCATGGTGCCTCCAATGCGGGCCCAGCGTGGCTCAGTTGCAAGATCTACCTGTGGGTGAAGTGCTGACCGAAGACCAATGGCCAGATACTCCTGCCTTGCGATGTTCGCGAACTCCTTGACCAGCGATGCATTCCTTAAAGCTGCAAGACCAAGACTCTCAGGCCATTGCGAGAACGCTGTGGCGGCGATCTGCGAGCCGACAGCATCTGTGTAGGAGTTGCGGGGATCTGAGGACAGGGTGACGGGAATGCCAAGACGAGTATTCAAGGCAGATTGCTGAATGTTGTTGTACCATTGAGCCGCAACACGCGGGCTGTTGACAGCTCCGGCAAGGTTGAAGTGCGTTTGAAAGTTGCCCTCAAGCGCAAGCACAGTGGTGTTGTCAAGCGTGCTGCTACCATTGGCTGGGAGGTTCAAGATGCTCTGGAACAGCTGTCCGGCCTTCTCTTCCAGAGTCATACGTTGAATCAGGTCGTCAACGCGCTGGTCCACGGGTAGTGATGCATCGCGGTATGGCAGTGCTTGGGTATCGCTCCGTAGTATGAAAGCATTGTGCTGGAAGGACCTGGCTGGTACAGCCTTAGCCATGGCTGTAGCAGCAAAGAAGAAGCCAATAAAGGCCTGCTTTGTGAAGTTAGAGCGTGTGCTTCGGTAGACCATTTTGACTGAAGAGTAGCGCAAAGTACTTTGTGATGTCTCTACAGTGACATACCTACTATTTGTACTGCCACCACTGTTCGCACGCCACGAGTCGACCTTGTCAAGCTGCAAGCCACTTCCGAAGAACAGCCATCACGGAAGCTCGAGTCGTTGAAGGTTTTGCGATGGTGTTGTGCCAAGTGGAAATGCGAAGAACGACTCCGCCCTCCATAGCTGCCTGAGGTGCCATCGTCGACTGCCGATGATGATGCCAAGCTACTAGAGTGTGGAGATTAAGGCATCTGTGATGTGGGGTTGCATCTCTGGGGTGCGCGCATCCTTCCCGCCCCGGCTTTTACCCGACCCTAATTTTGTGATTGGGTTCTCGGAATATTGTTTGCGTGAAAAGAATTGCCGAACGGCGCTGTCGCCCAAAAGAAGGTAGTATACGCACCGATGCACATCGTCATGTGAGGTTAAAGGTCGTCTTCTCGGTACAAAATGCTCCACTCGCCAGGTTGCTGGCCTGTTGATGGACAATTTGACATGCATGTTGACATGCTTCACAACTTGGCAGCTTGTTATGTAAAATACGCTAGGTCCTTGTTGTGTGGCCGATGACGGACAATATCTCATGATGATAGAGGGACATGCTGTTGATTTGATTCGTGAGCCGGTGTGCCTTGAGTCGTGGGTATGAACAACGGATGCGAAGAGACGGATGCTGACACGGACCGAGAACCGCGGCCGCTTTGCAATCATTCCATTGCCTTTCAATATTCTATGTTAGGTGTACATGCTAAACCGTTACGTCGTATCGTGCAGCCTCGTATGCGAGGCTGCTAGGTATCGTCTTCCTTGCTGTTCTTCCCCTCATCGTACACGCCTGCACGCACTATGTCCAAAGGACTAGTAGAATCCTTTCCTCGCACTTCCTCGACCACGACTCTCCTTCGCATGAATGCAGCAAATGCTCATCTGCTCGCACCAGTCCCTGACCATATACACCTCCAATTCCTTCTCGATGACCAGAACCTCGTCATCCCTCTCCACGCCCAGGATTGCATTGCCCTTATTCTTCAACTCATTGTTGTACGCCTTCACCTGCTTTTGCGTTGCGCGTCTATACGTATGAAGCTTCGTCTCGCTATTGAGATAGGCTGTGAGGTCTTCGAGGACAATGGGATCGTACATAAGAATCTTCTCATGCCAGCTTGGCTTCTTGGGGTCTGTCGTTGGTGGTATGGAGCGTATATGTGCTGTTATGGCGGAGCAGATTGCGGGCTTGATTTTCGCCCACTCTAGTTGAGATGTGAGAATACGGAAGATGGGCGTAGGGCCGTGGTCATCTGGCAGCATCTTCGACACCTCCCGGTCGAACGCCAGAGGCAAAGGAGGTGAGTTTCGTAGCTTGCGTACTCGTGGCGGGGTAGGCGAGAAAGCTTCCAGTACTTCCTCTTCCGAGTCTAGAATTTCCTCAATGTCGATGAAGCGACCAGATCCCTTAGGCGGAGTTGATACAATCCGCTGTGGTGTTCGCCGCGGAGAGCCTAGCTTGTGCGATGTACGCAATACTGACGCAGGAACTGTGGGGATCGCACTTTGTGCTTTTGGGGTCCTGCCTCGACGCTTCTTGGAAGAGCCTGATGCTGGAACTTGTGCCGGCGCCGATGGTGGTGGCCTCGATGTTTCGGGAGCGGGCTTGTGTTCTACGCTTGGAGGAGCGGATTGGAAGTCATCAATATCTGCGAAGCTGGCCGGCGACCCAGCGTTCTGATTTGAGGGGGGAAGACTGTTCTCTAAATCATCGATATCCTCAAAGATTTCATCATGCGCCAGGCGTGTAGGCGTACGCTCTATCAGAGACTTTTGTGACTGAGACTCGGGAGGTGTCGGTAAGTCTGACGGGATCCCAATCGGAGCAGTAAAGTCAACAGCGGGTTCAAGGTCGTCGATATCCACAAAGTCAGATGGTTGATTTGCCTCCTCGTGAGCAACGTCCATGAGTAAAGGCAGATCTTGCGTTCTGTCCGGTTCTGGTATGTATACATTCTCTGCGTTCTCTAGCAGGCCGCCTTCGTTGTCTCTGGTACTCTCTCGCCACAGGCCCCGCTTACCCTTTACCCGTTGTAGCTTTAGCCATCGCGGAGGGGCTTCCAGTAGGTAGTCAGGCGCACCGTCAACATTCAGCTCCGATTCTGTAATCGCTTGCTGAATCTGTCGTAAAGTCGCTGGAGACTCCTCGAGCGCTAACTGGCTTGATGTGCCAAACACGATATCCTGTTGATTCAAACGCATCGCGGCAGACGTGGGACTGAGTAGCTTTTCGACGACTTGCTTCGGCTTAGCAGCGGGCTTTGACGTTGCTTTTCTCGCTCGAGGTTTCGCCTTTGTCGTTGCACCTTCAGACCCTTCCCGGGACTTCGAGCGTTTACGAGGGGCTTTCTTCGGCGGCGACTCGCCGTCTAGCGCGACGTCGTTCAGAGAGACTTTTGTGGTGCTCGTACGGGGTGAGAAGAAGTCGCTCGTGACGGCTTGCGCGTCCACGAGGAGATCTTTCGATGCATATTGGCCTGTGACTAGGTCTGTAATAGTCCTAGGCTTCTTTTTAGGCGCTTTGCTCTTTCCTGTAGGGGAGGCTCGTGATATTGTTTGAACGCGTGGCAGATCGACTAGCTCGACTCGACGACGCTTTGTCATACCTGAGACTGGCTCTTTCGGCACTGTCGCATTATTGGCGACCTTCACGGTTGGCGATTCATAAGTAAAATTGGTGACAAGACTGGTAAAGGCACCGTTGCCAGCACCGGGAGCCATAGGTCTGTTCTCCTTGCCAGTAGATCCAGTCGCTGGAGTCTGTATCACTGTGTCTCTCGGTGGCGTCCAGACCCGTCGTCTGGAGACTGCTTCGTCAAGTTCAAGCCCCTCCAGGATCAGATCTGACGATTTGCGCTTAGCCGCCTTCTTCTCGGCCGGTGGACTCTGAGGCAAGTCCCATATTGATTCAGCCTGCGCCTTGTTCAGGCATGCTGGATTGGAAGTGGTGTTGGCTTGATCCTTGTCGGCTGAGAAATGATTTGACACAACGTCTGCATCTTCCCGTGACGCCTTGCCAGCTTTAACAGCAGCCCTGGGCTTCGTGACCCTTATCTTCCCTGGCTTCGGCGCGGTGTCATTGTTTTCGACCTTCTCCTTCTTCGCTCGCGGTTTTCGCGGTTTGCCGGATTTCGTCAGCTTCAGCGTGTCAACTGCTGGCTCTGCGGGCGCTTCGATTGTTGTTTGCGCTTCTGCATTCTCGGAGACTGGCGAATTTTTCGAAGGAGGGATTCGAAGTTCAGGCTCGACGGTGGTGTTATTGACCTCGAGCTCTTTGTCTGCTTTGGATTTTCGGCTCCTTGGCTTTGGCTTCGGCTTTTCGCCATCTGCGCCGGTCGCACTCTTCGTAGTTCGTTTCTTGGGCTTCTTCGCAAGGACAGAAACCTCTCCATCGCCTTTAAGTGAGACTCTTCTCAGTGGAGCCTGGTGCACATCCACAAGACCGTCGTCCGACTGCTGCGCAGAGTGCTCGGAGCGCACGAGGCTGCTCACGGCGGCGAATCCCCTTGCAGCTTTCTCAGGGATCGGAGCTGCTCGAGAACCGGATGTCAACGCGCCAGAAGTGTGTTTGCGAGGGCTGGTAGGTGGAGAGGAGGCAAATGGCGAGGATGGTGGCATTGCGACGCGTCTTGCGGGCGCTGCATGACGCGGGGAACTGAACGCATCGAGGGCGGGCGGGGATGACGAGAGCACAACGAGTGTGTGCTCCTTCCCGGCCATTTGCAGTATGTGAGCCCGCCGCCTGAGAGCCAGCTTTCGATTGGGCAGGTACGACCAATGCGGCGGGAAGGTGCATGGTGTTGTGGAGAAGGAGAATGAGCATCAACCGCGCTTGGGCCGCCACCTCGAACGCGAATTCACATGCTTTCGCGTTCAGCCTCAATCCTCCACCCCGTCCCGCACCTTCACACGAATATGCTGTAACACAGACCATATTAGCCTGCACGATGTTTCGGATCTCCACGGTAACCACACATCTCTCGTGCTCAAGTCCCAGTCGCCAATGAGCCTATTCTGAGCGACCTTAGAATAATGGCAAACACAAGGGCGGAGGCTCGCAGCCTCGCAGCCTTGCTTTCAATTTTCGCACACTCACTCCATGCCTTGGTCAAGCTCACCTAGGCAGCCAACCTCAAACTAACGACGGGCTCTGAACTGAGATGAAGCTCCCAGATGAAAAGCTCCAGGGGCTCTCGGTCGTGCCACGGCTCGGACAGCTTCGACGAAGAGATCGAGCAAGGGCGCTTGCCTGTTACTTCACCTCACCTGCAGATAACCCAATAACGACGGTTCAGCTCGCCCTCCCAGATTCGCACACTCAAAGCTCTCACCTCAGAGCTTGCTTTTCATGAACCTGGCCTCGGTATGCTCCCTTGCTCTTTCTGATCCCGGCCTCGCCCATGACCTTCCCTTCATACCAACACCTTCGCTGTCACCCACCAACCTCGTTGATGCTGCTACGACACATGCTCCAGTGCCCGACGAAGCAACAGCATGAAAGAGAAAGATTAATCTGGTTGGGATCATGCAGACTCAAGTCCTTACAAGAATGCAAGCAGTGCGTGGTCAAGCTGACGCCTTCAGCCAGCAGCGCTGCCACTTCGTCCACACCACCCCAGCGTCTCACCGGCAGGCACATACCAGAACACCTAGCAAGAGATCTGGGTCTTGTTAGCTGACAGTCATCTTCGACTTCCTTGCCTCTCACGACGAACGGCGGACACTCCTGCAAGACCTTCGATCAATGTCGCCGACCCCGTTGGCCAGCTCAGTCCGACAACAAAGTTGACCATATCGACATAAGGCTCCGATTTCTTGCAGTCAGCACTTGACTAGATATGAGCTGATGCGACTGCTCAACGGCCTCTTCAAGTTGCGGTCGGCTCACGTCAATTTTCACCAGGCACGCATTGTTCACAATGCAACATAAATCTGCACAATCGATTGTGTACATTTTTCTGGGCTTTGTCAGCATAATGTTGATCCAGAGTGCTGCCGACATACCAATTACTATCTGAGCAGGGACTACCAACGCTGGTCCATGCTACTTGATCATCCTTCCAAAGCAATCCCTTCGTCAAGCCCTCCCAAGATGTCAGGGAAACTGAGCAGCAGCAAGAGCTTATGGTCATACCGGAGAGCCATCGATGCCTCAAGAATCCTGGTGGAAGTTGACCGACACAAAGACAACTTTGGCTCGGGTGTTGCTCCGCTGACGGAGGGCTTCATATCATTGATGAAAGACAGTTGTGGACCACAGTCAGCTCGTGGGAACTTGGGCTGACACCCTATCACCGCCTTACATCTTCTTGTCGCTGAATTTGAAATGGTACTCTCCAGCACAGTGGTATCCTCTATTGTTCAGATGTCGTCGCGGATGCGTCTGCCGATCTTGGGTCCCGCGCGAACTGCATGCGTTTCGCCGAATTGCCGGCCGATCTTGGGCATGTCCACGTTGATACGGTCGAGTGCCCCGAGCACGCCGACTGCGCTTCCACGGGAAGTTACCACTCCAATTCGGACCTTCTCGTCGCCAGCCTTCTGGCGAAAGGAGCAGGTGCCGGCCTCCTAGTCGCGGCGTGAGCTGTGCCGAAGCCAGCACGAAGCCGATCGACACACCTTGAACGATCAGCGGTGGATAAACCGCAACGACTGTGGCCTTCTAGGCCGGCGTCCTGTAAGAATGACCTCAGCTCATGCTAAAGGGTATCGTACTGTTGTTATGGTGAAGACAGGGAAGAGCGCGGACTGTCATCTGGTTAGAGTAACGTCCAAACGATGAGCCGTTTCTCGAGGGTTGTCTCCTAATACTCGTTAGCTTTCGCTAGGTTTCAATGGAAGCCACAGGGAGAACGAGATCCTGCGTCGGCTACCATGGAACTAACCCAGGACGCTTCTCGACCTACTGCGGCATCGACGTTCTTGACCGCCCTAGATGCACTTCCCCGAGCTCTGGCTGAGCCTGAGGCATTATGCACTTGCCCGAGCTCGGGCTGTGCTTGAGGCATTGTGCTGGGTGGGCACCATGCGACAGGATGTCGCAGTGATGTACAATGTCGTACATCCAGTCTCCGTAAGAAGATAGAGCGACACGAGGTGTCCTTGCAAGCTCAGTCCCGCGCTTACCGGGATTTACTCACCGACGGCGAGCTTGTGAAACGTGATCTGGTGCATACTCATCGAGCATCGACGTGTGGATCTCACGAGCCACAGAAATGTGGCCAAGCTTCGCTTTAAGGCCTGTGCCGTAATCCAACTGCCTGGAAACTCGAGCAGCCTCGGACTCAGGTGCTTGATCGAAGACAGAATGGTGTCTTTGTCTGAAGGGCCTCTGTATCGTGCGAGTGGGCCAACCATACGAAAGCGTTGAGCTTGCCCATGGTCTCGACGAGTTTACCGACCTGCTTCTTGCCGACATACTGCGGGTGGTCGATGACGCTGAGCTTATTCGGGCTGTCCTTGACCTTAGTCGAGACTTCGTCACCGGAGCCGGCATTATCGTCGTAACTTTGTTGACTGCATGTCTTCGAGAGTGCTGGGGCTCGTGTATCATGCAACAGCTTGCATGAGCCACTAGTGACTTGACACCGACCCATATTCATGGATTCTCCCAAAGCTAGACGTAGTCTTGCTCGTACTCGTTCAACCTTTCTGCGAGCAGCGTGGTGAAACGAATATTGTTTCCGAACACGGATTTTGAACGGCTGTGAAGATAGCCTTCACGCACGCGAGGCTGGTATAGACTGCGACGCTACTGATGCGCCAGCCCTGGACTCTCCTCGACGTGGCATCCCAATGGCGACTGGCGAGCTAGAAGTTGAGGAAGTCCTTTTTTGTCTTCCCGTCTTTACGGACGTGCCACCATTCATAGGTGCTGGAAAATCTTCGCGGAGGGGTTGCTGGGTGCTGCATGTGGTACTCCGACACCAACAGAGTATTTTTGCTGCTACGAGTCAAGTCAGTCTTCGATCTTCTACATGCCTGGTTATGCTTACTCACATGCTTTTATCGAGCAGAAGCACGACATCATCAGTCGTTGAATCCATGGCACCTACGTGCCTCGGGGCTTGAGGAGAGCTTGCCGTAAAGCGCTGGGAGTGTACTTCTCGCCGCCGTCTCGTCTCTTCGTCCGCCTGGCGAGCGTGAGCGGCGGCGGTCGCTGTGGTCGTCGCGGTGGCTGCACTAACCTGCATCAGCATGGGCGCCGCGAGATACGCGCTGGTGGTGGTACCGAAGCCTTCCCGGGCGCTACCTCCAGATCGACCATCCTGCAGACCGAAGGGATGCGGTTCTGGAAGCTGCAGACCTTCTTGAGGTCTCGATTGGTCTTTGCGCGAGGGGCGGAGCCCGAGCAAACGAGCATCGCAGACACCTGTAGTGACGCTGCCACAACAGTCTGTGCTTTGACAGCTGTTGCAGAGGGACGAACTGTGGCGAAGATCTCGAGACTGGTTCTGCTGACGAAGACTCTGCATCTGCCAGTACATCTGGCTGTACTGCATCAATCTCCCGCCCGCGTCCTGCCGACGGTTGTGTTTGTCTTGGCCAGAAGCATGGTATTGCTGTACGAAGATGGTCCGCTTATCACGATCGTCTTCGGTAGCTTTCGGTGTAGCCGTCTTCTCACGACAGCCGAGATCCGTGGCTTCTCGATCGTTAAACTACTCTCGCGATGTGGAGTCTTCTCATCCATGGAACAAGGCCCTCCTTATCGGTCATCAAGCCTCAGCGACCGCGCTGCCAGGATCTCGATGTCCCCGTACTTCTTCCAGTAGCCACGGAAGAACCAAGGCTCGCAGCCTCTACGGCCAAGCACTTATGGAGAAGACCTCAAGGCATGCGAAAGGGTGGCATGTTGCTGTACCTAGGCCACTGGCGTAGCCATTGCGGATCAGACGCTCCGTCATGGACCCAGACCATATCGTTGTCCTGGATGTCCAGCACATGTGTCGAGACACAACAGCTTTCAATACTGTGAAGGTGTCCGGGGCAAGTTTGCCGCCCTGCAATGTAAATTAGATGGCACTCGAGATACTCAGTCTAGGAATCCCCCTTTCCCCTCCTCCGCGTCTCGTCTTCGAGACGTGTATCGAGGTCTCTGCTATGGAAGCTTTCCTCTTCTCGACTACCGAAGTATGATCCGATTGGCGAGTTCGGTGGAAAATCCGTGGAAACCTCTGAACTGGAGGAAGGACAGACGTCTTTTCGAAGGAGACATAGAAAAACTGTGGAGCCTTTTGAGGGCAGAGGCCATGGAGAAGACCTCAAGGCATTTTCAGGTTTTTGTCGAAGACTGACGATGGAAGAAGGAAGATCTCAGTAGACTGAAGAAGTCTTTATATAGCCCTCCAGAGGGTGCTGAGGCCGACACGTGTGAGGGTTTCAAGCGGACCATGTTCGACGCGTACAGTTTTCGAAATCGTACGTTTTCGAAACATGCTCGAGAAGAGTCGTGGTCGACTTCCTCAAATGAGGTACAAGGGGTGCTTCCTGCACGTGTTTGTCAGTCATGTGTTGGCTACGGTGTGACACGATGGTGGGGCAGCTTACCTGATATGGTACATGGCGGCGACGACGTAGCCGCACTGTGGGTGGTGAGGGCCTTCAGAGCTCCTGGAAGAAGTTGAATCACCATCAAGTGATGTTCGCCTCCATAGACACTGGCATGGTGAAGGTATCGTCAGAGGTGGCACTTCTTCATCGCTGTGAGCGGCAAACTGGAGACTGCAAGTCAGCAAACTGAAAATCTGGAACCTGGCAAAGAGGAACAGCATCAGGAGAGTCGATGGAGAGATCGAAACTCTAACCAACACTGTACCAGCTCTGCAATCGCTGCAAGCGGGGGTCATGATGTTGCCGAACTGCGCGCTTGACCGCGCGAGCTTGACCGAAGCACGATCAAGGAGAAGCAAAGGGCTGTCGAAGCTTACCTGAGATATCATGAAAGCTTCTTCGAGCTTTCCTGCATATTGTACGGAATCCAAGGGCATCACCGTACCAGCAGCAGCTCTGGGCGTGGTGTTGAAAGCCGGCAAGCTGGAGCTACCCCGCCTGCTGATGGTCAGACTCAAGTTGGCAACGTCCAAGATGATGACTACCTACTCGGTGTTATCAAGGAGAGACGATGGAATCAATTCCAGCGGACTTACTCGTGGCGGAGAGGGTCGGTGGTGGTGAGGTGGTCTGGCGTGGGAGCTGGTAAAGGTGGTGGAGTTTGACGCGCCTCACACGCACCTCCGCCCCAGCCGAGCACAGGCACCCTGCCAACTCAGCGGTGGAGTGATGCCAGAGCTCCCAATGCAGGGGCTGTAGATGCTGGGCAATGTCCGCGATCTCAGGTCTACGAAGCTGCAGTCAGAGTTGCAGATCTAGCAAAGATGCAGCAAACTGCAAAGCAGGAGAGCATGCAAGGCGTCACGACCACGGACAGGGTGTGGCAGATCGAGACAGCCCCTTCACAAGGCGTCGATGACAGCGGCTGGCCCGTCGAATGCACTCACTGTACTTTCGTCCGTCGAACAGGCGCAAAGGCTTGCAGCCAACAGCAACGCGGGGAGTGCATACCAGCGATTATCTGGACACCTTGGCGGTATTTTGTGACGGCGGAGCGCCGTATCGTGAGCCCCAGGTCTCCGCTGGTCGTGCAAGCCCCATTGTGAGGCATTGGGAGACGACGAGATGTCGACTTAACGAGCCAGCTGAGCAGGTATGACCGTGATGCTGGAAACATTGCGCAACTACTCGCCTACATGAGCGCGTTCGGACGCTCTAAGTACCGAAGGTAAGGGTGCTACATGCGCCTGAGGGCTCTTGGTCTTCCCGGTCATACAGCTGATGCCAAAACCATGAGTCGTACATGCTCAGCATGGCTCACAACGATCCTCTAAGTCACTTTGACAAAGTACTAACCCTTCAGTGACCATATGCAGCTCTCGCACGCGCCTCTACACATACCCAGCAGACCGTTAAAGGAGGAGTGCTCCTTCTCTGCTCGATTTGCAGGGACCACTTCTGTCTTGACATGTCACAAACGTGCCTCGTTCCTTCCCATGCATTGTGATCAGCATTGAGGGCCTTCTCTACATTCATCGTCCATTTTCTGCGATTCCAGGTGGCCTCCTTCATCCCTGCCAATATTGTCTTGAGCATCAGTTTCTCTCTGTCGCCTTTCTGCTCATTCGCTTCATCTTGTACATCTTGTACATCTTTCTAGTTGCCAATGGCTTACTGCGCTGTCCTGCACCTCTTTCCTCGATTTCCATCAGCACCTTCCTACTGTCATCCGCACTTTATAACCCCTTCCTCTCCTCCCGCATGCGTCCGTTGCTTCCTTTCCCAAGAATCCGCTTTCCAGCGTCTTTTGACACCTCCCTAAACTTCACACACTCGTATAAGAATGCTGTCGGCCCACAGCCACCTCAGCATGACAGAAAAGTGTTCAGATCCACGCCAAGTCCTGTACGGATCCCCAGTACTCAGGGGTATCTGCCGAAGCAACGCACTTTCCTATCCCTGCGCGGGCCCCAGGAGCGATGTTTTTGTTAGGCAGGGACTTATCCACGTCGGATCCGCACCGTGTATGTCAATGCTGTTGTGATGCGTTGGGTGGCGAAGCGAGAGTATGTGGATTGCGGGCGGTTCGATCGAGGTCTCGAGAGCGTGTTCGCGGTTGGGGAGGTATGCGGAGCAATGCTCAGCTAAGAGCAGGGTAGTCTCCGAAGGACTCGTGGTAGGTACCTGTTCGTTGTTTTAGTCTGTTCTCGGCGTTCATCCTGCATGACATTCATACCTTGCCGATGCCATCTTCCCAGCGACTAGAGGGATACTTTCTCTCCAAAAGTACCTTGCTGCTTCCCGTTTCTCAAAACGCGACTCTGTGGTTTGACCCTGATCGTCGCACGGAGACTACGTGACGCGCGCGGTCAGTGTCAGACTTCGAGGTTGGTAAGACCAGACCAGACCACAATGGGCATGAGACCATGGCATCTTTTCTGAGCTGTTGGTATAGCCGTTGGAGGTCCTGCTCATGCGTCTCGTCCTCCCTTGCCTCTCCTTTGATATGCCAGCCCAGTCCCTACGCTCAAGGCCCGTACCTTCTTTCTCAAGGCATTCTCGCTTATCTATCCTCTGCTCGTGAGACTGCTGAGACTCTTTCGTGAGAGCTTTAATGGTAGTTCCCCCACCGTCTCGACCTCTGTTCGGTGTTGTGAGATACATTGCGCTGTGTCCCAGCCGTAGTGTGTCCTGCACCCAAGAGATTGGTTATCCCGCAAGGTGCATGCCGAGCATCACACCTTCAGAAATCCTTTCTGCTTTGTCTTTTATGACATACTGAAGCATGTTTGCTCTTCTCGAGCTTTGTGGCTGACGCTATCCCAATTGCGCACTCTCTGCTTGCTGGGAACAATGACGCTGGGCCGCCACCACAACGTTGCTTGGGGCGAGGTACCTGGCAATGATTCTTGATGAGTCGAATCGAACGATGCCAGTCTTCTTTGGCTTATTGTTACTTCTGTCAAAGGCTGAGTGATGAGCGCGGTAAGTACGCAGGTCTGGGAGTTCGGCGCTGGGAAGCTCGTTCGCTCTCGAAGGGGAGATCAAGGTTGTATCGTCATCTGCTTACAGATCCTTAAGTTGAGGTATGTGTTTTGGTTCGCTCGATGCTTCTTTGATTTCGTCGTGACGGTAGAGGAAGGTGGCTCGCTGGAGGGCACATGTCCGTGTCGTTGTATTCAGCAATAGCTTTTGCAGGGACTACCGTGGCCAAGGATGTGAACACGGTAGTTCATGGAAAGATGTCTTTAGGCTCTGTAAGTAATTCTCGTAGACTCCGACCTCATGCAGACCTGCACACGATCGCAAGAGCGTGCAAGGGTCAGCCAGGTGTTGTCTTGGCGTCATCAGAACAGTCGTCCTGACCTGTTACTTCACAACACCAAGCTACGAGCAAGTTGAAACAGGCGACCTCTTCCTCCAGTGCTCACAAAAGACAGATTATGATTTCACATAGCACGGGAGTACTGATGGAATCCGTCGCGGGCGTGAATTCAAGTGGGGTATAGGCATGAACACATACTCTGACTATCGTCGTGAAAAGCTGCCGAATGCCTGACAGGTATCACATGGTATAATAAAGAAGATTGGCAAGTATATGTATCATTACATGAAAAAGTCATCGTCGTTTCGGTGCATGCACGTTCGCATCTCATCCGTCATGCTTCTTCTCCGCATCGTTTTCGGTACCATGTTCTGCCTCACTCTCTACCTCTCCTTCATCCTCGCCCTCAGCCTTCTCCTGCATGCCATACTTTGCAATCAATTTGGAATCACCTCCTTCGGATGTTCTCGAGAGAACTTCTCAGCAAGTTCTCAGCCCTCCTTGTCGTCGTCCTCGACCCACCACCACGGATTGAATTTCTGGTCAGTCTCGTGATCGCTGTCCTTGTTTTTGTTTTTGTATCCGAGATTGATGCCTCTTGCGGCAAGCCTGGCTTTGATATGCTCTTGTTCGGCGATGTCGTCTTCTTCCTCACTCTCTTCAGTGCCCAGCGGGATGTAGTCGACGAAGCAGGCCATGGAGGAGTATTTGAGCTTGCACTGCTTCCACCAGATTCCATGCTGAGCCTTTTCAAGAAGACTGATACCTGTTAGCATATGGAATTCGAATTTCCACCATTCTTGACAGTGATCGAAAATCCTTCACTTACGCGAGAGCACCTTCGAGTCTCTCCTTCGCAGCACCGAAGACGGGAGCAAGAGTTCTGATCTCATCGTCCAGCTTCTTGTGAGCGCTGTCATGATCGAGAGCCCATGTTGCCTCCAGCGTATCCCAGTCGACCTTGCGGAAGTTGTCTGCGCCGGAGAGCCTCTCGATACTGGCCAGAGTAGCTTGCGCTTGACTGAGCTGCGCTTTGTCAGTAGAAGCCACTCCAGCATCAGAGGAGCAAACATACATCCTGTGACAGGTTGTGAAGCTCTTCAGCAGACTTTATCGCCTGTTGCAAGGCCGCGGTGTGGATGATTGTGGGGGCGTCGGGCTCGACGGAGGCAGCTGGAGCTGCAGAGATGGTCGACTTTGCGGTTTTGAAAGACTCTGTGGAGTTTGCGGTTCGAAGAGACGCTGCAGAGGTAGTCGAAGCCATTCTTAGAATTGTTGGCCGTGCGATAATGGAGCTGAGAATGAAAAGGTTTCGAACTGCTATTGAAGTGCACGTGGAGGGAATGGAGCAAAGGGACTCTATTACAAGATCCACTTTGGCGTGTGTTACCCCACTATTCTCTCTTCATACTGCGAGCTTCACTGGTAGTTCAAAATTGCAGTGATAAATTGCATTGTGAGATTGAATGGGTACCATAGTCATGTCATTTTCGTACAACTAGTAATACAAAAGTGTCCCTTGATCATTTCTCCGGGTCTTCCCAGTCTACTTCTTGCACTGCAGTCTCAAACTCCGTGTCAGCAGCTGGAATCCACATCCACAGCCTCACCAGCCTGAAGCCGGGTGCTTCGCGGCTACAAGCTGTTAGCATATGCAGATAGGCGCTTCTCGGTACACTTTGAATACTGCAGGGATGGTCTACATACGCTGCTGCAATCTCGTACTCGACCATGAGGTCTTGGACCGCGGTCCAGCATAATGCGTAATCGATGTAGAGGAAGGGCGGAAGGTCATCGATGTAGCCGGTGCTTGTTTCCATGGCTTCTTGTAGCTTGTGGTGAGCGACCTTGGCCTGGAAGTAGGTGAGACTTTGTTCGTAGCTAACACTTCGCCATACTTACCCTGCTGCGCAGGACTACGACCAGAGGCTCGATCGACATGGTGCTTCTTGCAGTCATTGTGAAGGTGTTCGAAGCAGGTACTAGATTCGCAAGCAAATACTGTGATGGAGACAGATCTTTTGTACGTACGAGACGGTGATGGGTTTTGGAAGGAGAAAGCTACAACGCTCCGAGAGGGAAAAGACGAGGCAGCCGCGCAGCCCCCACCGAAGCTCACGCTCACCTCGAGTCACACTAACGAGAAACTTGAGCATGATGTTCACGCGAAAGAATTTGGATTGGATTGGCCTTCACAATGAGTTGCTATTGTTACAAGCTACAAATACAGAACAGCTCGGGAAACCATGGGGTTAACGGCTAATCCCCTGCAGCCACTGGTCCACGCGGACACGGAGGTTGTGGTTGTGGCGGGTATGACTGTCTAAAATCAGTAATGAAGACCTTTGTATGGTGACGCTGGACGAAACGGAGGCGCCAGATGTGTTCTTGGATGAGCAGGAAGACGGCGAGACGGCAGGGCTCGAGGGCCTCCAAAGTCGGTTGGGCCACGCCCAGCAGCGGGAAGGCGTCACGGCGAAGCGGGCAAATTCAACATCGTCGTCCATAGTTACAGCGGTATGGACTTACTGCGATGGTCTCGAAGAGAAGATCGTAGACCACTTCGTGGTCAGCGAGCTGCGCGAAACGGTTGGCGGGATAGGAGTTGGAGGTACTCATGATGACTGTCTAAGCTGTTATATGGGTTAGCAATCTTCTTGATACATAGCCAGGCGTGAACGTACGGTGAGGTTGTTGTGTTGTTGTTTTGACGCGAGCCAAAACACTCACCACACGCGTTGCTGCACTGACCTACGCCGCCGCCGTCACTGGCCATCCGGAACGCAAATTTGATTGAACATCATACTTTGATTCACTATAACACTGTGAGATTACAGGCCTGCGATAGAACTTGACTTCAACAAGCCGTCTCAGTATGGCGTGCAAGCGTACTGCCCCTCTCGAGGCAGTGGGAAATTCTTCCTCAAATGCATGACAAGTCAAGCAGCTCAATGAAAAAGGTTGCGACAGCTAAAGGCAATGGGAAGCTCTTCCTCAAGTGCATGACAAGTCAAGCAGCTCAATGAAAAGGTTGCGACAGCTGGAGGCAGTGTAATACCAGCGTCACTTTGCTGTTGAGTAAAACCCAACAGCCCTGTGAGACAAAAATTGTTGAAGGAGGGAAGGAAGTGTTTTACCACCTCCAAGCTCTACACGGGTAAGGTGTTGAAGCTTCCCAGGGGATGATGAAGGAAAGTCAGGTCGAAGGCGGGGGGAGGGAGATTTATATACCTGCTGCCAAGGGCTCTTACTAAGCAGTCAAGGCCGAGGAGAAGGGTCCGATGATGTACCGGCCTTTTCGTCCGTGCTTTTCACCACGGGGACGAGCTCATCTTGCGCAAGGTCGTATGTCGTCATTGGCGTAATCAGCTTCTTGTCACGCAAGTCTGAGCAAGATCGCATAGGTTGACTACCTGGGTACCATCTCGATGGAACCTGAGGGGCATGTCACAATCGAATCTCCATACTGGTGACGAGACGTGTTTCCTGAGCGCGTCGAACTACCGGCAACAAGTCCTACTGCTTCTATCACCGAAACATCTGTCTGTTCATTTCTGGATTACCACTTGATGTGCCGAAAACTCTTCAACATCTTCATGATCCCATGGTTATCTTGAGCTTGCTGGAAAGAGGCTCTTTAGCATCAGTACTTCTCACCTGCGCTTCTGGTTCATTTGGTGACACCTTAACTCTACATTAGCTGAAGACATATAGGAACGCAAGTACAGTGCCTTCCAAGGTTTGTTGCGCGGAGTTTGCTTGTGCAGAAGGAGGACGGATGTGACTTTTGACACATTCCATCATCAGTTCCGGGTACTAAATGATGTCGAAGAACATATTGGCATTCATACAGCATTTTCCTGTCTCAAATCTAGCAGAAAACCTTGTCCTTTGTCGTCTTGAGACCTCCGGCCATGCACACCTGCAGCTTGTCCAATTGGCAGAGCATGCAACATACACCCCCTCCAGTATCCTTTCCCACAGGCTTCCCTCTTCACAATTATCTTCTAGGATATGAAAGTACCGTCGTCATTATTGTGCCTGCCAAGTGTATTTTGTGGTCTCGCGGTCGCCGCCTCGACAACGGCCAGGCGCGTGACTGCTTGCTCCATCTTGCAGCGCACGCAAAAGCCATCCGAGCCTTTCCTGTGCTTTTAATTCCTCACTGCTCATTTCTGAGTTGTCCTGACCTTGTGTTCCTTTGTGTGCTTCGCGGCATCGATCGTGGGAGAGGAGCGCGGCAGCTTTTTCGTTGGAGCAATGTACGAGCGCGTCCGCAAAACTTTGTCTACGGCGTCGAGAATGATCTCGCGGTAGTTGATTAGAGGACTGAGAGTCGTATAGATTCGAAGGTCCGGCATGACCTTGGAGTAGGCATTGTTCTGGCAGCAAGATGATCAGAAGGAGCAACCGAGTGCGCTGAGCCTCACGTACCATGCGCTTGATTTTGCGGAAGTAGAAAGAGGGACTCAGCTGCGACCAGCTGAGAGCTGTTTTCGAGGAACACAGACATGTATTGAGAATATAGGGAACCGCAAAAAGTGATTGTGGATTCAAGGTGAAGATCTGAGAAATCTGGTGGCTCAGCGCTATACGGTAGGGGTTCGTCGCGCATCTACACAACGGCGGAAGAGTCACGCACGCCGCCCAAATTCTCCTATAGCTTGATTCTTCACATTGAATAGCGACTGATGCTCATCTTTGAAAGGAAACTGACCATAGTATCCCGCTCTATGATCCTTGCAGGAAGGCCATGCGCAAACCCGGCTCTACTTTCTTGAAGCGAACATGCGATATTCAATCATTCGTAGCTTGAGCTGATATGGTCTCATTTGATATTGAATTCGAAGCCAATCACAAGCTTCCCGCAGGGTAATTCGCGCCCAGCATGGTTGAGCCTGCCGTCACCTTCGCTGTTGCGGCGACCAAGTCACCTGGCTCGTGCTTCAACGGCCTTGTTTGTCGCGACCTTTGCCCCTCTCACACTTTCTCCCACTCAAATTTCTTTCAGAACAGACCAACAACAATCAAGATGTGCTTCAAGATTGTCTGCAAATTCCTTTTCAATTGTGTGCCAGTCAAGCACACAGCAACCCCTCCCAACTCCACTTTCTACATGCATCCAAACGTGCAACTTGGGCCCACAAGCTTGCCAAATGGTGCTCAAGATCAACAGGATCCTCAAAGTAAGCTGCAGCCTTGCCGGGTGATGCGGATAATCATTTCAAGACTGATCACTGACCTTGTCGCGGCAGCCGTTGTAGTCACCGAAGCGCCGCAAGTCGCCTTCAACACACCCGCCTAAGCACCCACTCGCGGTCAAGGACTGGCAACTGCAACCATACCACGTCAAGTAAGTCGCCATCCCCTCTACTATCGCTCAACATGATGAACACATTCAGATACCACAAATGACAGAATCGACCCGCGCTTTCCTCTGGGGGTCCGGGCTCGTTTCAAATGGTTTACCAACTTACTCTGATCAATTCCGCTTTCTTTCATTGTTTCCAAACATTATTGTTGGACGTTAGCTGAAAACGCATATCTTAGCTTCAAATCCCACGACCTCCCGCTCTCGCCGAGCTCGCTATTCACCAGTACATTTGGAAGACCTGGAGCCACTCTGGAGCCTCTTTGGTATACAACAAAGGAGCTGAGAGTGGTGGAAGCAAATACAATAATACAATGTATACCTTTTCATGAAACTTCTCGATCATCTTACTGTTGTGATCGTAGCGCAATTACTGTTGGCACAATGTATCTCTTCGCACTACAGCTCTCAAGCACTGTCATGAAGCACTTCGGTGACACATAGCACATCAAAAAAAAGCAACCAGAAACCTCAGAGAGAAGTCAATGCATTACAATACTATACAAAACCGAGCACCAGGCACCACAATGACTCCAAAACACCACACCCTTCCTATTCGCATTTTCCAGCGGCCTCGGAGCTACTCCCACCTCACCTCCAGCCTCTCCCATTCAACCACCGGCGTCTGCGCATCCCACGCCACCTCCCCGCGAGCCACCTTCTTCTCGTGCCTACAGCTGTCAGTCACATTCAGATCCACAGTATACAGATCACTTACTCAACACTGGCCACCCACACAGTCTCGAGCCACCGCTCGAGCTTCTCGTCCGCCTCAACTAGGTCTTCCACGCGCAGGATCTTCTCACCCAGCACGTTGAGCCTGGTCAGCTCCGCCACGCTCCTCTTGCTGACTGGGCGCAGGCACAGCAGGTTCTCCTCTAGCTGCAGACCACGCAGCACCTGCGCGTTGAGGGTGAGGCGCAGTTTTGCGCTGCGCTGCAGCAGCTGGATGCGGGATTGGTCGATGGTGAGGTGGACCTCGGCGGGGACGGGGAGGGAGAGGGAGGGGGTCTGGCTGGTGGTGTCGTTCATGGTGGTGTTGGTGGTGTTGGTGGTGGTGGTACTGTTGAGAGGATGATTTGGAGAGATTTTAGATGTTTGTAAAGAGCTTTATTGCTGTGAGATTGTGTTTTGGGCGAGGGGTTGGACAGTGTAGGTGAGCGTAGCAGCGGCACTGCGCTAAGTCAGATTGGATCCACCCGCGAGACTCGCATTCACGTCAATATGTTCTTTAAAGAGTGCTCAAGGATCTTCTTGATGGTACAATAGAATACATGGTGAGACCACAGAGTCTTGTTGCACTGTAGCTGACCCGCGGACTCCTCTCAAGAGCCCCAATACACACCGGGTACCTCCAAGTTTGACCCCGAAATGCTGCCATATTCTCCAGATGAAGATGAATTCCAGCCCCTCACACGGAGGCCCAATTTTCTGCCCCCAGTTCTTGGTGCGTAGTGTCAACAAACTCGCTGCCTCCAAGCCTCCCTTCCCCTCTCCACCACCAACCCCATCCACACAAGTAAGTATACTCCCACCACGCCCCTTCCCTCTGAAAAAGACACGATGTACCTTCTTGACTGTATCCATCCAACCATTCCTCAAGACAACCATCACTAACAGCCACCTCGTAGTCATCAAACAACAACACCACCACCACCACCACCACCACCACCACCACCACCACCACCACCACCACCACCACCACCACCACCACCACCACTACCACCACCGCCGCCACCGCTACCACCATGCCCACCAGCTTCGAGCTGCGTATGCGCGTTGAGTGCACAAAGCACGAGGCTCGTCCATCCCAACTCACTCGACTCCCTCCCACCCCTCTCTCTCTCACACCTCTTACCCCTTCCATCACCGTGACTCTACCAAGACCCAACTAACCCAACCTCCCAGCTGTGCTCCGCTATCCGGAGCCGCGACGACATCCTCAAACGCGGCATCATGCCCACCGCTGCCGCCGCGGAGGCCGAGCTAGAGCGCCTCGATGGCCGCGTCGCGATCCTGCAGAGGCAGTATGCTCTGCAGAAGCTGCAGTACCACCTGCAGTTCAGGCGGGAGATTTGAGGTTGTAAGTTTGAGTTGTTGTTAGTTGGTGTGGAGAAACGTGCTGACTTGGGTAGACTGAAGGGGACCGCGCTGCCGTTTGTGTCGCTGAGGGGAGGATGGAGAGGAGGGGGAGACGACAGGGAGGATGGAGGTGTGTATTATAGTTGTATGAATATCATGTCGTCTGCTCCATAGCTGTGGTTGTGTTGTTGTGATGGACACTGTGATGATGTGAAGTCCTCCACGAGCTGGTTGATGTGATACACTTGTTTCCATCTTGATCCTGAAGCTAACACACACACTTGCTAGATCCTAAAGACAGTTCGGTTCCCATGTCATCAGTCCTGCTAATCCTTCTCCAAAAAGTCGGCAGCGCCATCGATGATCTTCGCCGCGAGCCCGATCCATTTGCGTACCTTGGTATCGTCCTTCTCGTCGACGCCTTCAACGATGCCGGGGAACGTGGCGCCAGCGTAACCAGTCCACTTGCCGGGCGCGAACACAACGTGCTTGAACCATGGTCTATCGTCCAGGCCCTCTGCGTGGAGGAACTGACGCTCAAGCAACTTGTACTTGGTGTTTGCATTTCGAATGGCGAGAAGCAAGCGGACTCTAAACCAGGGCTTCCACCAGGGGATGTCGGCGTTGTAGTAGTCGTCGAGGAGCTGGGCGGCGGTGCCGTCGTGGATGGCTGCTGCGAAGGCGAAGTGGGATGCTGCGTGGTCGAGGGGTTTGAAAACGTCTTCCTGCACCCACTCGCTGTCTTTCGCCTTTGCTTTCACGCTCGCAATGTACTTCTCGAGACCAGACGAGTAGTCTGACGCAGAGAGCTGGAGGACAGGCCTTTCGACTAGATTGGCGGCGACGAGCGCCCAGATGCGCGCGATGGTTGCATGGTACTGGAAGCCTGGGTCTCCAAATTGGCGCATCCAATCAAAAGAGTCGTAGTTGCTGTGGTAGTGGTAGATGGGGGCATTCTTACCCTCGCCGAAACCCATGGCAATGCTCGGCACGCCAGCGAAGTCCTGGAACGCTGTGAAGTCACTGCCAGACCCCATGGTCGCGATGTGCTGGTCCCACGTGTCGTTCACGGTCTGACCGGGGAGGGTCTGGTTTGGCGATGCGACGAGTGGGAGCACGTCTTGCACTGCGCGCTGTAGCAGAGGTGCGGCGGCGAGTTTGAACGAAGGACCGCGTGCGCCGACGTCCACATTCAGATAGGCGACGGCGGAGCCGGAAAGCCAGGGGAGGAACTCTTCGACCCATTCTGTGCTGCCGAGGAGTCCGTATTCTTCGCCGTCCCAGCTGGCGAAGACGATGGTGCGTAAAGGCTTCCAGCCGGACTGCAGAGCGATACCGAAAGACCGGATAACCTCGTTGAAGGCAGCGCTGCCGCTGTTAGGGTCGGCAGCGCCACCAGCAATCCAGGCATCACGGTGGTTGCCCAGAACAATGACTTCGTCGGGGATGGTGCCGTTGATGATGCCAATTACGTTCCAGAGTGGTGTTGTGACGTATTCTTGCTCATTGACGAGGTTGAGCGTGAGGTCTGCCGGGGAGGGACCGATGTTGTACTCAACGCCCTTGTAGTCAAGACCGCCGCCGTGCCAGGACTTGCTGAAGGAGGAGGCCTTGGGTCCGTGGCCGTTCAGGGCTTTGAGCAGAGGCAGAGCATCTTCATAGGAGATGGGTATCGAAGGGATCGAGGGGATGGCGTGGTCAACAGGCAGGCGCGGAACGCCGGGCTTGGATGGGTAGCCTGGTGTTGTTGGGTCACCAGGGGCAAAGCCTAGAGCTGGTCAACACACAACACGAAGAATAGCAGTTCAGAAGCTTACTCAAAAATTGCACACTGCCTCGCTGAACGCTACTGGGCTCACGTGCTGGGCCGTCCGGGTAAATCTTGTTGCCGTTC
The DNA here is from genome assembly GCA_016630955.3 of Didymella arachidicola. NCBI lineage: Eukaryota > Fungi > Ascomycota > Dothideomycetes > Pleosporales > Didymellaceae > Didymella > Didymella arachidicola. The sequence goes on from CM049992.1 coordinate 1,226,026, forward strand.
TTCTCGGTGACCTCGCCATCATCGCCAGGGTCGCTGTACAGGACGACGCCAACCATACCGAACTCCTGCGCGCGTTTGACCTTCAGGCCGCGGAAGATGCCACCATACTTGGCCAAGGCAATTTTGCCCTTCAGATCAATCTTCGCTTCCTTCAAGTCCTCAAAGTCCTGGTATGTGCCGTAGTTGACAAACACATAGCCGCCCGTGACGTTGCCGGATGCGCTGTAGCCGTGGAAGGTAGGAATGCGGTCCGCGGACTGGCTCGCCTTGTCCTCCTTGAGCACATTTTCCTCGAGTCGTGCTTCGTACTTGACCTTGTCCTTCTCCAGAAGCGCCAGACGGTGGCCTTTTGGGTAGTTGATGTACACATCGTAGTCGACAATGGTGCTCTCGACGCCAAACTCCTGCCAGCGCTCCTTGGTCCACAGCGCCTGCGTCAGGTTCTTGCCCGCGAGATGCGGCCCGCTTGTGTAGTACTCGCTCCACTCGCGCGCGCGGTCGGCGCTGGGTGTTTCCAGCAGGATCGCCTGCAGGTCCTCATAGTCGAGGCTCGTCCGGCGGGCCCACGCTTCTGCAATCTGCTGCGATTGCGTGTGCTCGGACAGCGGCGAGAGGTCGCGATCAGACTGCCAGTCGAAGCCGAACAGCACAATCGCGACAACGCCGCCAGCCAGCACCAGCGCCGACAGCACCGTCGTGCACCAGAAGCGCAGGCGGTGGTGTGGATAGCGGTCACGCACGTACGGCCGCACCTCGACCGTCTGGATCAGCGGCGTGTGCTCGGTCGCCATGACGGGCTTCTCTTTCAGTCTGCCCTGCATGCGTGATGGAAGAGGGACTGTAGCTCAGGTCCCCAATGAGATAATCGTCGAGTGACAGCTGCAGGCTGGGCAAGCTTGACAGCTTATGTCTGGAGAGCTGCACCATGAGCTGTGATTAGTGGCTATGGCGTCACCAAGCTTCCCCACACCCGCCTTATCGCTCAGCAAGCACGCCCAGTCAAACCTCACCCCATCTATTGATCGCCGCCTATCATCTCGACATGGCATCAACGACGTCAGAATCCATCAATTGAACACTATGCATCCTCAATCAAAAGTTTTCGCACGCAATAGAAGCTAGCTACTGCAACAAATACCCATTGGTTAAGCACCAGGTTTCACACCAACAAACATCTCACTCACAACCGCTATCGCAGCTGTCACAGCTATCACAACGGACGGTCACCTATGTGCAGGGGCACTGTGGATCTTCTCTCTCGTCTCTCTTGTTCTCATTCGTCTCTTCTCTGCATCTTTCCTTCCCGCACGTCAACATCTGCTTTAAACTGTTCACGGTCCCTGCCACCGTCTGTTTGCTACCCTTCTTGCTTTCTCTCGCTAATCCTGGCGTGCTTAATGGCACCTAGTCACAATTCATGTAACCGTATATAACAGTACCCATCCATACAGCAAACAGGCAGGATTCGCCATCCTTATACTCCTAGTCTTAGCTAACACGCGCTTCCTCTTCTTTACCTGCAAGGTATAACCCGTTTTCATTACGACCAACCTTTTCTTCTTTATTAACTTGACTATCATCTATATATACAGCAGCAGCCTCGTCCGCAATGTAGCCCCAACTTTCGTTCCACAGATCCCTTAGAATAAGATAAGCCGCATGAACGAAGAGAACAACGCTCTACGATTGCAGGTCAGTCACTTAAACAGCCAAGTCAGCACCCTTAGTGGACAAAACAACGACGTCCAAGCCGAGAATGCGCGCCCTTCTGCCGTCGTCGTCTACCTCCGGATTACTGTATTCTGCAGTTGTTCCCTCTCGTTGAAGCCAATCGGACTAAAAGTCGGCGTCTACGGTCGCACTTCGGCACCCTCAATGCCGCCTGCGCTGCGGCTGTGGCACAGCAGCGCTCGGGCCGTCCCTAGCCAGTCATATACGCCACGAAACATCCAAAGCATCAGCACGGCAGCCACGCGGAGCAAATACTCCAAGATACGAACGGTGGTTGGACTGCGCCGCACCAGCCTTGCAACTTGCATCTACTGCATTATGTCCAAATATTGGCAACCATCGAGCTGGGTGCTACGAGCAGGCAGCTGCGAATGACGCTTCACAGCAACCGATGCTGCAGAGTGTTTGAATCGTTTTGTGCTACAGAGGCTGCTGCGTACCTGTTCTTGGTCCTTGGGCTTCGCCTCTGCGCATGATTTTCCGGCTTGCTAACAGTCGCGGGCTATTTTGCGGCGTCAAGCCGTGATAATGTAGGAGTGGCATGTGGAGGCACGAAAAGTATGTAAAGTCATCACGGCATTGCCCGCGGCAATATCATCAGTATCATCAAATTCTATACCAATCTCATTCCAACCATTAGCAAGCATGAGTCGCGCTTCCACCCATACTCTGGACCACCAATGGGATGCTTACGATATCCTCAAGATCCAGCGAGACAGACGATGCGTCGGCTGGGCGCCGTCCATGGGCCGCAAGTGTCGGAACGTTGTTAACTGGAAGGATATGGACACCTTCTATGGGCTTTTAGACGACTTGTCATCCCACGCTCTCGACGCCACAAGGCTACAGCCTCGTCTACGGGCACTAGCCGCTGTCGGACTCTGCAAACAAGTACATCGTGGCACACAGATGGATAGCATGGTCGATACCTGGACGAATAAGATCAGGGCAGCTTCTGTGAGGAGGGACTTCGAGGAGCTAGAGGTGGAGTCGTATTACAGCAGGACCGACACTCGAACCACCACTGCGTCCTTCCGCACACCAGCAACTCACAGAACAAGATCCTCGACCTCAACAAACACTGTAAGAACATCTTCCACAGCACAAGATGAAATCGACTCCACTCTGCGATGTCTCGAAGCCGCCCGCGAACAGGAGCGCATCCTCCTACGCCGCCTAGCCAACCTACGAACGCCCAGCACCGCGCGCACTCAACGAGCTATACACGACCGCACTGAGACACCGCCCTCCCCATCGGACACTCCTAGTGTCGTATCCTCGCGCTCTCTTCGCAGCCAGAGTCCTCTGACATCGCGCCGCTCGGCCTCGACGCTTTCGACCCTCAGCTCGTCATCATCGGACTCGTCCTCACCACCAGCTCAGCGCAGACCAACACGTGTCTCTCCGCACTCATCATCGCCGACTCCACCAACACCTTCGCATCACCGCCGCCTGACCCCACAAACCTCGAGCCCAGCCCGATCGACTCCCACCACGACTGTGAACATCCCCGCACCCATCTCGACCGAACTCCCGGCCCCTCTCCAAGAAGCCCTCGAACTTCTCTGGCGCGACTTCCTCGCAACCCAAATGTCACTCGGCGCCCCTCAACTATCCACTATTCAAACCCCTTCCCCTCTCCTCAGCACCGAGACACTCCAGACCACACCACCTCCATCAATCTCTACGCGCTCAACCACACGATCAGCCCCGCTTTGCCCAACACCACACGTCCGCCGCCTCCCCATCGCAGAAGATTGCCCGATCTGCTACGAGAGCATGAGCAGAGAGGACGCACTCACGTGGTGCAAGGCCGGCTGTGGACAGAGTGTGCACGGGGAATGTATGGATGCTTGGAAGGCTAGTTTGGTGGCAGCTGGGAAGGTGGTTAGATGTACGATGTGCAGGGGTAGGTGGAACGAGAGGTGTGCGTGCTGAGCTTGCTTGGTGGTGTAGTTGGGCTGAGAAGGCGGATGGGAAAGGGAGAATTACTGGGTCAGTGCTGTCGTGTTCTGTTTGTTCCTGCAGCCGGGGAGAGCTGGGTGTTGGACAGTTTGGTCCGCTTTCCTTCTTTGGTTACAATGCTTTTCTTACTTCACGCCATAATGATACTCCGTTCTACCTACGAATCCCTATAACAGTACCTCTAGCCCCCCAGACTCATTCTCACAGACACCTCATCAGGTGCCTAAATGCCCCCAAACGTCAAAGACACAAGCTCATCTCTACTTCCATCAACACCCCATCCCCATCCATATCAAGCTTAACATCTCCTCCAAAACCCTCTACACCAATCCAAACCACCAAATCACCCGTCACCCAATCCGTCACCAACACAAACCCACCGCCCGCCATCAAGAACTCCAAGCGCGACCCATCATCCACCGCTACCAAAAAGCCAGAAACCTGCAAATTTGCAGAGAATCTAATCTTCCAACAAGCGCAGGGAGACACTAATATCCCCCTACACCGCTCCATCCACCGTCGATAGTACAGTACACCATCTCTCCACGCAAGATGACACCATCCCTCTCACTCACGCTACCGAGCGCGTGTGCTTTCGTTACGTCGACATTTCAATGTATTTGACGCGCAACGGAGCAGACCGAGGAACCACAGGATGATGTATGGGGGCGTAAGGGGTATTGAATGCTGGTGGATAACGATACGACGTAATGAACCAATAACAGTACGGCCAATATCATGAACAACAAATCTATCGCACCTACATCCCACCACTCATCCGCCGAGCAACCATCTCTCTGACCATCTTCTGCAGTCCAGGAATTGAGGGAGTCTGGAAGATGCTCCTCTCCAGCTTCTCGAATTCGGTCCCATCAATCTCGCCAGATTCGCGTTTCTCGACCAGCACCACATATTCGGTCCAGTTATCTTCGCCCAGTGCTCTCTTGATGCCCTCCAGCTCTGATGTGAGATTGTATGTAAATTTTGGCTGCGGGTGTGTGGGACGTCGAGGCTGCAGCACTGGCTGGGTATGATGTATCGGTGTGGGCAGTTCTGCTGTCTTACAATCACGTACTTTTACGTCCAAAGCGACCTCAGCTTCCTGGCACTTCTCAAGTGACTTGAATGCAGGGAATGCCGGTGTTGGCTGACTGTTACTAGTCCACAGGAGCTCCCTCGCCTCTGTAGGCTCTGACTGTGGCATCCCTACGTATGATGGACCCGGAATTGGTAGTGTGGGAATAGTTGCTTTTCGCGGCGCTTTGCGTGCATCCGTGCTGGGAGGGAGACAGCTTTGGTGCTGTGTCGGGCGCCCTGCGCTCACGGGCGGTGTTTCTGAGAGGCGGTGGAAACTCTCCGGCTCAAAGGCTCGTGCTACTCTTTGCGGGCTCGCTATGCGATTTGTTTCGGGACGTTGTGTTGCAGGCGCGGCTGCTGATGCAGCTGCTGTTGGTGCTGTGATTGTTGAGCGGACAGGCTGCTGGCACTGGTCTGGGCTGCTCCATTCTGAGGGAGGATCTGAATCCCATTGATCACTCGGTGTTGATTGACGCTTTATAGGCGTCGGTGCTGGTGCTTTGGGACTTCCGAAAATGCTGACATACTTTGGAGCTCGACGGCGAGGAGTCCCGTTGCGAGCGCGATTGGCACGCCTTCGTGGCGCCATGTCCGTGGATACTTGAGGCGCTATATGTAGTATCTACCTTCAGTGTTGAGTGAGCAGTGTGGGAAAGGTGACGTGAAGTGTGGTGCACTGATTTGCGTCGTGTTGGTGAGTGAACGATGATATGGTGCTTCATAGAAGCTGCAGAAGTTGCAGGATAGTCTATCATACACTTGCACCTGTTCTAAGTGATGACATGCACTTCTTGTATTTTGGGGTAAGCGCAGCGGACAAGATGGAGCTGAAGGTCACGGTTGAGGAAAGAAGTCTGCGCCACGTGGTGGCTTCCTGCCAATCTATCAAGATTGGACTAATCACCTGAATGTCGTCGTCTTCAAAGAGAAATCACACATTCTAAGATCTAGCTAGCCATCGCATATCGCAAGAGGCAGGTTTACATGTGATCACACATACATCCGTTATTAGATTTGCTGCATTGCGGTGCTCCGATGCAAGTAGTGATTGCGATACTACTTATATCCTCGATCCTCAGTAGGCATGCGAAGTAGGCACCGGCGCGTAGCTCGCAGTGGTACCAGCCTTGTCATAGCCTGGGCCATGAGCGTGCACGTTCCTAGTCCATCCCTCGTTACTCAGTGTAAACTCCTCTTTGCCGCTCCTGTTCACCCGGTCCTTAGTAGACTCAGATGCGTCTACAAGCACCGGTTCCGGATACGTCTGGTCTTCGTTCTCCGCCTTCGCTCCCGATGTTTTATAGGCGTCTTGCGCCGATAGAAGTCTGCCTGCCGAGGTGTATTGCAGGAAGGTGCGCATCTGAGACGAGCTTGCATGACTAAACATGGTAAAATACACTGTCGCCAGAGCTGACAGTGCGGTCAAGCCCAGAGTAAAGAATGCCGGGATACCGTAGGCATACTTGTACTTCACACGACGAGTGTGATTGGTAACTCTAGGCATCTTGAGTCCAGATGCTTTTGTCTGGTCACGCTTTCGGGCTGCGGTAGGATCGGAGTGCAAGCCTCTGGTTCCCAGAACAAGATTGGCAGCGAGGTCCGTCCAAATCAGATTGAGAATCTTAGCTAATGTAGGAGCAGTTCGCGAAAACTCCTGCCACAGACGAAATAAGGCAAGATTGGTTGATCCCGAATAACTGTAGTGGGTGCTGCTATCTGAACCAGTCTCGTAAGCGGTCCCAAGAGCCTCTGCAGCGAAATCTGCGCTCGGGAAGTTTTCATGAGATCCCATCGAGAAGCTTATCCCTGCATAGCCCGGGAGATTAAGTTCAGCTTTTCGCACCGTCGATAAATTGAGCCCTGCTGCAACCTCCGGAGTTACGATTCCCCACAGTGGATTCCCATGTCTAAGCGGCATATCGCTATTCTCAACCGCCCAGAGAGGCTTAGATGCGTCATCAAGGTATTTTTTCTCCTCGATAGACTGTACGACGATTCCTGAGAGGTCATCGGTGTCATTGAATAGGAACGAGACAGTCTTGATGGAGGCTTTGACAACTGACATGCACGAATACATTGGAAGTGTCCACACAGAGCCTGGCTCGAAGAGCAGTGATGCACTTCCGTCTTGTCGTCTGGGTGTACCATATAAAAGGCCGCATTTGCCGATGGCGTTGGTGATGTTCGCGAGATCACCTGCCCCCGATCCTGCACAAACCAGCGCTATTCCACGTCAGCCACAGCCCAGTTCTTTCCTTCTTTTCAAACACCTACCCGCATCACTGAAGTTGTCGTACATGCGTCCTCCACTGAACCCAGTCGAGATGTTGAAAGGGTTCGTGTAGATTGGGGGCTTGGACGGAAAATCATACTCCCTTGTTGAGTTACCGACAGTGGAAACATTGGACACGCCTACATCGAGATTATCTAAGTAATTACCGAAGCCCGAAGATACCTGAAGAGCATTGGGCTTGACGCTCAACATACGGGTAGCAGTTTCTCCATTGGGATAGTGAAGAGGAAAAGTCTTGTTCATCGTAGAGTTGAGGTAGGAAAAAGCTTTGAGATGGGTCGTCTCGTTCACGATGCCGGTGATATTCATAAAGACCATGGAGAGAGCATTGTTGAGCCAAGCAGCTTTGTATGCACGCAGTCAGAGCTCTAGATTCTGCTGGGTATCGCCCTTCTCCCATGCAGGATATGTCCGGTTGAGGTTCACAAAACCCTCTCGATCAGTCAGTTGTAGGCGAAAAGCTGATCCGGGACTGGAGCCAGATGATTCGAGAGTAGTGGATGGAATGACGAAATCGAGAGTCAGGTTCGTGTCAACACAGACAGTATCAGGTGAGGCAAACAGGAGATCTTCGGACCAGCTGCTACCGTGCTGACGTGTTGGTGGTGCACTGTGGTTACGAAACCCGATACCGCCGTTCTTCACGTCTACTACCAAGCCTTCGACGACGAGACAGGAGTCGCTCAAGACTTGGGTAGATATCGGCTGGTAAGTGCCTTTCGTGTATGGTATGGTGCCGTTATCAATGGGTATACCGCGCCCGTCGTCATCTGGTTCGCTTTGGATATACGATCGGTACTGAATGTCGAAAGGTCCTGCTACGGAAGGGTCGAAATCTACCAAGCCACTGTGCAACACTTCGATGATATTCGAGGGAATCTTCGAGCTATAGTACTCCGACGACACGAAACTTCCAGTGGCGTTTTCGAACCCATTGAGCTTGTTCGGGGAGTTTGGGCACACATACGGTGAAAAGGCGCCGCAGATCCTGCTCCAAGCGCCCGATTCCACTGTACGAGAGGTTATTCCAAGACCGAAGGTTGACGGATCCTGGACGTAGTGGAAAGTCGGCGATACCGAGTTTGTTTCTGCGACAAGGCCTTCGTACAGACCGAGAGGGGTAACAATTGCTGCAATGGCGATGAGGACAATCATGGAGATCCGGAACCATGATAAGAGAAGTGTACTTTTGTTCGTAGAAAGCGTTGCAGCAGAGTCCGTCCCGAGGATGACGGGCCAGAGTAACGAATGCAAGAAGCGGCCGATAACAGACCTATCTCCATCCAGTTGTGTTGCCGGACTCGATTCTTAAGATTGACTTACCGTGATACCGCGGTCTCCGTCACAGAAGAAGTGCGAAAGCGGAGCAGTCCCAGCAATACCACTGGCAGTGCTATTGGTACAAAAATCTGGACTGTAAGAAGTCAGCCACAAAATGTGGAGTGTGTCAGGGATCGCTTGCCTAAGAAAACTGCTGCAGCAATCATACCAGACATCTGCCCGACTGTGAGATCCTCAAGTTGAACCATACTGATTGAGTTGAAAAGCAATTCTCAATATTGCAAGAAGACAGCGAACGCACTCACTGGAGGAAGCCTTATCAGGGCTGCCATGGATCTCATATGTTGTTCTGCGTGGACCCTCGTGTAAGGGTAAGCGAAGATATGCAGGGGCTGAGGTTATCTGATAATTGGAGGTCTCCAGCCTTACACATAGAAGGTGCATAAGCCACTCGTTACACGCATCGAATGCGAGAATGCGAGGCCGCCTCCAAACCCATCTGGATATCCTCTCTTCCTCGTCACTTACGAACACGAGGACCCGGACTTAGTATGGGAGTTGGTAGCATGCTGTTAAGCCCACGTATAAGCGGCGGAGGGCATACATTACTTTGTTGAAGAAGGCCACGATGTACAAACGTCCGCGGAAATCTACAGGAATACTTTAGGGGCCACAACATCCACGGTCTTGGCAGGCTTTTGCGCTGTCGAAGGGCGCGATGATGACAGGCTCGCTAGAAATAGTAATCACCATAAGTACAGGACTGGTGAACTTGCAAGACCGCGTGACTGCCACAGCAACAAACTCGATGCAAAAAAAGATGCGTTGATGGTAAGCGGGCTGCGTACCCGAGATGCCCATTCGTAGCGTAAAATTGGGTATATCGCTACAAGTGATCTACTACGAATGAGATGGAACATAGTGTAAGCGTGGCAAATGACGATGGGAAAGGCGCTGCAGTGCAAACGTGACAGGGACAGTAAAAAAAGACATGTGCGCTTGTAATCGTACAATCGTAGGGGCGTTCAGATGCATGAGCATGACCTAGCGCATGCTGAAGATACCGTTGCGGTAATAGCTGGTCTCATTGGTTCTGCCCTTCAACGAGGCCCATTTCGTAGAGATGCTGCGAATGCCCTTGCGATGCTGTTGAGGTGCGGTGAGATCTTCGTTGACTGGGGCGCAATCAGGTAGAGCTGTGATCTCCTCGACACTCAGCCTGGGAGCAGTCCTGGCGCTTCGCGGGGGGTGGAGCAGGAGAGGAGGAAGGGCAGCAGGCTTCTTGAACTCGACTACTTGTTCGATGATGTTATCGATCTCCTCGCAGTGCTCCAAGGTCAGGCCGGACAGGCGAGGTTGGCCCTCGGAAAAGATGCTTGGTGACCGGGATTCTACACTCTCGCTCGATTGACGCCTTGGTACAACAGACTCCTCGGCTTCAACCTCAGCTTCAGCCTCTCCGGACAAGAGACGCTCCGATGTAGGCGAAAGCGCAGGAACATTGTCAATCTCCAGGTCCACAGGTGTCGCGGGCCGCACAGAGTCGGTGGTGGGAAGGCCGCCAAAGTGGAAGTCAAAGTCATCAAACTGACCAGACGTCTTCCCCAAAAACTCTTGTGGGTCACATGGCGTGTCGCAATTCTCAGCAAACTTCTGGCACATCTGCCACCAGCTCTGACTTTCTCTTCCTGGAGGTATGACAAGGCTGGCGCGTCTCGGTGGGGGCGGTGGAGGCGCTCGCTGGGGAGGCTTGAGTTCGTCTATCACGGGCGACAAGACTTCGGGTGCGCATGACTCGACCATGGTCGGTGCGTCATGCTCAAGGAACGACAGCCGCGACTGGATGTCAGCCAAAATGTTGCGGTGATTGGCAAGCTCTGTCTGCACACTTTGCAGCATCTCAAACATCTGCTGGTTGGAGTTTCGCAGCTCTGACTTTGTCGTGGAAGCATATGAGGCTCGCTTCGTGCTCATGGTGATATCTGAGAACCTGTTCAGAGTGGTATTACCCTTCGGCAGGTACACAACATCGTCTTTGCTTGTGACATCCTTGCTGGCAACCTCGTCAACGACCGGAGCTCTTGTAGTCAAGTTCTTGACTGCCTTTGCGGCTGCCTCCTTGGAAGACCTTGTAACTTCCTTGGGACGGATGACTGGCTCCTTGAGATTTGCCTTGTCCATAGCCGTGCTGGACAGATGCTTCCATGCTGGATGATTGTGGATGGCCAGAATCGTTCCAGGGTACGACGGTACCGGTGCAGTCTTTGAGGTAGCCATGGTGTGGATGTGAAGTAACAAGACCAGCTTGTTGGTGGAACCGTTGGATGAATGGTGCGGATGTCACAATTTGCAACGAGGGGGCCTGCCGTTCTTAAGATGCGCTGCTGCGTTTCATGGGCTACCGCATTCTTGACAGACGCATTCTTCTAGAAGCGCTAGTTTTTGTCATGTTGTGCGACAGAGCTGGGTTCGTTTGACCTCCAAAGAGCAGGTGCGCAGGGGCATGGCGGCCATGCGGGGGTCAGTGTGCGACTTTGGAGGGCGACACGCAATGCACGGCCATGATCAACCGCGACTGTAACGGCATCGAAATTAGTGCATGAGACTGTCTCACGACGCTGGCTATTGATGCTGGTTTCAGGCCGTCACTGGCGTTTCGTCAAGAAAGGGAGACGAAGCGGTCAGGAGCCCTACGTTAGTGCGACCAATCGGGTATCGTTCGTTTCATGAACGGCGCGCAGAACACTACTCGCCCATCTCAGGGCATGAAAACATCAAATTTCCATCAAATTTGCACTCGTTTTCTACAGGATGGGGTTCATCCATGCGATGATCAGATTGCCTTTGCGCAACTTTACCGCCATACAGTCGTTGCGCGGACACCGCCGATAGCTCTCACCTTTCCGCCAATCGCCAACGGACTGCCTTCCCAGATCACCCAATTCTTAGGGTCCGACTTGCTCTCCTCCAGACCAAGAAGTTTGAAGAAGCCTGTACTTACCAGGTCCACGGCTTCATCGAAAGACAGCCGCCCCTCGCTGTTCGCGAACGCAATCCCAGCAAGCAGACCTACGTCTCTAGTCTCCCAAGTCTCTTCAACGCCAATACCGAGATCAACACCGGCGTCAAGCAGTATGTTGGTCGACACATTGGTCAGCGGCGGACCAGTGAGCCCCCGGCGTTGATCCCAGCTTTGAGCGTGGGGAAGCAACGGTGCAAGGACAACAGCGATCTTCGATGCCGCGATTTCATCTGCAACTAGGTGTGCCTCTGCGCCGCCAATGATCACAATACGAAGTTTCTGTGAGCTGACAGATTCGACATGAGCTTTCAAGCGGATGATGGATGCAATCGTGTCTGCGCTATGCGCGCTCAGGACGAGCGCAGTCTGTCCCGCTACCACTCGCCTCAGCCAACCCTTCTCGGTGCTGTTCGATGTATCATCTTTGCCGCCACTCAGAGCGTCAAGCAGTTGTGACCTCAGAGCCCCAATTGCGCTGGATATGCTTGGCGTCTTTCCTGCCTTGGCTGATAGGGTCAATGGGTAGTGCAGTGCCAATTCTGAGTAGCTGATGGCGCCTTCCACTAACGCATTCTTGGCTCCAGTATTGAATGCGACACTCACACCTCTGGAGTCGATGCCGCCCTTTCCAGGAGCCGTGATAGCTCGAGTGACTCCATGTTCAAACGCTCGTGTGAGCTGTTTGCCACCGAAAGACAGACCGTCAATGGCAAACGTGATCCCATCTTCGAGATAAGGGCCATCGTGGGTGTCACTCTCAGCGTCGATCTCAGCAAGACCGAGCGACGAACCGAAAGCTACCAGGCCCGGTGTCAGGTGACCGTCCTTAAGTTCGATAGTTCGAATAGCTGGGTGGCTTGCATCCAGCTCTGCAAGCTCGGCGACGCAGGTCCCCACGCAGACAAGCTCGCCCCCCGAAACGATAGCTACGTCGGTTTCTCCAATGTGCATCGCGTCACTCGACAAGAACCGTTTGTGCACGTGAGATAAGCCCGTGAGGACCACCGTACCCTGAACAGTCTCAGTGGTCGGCTCTTCGAGAAGATCTTTATTCGGTTCGTGGGGCGGAGTAAGCGGCTTCTTGAGCTCGATAGGATCAGGAAACTGCTTCGCTCCATCAATCCAAACCTGGACTGGTGTTGCACCCGCAGTCAGTGGATCAGCGTCCCATACAACAATGTCGGCGTCGAAGCCCGGCTTGATTTTCCCGACCCTATTGCCCAGTCCAAGGAGCTCAGCAGGCGCAGAGGTGACACCTGCCAGGGCAGCATGATATGGCAGTCCGTAGCCGTAAGCTTTGGCAGCCTCGAACACAACGTGCTGGGAATTAAGCACGGGATTATCCGATACATACGTCGGTGTGATGTTGTGCGCATACAGAATCGCGCCAGCTCGCTCCGAAGCAGTGTAAGCTTCTACCTTGTAGTACATGTTGTCGGCAAATAGCGCTGCTGCTGGTGTGCCGCCCCAAGTGCGCTTCAAGACCTCAGGCACCAGGTAGGTTTGGTGCGCATGATGGAATGCATATACTCGAAACTTGAACTCATTTGTGTGGCGAACAAGTGCCTCCAGGTCTGGTATGGTGTAGCAATGCGTGTTCACTCGGACCTGGCCTCTGAGCACAGCGCCGAGTGTTTCCCATTGCAGATCTTGACGGAGATACGAGTCCATCTGGTCGACACCAACGGTGTCAGCTTTTGCGCACCAATCGTCTTGCTCTTGGACATAGCTTTGAGCTTGCTCAAGAGCGTGACGAAACTCCCATGCTTCCCCGAGTCGGCTGAACGGACCGCGCTCGCCAACTTTACCGTAGACTCGCTTGGGGTTCTCTCCGCATGCCATCTTCAGGTACCGCCAGGTATGATCAGGGTCTGCGAAGAGATCCTGCTGGCTGACCTCAGTACGGCCATTCTTAGGACCGACTGCGAATTTAAGAACAAAAGCTTCACCACCGATGTTGTTGCCGCTGCCTGGTAAGAAGAGACTTGTGGTAACGCCACCAGACTTGATAAATTCAAACTCAGGCTGAAGCGGATCAATACCGTCCAGCGAGCGCACAAAGGGTGTGATATCTGAAGATAGCTCATTGACGTCGCTTTGCAGGCTTCCAAAGCTTTCCAATCCCGCATGACTGTGCATGTCCACGATACCAGCGGTCAGCTGTCGGCCCTTGGCGTCGAAAATCTCGGTACCATGGGGGAGTTCACCATGTTTGATGTTTGGCTCAACGCTGATGATTAGGCCCTTATCAGTGAACACATCGGCAGCAATCCATCCCCATCCCTTCCCAGCTCTTGCGTTCTCCTCAGATGTACCAGCAGCGGGCTCTCCGGTCCAGATAGTGGCATTGCGGATCAAGACAGGTTTCGTTGATTTGACCCAGCGTTTATTGTGGTCTCGGTGAGCACTTAACTCAACAGGCTTTTGTCTCAGACTTGCGCATACCGCATGGTCTTGTTGCAGCTTGGCAACGGACAACTTACTGATGGGTGGCTCGGTGTTGTTGGCGACCCTGAACGTGGAGTAGGCGAGATATGTCAGTACTGCCGCCCCGAGAACGCGTAAGGGCTTCCGCTTCTGTCGGCGACGCAGCCATGGGAGAGGTGCAGCTGCTGTTGTGGCATCATTGTATGTAGGTAACGCCTCTGCGCGATCTTTGTCCATGTTGAACTTGAGCTACCAGCACAAGACTGTGAGCTGGAGACCTTTTGTATCTCAAGGAGCTGCCGCTTTGATGCTAAGTGTCAGGAGAGGAAGGTGGAGGCTTGATAAGGTACCCAGCCCCGCAATTCCGAAGTGTCACGCAACGCACGACCGGAATGACGAAAGGGGAAATTCAGGGACAACACGCAGTATCTGGATGAACCGTATATTTTGCTTTAAAATACAGGGAAGAGAGGAAGAAACAACACCTGCGTCTTCGATGGCTTTATGGTGTTACTTGCAAGCGGTGGAGAGAACGGTATCCGGTTCTCGATTTGGATTAGTGAGAGTCTAGCTTTATTCAGCCGACGCGTTTCGCGTCATTCTCAGTAGCGCGGTCAACTTTCAAGGTGACTTCATGTGTTCGACTGATTCCGCCTCCCTCATCGCGGGCATGCAAATGATCCCTTCCATCATCGCCAGCATCTTCATCGATGGCCTCGCGCAATGCTGAGATGTCAGCGCGATACTGCAGACCCATCGGTCTTAACTTCAGATTGCCAGTATTGTCGTCCAGCCGCTCAAAGCCGTTATCACTCACCCTCCTCGGAGACATAGTATTAGAAGCTGCTTTCACGGGTCTTTCAGAGGATCCGTACGGTGATGAGGCAGATCGGCCGAGAAGTGGTCGCATCATAGGGACTGAAGTGAGAACTACTGCGAGACATGGCTCGATGCCACTGAAGATATTTGCCTTGGGAATTGTGAAGGTAATGTCGGTGAAGTCCATAGAAGACAGCACGGATATGCGAAGCGCACTGATAATACATGTGCTAATCACGGTCAGCGACAAAGCTTTACTGGGTTGGCGATCGACTCACAAGATGCCCAAGCCGAAGAGGGAGATGAAGACTACCTTCTTGTACGTTGCCATCTGTAGTTGGTACAGCGGCCGCATGGGTAGAAGAAGCACCACAATATCGGTGACCAGGTTGAGGACACCAGTCATGGTGAAAGAGGTGACCTGGTCGCCGCAGTGTCCACCCGGTATTGTCTTATCCCAATTGAATGCGAAAGGACGACAGATCAAGCAGCCAGCGAGGATAGTTGCAACCGTCCAAGCACCGATGATGGCCATGGTTGCATAGGAGCTCCACGTCATCCAGCGAAACGGAAAGATTCGTAGGTACAGACACAGGATCGACATCTTGGTACAGCTGAGGCTCAGTACCCACAGGAACTGCAGAGGGACAATCAGTTGCGATAGCTTCGTAATGGGTCCGGCGCCATGTTCGAGCACGATATCCAGGACGTGGCCATAGCCAATACCGGCCTCCAATACACCTGTGATGCTGACTGATTGCAGTCCGACGGCGAAGATCTGAACATAGTTGTAAGTGCTGACAATAGCCATTGTTTCTGGAAGTCTTACGCAAGCAGCGATGATAAAGTAGTCGCTAGACGTCCAACTCTTGTGAGCGATAACGTGGGCGAGCAGTCGCAGACAAACGGCGACAACAGCGAGGATAGAGAAGGTCAAAGCCGACGCTATCACGGCTCTCTGATCAGGTGTCACGATGTCAAAAGTGGTCATCTTGACATACTCAGCGCTGCATAGAAGCAACAAGTCAATGGCTCTACAGGTCAACCCAAGTGGACTGGCGCAGCGTTTGAAAAAGGGACATTTCCAACATTCTGCGTTCCACTCAACACGAAGTTTGCTATTCCTTCAGGATTTTAGCACGAATCCGGGGGTCGAACTCAGCCGTTCGCTGCTCCGGCTGGCATAAAAACAAATACCCCAAAAGTATCGACAGCATCGTTGCAGACCGTTAAGTCACCATGATCACCAGTGGCTCTGTGCCAGCCCTTTCCTGTGGTAGCTGGCATACGTTTTCTCTGTCGCGAACAACGTCCAGGAGTGCGGGCCAAAGAGGCAGAGCACGTAATTCAAGCTGTCGTCTAATAAGAGTAGCACGAGCTGTTGCCTGCCTAACAATTCGTCTAATCGCAAGCTGATAATATTTCAATACGTTAGCTTTGTTGATCAGCTCTCTTAGTCCCACCGAGAAAACTTACTGTGGTTACAGGCATAAGTTTTGTGAGTGGGTCGTGGGGTGGCGCACGCGTAATGTACCTTTTACAGCTTCCTGCAGGCAAAGGATAGATTAGTTAGCATAGAATGCAGTCTTATCTGGCTCAGATAATATACACACTTTCGGTCCTACCCCTGCTTGTGTTCTCCACTCACAAAACTTTTGCCTGTAATCAACAGGCGGAGACGGGGCTCGGCTGCCTCCGCGGCCCTTCACCTCGAAGCGAGGCGCCTGAACTAGCCCGTGTCGGGAAGACCACTTAACTCAGCTCAAATTACACCTGACGACAAGGCATCGAAGCCAACATGAGCCTTATGGTCAACACATGCTCTATAATGTCACCTGTCAACGCGCGGCAAATTCATGATTGCTGCGGCACACACAGGATTCCGTATATCTTGGCAGCAAGCTAGCAGGGTTACCGGAATCCTTCCATTCGATCGATTGGCTGTCTGACCAACTGTGGGCCAGAGACGTTTGAAGTCCTTCTTGGATAAGGTCGTTGCGTCCATGGGCTGCCTGAAGTCGCTCAGAATGGTGGGAAAAGGGCAATTGCAAGCTCTAGTTAGGAAAATTCAGCATACAACTTCTCAGGTAAACGTTCTCAGTAGCCGCACATTTGCTCGCACACATGCTGAACTTGTGGTGTTTGATCAATGCTCATGCTAAAGCTGTGATTGGGGTGCGTCCCACGTTTTGTTCGAGTCAGGGTAAGGCACGTGGAGAACGGCTCCGAGTAGTGTTGCGCTTGGTAGCCGTCTGTTTGGCTTGTTCCAAGAGAGTCCTCGTCTCCCACGGGTCTTTCGTGCTACACCCACAATCATGTCCAGCGCCATTGTAGCCATCTCCCTCACCGCGGCTGTTGTGACAATGCTGTATCTTTACATCAGTAATGCGCGCCCCCTGAACGACGCTGAAAATGGACTCCGGAAACTGCCACTCATAGGTGATCTTCACCAGTCCCCAATCGCAAGGCCCCTGGTCAATTGGAGCATGTGGTCCAAAGACCATGGTCCTATCACAAGAGCGAAGCTCTTCGGGATCGTGCCCATCGTCGTAATCAATTCATACGAGGCTGTCACCGAACTATTCAGTCGTCGCAGCCAATGGTACAGTAATCGACCGGCCTCGGTAAGCATGGAAATGATCACTGGTGCTGAGGCAGGTCGCTCTCGATTCACGCTGATGCACGATTACGACGATCATCTCAAGCTCCAACATCGTATTTTGTCACCAAGTCTCGGTGCACCAGCGGCGAGCCAGTACCAGCCGCTCATGGAACTCGAGGCCAAGCAACTGCTCGTCGATCTCATCACTGCCCTCAAGAACACCACCGATGGCTCCTCGATCAGCACACAGGCTATCTATCCTGTGCTCGAGCGGACCCAGTCTAGTGTCATCCTCGCTCTCCACTATGGGCTCCGGGTTCCTACATTCGAAGAGCCGATCCTCCACGAGGTTATCGACATCCAGGCCAAAGTCACATATCTTGCCGCAAATCCGCAGCTGCCAGATTTCATGCCCTTCCTCCGCAATCTACCTGCCTTTTGTTCTCCTTGGCAGCGATACGCCAACAGACTCTACGCCTCTCAAGTAGATTTATACACACGACTGCTGCGTCACGGGAAAGACGCACCAGGCTGGAACGCCACGAAGCAAGCGATCTCCACAGCCCAGAAACATGCGTCTGCCCCAGTTCCGGATCTTGATCTTGCTTTCACACTAGCAACATCAATTCAAGGTGGTATGGAGACGTCGCCGCGACAGGTGTTATGGCTGTTTGTTGCGGCAATCCAGAATCCTGATTTTATGGCCCGAGCACATGAAGTCTTAGATGAAGTTGTCGGTCGGCAACGTGTGCCCAGTTTTCGAGACCGTAACAATCTCGCTTACATCGATGCTGTCGCGCATGAGCTGTTTCGCTGGCGACCCATCTCGCCTGGCTCGATTCCGCGCCGCGCTGAACGTGCAGACGAATATGCGGGTGTGAAGATCGGCAAAGGGGTGACTGTCATAGCGAATGCGTGGGCTATCGGCCGCGACAACAAGGTTTTCGATCCTATCCTTGGTGACGTTGAGAACTTTCTTCCTGAGCGCTGGCTGCAAGATGACAAAGTCCGTAGTGACCTTCCTCTTCCTGTATTTGGCCAGGGACGACGGATGTGCCAAGGGAAGCGTGTCGCTACTGACGGCACGTTCCTGATTATTGCATATCTTCTTTGGGCATTTGATGTGGAAGTCGAACCGGGCGAACAAGTGGACCCCTGGGCGATGGTCGTTGTGGCCTTCATGACTGAACCGAGGCCTTTCAAGTTTCGCTTGAAGCCAAGAGGCCAATGGGTTCTTGATGTGATTGAGTCAGAGTGGGCAAGTGCTGAGAAGAGCCTGGACAAAGTGATGAACCTCGCTCACGCGGTGGACGACTAGCACCGACATATAACTTCTCCTGACGTTGGTGCACCTATAGAGGGCGCATTGCATGTGCGAAAACGCAACAAGACAAGGGTAGATAATTTTGAGCTTTGGCTGCAACTGTGGCATCAGCCGCGACGCATCTACTATGCGGCATGCACAGCAGTAGCTCCACAATTTTGACAGCAGGTACGAGACAGCTTGAGATACGAGAGCTTAGAAAGGCCTCTCATCCAAGCCGCAGCTTTATGAACGTTCCCCGCCGCCTTTGATACTATCAAGTAATTTGTCCAATCCCTCCACAACCATGCTTATGGCCACAATCATTTACTACCGTCAAGCCCGGGGCATTCTTCGTGACGGACTGTGAATCGCGATGACTAAAGATCGGGGACCGTGTGAAGGTTTGGTCCAGCTTTCAATGCTGCGCCAAATCTGGAGCTTGAGTGGAATTGATCAGAAGACTTCACGCGACGTGACGTAGAAGAGCCAATTGACATCAGCATTTGCGATTGTCACCACAGCCGGTGGTGGTCGCATATCTGGCGAGCAACAGACCAAGGAGTTTAGCCGGAGAGACAAACCTGCCGGCTGAACGGCCATGTAGTGTTGACTGCAGATGATGTCGGTGTCTGCCAGCAGCTCACATGCCATTGTAAAGGCAAATGCGAACAATACAGGACTGGGCAGAACGTTCGGCAATATTTTGCTACATGACAGAACGGTCTAACTTGTCGAGCAGCAGGTCTCGGGATGGATGGCGTCCGATCGCCTTTGTGCTCGGTTTTCGAACCAATTACACTTGCCCGTTGTATCGTTGTGATAGCTGGAGGCGATGAATGGTACCGGCCTGAAAGAGAAGGGTCTCTGACTGCAAAGAGTCTCCAAAGCGTGCAGTAGCTTGCCAATCGTCTGCAAGTCGATACAAACGGGCCTGAACATGAACTGGTGTGAATGGCTTCGATCGTGAGCTCTTCTGTGCCACCACTTTGAGACACGATGTTATGCGTGGCCTCATTCATTGCTCTTTCGTCTTGCACCTTCTCCAAACTTTTTCTCCCACTCCTTGGTTCGTTCACGTGCTGGCGCAGAGAATTGTGTGCTCAAGCCACCTCGGCTCTTGACTTGCATCTTCTTCTCTGCCTCTTCCAGTTGTTTGAGCTGATCTTCCGCACTCTGAATCTTTCGTTGCAGTGCAACTTCAAACATGTCTCGCCCTTTCCTCCGACCTCTGAGTCCATTGTCTTCAAGGTCGATGTACAGCGCCCAGCGCAAACCTTCTCTTCCCCAAGGTGTCGAATCATCTTCATCCGCGCCGTCCCACTCATCGACTACGACAAAAGGTTCCCACTTTTGGAAGAGCATGTGTGTTTCGTCTTGCGTCCAGTCCCACTCGCCGACGATGTGCTCGATGGACCCAGTGCGGTTGTTGTACTTCACCTCATACGTGTTTTTGTCGCAATACACCCAGTTGAGCACAGGTGGATCATCTGCGATCGTGCTGACCAAGCCTCTTTCTGGGGGACATCGCGCCTCGTCCGGGTATTGGATGTAGAAGCCGGCAAAAGCATGCATTGGCGGATTGAAAAGCTTGCTATCGTCTGGGGGCAAAGGTTTGCCTTCATCATCGCGCGGCACCACCCACGCTTTGTCGTGGCGTAATATCAGAGTGCCATGGTCAACTTCCTCCTTCGCAACGGGGTCCTTGGAATCGCAGTTAACGAGCAGGTTAAACTTGATCATGCGCGTCTCGTTCGCAGCTTCTTCGTTCTGCTTTTTTTGATACTCTACGCCTTCGGCTACACCTGTCACGACGGGAATCGCGATAACACAGCCACCAAGGAAAATTCCGAGTGGTAAAGCCATGGTTGCTGGTTATTGTGATGTGATGTTGATCCGAACTGCGTGCTTCAATGGGTGATGATCTTGTTGGTAGTGTGAGGCTAGTTACGTCATGACGCTAGCGGCCCTTCCCAACTTGTATGGTCTCCGTCGAGGCCCTTGCTGCACTCTTCATCTTCTCTGTCTACATGGTCAGCACCACCGACCAGCTAACAATTTGCTTTTACACGACTGCCTGCCCGAACACTTGTCTGCCGCCGGCATCCTGATGATCGCACATGATATCAATGAAGAGAGCTAAGTCATTGTAGCCAATGAGGTCTCATAGTCTCCACATCTCAGCGCGACCTCTTGTTGACCCTGCAATGTCAAAAACACCCTTATCTGGCTTCTTGAGCCTCATGGCGCCTTTTGTAGCCGAT
Source organism: Didymella arachidicola (assembly GCA_016630955.3). NCBI lineage: Eukaryota > Fungi > Ascomycota > Dothideomycetes > Pleosporales > Didymellaceae > Didymella > Didymella arachidicola. Next base: position 1,246,810 of record CM049992.1, read on the forward strand.
TTCTGCGAGATTGACGACGAGATACGATCATGGAGTGACGAAAAGGTCGTATATATGCAGGTCGCGAACACCTACCGTGGAACGTACTAATACTAACTCGATAGAGAAGAAAGCAATTTCTCTATGCACCCTGGACCTGAGATCATTTCAATTCCACACCTTTTCATTTTCCCACAGTGAAGATACGTCAGGTTCTTCACTGCTCTACATTCACCTGGATAATGGAACTTTCTCTCCGCGTCTGTGAGAAGCCACCTCGAGAATCTGTTCCCGCTACAAGGATGATCGGACGGCGCTGGAGCGCACCCACAACCCCGATAACATGGGAAGATATCCGCCCGCGCTGTAGCGATGCTACTTTCAGAGAACATTCAACGTGTTCGGATACCGCAGTAGACGAAACGAACAAAGCCTACGAAGAATTGCGGATCCTCACCGAAGACGGTCCAGAACCTATTCAAGACAGTCCTCACTGCTTCATGAAGTGCTCACACGACGCCTGCGAAGCATTCATTCTGAGCCACATGAACGCGGATATCGTTCGACAACACAAGTGCCATGAGTGCAGCAATCTGGCACCTCGGACGACTATCGGCAATATGAACGAGGCATCCGTACCGGCATCAGCGCCAGCACCAACACTAATAGACGACTTTCGCCTTCAGCTGTATGCACTCGAAATTCGCAGTATGACACAGAGCGCCATGGACAATTTAGTCGCTAGTGGAGAAACTGAGCCATTCCCCACGTATTACGAGATCGACTACATCGACGGCATTGATCATTACGCATCAGAGCCTGAGTCCGCTGTCGCTACCCTGCAAGCGAGCATCGATGCTTTTGATCGTCAGTACCAGCCTCGGTACAACCGCTCTATGCCTTCAGCCGATGAAGGTGCTATGCTTTTTCCCATCCCCCGAAGTTTATCGATCGGTGGGCAGAGCATGGATGGAAATGCATCGTCCTCTAACGCATCGTCTTTCGTCAGCGGCAACTCCACACAACCATCAACACGTCCTTCGTCAACCGACGTTGGTGCGATAGAAAAGCCTGAAGTGGGCTGCCTGGGCGACAGACGTGTTCATCGAAAGGAAGGTTGCTACTTCAGCACTTCTAAGAACGAAAGAGACTCGAATGGCGAGCCTCTCATCATCAGAACTTCCCAAGATAGTGAAGAGGCATGACACAAGCGGCTACTGCCTTGAACTCTGATGGTAAGGACGACCCTGCTTGTTGCAGTACTTTCACAGATACGAAATCACGACCCATGCCCTTGGTTACCTCATGTCCAGAATCTTCTTGGCTAATTTTTTCACAGCCGCCTGGGCTTGAGTATGGTTGATTCGTTCAACATGAAGGCTGCGTAAATGCTCATGCATCTTATCCGGTATGGATAGAACTAATATACAAATGTGAAAAAAAAAAAAAAGAGTAATCTCGATGTACCTAGTCTTGAGCCCGATGAATCCGCATCCTCATCAGAGTACTATATCACAAATCTCGGATATCGATATCGCATGCTGTTCAACTCATCTCTGTCTGGCAATGTGCACCAGATCCCGAACTACACCAGACGTGCGCAATCCTAATCGGAGAGTATTCTCATTCATGATAGGTTTTGTCAAGAATCTCACCAATTGCAGCCTTCAAGTTGCTCGTATGAATTCGATGAGCGGACCGGGGTCTGAACACGCACTGATCGAGGAAATTCTGAACAGCTGCAAGAGTTGCTGGTGGAGCTGGCATGTCGGTGGGTCCCATTGAGGCTCCCGGGGAGGCTTGGCCAGAGTGTGTGAAGGGGTCCTTGATTCTGGAGCTCGTTGATGCAGCCTGAGTGGAAGGCTTTTGGGAGCGAGCTTGTCATTAGCCAGTTGCTGAAGAACTTTGGGGTTTTGGGCACTCGGACATGAAACACATTGCAGATGTTGGAGCGCGACCACCTCGTCTGCCTCATGATCGGTCTCGGAGATTCTCTGGTGTGAGTTGCGATCAATGATGGGAGGGAGTGTGCACGATATAGAGACCTGTGGCGCTATTGGAGGGGGAGATGGCCAACAATTGACTGGAGTGGCAAGCGTTTGACGGAAGAACGCTCCCAGCGCGTCAAAGATCAGCCTGAGATTGTTGATGTACAAGGCTGTTGGTGTACGGCCAGAGTGAGTGCGCCAATTATCAAGGATAGCTTCTTTCCAATTTGAATGTGGTTAGTCATGGTCAGACAGCCCTGGCGTGATCCATGGGGCGGTTTGCGTTTTGAATGCGAGTCTGGACAGAGCTCGGCCTGGGGTGGTGAGCATGATGGAGATAGGTCCTTTGATAAGGGCAAAGGCATCAAGAAGGCGACTGAAGGGTAACCAATCAGCGTTCGCACCGGCCGCTGCGCCTGAGAGACTCGGGTCAAGCATCGTGACGTACCAAACGGCAGAAACTCGACGGAGTTGGTGTGGGCTCTTCAGTGTTGTGAGCAGTCGAGAAAAGTCGTCGCCGGTGAGCTTCCAGATTTCAGTTCATGCCAGCGCATTATCGTGCAGTACCGGCGAAATCTCATCTTAGCCGCGAAGCACGAGGGAAAGGACTGGGAATAAATTCCGTTTGATTGAGCTTGCCATTTTGAACATTGGGGGTTGCTCGCATACATTTCCAAAGCCGTATGTCCCCTTTCGACAGAGTCGGGTCCTTCATCCATCCGATCCTCGGACCGCAGGTACATTTCGCGCAACGATCTGGACCTGCAGTCATCTGGGCATTGATTGGTCGATTGAGCTAGTGTCCTGTTTTGCCTTGACGCGCTTTGAATGGGCATTCCGACTTCCGTATTAGTTAGACCTCCCTTGTCGCGCTGCTTTTTGATATGAATGCATCGATCAGCCATACCCCAAAAGCGGCAGATAGAGGGTGCGCATCTGCAGACCTATCAACATTGCAGGACCGAGTTTGGAACAACAATACAGGATATGCACTTATCTCATTCAAGATCGCTAAGACCAAATGCCTCCCAGGCCCATCCTCTCCAGGATGCCTGCAAGGTCTTTATCCACAATCTTGTCCCAACCTCTCTCAGGACCCCAGGCGATCCTCTTCTGATTGAGCTTTGCTTCCTCCAACAAACCATTCAGCAGCGGGCTGTTCTTACTCACGCTGGGATATGCGTCCATCTCGACCTCAGCCACGCTCGGTATCTGCGCCAGTAGCGATCTCAGCAAGCCAACGCAGTACTCCGTGTAGAACGTCTTCTCGCCCGTCCTGAAGCCGTCGAAGATATCACTGCTCGCAGGATCGATCTCAACGAAGATCCTCAGCTTATAGGCCTTCGTCACCGCGCCCAGCCCCAGCCTGCTATCCACAACCCATCCTTTCGGCGGGCGCGTAAAGCCAGGACCAAGCCGCAGCTCCAGTCGCGTTATGAGCGCCCGGTACTTGCGTGGTATGCGAGCAAAGAGTGGGTACTTTGCATTGATGTAACGGCCATGTATGGGAAACAGGCGGAACGTGTTACGCGCGTAAAAGACACGTGATGCTTCGTCGTGCATGCGGTGGTTCACGTAGAGCATTCGTAATGAGGGCGCGACGGCGCGGTGGTTCGTGGGATCGAGATCCATGGTCTTGGGAGAGACAAGGATGAGTTCGTAGACGCGTAGGCGTAGCTCGTAGGGGAGGTCGAAGAAGCGGAAGGGCTTGCGCTCATCTTCTCTGAGGTCAAGGTCGACGTTGACATTCTCATCGTGAATCTTGACGGCGTTCATTTGCGCGATCAGCGCCTCCATTTCCTTCGTCTTCCGCTGCACCATGGGCGGTGCCTTGCGACGTGCCATAGTGGCACTTCACACGCAAACAACGTTTTCAGTTGTTTGACAACGGCTCATGCATACATCGTGGTTCGTGTCGGCGGTGCAATTACTGGGTGCGCAGAGTCTGCAAAACGGTATAGGGTATGTCTCGGAGCTACGGGACCATCAGCGCATTAAGTGTGCGCAGGGGTTCTTGGGAGCAAAGATTCGATCTCCCCAAAGCTATATCAACGCCAAATTCATAAATAAGAAGTTTGATGTCAAATTGCTTGGGTGCAACTTTCTATATAGAGAAAAGGAAGTGGCGGCGACGATCGATTTGATTTTGTTCGAGAGCGTTAGTCAGCGAAGCTAAGGGGTGGAGCCGCGGCTGGGTGTGGGGCTGGACTGATCGCTCACACCTCACCTCCAGCCCCAATGGACTCATAACATGGACCGAAAGTCAGATAACGAGCCTGCGCTGCGTCTCGAGTCATCTGTGGCCCTGACTCGAATTCCTGTACCACCAGCAGATATCGTCAAGCTCGGTCAAGTTCAGCGCGAGAATTCCTTCTACAACCTGCCTGGGCAAGCCTAGGTTTGGAAAGAGCAAAGCATCGACACGGCGCCCTTCGTAGACATTACAAAGTTACGGACATCTTGGAACATACTACCGTCATGAGTCTTGTTTGTTATTGTTCAATCCAGCCTCCCCTGGCTCAGCTTCCCCTCAGAAGACTTGCTTCGACACATTGAAGCTCTCCGTGCGGACCCAATCTTGCTCTGGACTTCCGCTGTTTATCTTCCAGATCGACGGTGCATGACCTTACAACATTACAGCTTATAATTATCTCGCATATGAGCACTGCTTCGTATTTCTGGCCTGATTTCATTACAGACGCCTTATTTCCCAACTCAGTCTGCAACGCGATTTCCTCGAGGGGACATTTTCGCACAGCTTGGGTCAACCGTGCACTTTTGCTGCGTGTTGTGGCTATGACTGTTAATGTTGATTTGCTGTTTGTCAGACTTAGAAGGTGCTCAGATGGCCTCAGAACAGTGGTGTCACCGCTGAAGACCATGATATGTGACATCACATGCACGTGCCAGGCTCGTAAGGTGGAAAAGGGCATGAGAGGAAAGTGCACGTGAGAAGAAAGAGACATGCTGTGATGCGTTCATTCTAATGAGCCATGATTTCGTCCAATGCGCGCCGGTGAGATGAAAATGCAACAACGCCGATCAATCATAAAGTTCGACTTCTGCGCTCCTAGCGCCTCTTCCCGCCCCCACCCATTTTGTTCGCCAGATATTTGGTACCTTCTTTCTTGATAATGGGCAATGCGTATGCTGTGAACATGCCCATCGCCTGCTTCTGCCATTCCGGCTGCCCTGGTCGGCCGTCTCGGTCACGGCGGTCGTAGTCGCGGTCTCGTCGGTCTCTGTATTTCGAACCACTGCTGCCAGCTGCCAGCATCGAGAAGAGCGCATCGTACGGTGTTGACTTCTTGCGGTCATCTTTCCTGTCGTCACGGTAGCGATCATCTCGACGATCGTCGCGGTAGCGGTCCCTTCGATCTCTGTCGTCCCGCCGCCTGTCACGATCCCTGTCATCGTAGCGGTCTCGACTGCGGTCTCTGCTTCGGTCCCTGCTTCGGTCCCTATCGTCACGGCGGCGGTCACGTCGATCTCGGTCGTCGTCTCTTCGGGGCCTGTTGTGTCTGTCGTCGCTCACGTAACCGCGGTTGTCGCGCCGGCGATCGTCGCGGCGAGGGTGCTCATCGTACGAGTCGTAATGATCGCGTGGGCGTCGGTCGCTATCTCTCGTGGTGTTGCTTCGTCGCGGTGGTCTGGCTGGGGGTACATCGGAGTCTGACTCGGAAGCGGAGTAGGATCTATGTTTGCGGGGTCGCGGTTGGCTCTCTGAGTTGCGGTGAGTATTACATCATGCGCGGAAAGGTGGTTGGTGCCTACCTCTTGGTGGAGGCGGCGCGTCGTCTTCGTAGCGCTCCTTGTGTCGCCGCGAGTCTCGTCGGTTGTCTTCGTACCCGCGGTTGCTTCGAGGATCTTCTGTCGGTGTTTGTGGCGCCCATTTCGGTTTGCCGTCTTCGTAGCTATCGAAGCGGTAGCTGGGCTCAGCTGAAATTGTCAGCACGGCTAATTGTTCGATAGGGAAGAACAACACCTACGACGCCGCGGTGGAGAGTCGTCACGTCTGCCCATGTTTGCAGTGTATTGTTAAAGATGTTGTTGAAAGCACAGCGTAAGTCTACAGTAATAGAGCAGGACCCTGGTATTCTAAGCCTCAGTCTCACATGACAGTTGCGTCACGCCTCCAATCAGTGTGACCCTCTAGCGTGCAGTCGAAAGTTCTGTGGGCCAGCTCGAGAACGGCCACAGGCACAAAAGGCTGCAACTCAGCAGGCCTCAGCGTGGCACACGGTGACTGGGCGCGCGGCTGTGCTACGGTTGAGTCGCCATCATCGTGCATGCCGCCCAAGTTCGCCGCCTGCGAGGATCGCTGCTCGTAAGCCACCTCTGGCAAGAGCGCCCCACGGGCCGTGAAAGCCGAGTGCCTCCCCACACATCGCAGCCTTTCACAGGCGATCAGGGTCCACTTGTAGGGCTTTCGAAGGCAGCGGTGTGCTACGTACAATCTACAATTGGATGCGAAGCCGTATTTGTCTGATGATTCCATGTGCAGGCGGTCAATGTGAAAGTCGCAGCCTGGGGCGCCGCCGGCATGACCGCGCCCCTCGAACGTCTCAGCTCAGCAGGCATCGCAGCACTGCCCGCTTGATTTGAGAGCCCTGCAAGTCGGTAGTCGCTGCAATAGCCTGTAGGTCCACCAGTGCCAGAGTACTGCAAATCACTTCACATGATCAACAGATTGAACAAGAGGTTTACGCTACTAAATTTCGGTGGTTGCTCCTGCCTTGTTGGGCTTCTTAACTTGTCACTCACGGGCCGGCCCTACTTGGATTTTATCATATTTTCCCTCACCATTTCGAGGCATATGACCCAGCCATTACTTCAATTGTCATCTCAGCACTCCTATCTCGCGCAGACGCTGCGTGATGTGTTAGTAACGGCTGGATGCTGTTCAGAACATGTGTGGTCGTGAATGGCGTTGCCAGACAAGGCGGAATAATGTACGTATGCTGCTGACACGATAGAGTAAACACCTTGATATTCTTTCAATACTGTTTACAGGCGCTACTTAAAGATCTGGGCATGAGTTAGAGGTAGGCATCACGGTTTTGAGCTTGTATAGTACAATGGACCTTGCGAATATAACGCAGCAGATATCTCTAATTTCACATTTCACAACGACAGAACCAGAGTGTGACGGATCCCAAGACACGAAAAGACTGCTTCCCGAAAAGTTTAGCAAGCATTTATTTGAGATCGCTTACTCTCTGTGCTTCTGCAATCATCTCCAGCAGCATTTGAGAATACTTTGAAGGTAAACCAACGACTAACAAATCTTTTCAACCTACTTGCTAACATCCCTTCGAAATCCGGCCCAGCCCCCCCCCCCCCCCTCCGGCCATATTTAGCCTTTACGACGCGCATCGTAACCCGAGAGATCGATGTTCTTACCGTGCCCCATTACTGTCAATGGAACGTTGATGGGGAATTCATGTCACAAATTAGACAGGCTCCAGCTTCTCAGATGCTGAGTTGATGCGATCTGAGGACCCTCAGGGTCGCCTTTTGACGTTCACCATACCCCACTGTAGGAAACGCGAGAGAAGAAGCAAAACACCAATAGAACGTACAAATACAATTCAAACTCCAAGACTATGCTGTGCTATGCTTGCTGAATCGCTCCTTCACTTTCGACCCTCATCTATGCCTTCGCGGCCTCAAGCAGCTTGGTGTGCTGCTCGGGGTGCGTCTTCTCAATATTGCCCTTGGCAACCTTCTTCATCATGAAGTTCCCATCAATAACCACATCCTCAGTCAGCTTCCCGCCCGTAACGCGCCACTTGCCCGCGATAGTCAGGATGCCGACGGGAGGCTTGGCGTTAACCAGGGAGTCGACGCCGTCGGCGGTGTTGGTGAGGGTGAGCTTGTATGTCGTCTGTGATTGGTTAGTTTGGGGCACTATGAATATGAGGAGAGGGAATGTACCTGGCCGATGGGCTTCTTGTCGGTGACGGTATAGGTTGCGGATGTTGCTTTGTCACCCGACTCGAAAGAGTAGCTGACGAGCGCGGGGCAGAGGGTCTTGATCATGAGTTCGTGGTTGTGAAGGGCGGCGATGACGACGGAGGCGTCGGTGCTGCCGATGGAAGTCTCGATGTGGGAGGTAGACATTTTGAAGTTGGGGTTGTTGGTTTGATTTCTCGAGGTGTAAGTGGTAGAATGTAATGATAATAATGGACTCGAAGTCGTTGATGTGAGTTATAGTAGTGTAGTAGTGTTGATGAGACGCGCTGCTGTGATGGCCTTCTTCAGCTGATGAGGCGTCCATCTTATATGCATACCTGGCCCATCACGAAGTAATCCTCACGGCTGCACTCAAACCGAACTCCAAATCCCCTCAAACGCGCTGCCCTGCATAATCTATCTTCGTGCTACTCGCCTAACCGTAAATACACCAAATGCACTTCGTGCCTTACACATTGGTACGACACCGATGATCCCCCGGCTCTGAAAAGGAGGCCAAGACGTAAATAGCAGCCATCGAAACGTACCGTGTTGTTTCCGCGAGTAGGCGCCGTCAAAGCGCGGCATTCGTGCGGAGGCCTTGCGATATGGGACCCTGAGCTCTGACAGCAGCCGGTTTGGTGCAACGAAACTTGCAAAGGCGCGTCGATCGGCTAGCCGAACCATTGCGCTGTAACTGCGGCTCTGGTGTTTGACGAGACATGTGCAGAGCCAAAAATATTGGCACTTGAGACACCCAAGTGGACTGACAGTCAGTCTGTAACTGCGACGAGCAAGAAGACGCGACTGCACAAGCTGACTGTAGCTGCACAGCATTGGCATTGCTCGCTGCTGTCAGCATAACGCGTCTCTCACCGACAGAATTGACTGCGTCAGTACAAATCCTCAAAGTACCGCGGATAGGGTCATGTCAACATGCTGACGGTGCATATCCGCGCGGAGTCGATCTCCAGCAGGGTGGGATTGGCCGTGCTCGGTTGTGTTGATGCGAAGTGTTCGTGGTTTCGTTTCGCTGGTCGGAGGTTTCATGACGGCAAGCGGATTTGGGGAGCCGAAAGACGCTAGATCGACGCACTAGAACGATGATCTTTCTGCAGCGTGGTAGTTACATCTTCAACCAAGATTACCTTGTCTTTCTCGCTATCACGAACAAGGGCAGTTGGAATTGAGCGCGTATTCACCACTTGTTTCTTGTGTGTTTGAAGCTCGCTTGGACTCTGGGCGACTTTGCGCCATCTCACCAGCATGATTAGGATTCGTTGCCAATGAACTCTATTCACGCCTAAGCAGAAAGCCTGATGCTATTCATATTCAGGCAATCTGACACCACGGAGCCGCCATTTACCGACTACTAACCATCAAGGAGCCTAACATAATTGGCAACTGTCTGAAGCTTAAGCTTCACTTACACGATGCGGGCATACAATATAAATGATTGAGGCTATTCATTGTAAAGTGTTTCGTATGTCTCGCATTGCGTCTACGACGGGAAAAATCGCTACTAAAATGATCTGGAGAAGTGTCTCGCTGGACATTCATTCGTGCCAGCGCTGCTTCCTCTTTGTGCTTCTCCCGTCGGCAGGCACAACAGCAAACCTCGTATCTTTAGTCAGGCTACTTACATGGTTCTGGACTGGGGCGCGGCCCACCACATGCACACGACAAGCGATCCAGTAGCAGCGAGCCTAGCAACAGAGACAAAGTACACTGTGGATCGTGTGATATCAAGTACAGAGACGCGCCAGACGCTAGCCCCGAATGCAGATGCACAGCATCATTGGCCTACGACAGATATCAGGCCAGGAAGGCAAATAGAAGTTGTTCAAAAAGAGGAAAGCAAAGTATGATCCGCAATTGAACTCCAGAGCTACGAGGGGTATATCCAGAACGTTGAACTTCATCCAAAACAATGACTTCAGCTGCTTGAGCGTCGTCTCTCTATACAGCGATTGGCGGCGATCCAAACGCGAATTCATCGTCATCATCAAAGAAGGAACTAGCTTCTTGCGTAGACAAACCAAAGTCGCTGAATCGTCGGGATGTCGGGATCAAGGTCGTGGTCGTAATCGTGGGAAGAGAATGGGAAGCAGGTGTAGTAGATGCAAGGCAAGGCTTTTTCGCTACCGGCGCTAACTTTTCCAGCGGTTCCATTGGTCTTTTAGACCTTGACTGAGCTGCCATGTGTGGCCTTCGGAGAGTCGGAGGCATAATACCATCTGACTCGGGATCAATCCTGCGCATGTTCGCTGTTCGCCGTAAAGGTCCAGGGGGAACAGAGAGAGGTGGTCTCGGGGGTCTGTTTGGTACAGCTGCCGTCACGGTTGGGAGCAGGGGCTTTGTGGCGGGCCTTATGCTTGCCATCGTATCTGCTCTGTGTACGAGATGTGATTGTGGCTGTGTATTCTTCTGTTGCAGCTCAGGTCGCAGGCATGGTAGCTGTGGCTCATCGTCCAGGGAGAAGGCAAGATCTTGAGTGGACAGCGGAGGCACCGATTCAGTCACTGACGGTGGTGGTGCGATGATCTTTGAAGTTATAATCTGCGGTGTGGGGTCCGCAGAGAGTTCGCGTGCGATCTGTGTACCACTATCGAGGAAGTCGTCCCAGCCACCCGAAGTGAACGCTGGAGGCGCAGTGGGCTGACAGCGTTCAGTTTGTGCTCTTGAAGCCGGCAGCCCTGGCAGCTTGAAGCTAGGATTTGAGCTGATCTGCGGTTTCGATTTGCTCAAAGGTGGCTTGGGTCCTTTTACCAAGGTTGGCGGGCGCATTTGTCTATTAATCGCGGGCAGCTTGAACCCCGGATGTGTGATCTCACGTAGTGGAGTTGTAGAAATATAATCGGTCGCAACACGTACGGGGTATTGTGTCCTCACGAAAGGGTACTTGGCATCGTTGCGATACTTCGCAGGGAAGGGCACCCGCGTGATGACAGTCTTCGTCCCTGCAAGCTGACCATCCAGAGTAAGGCACTCTAATCGCTCGTTCTCGACTCGGAGAATGCGTACATGCTGACTCTTAGACAGCTGACTGCTCGTATTCAGATCTCTTAGACACACTACCACGCATCCTATTTTAACTCGTAATCGATGCGGAGGTATTCCGATTGGACTGAGCTTGTAGAGCAGACCATGAGCGGGCGACCAGCTTGAAGAAGAGGACGGTGCGTCATGAGAGAGAAGCTCAATGATTTCGCCAGGCAGCTTGTCGAGCGCAGACTCAACGGCTTTGTTCTTAGGACCGTGTATGCGCGTGAAGTCAATATCCTCTTTGATGGTGTCGCTCTTTAATGATTCTCGGGGCTGCAGTCGCGCAACATCGTTGTACGGCGAGTGCTGGCTCTTCTGAGGGGTCTGCTTACGAGAAATCGGTGGTGCTGTCGTTGGGAGATGAGGAATCGCTATCGACTCGCGGATGGGTTCTTCCGTTGGATCTGACATGACCAGTTTGTGCACTTCTAAAAGTGTATCGTCGTCCAGCTCATCATCGACCCAGTGTCCCATATCTTGGGCAGGCACATCTGGTAGGTCCAGCATGACATCTTCCAAATCATCGTCATCATCGAAAGGCTCCTTCTCGATGTCCTGCGCAATGATCTCCAGTGCCTTGGCCAGCTTCTCTTCTCTTCGCCTTTCTTCTTCTTTGCGCCGTTCCTCCTCTTGTTTCTTTTTGTTCACACCCAAGAATGCTTCCATGCCCTTCTTCAGATTGGCCTGAGTATGGCTATACCCGATTAATTGTGTCGCCAGCCCCACACCCAGCTGTTTTCTGATGGCCGTCTCTTTGCGCTCTTTATCCTCGCGCCTTTCCTTCGCAAACTTGCGCCTCTTCTCTGCTTCGCGCTCGCGTACCGCGCGTTGCTCGAGTTCGAATCCACGCTGCAGCTGTTTGTGTGTGCGCTCGGAGATGACAGGTCCATTCTTTTTGTACGCTTTCTTGACTTCGGTCGACGTTTGCGCAATGTGTTGCGGCGGCATGGCGGCGCATCGTGGGGTCGGTGCAGGGGTGCTGAGAGATGATGCTCAAGCGCGACAGCAGCGGCTGGATGTTGTGCGCTAAATCGCTTGGCGCACGCGTAATCACGTGAAACTGACCGTTCAGTAACCTATTAATACACAACCAATTATACAACAGCTAATAGAATGTCTGACTCCGGACTCCATATGTAGTCGATTTCAAACGGGTCCTCAGCATGGGACGTGAGTTAGGGGGCACTGAATCTGGCCCGGCAGCACGACGGAAGAAGAAGAAGAAGCAGACGCACCGTGCAACAGAGACCTAAGTCTGAACAGATCCATCACGCATTGACACGTTATTAAAACTCCTATATCAATGTTGTAGCGCGGTCTTGTTGAGATGCTGAGGTGTTCCTGCCTTTCTCCAAGACACTGTGGGGTCGGTCGATCCCAATCAATCCTGCAACGTCCCCCCGGAGGCCATAAGTTTCCTCCGACCACCGCTAATCTGCGTATAGTCGGTTCTTCAACATTCGAAAGGACATGCGACTTAAATCATCATGAGAGTCCCTTGGGAAACGCACTTGTAATATCTCAGCATGACAGATGGGGTTGCAGAGCCCCGCAACTGCTACACCCCTCTTGCGGGCGTCCCTGAACGGCGACTCCAGGAATTCCGGCTCATCACGCTGTTGCCAGACCAATTCCCCGACCGCATTCGATGCGAACTTGAAGTGTATCCCCTTCACGACCCCCCTCCATATGAGACTGTCTCTTACGCTTGGGGAGATCCAAATGACACCGCAGTAATCGAAGTTGATGGCACAGAGCTTTACATCCCAAGCAACCTGGAGGGTTGTCTCAGAGAACTCCGCCTGCAACTGGAGTATCCTGGTGACTTGCCGCTGCTCCCTCTGTGGACAGATGCGATATGCATCGATCAGGTCAATCTCGAGGAACGTGCCGTGCAAGTGGAGAACATGGGCACGATCTACCGCAGGTGCTCGTCAATGTATATCTGGCTGGGACCGACAAACCCAAATCTTGGCAACCGGAGTCCATTTGAGATGATTACTCACTTCTACCACGACAAGCACTTTCACGAGTTGCCAGGCTTCACACCGAATGAGAGGACCGACTCTTGGGAGTTCGAAGACAACCCTACGTATCGAGAGATATACAGTCTGTTCCATGACAGTATATCGAGGCCCTGGTGGGAGAGACTGTGGTGCGTGCAGGAGGTAGCTCTGTGTCCCAAAGCCATCGTTCGTATGGGCTCGTGGTGGATACCCTGGTCGTTCTGGTTGGAAGCACGAGAGAATCATAGCAATCACAGCGGTGGCTGCTGCAAAGGACTTGCAGAATCCATGCCTGCGAAATACGCCTACTTCGCCGACCCCATGCTGTTCTTGTCGACGAGATCTGAAGGGACCAGCGTTGACGACATCATTGTATCTCTCAGACACAAGCTCTGCAAGGATCCGCGAGACAAGATCTATGGCTTATTAGCTTTGCTTGAGAATGGACAGGCTCTGGACTTACGGCCAGACTACACAATGCCAGTGAGCGACCTCTATCGAAAAGTTACGCAAGTCATCATTACACAATCGAATGGAGATCTACGCTATCTGACTGGCAGTGGTCTCGGATCAAACACCTATCAGCTCCCAACCTGGGTACGTGATTTCGCAGCGCCTCTACATCCTGTCAGAGCAAGTAACGAACGCAATCGTTTCAACAAGTACAATCTATACTCTGCATCTGGAGAGACGAAGAGCGAGGCAACGGTTTTGGGTGAGGACATCCTCTGTCTGTTAGGAACATTCGTCGACACTGTCAGCTGCATGGGAACTACGATCGATTACCGAGACTGGAATCATCCCCAAGGCGTCTTACACGGTATACAGGCATGGGCAAAGCTGGCAGGTGTCTCAATCCCAGATACCCACTGCACGCCCGGATCGGCGCAGGAGCGATTCTGGCGCACTATCATGGCGGATAGCTCCGTGGATGACGATGAGTATGCGAGAATCCCGGCTGCTTCACACGTCGAGCTATCGTCATGGTTCCCAACAGTAAAGAGCTCTATCGATCAAGGACGAGACCCGCTTGTCACACCCTATGTATTTTCATTCTGGTCTGCCATTTCCGGACGGACTTTCTTCATTACGGAGGGTGGCCATATGGGTTTGTGCTTTCCACATGCGCGACCCGGAGATGAAGTATGGGTGCTTGCTGGAGGCAAGGTACCATTCGTACTCCGTCGATTCGATTCGGCCGCTGATACATCTGACGCGCCTACAAGAACCTGCAAGTTGGTTGGAGAATGCTACCTCGACGGCTTCATGGATGGAGAGGCTTTGCAGAAGGAAGGAATCATAATGGTGCCTATTCACCTGAGCTAAGCGACGACTACTGTACTTTCAAAATCGTTCATCGACAGACTTTCAAACTCCTCAGGTAGTCGCAGGTCTTGTGCATGCCGCGCACAACAACTGCACATGTCTAGGTCGTCTGTAAGGACACAGTCCGTGTCATAACTTCCCTTCGTCTAGCTCCTTCCCAAAGTGTCACTCAACGCATAAAGAAACAAGCCCAGCAATGCTCACTACCGTGTCCGTGCGCGTGCTGCACGCTATCGCGTGTTGCACGCGAGCAGCCCTGTTCGTCTACAGAAAGATGAGGCTGTAGAGCCACGCAGAATAGCTATTATTATAAGATCTTTTGGTGGAGTGATCTATAGGCTTATGCGACAAGCTTGTACTATCTATATTTACTTGGAAGCTTGATGTTGCGACCTCGTGTGGAGGTTTTAGGTGGAGGAGACGGGGAGCGCTCTGCAGCAGCAACACCACTTCGCACAGCTACAGTACCACAATTCTGCTTCTTTCTTGGTGCTGCAGACTGTGAGACTTTACGCTTGCCTCTTTGGGACAATTGCAGAGCTTTTTGAGTGTCGCGCTCTGCTTTTTGACGTGCTCTTTCTGCCTTGCGTTTGTCAATAGCGCAGCGTTCATCTGCACGCTTCCTCTCCCGCTCTTCCTTCTCCCTCACTGCCTTCTCACGCTTTTCTTCTGCAATCTTCTCATTGTAGAGCTTGTTAGCATGCTTCAACTCCTTCATTTTTGCCTTTTCAAGCTCTTCCTCATGCTTCATCTCCTTCTCAATGCGCTCTCTAATCTTGGCTTCCTTGAATGATCGAGGTGACCAAAAGCGTGAAGGCACCCATGGATTACAGTCATGCTGCTGCAGGTCAAGAGCTCTGCTTTTCTTCTCTTGCTTCTTCTTGTACTGAAGAGACTCTGTAAGCCCATCATTTTCTTGGTGGAGTAGCTCATTACTGATACAAATGTGATGGAGTGTGTGCCTTAGCACCCGCGCGTCCTTACTGAGATTATCCTTCACAGCCCGCTGCAGAATTCTGTCAATTCTGCGCCATTCTGAGCTGCTGTAGTGTGAAGCAATTGATGACGATGAGCTGCCATCATCTGATGAAGGTGGTGCAAATCTATCGAGTATAACGTTGGGGTTGAAGGGGTATACACCCACTGCCTTGAAGGCCTGTTGTATGAGGGTTTCTGTGAAGGTAGATGTCCAGGCAGACCAGAATAAGCTGAAGAAATCACCCTTCTTCACTGGCAACAGTCCTTTGCTCTTAAAGAGTCTTTCTGTAAGCTGCTTCGAGTATGCTCGTGCCAACGGAGCAAACAACACTACGTCGAGTGGCTGGAGCGTATGAGTACTGTGAGGTGGATAGATAGCTAATAGAATCTTGTTCTGATAACAGTACTTTAGAAACAGCTTGCTTATATGGCTGCCGTGGCCGTCTACAATAAGTAGCCGCCACTTTCTTCGAGCTGACTCCTTGGTGTTGGCATCAAACACCTGCTGAAGCCAGGCAAGGCCTGCGTCATTGTTTGACCAGCCGTTGGAGGTGACGTTGACGTAGACTTGGTGTTTTCTGATGTCTAATTCACTCACCCAGCTTGATTGGACCTTCTTGGAGTTGGCTGGGTAGATGAGGCCTGGTGGGAGTGCAATTCCAGAAGCTCCCACACAAGCTATCAACGTAATCCATTCACGATTGCCATCGTGGAGCATCTCTTTAAACCTCTTCTGCTTCCATTTGGTCTTGCTGAAGATCCTCTTGCTCTTGCCTATCGATCCAATCATGAAGCCCTTCTCATCCATATTGTATGTATGCTCAGGCTCTATTGAGTATTCTTCAATCTTTGTGTGTAGCATGTTGAAGTAGAGCTGATATTTATCGTAGGAATCAGCAGCGACGCGATCGGCAGCCATGGCGGAGGTCCATCGAGGTGTGAGCTCATCCGAGTGTCGGTTGATGAATCGGGAAACCCAGGCCTCAGAGACTGGCTTTTTGGCTATTGTAGACGCAAAAGACTGGATCATTTCACGCGTAGGAGGTAGGTGGTAATCTGTAAGCTTATCTATATAAGCTACAAGCTCTACCTCCTCCTCTGGGGTGAGGTGTTGCTGGTTGATGTTCTTCTGTTTAATAGAGCCAAAAACGCGTCGGTGATGGCGGGACAAAGTTGAGCGATTAACACCATGTTTGTCAGCAATCTCTTGGTACACAAGTTTACCGCTGCATCAGCTGCATCAGCATCTTTAATTGCAGCTTCTAGAGACATTGTGGTGTTGAGTTATGGTGTTGAGAAAGATGAGATGATTCCGCGCTCGCGTGCATCACGCGAAAGCGTGCAGCACGCGCACGGACACGGTACGTACTGTAGATGCAGAACACCTACTTGCCGGCTGTATAGCAGCTATTAGGATAAGCATAGGCAGGACAGCTAGAAAGCTGCAACAAATGCAGACTAAAGTCTAGAATCTAGGATCGCTTCTGCCTAAGATACCAAGGACAATACTGACAGCCCCCTACTACTCGCCTGGCTGCCAAACAGACCTAACAATAGGCGTAGACAAAGAGACCGCAGCGAAGGCCTTTAAAGAATAGTGGGCCTATCTCCTACCCTTAGACGTGACTATCTTCTTAGATGGCTCTAAGTAGTACACAAAGGAAGGAGAAAAGCGGGTCACCTACGGCTTTGCTGTGTACTAGGACGGAAAACAACTTCATACTGGACGCGGGTCGCTTTACCCTACCTCACACGTCTTTAACGCGGAAGCAGTAGGCGCATAGAGGGGCCTCTAGTACACTATAAGACAACCACCGCTCTGCACTCGCCGAATCTGGCTGTGCATAGACAGCACCTCCGTTATATGGTGCCTGAAGGGCAGCGCATCCCCTACCTCTTAATGGGCCTTCCTAGAGTGTCACGGCGCTATGAAGACCCACGACGTCTCCATCAAATGGGCACCAGGGCACCTGGGTATTGAAGGAAACGAAGCGGCAGATAGGCTGGCAGACCTAGAAGCCTATTACCTGCCACTCCCTACTAGAAAGGCTGCTATGCCTACACTCTTAGGCATTAAGTCAGTAGCCTGCAAGACACTATAACACACATAACAGACCTAGTAGTCTAAAAAGAGGGCTAAGCTCTTAAAATAGTACAAAAGATAGGACTTAGGCTACTTACTAAACAGCAGACTACCTAAGTTAGACCTACTAAGAGCCACCCTAGCTAAACTGCTCTCTATCCGATCTATGCACGGCGACTTCGCTTGGTACCACCGAAAGTTCAGTCACAACGACGCAACACTCACCTGCTCATGCAGACGCGACAAGACGCCGGAACACCTTGCGCTCTGCCGCAAGACCATAGGAGCTTTTGGCCGATGGCTACTTCGACCAGCTATACCACCGTCCAGCCGGAACGATGGCCTAGCGTATACTGCTGCGCTGATTGGGAATCCAGAGGCTTTTGAAGCATTCACCCAACTCACACAGTACTACACCAAAGTCTGCCCCCGGTAGCTTACCTAGTGCTGCAACAGCAGCAAACAGCCGTACTATTTCCTTACTCTCCTTCTTACTCTCCCTCTCCCTCTCTCCCACTTCTCTGGCATTTACCTGCCTCTGAACACACACGAGGGATCCACCCTAATGTACACAAATTGCTCAGTCTCCCCAACTGGACGGGGAGCTGTAGTTCTGACATGGTAGCAATACCCGCGTACGCAAGAAATGCTTTCTAAGGTAGTGTGTTAGCACTGTAATTCTATAGCTTAGCACGTCGTATATGCCCTTCGGGAGGCGAGATGATGGACTTAATCCTCATCAACTAGACGTAAAATGAATACCAACCAACCAACCAACCAACCAGTGAATCCAGACGTCATCCTCGATAGATTCCGCCACACATCACCATCTGGCTCAGAATCAGCTGCCTCTGGTTCTACAGATTATTCTGCAGAGGATTGGCTCAAAGCTTGTAGTACTCTACGGGCAGAGGTGAAGGATCCACGCAGTGTGGGTGCGCGGAAGCTGGGTCAAACTATCCACCACCTCTCAACCCAACTAGAGCTCGCCCACGATGAGATTAGTGGCTTACTTCAGAAGCTACATCAGAAGAAGAAGCGCCAGAAGCAACCTAAGAGGCAGCTAGACCTACAACAACACCAGGAGTACCATGGTGGTGCGGTGATGTGGTCTCCCCGAGCCTTCCGAGAGGCGCGCTCGTATGGCTGTTGCAGAACACGAGAGGCAGGAGGCAGAGCTTAAAAAGCATGAGATGAAGGAGCTAGCTGCTGCTAATAAACTCTACAAAGAGAAGATTGCACAAGAGAAGCGTGAGCAGCGGGCAAGGGAGAAAGAAGAGCGTGACCGGGTTAAGGCCCAAAAGGCAGCTGAAGTGGCTAAACGCAAGGCAGCCAAAGAAGCCCAAAAACGCAATCATAACGCTGGAAAAAGTATCCAATTGCCTAATCAGGCGAAGCGCAAAGCCTCAGGTCAATTGCAGCCAAAAACAGTCAAAAAGCGTGGAGGTAGAGGTGCCCGTAGTCGTAGTATTGCTGCTGAGCCTGCTCCACCACGCCCAACTGTCACCACCCGTAGCGGCCGCACCGCCACAAAGCATGAATAGCTTTGTATAGAGAACATTGTCTCATAAGTCTATACAGTACCCCAACAAGATATTTGACAATATTAATTACTGTTGGTGGTGTTGCAGCCTCATCTTTGCAGCTGCAATACAGGGGCCGAGCGGAAGAGCTTACTGCTCGTCATATACCTCCTACAAGAGAGATGATCGCCAATTTCGCGTCAGCAGTCGCCCAGGAGCCAGTGAGCGAGAGCTGGGTTACCCGCTTCATCAACAAGTACTCTATCCATCTTATCTCTCAATACTCAACGGGTATGGACGCCAATCGCCACAACGCCGATTCCTACGCGAAGTACGAGCTCTACTTCAACTTAATACAGCGTAAGATCGCTGAGTATAAGGTTGATGCCGAGCACACATACAATATGGACGAGAAGGGCTTCATGATAGGCATCACTACTAGGGCAAAACACGTGTTCAGTAGACGTATGTGGGAGAAGGGGGAGGTCAAGGCATCACTTCAAGATGGCAATCGCGCCTGGATTACGCTGCTGGCGTGTGTGTGCGGCGATGGATCAGCTCTGCCGCCAGGTCTCATCTACGAGTCTGCCAACAGCAGCATCTAATCAAGCTGGGTAGAGGAAATACAGTCAGGGGAACACTCTGTGCTTGTTTCTTCCTCACCTTCTGGCTGGATTAATAACGATGTAGGTCTTGCCTGGCTTCAGCAGGTGTTTGATCGCTTTACCAAGACCAAGGCGCGGAGGAAGTGGCGCCTCCTGATCCTTGACGGCCACGGCTCCCATGTGACGATGGACTTTATTAACTACTGCGATCAGAACAAGATACTCATGGCTATACTTCCTCCTCATTCAACTCATACGTTGCAGCCGCTTGATGTGGTGATGTTCAAGCCTCTGTCAACAGCGTATTCAAATGAGCTCACAACACACCTTCACAACGGCCAAGGACTGTCAGTAATTAAGAAGAGCAACTTCTTCCCCCTGTTCTGGAAGGCTTGGGAGAGTACGTTTACTCAGGGGCTAATACTTAAGTCCTTTGAGACGACGGGTATATCACCCCTACAGCCCAACGTCATCCTCCGACGCTTTGCTAAGGATACCCCTGAGGCCTCTGACGGCAGCACAAGCTCTTCTTCAGTCTATTCTGGCAGAGATTGGCTTAAAATTGAGACTCTGCTGCGGAAAGTAGTCAGGGATGAGACCAGTAAAGAGCTGAGGAAGATCAGCCGCTCGCTCCATCACATCTCAATTCAAAACCAGCTCCTCCACCACGAGAATCAGGGGCTTAGAGAGGTTCTTAAGACTCAAAAGAAGCATAAGAATAAGAGCAAAGCTCTTCAATTCCAGCCTCGCGAGGACTATCATGGTGGAGCAGAGTTCTACTCTCCTAGCAGAGTAGAGAAAGCACGCACTGATGAGAGGATAAAGCAACAGAGCCAGAGGGAGGAAGAGCTCCAAAAAGCAGAGATGAAGAAGCTTAGGCACGCTAATAAGCTGTACAATGAGAAGATTGCTCAGGAGAGGCGTGAACAGCGGGCGAGAGAGAAGGAGGAGCGTGAGCGTGTTAGAGCTGAGGTCAAGGAAGCAGCCGAACGCAAGGCTCAAAGAGAGCGTGATAAACAAGCTCGCGACGCTGAAAAAGCTGTACAATTGCCCCAAATAGGCAAGCGCAAAGCTTCAGCAGCTCCTGCAGCAAAAATACAGAAGAAGCGTCGTACTGTGGCCGCTGCGCGTGGTGTTGTTGCTGCAGAGCCTCCTGTGGCACCTCGCACCCACACCACGCGCAGCGGCAGAACAGCAACTCTATATAATTGAATTGTATGAGAGAATATTGTCGCATAGGCCTATAGAACAGTTCACCAAAAAAAACACTTATAATACTAGCTATTGTATGTGGCTCTATAACCTCATTTTTGCAGGTGCCTATTAAGGTGGTTCGGCGCGTCACGCGAATCCGCGCATCACGCGCACGGACACGGTACCGTGCCCGTGCGCCCGATGAGCCAGTTCAGCCGATGAGCCACCTGAACATCACAACATTGAGATGCCTACAACTTCAACGCTAAATATCTCCACCACCATGGATCCAATTCAAGAAGCCATTGAATATATAGAATCGCGTGAAGCTGGTGATAAATCCTCGTACCGCCAAGTTGCCAAAATGTTTGGGGTTGATCGAACGACGCTGTCGCGGAGGCACAACCAGCGTACACGCTCAAATGCAGAAGAAGCGCGCCATCGACAGCTACTCAGCCCACAACAAGAGGATATACTTGTAAAGTACATAGAAAGATGCACAAGAGACGGCTTACCACCTACCAGAAGCATGTTGCAAAATTTCGCTACGACAATCACGAAGAAGGAGGTCTCCGAAAGCTGGATTACTCGGTTTCTGCATCGCCACGCCGACAGGCTTACCACCAAATGGACCACCGGGATGGATCGTGAGCGCCATTTAGCTGACAGCAAGCAAAATTACGAGTTGTACTTCGATCTACTGCACTCCAAGATGCGTGAGCACGGTGTTGAAGAGCGCAACACGTACAATATGGATGAGAAAGGCTTCTTTGTCGGCATTAACAGCCGCACCAAACGGATAGTTTCTAAGGCAATTTGGGAGTCAAAAGAGCGCACCGCGGCGCTTAGAGATGGCAACAGGGAATGGGTAACGCTGCTGGCTTGCGTATGCGCTTCTGGAGAGTCATTACCGCCCGCTCTCATCTACCAGGGCACCTCTGGGATTCAATCGACCTGGGTAGACGACCTCATGGCCGAACAACACGAGATCTTCGTCTCCCACTCGGCGACGGGATGGTCAAACAACGACCTAGGGCTTGCCTGGCTTCAGCAGGTGTTCGATCGCCATACAGCAGCCAAAGCTCGCCGTCAATGGCGGCTTCTGATCCTTGACGGCCACGGCAGCCACCTCACGCCTGAATTTTTAGAGTATTGCGACGCCAATCGCATCCTCCTCATGGTTTTTCCACCTCATTCAACCCACAGCTTGCAGCCGCTTGATGTCGTCCTCTTCGCGCCACTTTCGAGGCACTACACTGAGGAGCTTACTTACTACCTCCAGCAAACCCAAGGCCTCACGAGGATCACAAAGCGCGACTTCTACAGCAACTTCTGGCCGGCGTGGAGCTCTACGATGACCTCGGAGCTCATATTGAAGAGTTTTCAAGCTACAGGAGTGTGGCCGATGGAGGCGGACGCTGTCCTAAAACGCTTCAACAACCACCCACAACCTCACGATGAAGACGCAGAAATTGGAGAGCACGGCGACGGCGATAGCTGGCCTGAGCTGCGCAAAATTCTCAACGCTGCAGTCGCTGACAAGGCTAGAATTGAATCCAAGCGGCTGTCGCGGAGCATCCACTCGCTACAGGTCAACAATGAGCTGCTTCACGCTCGCAACGAGGAGCTAGAACACAAGATCAACGTCATCAAGAAGCGCCCGGCGCAGCGGACGACACTCACTACACAAGAAGGCGACGACTGGCACGGCGGCGCTGTCTTCTACAGTCCTAGGAAACTTGCCAGCGAGCGCGCGCGCAAAGCTGCCAAACTCGACGAAGCCGCGGAGCTACAGCTTCAAAAAACTCGCGATAGAGAGGCAAGGGCAGTGGCAACAGCATACAACAAGCAGCAGAAAGAGGATGCAAAGGTGGCTCGACAGCGTGCTGCGGAGGAGCGTCGCGAGGCGAAGAAAGCACAAGCTGCAGCGCTGGCTGCCAAACGAGCGCTCAAAAAGCAGCAAGACGACGCTGCAACCGCTCCAAAATCTCACCATACACCAATAGGACGCCAGCGAACAGTCTCACACAAAGCGGCTAAAATTCCAGCAAAGCGTCGTCGTGCTGTAGCTGCTGTGAGTCGGCCTGTGGCTGCACCTGCGCCGCCGCCCGCACCACCCAAAACGACGACGCGCGGCCGGCAAGTCAAGACGCCAGCGAAATTCAATTAAATAGGAAATATCGCATACGTCTATAGATCAATACTCCAAAAATTCTCGCGATAATAGCTTTTGGGTGTGGCTCTACAGCCTCATTTTCCTATCGTCGACATCTCGTTTGGGTGGCTCATCGGCTGAACTGGCTCATCGGCTGAACTGGCTCATCGGGCGCACGGGCACGGTAATGGGTCTCCGCACATTTTCGTTGTAACGTTCGCAGACAGTTCACAAGGTCATCGCTATCACAAATACGTTCTCAATAGGAACACAGAACGCAGGCATAATGCTTCCAGCAACAAAAGAAAGAGACAGCGGAGCTGACGATACGAAGGACGGGGGTGGGTTCGATGAGAGCACGCAAAATACGCAGTATGATCAGATTGGATCGAAGTATCTGGAGATCAAGACTTTGTCAGCCTTGGAGCCTGAGATGCCAAGTATACTGGATGCGCTGGGAGATGCTGTCTCAGGGACGAAATGTCTTGGTACGTTGAACCCGTTCTCATATCAGCAAGTGGATATGTTATGGTATCATGACCAAATTGCTTGCCGCTTGGAAGTCAACTTACGTAGTACTGGCCCTGTCCATACTTCTCCTGACATCCACCATTCATGATCAAGGACGAGACCCAAGCTTACCAGCGTCCACAGACTTAGCATGTGGTACTGGCAAATACACGGAGCTCCTGTCCAGTCTCGGTGCGACTAGCGTAATTGGCTACGACATCTCCTCGACCATGGTCTCCAGCGCTATAGCTACTTATCCGCCGTCGCAATATCCGACTATACGCTTCGCCGTAGCAGACTGTAGTCTCCCTGACTCTCTCCCTGCCTCTGGTAACCACGCCTTTGATCTTGTCTTCTCAGCGTGGTTCCTCAACTACGCAGGCAGCGAGCGGGAACTGATCAACATGTTCCGCGTCATCGAGTCGCAGATGGCTCCCGGTGGCAGGTTCGTCGGAGTGACGACTAATCCCTTCGACGAAACTATGCACGTACCGAAGGTGGACTTCTACGGTCTGGATGTTGACGTACTCGACCCAGCATATGTCGCGCCGGATACGGGTGATGCCGTAGGTATCAAGGCGAAAGTCAAAGTTGGCAAGGGAGGGTTTGAGTTTGACTGTTTCCAATTCAGACCGGAGGTGTACGAGAAGTGTGCGAGGATGGCGGGCTTGAAAATTGAGTGGAGAGAATGTGTTGTGCCAGATGATGAGAGGAGGCAGTCCGGATACTGGAAGGAATGGCTTGCAAGGCCAATATTTGCTATACTTAAAGCGGTGCGAGCAGAGCCATGACTGTAATCTACTACACTCATTTGACCTAGTATTGAGGGCGCTTAGTCCTCAGGCCAGGCTGTTGTCTCCACACAAGGTAATCTGCTCACGGATCAGGTTCAATGGAGGCGTTCATCATGTCTAAATGGATGCACAGCACAGGATCTCGAGCATGAATTGGACATGGTTGAATTGGTGACTCATTAGCAGTCTTGGTATCATAGGTCTTCCCGAAGTCATCTTCCACGATGGGTCTTCTCGTCGTAGCTCTGGGGCCTGGGTTGCCAGGGCGAGTTCTCGACATTACATCTAAGCCTTCATCTCTTTGTTTCCAACAACCTCAACAGCGCGCGCACCGTCCTTCTCGTCAATGCTTCCGGTCTCGATGTCCTTGACAGGCTCAACATTGGCACCAATGGGACCAGCCTGCTCGAAGTGGCGACCCTTCTTCTCAGGACCAAGGGCCGTGGTGACTGCAATACCGATAGCGATGATCGCGGTGGCAACACCCATGACGGGTCCGTAGGCGGGAGAGCTCTTGCCACCATGGGTCGTAATCTGCATGGCCTCGGCAGCGGCGTTGACGATCTGAGCAGAAGGCGATGAAATCATATTACCAAGCTGATAGGTAAGACCGACAAAAGACGAACGGAAGGCGGGAGGCGACAGCTCGTTAAGATGGATGGGAATAACACCCCAGGCACCCTGGACGAAAAACTGGATCATGAAGCCAGAAGCAGACAGACCACGCTCAGTAGTAGGTAGGATCCAAGCCGGAATGAGGCAAGCAGAAATGATGGCAGCGCAGACGATAGTGCGACGGCGACCGAACCACTGCGAGGTGTAACCAAGGATGGTACCGCCAACACAAGCACCAGTCTTCATCAAGATGGAGGCACGGGTAGAACCAGCGGAGCTGAGGTGCTTCTGCTGCTTCATGAATGTGGTGTAGGAGTCCTGGCTGGTGTGGGAATAGAAGTTGAACCAGGTCATCAGGAAGATGCAATAGATGACCATGCGCCACTCAGCCTTGAGCATGACCTTAGTCTCCGCCCAGAAAGCACCGCTGGGCTTCTTAGGGTGAAGCTTGGCCTCTTCTTTCGCGGCAATGAACTGCTTAGACTCCGGGAAGGCGATGCGAACGAGGCCAACAAGGATACTAAAACCTGCGCCAATCCAGAACACTGTCTTCCAGGAGTTGGTGCTGCCACCAACACCCAAGTTGGCGCAGGCGGCAAGGACATATCCGAAACTGTAACCTTGCTGAAGAATACCTACAGAAGTCAGTCATCCACTCAGGCACGTCAAATAGGAATGACTCACCACTCATCAGGCCACGAGCATTAACAGGGCAGTTTTCGAGGGCCATGGCGATAGCGTTACCGTAAACACCACCCATGAACAGTCCAAAAAGAGCACGCACAGCCAGGAACTGGTTGAAAGTGGCGCAGTAAATGGTTGCGACTTGGAGGAGACCCAAGATGATCATGTTGAGGACCATGGGCCACTTGCGACCGAATTTATCACCAGCCAGACCGAAGAAGGCAGCACCGACAGATCGAAGAAGGAGTGTCAATGTGATGGCGGTGGTGATCGATGTGTTACTCCTCTCGAAGTACGCCGCAAGCTTGGTCGTCTGGATGGAGAGGGCGTGGAAGTCAAACGCATCGGCTGTCCAGGCGAAGAAGCCGACGAGGAAGTAGAGCCAGTCCTTGAAGCCCAGCTGAGCGAGCAGGCTGATGGGGTTTTTGAGAGGCTCAGGCTTCTGCCACTCGCAGGTCTCCTCGCCATATTCGTTCCTGACGACTACACGTTGGTCCCATTTGAAGAGGTCGCTCCAGGCTTGCTTTGCAGTTGCGAAGGTGCCCTTGGCCAAAGGATCAGCGGGTCTATTGCCAGTGACACTCGCCATTTTGCCGAGCAGGTCGAATCTTGTGCAATGAGATGAAAAAAGAAGCTGCTTGTTGAGATAAGACAGCTGTGCCTGATCAAGATGCTGGTTCACAAACGGAGGACAGGGCCTGCCTAATATATGTCCCTTCACGACATCCTTCTAGCGGGGCTTCTTGCCTCGTAGCGATCCTATCGACGACCCCCGGTAACTTTCTGTACGACAGCACTTCATGGTGCAGGTTTGTGGCTTGCGGCCAAGAATACCAAGGGCTGGGCGGTTTCTTTGGTGTTGATGGATGTAACCTTCTAGCCTGCATCGAGGCAGGCGGATTACGACCCGCAGGACTTTGGGCGAATCGTGCAGCACCGATGTACTAGGACTGGAGAGCCGTGTGCGCTGATCTCGCAGTCCCCACGGGGAGAAACGGTGTCTGCGACGGTCCCCCAGGTTCCCACACCGTGGTCGAAATGTTGTCTGCTGGAATGTTGAACGCGCTTCAACGTTGATCGTCGCACGTTGTACACAACGGGTTTCTGTGCCCATCTATCAGTACCTAGCTGCAAGGTGCTGGCTAAGCACTCAGTTCGCGCTACCATGACTTCGAAAGAAGCGTGCAATAGGGGACGCCACGCTTCTGGGCATAGGACCCCGCCCTGTGAAATACCTCGTAATAGCTGGGCATTGTGCCGAAGCTTCCCACCTACGACATCGAAGAGCAGTCAAGACATGGTGGCTTGCAGAGCCGAGGTTTTTGAACCGTCACCAAACGGCTTGGACAAGTCTTACTCAAACGACAGGATTCGTTTTGACGACTCGATCTGTTTGATGACCCCAATCGCGGCCTCGTGAGTGTTTCGCGACCGGTGAGGGTCCTCGGGGGTTGCCCGAAGGTTCTGGGTCTCTGTGCTCTAAGGCAGGACGCCCGAGAGCACGCGTCTCGGTAGCTAACATGAGTGGAGGCCGCTATCCCCAGTGTCTCGTGCGTGCAGCTCGAGAAACAACCGGCCCACAAAGTGGACCGGCGCCTGAGGCTGCTCAGGTATCGGATGTAAACACGGAGAGGGCTTGGCAATTTGAAGGATTGTGAACGGCGCGGGCTGCTGATTCTGCCCGCTCAGGTGATGCAAGCAGAGACGTGGCGGAAAACATGCGTGGAGGAAGTCGTGTGGGGCTCGGTCGCTAGACCGAGGAAGCTGCAGCGCACCCAACCACAGCCTTGTTTGAAACCCACTGGTAATCCATTGCAACTGCATGCCACACCGGTCGAGATGACTCGTCTTGCCCGGCCTTGATGCCGTGCTTTCGAAGAGAGGCTTAACAACTTCCAAGAATGTTCCAAGAGTATCCAAGAAGCCTTCTACCGGCTTCTCTCTCTTGGCCGTTGGACTGCAGCGCCTCAAGATAACAACTCGGAGAGCGCATTTGCTATCGAAAGATCCTCGGATGCAGGTTGCTTCTAGCGCACAGCCATCGTTGGGCTTGCGCTTCGTTTACGCGGAGACCCCAACTTTTGAGTTCAGTCTGGGGGTGTGGAGGGAAATCCGGAGGTGGACAGAAAACCACAAGCTTAGCCCTCTGCCGATGGCAATACGAGGAGCTCCGACTTCTTACATCGCCCGTGCACCCATCGTCCGTTAACGGCCTTGTCCAGGCCTTGGCCCTGTTTCCTGCCGGCAGAGATAAGGCCACTTCAGTAAGTAGCGTCTGAAAAAGCCCGTCGGCATTTGAGCCATCCACATTGCTGAGGAGCCGGCGCTCTGCATGCGGCTTACGCGGCATGTTTGAGCCTCCGCGAAAGAAGCGTCGTGGCGTTCATTTTTACCGTTCTGGAAGAAGAGCTTACCTGTTCAAGCAGCTCCGAGAAGAATGCTTGTCTACGCCGCGGCCGAGTCACAAAGTTGGAGCTTGGTCAACAACTTTTCTCGTCTCGTGGCGCTCCGGAGGATTCTCTTGATCGGATAGAGCCTCAATCAGGTTCCCCTCAGGCGGCCAATGATCTGCACTGGGCACACGGTCAGGCCGTTGGTAATTCGCTGGATAATTATCCAATCGCGAATAACCTGGTATGTTGGCATCCGAATTGCGTTAAACTGGTACGGCGGCCTACAAGCTGGAGATTCGTGGGGATGAAAGCATGCCCCAGATTGTCAAGCCACGCAACGTTTAGCACGATGCACGTTCCCTAATTCCAGTTCGAGATTTCTGCCCACACATCACGGATGGACGTCGATAAAGAACCCGAATTGCTTCAGCTGACTACGAAGGGTCACTGCCCTTGACGCACAAGACTCATGCAATTCTCGAAGGCCTCCGAGTGCAATAGAATGAAAGATGTCGACTAAGCCAGTTCCAGTGGATCGATCACTCTTGAACATGGCGCTACAAAGATCACACGCAGGAAGCGTCCCTCGAAATACTCTGACAGCAGCACAAGTCTGCAAGGTAGATACAGGATTTAATCACGCTCCTCGGTCATTCCTCCAACACGAGAGATCGCACATCACGTCTTCCAAACGATTCGTTCCGAACAACTCATTCTGGACACGGAGTCGCATTATGCTACGCTGAGCGAAAACTTTCTTTGTGGCGCACTCACTGTCTCAAAGTATTTCCTTTGTCGCCCACAGTTTCTGTTACTGTCAACCTCGTCGCAAATCGTAATCCGACCTTCCGGGCACGATTGCAGACATTTTACTCACAATCGATGCCCTCGACAAATGCAAAGATAGAAGGTCCTTTGCGACTGTTGCATTCAGCTGAGTGGTCATCACCGACGATGGCCTTTTCTTCGGTTCGGCGACACGTCTGACACTACTGTCACTATGCCAGCAGTAGGATCGCAGTTCAGATTGCAACCATATCCTACATCTTCCAGGTCCGTGTCCGTCAACAATTTCGCTCCGTCCGTCACGCTTCTCAGAGCATCGCACGTTGTTTGTTTGGACATCCGCTCCTGCTCTTGCAAGTCACCTCAACTGTCTCCAGAGTCTTGCTTCCTATGTTTTCACTTTACATGTTCTTCTAGAATCACTTGAGACGAATGCCGTAACACGCAGCAAATTACTGAAGTGGCTGATGACTACAAGTTCTTGCTCCTTTCTATAGGAACAAGATATGTGTAGGGTCATATTATGCACAGGATCAACGCCCAATACAAAACGCAGAAACCCATGGCCCTCGACGAGTACCGAACAAGAATCACAGCTTCGGACTTCGCATAATCGTCTGTGCAAGTCCTAGATTACCAACATAACGATCCCCTTGATCGTAGCAATGACTATGCTGGACAATGCAGATGCAACACGCAACAATGAAGTGAAAAAGTATATTATCATGTGCTCTTTGTGTTTGGAATTAAATATTCATCTCCATATTTATAGCCTTCCAAACCTTGCATTTACTGAATTATTAGTCCTGATAACGCTGTCGACGGCAATATATTGTGTAAAGAGTAAATCATTCCCCAAACCAGATTCATAGCAGTGGAGCTTAAGCTCTGAACTAACACCTTCATCTCGTGAGCTCTATCCACATCGAATCTGTTGCACAGCCCATATACTGCTCTTGTTAGACGTATAGGTTGATTGGGCAGGGTGCTATGGCGTCTGGAGTGATAAGCATGCTAGATATAGAGGCTCAGGCTTACAGGTCGGGCACTCTGATTAATTAGGCGCTACAAGAGTGCCTAAACGCCGACCGTAAGTGTTCTTGCTTGAGAAAGTAGAATTGCGTTATTTGCACAGTTTTACTTTGGATTCTACGAGGTCACATGTTACGCTGGTTGATTGATCATATCAATCAAGTGTGTTGTACGGTAGTGAATGATGTAGTTGTAGGAGTCTAGTTAGGGCAGAGCTACGAAAGTCTTTGTTACATTTAGCTGTGCCCTATAGGCCTCTAAAAAAACATGCGAGAGCACATCTCATTGAGAAAGGCAGTACAGGTCTGAGGGCAGAATACAATGTGAAGATGATGTGTCAGCTCGACGGGCACGTCGTAGTGAACTATCGTAGCCAGCAGAGGATCCATGAGGTCGGCAGAAGTCAACGGTCCAACGTCGACAGCCTCCCCTTTTCGGTGACGTCCAGATCAGAGACTTGCTTCATCAAGAGCTTTGATATTAGCGGTCGCAAAGCTCACCAAAAACATGGCTAGGGAATTTATCCGTCCCTGCGCAAAGGTAAGGTAGAAGTTGTGACTGCTCGCATTGTGTTCGGGTAATAATTACTAGCCAATCCTACTTACCCACTAGCAAGTGGTAAAGTTCGCAGTCTGTTCATCGAGCATGGGGCACACGTAGCTAGCGCGGAAAAAAAAAAGTGATTCGCTTCACCGCATTCCCAATGCCCGAAAAAAATTGATTCGACCCAGACTTGAACTGGAGACCTTCAGTGAACTAACAATGTTAGACTGACGTGATAACCAACTACACCATCGAACCGACTTGTCTTGATTTGATGAAAATTCCTCTTCAACTGATGTGTATACATCATTTAAACTTTCCCGAGGACCACAGACCTCCAGTAACTAATATAGCAAGATCTATATCTTCAGGACGGTCTGTCAAAATATCTCCCGGAAATACACGACAGCCTGTGTAGAAATGTTTGGACAAGATGCGAGAAACGTTGTGGACGGAGCCGAGCTCCCAGTACCCGGTCTGATCATCTCCCACGACGCACAAGCGAAAGATCGCCTCACAAGCCACAATAAATTATGTTTCACCATCTGACTCATAACTATATGTTGCAGGAAGCGCTGGACGTCGATTGCAAAGCTACAGGGCGAGTATCAAGCGTCAAAGAAAGTAGATAATCAAGAACTTTAAAACGAGCGATAGTAGAGGACGCAAGCATAGACTACTAACGGTAGCTGAAGAATTTACCCAGTTGAGAATACTTCGAATAGGAGCCACGAGACTTCAACATTCACCTTTACTTCCGACCAGCAATATGCAGAATCTTGGATTTTTGAGCTCTGGGAGATCCTAAGCTCAGATTGCAGCAGAGGCTACAACTCCATGCTGGCAATGTTCATTTATCCTCTATATTAAGATGCTAGCTACAATAATGTTGACGATGCGTGCCCAAACAACACAGCAAGTTTCTGTCTATAAGTTCGCGCAGACGAAGCTTGAGAAGCCTAACAATGTTCTTTTGAATGATCAGTAAAGCCAGGTAGCTTTAGTTCAAAGGCTACCTTGCTATGCTGCCACGTGTGAAGCTCGGATCTACAGTTGCTGCGTAGATTGCTGTTCTTTTTGCGTAGAGAGGTGTGCGTCGTCAGCCAGGAAAACATAACTTCACCCTGAGCAACGAGGCCTAACAAGCAATTATAGAAGACGAGGGAAAGAGGGTCGGATTGCTTAGCAAGCGGTACTTGTGTATTTGTATCACATAGGCTGAGAGGCTTGCTGCACAACCCGTACCTAGCCTTACGACTAGTAGAGTCTCCTAATTCAGACAAAGCTTAGAGCTGGGGTGATGCTTACGGCGAAAAAACTTGTAATGCGAGGGCCATATTATTGGAGTTGCACTGTTGCAAAACTCAATGCAGAAAGCTGATGTATTTACGCCACCAAGTTGAACGATCCTCATGCGTTACCCCTAACCGGTCTGGTATAGGGTTCCTA
Organism: Didymella arachidicola; assembly: GCA_016630955.3. Classification (NCBI taxonomy): domain Eukaryota; kingdom Fungi; phylum Ascomycota; class Dothideomycetes; order Pleosporales; family Didymellaceae; genus Didymella; species Didymella arachidicola. Next base: position 1,278,453 of record CM049992.1, read on the forward strand.
CTCTCCCTGTGGACAATTGTAAGAACGACTGGCGGGCGCTCATGACTGTGGGGACTCTGAGAGGTCTAAGCGAAATGCAAGGTTATTGTACATTTGTAGGCTGCTGGTAAGCTACTATACATACTAAGCAAGGCCTCGCGCAATCGTATGCAGCCTGAACCACTCTTATTGTTACATTCTGAGAATCGTCTTCTGTTCGCCCCCAGTGGTAATTCACTTCCTCCTGTTCTGCTGCATGGCCAGAATCTGAACCATCCTGACGAAGATGTTGATAAAGTCGAGCTCGAGGTGGATCGACTCGTTGACGGGGTCCTTGGGCATAAGACCGCGCTCAGCCAGACGGGCGTGGTGGAGGATCTTCTGAACATCGTACAGGGTAAAGCCGCCGAAGACAGCTAGGCCACCGTACAGCCAGATGTTCTCTGTCCACATGAGTGTACGGGCGGCGGTGGCGGGAATGACCATGGGAGCGAGACCGGACAGAGCAACGATGGCGACTCCAGCGAGCAGAGGGCCACCAAGGTACATGTACTTGTCGGTCTTGGCGGTGGCACCGACAAATGCGAGCGAGCCCATTAGGCCAGCAGTGTAGAGACCGGCGCGTGCGAGGATGGCGGGGTGCATGAAGAAGAGCGGTGCGAGAAGAGCGGCCTGGGTGACATTGAACGCAGTCCACAGTGCGTACTTCTGAGCGTAGCTGTTGCTGTTAGCTTTTGGCTTGACTCTTTCAAGCCTGCGCGAACTTACTTCTGAGGGTTGGTAGCCATAGTGCCATACATAGTTCCAATGCTAGCAGCAAGACCGACACCCATGACCAACCACGGGTTGGCAGCCATGAGCCTGAAAGACCAGCCGTTCATGTGCATCGCGCGCGCAGCGATACCAATGATGCCGATGCCGAGGCCAGTGTGTAGGAATGTGTCGTTGAGGTATGCGCGTTCGAAGGGTGGCATGCCGCCATCCTCTCGTGTCTCGCGGTTGAAGATCAAGTTGATGCCTAGCAGGGTCGCGCCGAAGATACCAGCGCCGTAGAGAAGGCGCTGTCGCGCATCACCTTGCGCAAGAGGGTTGTTGATAGCCTGCTGCTGGTACGAGCGACGGAAGGTGGACTGGAACCTGGAAACATTGGTGGTGGTGGTGAGTGTGGGTGCCTTCGACTTGAAGAAGTGCGGGTGCTGCTTCAGTGGCGTATTGTGGAAGGTGCGCACTGAAAGCTGCGATGTCCTTGTTACGGACTGCTTGATGGTCGCTTGGATGGCGAAGGGCCGCCGTAAGAGGAACGCCATGGTTGTGACTGTGAGTGGGATAGTTGGCGCACTGAGGCGGAGGTTCGAGGGTATATGACGTCCCGGATCGTGGAAGGCGCCAGAAAACGCGCTAACGCCGAGGGCAAGAACGGACGAATTGACTGCGCCATCAATCTCAGCACACCTCGTGCGCTGTAATTATGACTGGAAGACTCGGAAAGAGCTCCAGAAGAGTCTTTCTGCTTCGTGATAGAAAAGTTAGATACTTCATGCAGCCAGGACAGTGGCAACATGCGTAGAGTCTCGTCAGCCTTAATCTTGAGGCGCTACTTTTCGTGCGATTCTGACCCAGGCTCAAGGTGCAGTACGTCTCTTGAAACCTGGATGCTTCGACTAGGCTTCTATATCCGGACGCATTAGCTGATGGTACGTGCAAGTCTTTATGTGATTCTCGGGAATTGGGAATCAAGGATGAGCTCATAATGGGCAGAAGCCGTTCGATCGCACCGTTTCTTTGAAGTCAACGCGCAGAAGAAATTACATCTATCCCATACTAGTGTAGTCCTGCAAGAACTGGCGATGATCATCAATGCAGCCAATGATACGCATTACCCCATGGCATCTACAAGTCAAAGAGCGCAGTATGACGAAGTGCACCGCAACATGTGCAAGCACTGAAGCTGAGTGAGGCATTCGTTGATTCCGAGCGTGATGCTGGTAAATCCTTCAGGATGTAGAAGAATTCCAAAATTTCGTGGCATGCTAAACTACATGAGCCATTGTACGGTTGGAAGCATACGTAATACTTACTTGTAAGCGTTCTGCATTCCACAACCATTCTTCGACCATTCCAGAAACACACTTCCAATGGTACACTTCCGGCAGCCGGCAACAGCAGGCATGCAGGGATCGTCACATGGAGTTGCATGCGAACGATGACCGGCAGAAGTGTGGGGCAGGAATGCACTGCAATAGCGTTGTCGCAGGCAGCTGTTGTGGAATGCGAACGCAAACAATGACGACAAATGGCCCATCCGCGTCAAGGGTCCAGAGCTGTACGACTTAAACGTCAACAACGGTCGAGCCAGTCGATCAGACGCCTAGGGCGATTAAAGTGCAGATCACGGCAGTACGACAGGGGAACGAGCATTCGGTCGTATGCAGTGCAGATGGCATTGACTATCTACACGACCCAGCCACCATGGGTTCAAAGGAAATGACAAGAAGTGGTATATACCCTAATGCACACCAGGAGTATCTAAGAAAAGAAAGCAAGCCGAACGCAGATCATGACATTATTGACAACCCAATTAGCTCCAATGCAATTTTGAAAAGCACAAAACTCGAGTGTGCCAATAACTTAGAGCATGAGCGCAGCAAGGGCGGCGGCACCGACAAGGCTGAGACCAGCCTTGATGGAGCCAGCAGCACCGGTCGACTCGGGAAGAGTGGCAGAGCTGGTGCCGTTGCCGGCGCCGGTGGCAGAGGGGCGCAGAGAGCTGGGGACGGTCAAAGAGCCGGTGGGCTGGATGATGGTGGAGTTGTAGCCGGGGGCGCCAGTGCCGGCAGCGTAGGCGCTGGAGGTGCCGACGGTCTTCACAGTGGTGGGGTAGGGAGCAACGGGGGTCGACTTGACGACCGACGACGAAGCAACGGGGTAGCCAGCAGGGCTGGACTGGACAGGGTAACCAGCGGGGCTGGAGGAGGCAACGGGGTAGCCAGCAGGGGCGGAGCTGGCGACAGGAGCAGCAGAGCTGGAGACAACGGGAGTAGCAGAGCTGGAGACAACGACGGTGCAGTCCTCCTTGGAGATACCGAACTGGGTGGAGTACTGGTACTGACCGGTAACGTCGTCGATCAGCTGGAGTCCGTAGTGGGTGCTGTCAGCCTCGAGGGAGGAGGCAGGGGTCCAGGCGAAGGAACCAGAGTTGTTGATGCCCTCAGCGAGAGTCTGGATGGGGACAACGTTGGTGGAAGGTCCACGGAGGAGGAGGAGAGAAACCGTGTTGGTGGTGGTTGGCTGCCAGGTGATGGTGAAGGCCTTGCAGGCAGGGACAACCTATGACAAAGTCAATGATTGTAGTGAGCGCAGTGACTGCTATGCTCGATGCTTACCTCGTTCAAAGGACGGGTGATGGGGTTGCCAGAGGGCTCGCCAACAGCGGCGTGGAGCTGCGCAGCGGCAATGCTGGCGAAGAAAGCAACGACGGAGGCCTTAGTGAACATGTTGTCGATATTATTTGATTAACGTGCGTAAAGCGACGATTAAGGTAGTGAATGTACTGGTTGTTGGTGGGGTTTGTAAAGAATGACTGTTGCTTTAAAGAGCGACGAGGAACAAATTCCTGAGGTTTCGGTGTTGGCGAAGAAGCTGAAAACAGTAGACGGCTGACGGGAGCAATGGTTATATTGACTTGCTTGACCGGTTTGCATGAGTCCGCTTGCAGTCCAGGGCGCGGCGCTAGCGTGAAGCCAAATTGCTTGGTGGGTCGGCGTGCCTGGCCCAAAGCGCCCTGCACGGATGCATTGGCTCATTTCCTAAGCCGCAAAAGAGATCGTTTAAGGGGTTCTGAAGCGATGATTGGGCATTCTTCGATCGCACGCACCTTCAGCGCAGCCATTCGTTAGAAAGCTATTCTTGGTGTAATTGCGCAAAGGACGCCTGAACTGCGAAGGCCGCCGCTGGAAACAAAATTGAGTCAGCGCGGGATGGTTGCTTCGTCGTGCTGAAGGCGTTGGAGCAAGAAAATGTGCCAGAGTCCCCCAGGGCGAGGGGTGAGTGCTGGTAAGTTGCCAGGATGTTGGTGTCTCAAATTGCGATGTGATAGAATACGAAATCTTCTCCGGATTCGCGTCATGGTGGGACGTGATCGATTCCGTGCTGCTTTTAGCCTCGGCGCTCAAGCCTTACAACCAGGCCAGAGCGCAGAGTCAGTGGTGATGTTTCTAGGCAACCAGTGTGGCACGAAAAGGGGACTCATCGTGTCACTCAACCGTTCGTTGCACCCGCGAATCTCTTCAGGGTTGCGCATCCTCCAAACTCTAGACGTTGCCGGCATGATAATTGCCATCGTTGCTATTAATCGTGAGCCCAAAGCGCGTTGTGTTGTGGGGCCGTGGCAACCAGGTAAATGAACAGTGGTGCGCTTTCAAGGATTGGAGATGCTCCTGCCGTTGGCGCCTACAAAACGGCGCCGCAGCAAACCCGACGGTCGCCGCGACAAGCCCTTTTTCCAAGCATGTCACCGACATCGAACAATCTCAGTCACACTCATCACGGATAACAATACATTTCGGACCAAACGCTGTTCAACTTATTTCATTGCAGCTATGACTGCGTACGCCGCTGCATGTGCAGCCGACGACCGTCCGAACCTCATTAACGAGGTCCCAACACCTGACAGCTTACAGGACTTCCTGAAGAGGTCGCATCTAGCGAGCGAATACAATTGGGTATCTTCGAAACAGATCTCGTGACAACAGGATTCATGTTGAGAACGGGAGGCGGGGACAAGGCGGTCTGCCGAGTGAGCGTGAAACGGTCGAAGTTCAAATTGCAAGAGCCGGGTGCATCGTGAAAATGCGCTCAACAAACAAGCATGAGCTTACTCAGCCACATTGACCAGGGTCTATGAAACGTCAGTACCAAGCCCCAACACTATCCGCCTGAGGCATCATCTGGGGAAAGGGTTCTTACACTTGCGAGCTGTCAACGGCTGAGGGAAGATGCCATTATCAAGCAGATCCTTCATGTCCCACTCTGGAGCGCCTTCAGTCTTCCACGTCCAGAAGATCCAGCCAGTGGCCTTCTCATATGCGTCGAGTTGAGCTTCGATAAAGCGCCCAATGTTCGACTTGTCAGCATCTGACAGACCAGCGACGCTGCCAGTCGACTTTCCAGTGCAGTCACCGATCTTGGAGCCGCCACCAAACGAGCCGTCGTAGCGTGCGCCCTTGTCCTTGCCGTTAAGCCACTTCGCGCAGTCGGTGATACCACCGGTCCACTCGCCACTGATTGTCCACTTGTTGTTGCTCTTCATCTGGTTACCGAAGTCACAAGCGGTCTTGATGTGGTCATCGATGCTCATGGCGACAGCGTCGAGCGTGAAGATCTCGTAGTGATGGGTGTCGAGGAGCAGATTCCACATGCCAGAACCCCAGTCATTCCATGATGTAACGCCTTGGAAGGCATCGTGGAAAGTGACAGCAACATTGGAGTCTTTGAGGTTGCCCCAGCCGTCCATATAGAACTGACGGACAGTATTCATGTCGAGGTTCGGACCAAGTGGTTCGTTCAAGAGCTCGATAGCCGAGACAGCAGGATGCGAGGCATGGTCGTCGCGAATCTTGTTCAGGACCTTGATGGTATGGCTGACAGAATCGCCTTGTGTCCAGCCGACGTTGCCGTACTTGCCTGAGTTGTCGAAACCGTTCTGCGAGTTGGAAGCTACACGCCATCAGCTGATGAATTTCTGTAGCAGCTCACAGATCGTCAACTTACCACCGTGCAAGTCAATCATGACTTTCAGACCAGCATTTTTCGCCCAGTCAAGAGCCTCGCCGAGCTTGTCATACGCTCCCTGTACATACGGCTCGCCATCGATTGGAATAACACTCCAGTACCCAATTGGAATGCGCACGTGGTTTAACCCTGCCTTCGCCATTTGGTTGAAGTCGTCTTGTGTGATCCAAGAGTTCCAATGATCTTGCAGCTTGGATTTGGCAGCATCCTTGCCAAAGATTTCTGTGTACGTCCACTCGTCCTTCGCGGCGTTGCCCTCGAAGATGCTCGGAGTGATCCAGGGCTCGAGGACGAACCAACCGCCTGTGTTCACGCCACGGACCTTCTCACCATTGTAATCGAAAAGTGGTGAGCGCTTCGCAAGCTTCTCTGGTTCTCTGTGACTGTGTAAGCTACCGTCAATCAATGTTTCGATGCTACCTACAATGGGGAGGCTTTTGAGCCAAGGGCAAGCATGCCAACGGCCAATGCTGTGCACCAGACCATGATGTCGTTTCCGGTGTATTGTTGCTTAGAAAGGTAATGTTGCGATTGCACAATTGCATCCAGCTTCGTGGATCGCGGTATGCAAACAGGGTAAGGTGTTACTCAAGCAAATCAAGAATGTGCCTCCACGTTTTGCGTACCGTCAACCCAGGGGACATGCACGACTTTAAACCTCAAACTTCCAGCTCACAGGAAGATCCGCCCGGTGCGGAACTGGGATCTGTTCCCGTCACCCGCCATGACAGCAAGCACATGTCCCTTGGCATATGGATAAAGATCGTCAGAAGCTCAGAATTCTGCCAACAAAGCTCCGCCAGGGATGGGCTTCCAGGATGAAGCTCCAATACCCGACCTATCAAATGTTCGCTTGAGTTACTTTCCTCGGGGGTGACGCAGCGGCGGGAAACACTGTACGAGGTCTAACCGCAAAGCCACAGCTGTCCCGTCTGTGATCATCCTCACCTGGTACCCCTGGGTCTGCGGAAATAGTCGGTGCACCCAGGGTTCAGGAGTGGTGTTACACCGGCACGAGATGACTAAGGTGAGGCCGCGGTCAGGTACGCTGAGCTGATTGGTGAGGTCTTTCAGGCGATGATGGAGCGATCGGCGACGCGTGGCTCAAGCAGGCAGTGGAGATGAGTAGGCGATGAATCAACTTCACAGGTCTTGCTCACGCGGCCGAATGTGGATGGAGATCTTGGGCCGTTATGGAGAAACGAATGATGATGTTGTTCTGGAAACTGGGAGTTCGAAAGACGTGCACGTCAACATCCCGGGCTTCCAGAACGTCGATTTGCATGCAGAAAAACACTGCAACCATCCCATTCTCGCCAGTTTGTGTGCCTATTCTGTATATTAAACCGAGACATCGTTAGTCGTAGCTGCATATCCGATGTGCCTACGAGCACAGCAGCTCGACGCTCGGAGTGCTATACAGCTACGTCAAACCCCTGACGAAAGGAACAGGTCTTCCGTGACCTTATATGAAGTCAGACCTTGGGGTTGCGGGGGCGCCTGCTCCCGGTCTCCATTCACGATCATCGTAACAGTTTCCTTAATAATCATTGAACGCAGCAAAAATGCATGTTGATCCTCATCTCCTGTCCAAGTCATCGCAAGCCAGCGCAGGTTTTCCAGTCACCAGCGCCAGCGACCCAATGACCTGGCGAGACGCCACAAAGAAGATCTGCCGGCCCATCAAATCTGCCGCTCAGCGTAGTCATCAGCCAGCCTGCACCTAACATATTGTAAGCCTTAAGATCAGCTGTGGTGGCAAAAGCACAGCGACGCCGCTGATCCGTCGCTCTCAGCGTCGAACGACTCGGACTGCACTCGGGAGAAGTACCCCGCCATCGTGGTGGGCCAAGCTTCGCGATCTGATCGCGTGCAGCGACGGAGGCCGTTATTCCCGCAATACGAGCGAATCGTGACGCTTTAGCGGTGGGAGGCAAATCTCGTGAACGTCAAGTGTGGGGTTTTAGAACTTCATGTGATGGCTATGATGTACTGCGGGCGGTAGTGCCATGTACCACATGGTGTTTGCAGAAAGCAAGCGACCTCGGACTACATGGCAGGTATGACGAGTAAGCGTCATCATAATTCGCGGAATGCGTCTCTTTTTGCGGAAGAATATCATTTCGGACATCAATGTCTGCTGTTATTGATACTCGCTGCAAATATGCCTTGATACATGGCCGTACATACAGATTCAGCCCGAGCATTGCGGTCTCGGGTTGATGATGTCGGTGGTGCAACAGGGTCTCAGTGCGCCGGCTGAGGCTTCGCGCCCACAGCCCCGAGTGTAACATGAGTCGGACACGTTGTGCGCTTTGCAGGCCCGAGTACAAGACTTACTCAAGACGATGTGTAACGGCGAGCTGAGAAGCCTTCCCGAGCGCGCCGTGGAAATGTCGTCGTTGGTGCATTTGAAGTTTGGCGCTGGCAGCTTCCACTTGCCTTGTTGGGTGAAGCCGGAGGTCACAAGCACATGGATGATCTGTTAGATCGTCACCTTGGTGTGATGTGGGGAAGATTTTGGGGATGTCGGGGAGAGCTGCAAGACGCTTGACAAGGCAAGATCGTCGTTATCGTGACTCTGAAGAAGTGACGCCGAGGCCGCAAGTCAGGCGGTGAAGGCGGATACAAAAGATGGGGTTGGATTTGCTTCATCATTGGAAAATTTGAAGTTGCAAAGCAGGTCAAGTGACGATATCTTCGTAATATTCCCGCGGAAGTTTACCGCTCAAGTAACGTTCGTACAGTCAACGATCGAAACCAGATGACTTGAGATGGTGGCATTGCTGATGTTAGCCAGTAACCATGGCGTCGACAGTGCTCTCAGGCCTGACTTCGCAGGTGCGGGTGCGAGTAATGAAGGGCCCATAGCAGTCGGTAAGACTCAGGACATACACAGTACATTTGCCCTTGCGTAAGATTGAAATAACTCGATGCGATGCTGATGAAGGCTGGCGTGATTTGTCCCCCCGTTTTTGAGATTTGTCCCCCCTTTGAGATTTGTCCCCCGCGCTAGTGTTAGTGGATATTAACTGCCGAACCAAGCTTAGCGTGTAATCTATCAACGCGACAACAGCGCGACATCTACGCGTTTCCACGCCACAAAGCCTTCTCTATGCTCCTCTCTGCGTTGTAGTTAGCTATCTCTAGTTCTATGTGTATAATCATGGCAGCCATTCCAGCACCCTTAGACCTTCTCTATAACTCTTATGAGGAAGCATACGATGCTCTTACGACGCATGGCAGGCAACACGGCTATGGCTTTGTTCTTAAGCGAAGTAAGCCTCACAACTCAGATGTCAAAACACGATACTACTATCATTGTGACCAATTTCGAACCTACCAGTTAAGTGCGAAAAAGTCAAGTACAAGCACGCGTGCGGCAGGATGTCCCTTCAAGCTAGTCATCTTTAGGATGGAGCACAGCGAGCAATAGAAGCTAGAGGTTCTGGACAAGCATCACAACCACCTCCGATCGATCAACCCTAGCGCGCACAATGTGTATTGCAAGCGTACAACGGCACAAAAGGAAGTGATCAAATTGATGACCCATGCTAGGGCGCGGCCGATGCAGATCCTCGCTGCAATCCAAAGTGAAGATCATGACACACTGGTCACTGCCACCGACATACGAGGCGAGAGAAAGAAAATCAGGGAGAGACACCTAGACGGAAGGAGTCCGATGGAGGCACTGCTAGACGATCTGTCCACGGCAGACTAGATCTTTGCCGTTAAGAAGGACAACAACAATCGCATCTAAAACCTGTTCTTCGCTCATTAGAAGCAGGTCAAGCTGCTGCTGGCGAATCCTGATGTACTATTGATGGACTGCACATATTGAACCAACAAGCACAAACTTCCTCTGCTACATATACTCGGCTGCACTAACCTGCAGACATTCTTCTCTGCAGGCTTTTGCTTCCTCAGCAACAAAACACATGCAGACTACCACTAGGCGATCGCAAACTTCCTCCTCAAGACAGGTGTGCAACAGCCACGTGTTTTTATTAGCAACTAGGAAGAAGCATTGAAGATGTTAGCGCGCGCGCTGCTCCTAGGGGTTCCTCAACTCTTGTGCGTGTGGCACATTAATAAGAACGTTCAGACAAAAGCGCAACAGATCTAGAGAGATGCTGATAGCACGACAAAAGAAGAGAAGCAGAGGATTGCTGAGCAGAGGGCTTCATTCATGAAACGTTGGACTTAGGTACGGTGAACATAAGCGAAGAGCGCTCTGAAGCAGCTCTTCTAGCATACTTAGACTGATCGAAACAGCTTGTCTACGCGAAGAGACTGATAGACTTCCAATTCAAATGGAACAATCTGCTTAAAGACTACAGTCACCAGCCGGAGCTTTGCAGGTATCTGCAAGAGAACCAATACACAACACGCACAGAGTGGGCAGCCGCCTGGACGTCCCATCACTAACACTACAACACAATCACAAGTTCACCTGTTAAGGGAATGCACAAAGTCCTAAAGGACTATCTTATGACTTCGATAGGCGACTTGCTTCGTGTCGTTGCAAGGATCGAACAGATGGTCAAGAGTCAATACAGCAAGTACGCAGAGGAGATTGCGTCTTCTAAGCATAGAACCAAGTTTTAGCACAAACTCGAGTCTATGCCCTTCCTGCCTCCTAGAATCCACGATGTCCTTACACCACCCGCTATCGAGCGCATCAGGCAACAAGACTTGCTGCGCCAGAAAGAGCAATGACAGCGTCGTGGTGGGCATCCTTGTTCAGGCCTCTTCGAGAAAACACACGGTCTCCCATGCCGCCATACGCTGCAAGAAGTGATGGCTGCTAGATCCACTCTACGATTGAACCATCTCTACGATGATCACTGGCGCTGTTAACGCGAGCAAGGACCTTCAGTATTCTTATCCTAGAGGCCGTATCAGTCTATTCTAGAGCCACTTACCGCGCAGACAAGAGGTGCGCCGAGAAGGAACAAAGCATCCACTTGCCGAGACCCCTCAGCTTTCGAACAGCATGTGCCACCTTCTATGCCTTGCTTCCAACCTTATCATCAATCCCAGGGTTAAACGCTAGCTGAAGCTCTGCAGCAAGTCAATACCTCCGTCACTGTTTTAATTCCCAACTTTACCTTAGTTACAGATCCTGTAACCACTTGCATATCTGTGTTAATCCCAGCACCTGCTCCTCTGCCTGCTACTTCGCCTTGGTCGTCTCCGCCTGTAGCTGTCGCTGTGTCAGTAACCATGGCCTCGCCCCCTGTCTAGCAACCTCTAACACTAGAAGAGTTCTTAGCCGACGTTAAAGGTCGGCGGGATTAACCTGTGTTATATAACAGCAATAATATAATGTTAGCTACTAACTTTCTGGCAGAAACAGGGCAGGATGGGGATCCTGCAGAGCTGGTGGAGGCGCGAAACATGGCTCTTGGTAAGCAGGGACTCCTCGCTTCCTGCACGCCGACTATGGCCTGGAACTATCATTTTGGAGACATAGAGGCTTTCTATACTAAAAGGTTCGCACAGGTTGATGCTCAAGATGCAAGTGTTGAGCCTGAGGATACACCTACACGACGGCCTAAACGTGCTGCAGCAGTGGCGGCTCCAGAAGCCTAGAAAAACCTTAGGCCGCGAAAGAGACGACGGTGTTAGTAGACAATTTACGTACAGCCTCCCTTCACACCTACCTGCTTCCTAGACAAATACAAAACCGTAATCTATCTAACGCTAGTGATGATTTGGCTAGCGCGGGGGACAAATCTCAAAGGGGGGACAAATCACGCCAGCCGCTGATGAAAGGGCAAAGATTACCGCTGGATCCTCGTAGTTGCGAAACATTTCAGGCTTCCTCCGCTTGCACTTGAAAAGAACGCGATTACTTAACAGCTTATCAAAGTACACGGCATTTTGCACCCGAAGTGTGCTAAGCAAAGTCAGGATCCCCTGCTGTTATAGACGGCAGTCACAGCAAACACCAGATACAGCACATGCACTGCGCCTACTTAACCCACGTTTGACAGTAAAGTCGCATTCGGGCGGATTCGGGCGGGTAGTGTTGTTGAGCAGACCAAACAGGAAAGGATGGGGCTTAGTCATGAGCAATATGACCAAGAACGCCAGCCCGCATCCCAGCCTGTACTCAACGATACCGTACGATACACGGCCATCAAGACAGCTTACCCAAGGTGAGATCCGCTCCACTGCCGCTCCTTTACACTTCATGTTTGCGTCTTTTTTGTCGCATACATCGTTCACAATGCATCCTCCTGAGTTTGCTGATCATGGTGGCAGTGTCTCGCCGCAGCATCAGCACCAGCTACGATGGGTCGACACGCAAACCCTGACATCCGCCGTGCATTTGTAGAATTCCAAGACTCAGATACGCCGTCCAAATGCAACAAGGTCAGATGCCAGCATTGCGGCTTCGTGAGGGCGAAAAACACGACGAGACAGATTGAGCATCTTCAGGAGTGTCAAGCCTACCTCAACTCGCCAGATGCGCAGGCACACATGATGCCTGGCCAGGCCAGCCAGTCTATGGGCGACTCTAACATGTCGCAAGGCCCGAGTTCTATCTTAAATGGGCAGCAGCCAAATCCAAATCTTCAAATACACCGCCGCGGTCCAAACACGAAACGCGCCCGTGATGGGCAGCCCATTGCGCCGAATCCCATGCAGCAGCACCCTGCGCCTTCCTTGACGAACCATCTTCTCACAACATGCTCTGGGCCATTTACGCAGGCGACCCGACAGCCATTCCTCTCACACGCTGGCTGTGGTTCGCTCGCTGCGGGTCCTCTGTCGCAATGGCTAGTACAGGACGGACACTACTCGAGAGGATACATACGTTTCGTTGGGCAGCTGCTCGCAAAGATACGATTACCGCAGATGCAGAATTCACAGTTCCATCCCATGTATAGGACCATGGATCTGCTAATCTCGGCTCTGAACAATATGCGCCGCGAGATGCAGTTCTTTGAGATTACTGCCACTAAGTACGGTCTTGCGCTAAGCAACAAGCCTCCTTCTCCAGTCACACGAGCTCTGCTGGATCTGTTTGTCAGCGCTAGCAGCTCGAGCGCTTCTCTTCTGGAGGGAATGGTGGTACTTTGGGGCACTGAACATGTAAGCTCACTAACATTACCTGGCTCTGACGGCATGTGCTGACAACCTAGTGCTATCGCTCTGCCTGGCAATACGCTGCATCCTTCAATACCTCCCATCCGACTCCCAGCAGCGAAAATCACATCGTGGCTCTTCACCAGGCTCTGATCCCGAACTGGACGTCACCAGCATTCAATAAGTTCGTAGACGCCACACGTGCGCTCGTCGATGAACTTGCAAATACAACCACAGCTCGCGATGGCAAGGAAGAGATGCAGCGCTGCGATGAGATTTTTCGTCAAATATGTTGGCTGGAACAGCGCTTCTGGCCTGAGGTTGACGGGATGGGTGAAGAGGATGAAGGCGCCCAGCTCGGTGGCCCTGCGCACATGGGCTCCATGGGGGCTGGTCTCGCCAACGGCCTTAACAACAACTCGATGAGCAGCAACCATAACGGCAACCGAAACATGAACAATGGTCCTATCAACTCTGGTCGCATGAACAGCGGCACAATGAATAAGAACATGGGCAGCAACAACATGAATGGACCGATGCGCTCGCAGATGAACAGAGGAAGCATGAGTGGATCTATGATAGGTGGCCAAGACATGAGCAACCAGAACATGAGCGGCCAAGGCATGGATAGCGCTGGTATGGACGATGATGATGGCTCGCCGGGCAACGATGACGGTAGGCCCACCTCCATCTTCGCCAACAGTGGTCTCGAAAGTCAAGATCCATGATCTGATACTCAACAGAGTCTACATCTGAGAACGAGGCGCCTCCCCAACCCCGACCATCGAATACGCAGCCGATGAGCGCGCAATCGAACCTGCCGGAAATGCCTCAGGGCATTTCCTTCTGTCGCTTCAGCAATCAACCGTGTAACCACGTACATTGCGCGGAGCTCGAGCGCATACACCAAGCGCAGCTCAGTGTTGGGGGAAACGGTATGCTCCAACAGCCATCGTCTTGAAACGATCCAACCAGAGATTGGCGCAACAGTGAGTTCTGACAATTTAAGGGTAAGAAACGGATTAAACCGGCTAATGACCTGGCAACACATTCAAAGGGACAAAAGGCGCATGCAGTCTATTCTTATGGGTTGGGCTCCAAACAAGTGCCCGCGCGGCAGCCTCATGGCAGAGGTATTCCAGAGTACAGCCACACAGCAAGCCAAAGCATCATTGACATGTCCACTCAAAGCCAGTCGTTGCAAGGAGGGCTTGTCTCTGCTGTATTCGATGCGCTTCGCGCATTACAACATTAAAATATCTATTTCTGAATGTATAACGTAAAGCACCATCGAGGCGGCCACACCATCGAACTGGCCACTTTTCCTTGGCACTGCGAACACCAGGTACAATACAAGCAATTACTCACTCCCCTCTAGTGTACCTGCGTACGAAGCACTTGCATTAGATGTAGAATCTTCCTCTGCATCTTTCTGGCACGTACGCGCGTTGTGCCTAGTCTTTCCACAGTTGCCACAGTGCCGTTGACCTAATTGTGCTCTTTTATAACTACTCCTAACACGCGCTCTTTTTAACACCGTACAAGCTGCAGCTGCGCTTTCAGCTATAGAGGCTGCTACTTCACCATACTCTATTGTACCACCATGCTGGATCTGCTTTCTTTGCCGGGTTTTGCGCTTAGTAAGTACTGCTACCTGCTCTTCAAGCTTACGGATGCGAGCTGCTTGTATAACATTCTTATGTAGCATAAGCTTACCACCTTTCACAAGCTGTGCAAACCCCTCTCTTGCTACTTTAGGTGATTGTACGATAGCTTGCCTTATAAGCCTTGCCTTATAAGCCTTGCCTGTGACCCAAATTCATGTGAATTGCTTGGTGTTTGGGATTGCCACGGTGTTTCTAGTAGGGGTACTGGTGGTGGCGTACGAATCTAAACATCTAGACGATCCAAGACACGCTGCGCGTCGATAGGCACAAGCCCTAAAGCCTCAAAGGCCTTCTTGCAGTTCTTGTACGTAAACACGTCGAAAAACGCGTCCCTAAAGGCTGGAAAGAAGCCTTCTTTGTTAATGTGGAAGACGCGTCAGGATGCCAAGGCTCGTACGCGTTGAGAGTACTTCAGTTTCAACGGTAAGAAACACACCACATTAAGTGGCTGGAGGATGTGCGATGAGTAAGCAGGCATACAAAGGGTAAGGATCATGTTTTCCAGGCAGTAGTCCTTAAAATCCTAGTTAAGGTGGCTCTTATGGCCGTCCAAAATGAGCAGCCTGTACGAGCCCTTCTGACGCGCCTTTGTATGCTGGTCAAAGTGCTTTAACCACTCTAGGCCGAGCTGATTGTTTGTCTATCCGTTCTTAGAGACAGAGAGCTTCCAGTCGTACGGTATGTTAGTCTCCTCATACCAGGCAGAGATGTGTACGCGCCCTTTGTAGATAATAAAGGGTGGGATAGCATACCCAGCAGCACAGATGCTCTGGATAGCTGTAACCCACTCCCGATCACCTAGCTGGACGAGGTTTAGTCTCGTACGTCTCTCTGAACCTGTAACAACCTTCATTGAGCCAATAATCCCCATCTGGAAGCCAGTCTCATCAAAGTTGTGGGTGTCATCATCCTGGACCCCATACTTGTCTTTTGTGTCCCCTACGAGCTGAAACCAGGCGCTAATAACTGCTGGATCCTCCTGGAGTATTCTCTCGCGATCCTTTGCTCGATTGAAGGCCATTTCGAGCTTCTCTGTACGCTGGACGAATCGCTCTGCCCAGTTCTTGCCAACAGGTGTCCCACCACGTACAGCCAGAAGTTTATCTGCAATATCTACCACCTCAGAGAGCCGGGGGGCAAATCCGCGCGCGTCAAGGTCGAGTATGTATCGTACGATTGTTTGCTCTTCAGATACAGAGAGCTTCTGCCTGTTTGGTGGTGCCTCTTGTCGAAATCTGATTTCGTGCAGCCGATCAGAGAGCCGTTGATGACGTACGTTGTAGGCTGCAGCAGCGCGTCGCACGCTTTGAAACTGTCCCTTAGTGTACGCCTGAAGAGCAAGAATAATTCTGCCTTCTTGTTGAGTTAATTCTTGCTTATGTTGTTCTTGCATGTTGTGTTGTACGGAAAAGTTGCAGTGCCAAGGAAAAGTGGCCGGTTCGATGGTGTGGCCGCCTCGATGGTGCTTTACGTTATATGTCTTTATGTATCTACGTACTAAGCTATAGCTTTCGCATATACGTGACCTTCTCCTCGACGCTACAATAGGACATCAGCCCTGATCTCGATGCACCATTGTGATCCATCCCACGCTCACGAACCCCATATCCCGTGCCTGCGAGCTCGATGTCGCATCCGCTCTAACCTGTTAACATGTTCCACTTTCCTCGTTTTCGGTGAAGATATGTTGAGCGTCTACGATGGCATTTGTCTATCACATAGCGGCGGCGAGACGAGTAAGATAGGAACGCAAAAACCCCTTCCCTCCCCCTCAACTCAACACTTGGCTCTTATGGACAAGTAGTACAAAGCAAAAGTACTTTTGTCACTGCTCACCTCTCGCAGACAAATACAACCCCCCACCCCCCAAAAAAAAACCCTTTCTCCCCGCTAGATCCAGTACATAGGACCCTAACGCTGACGCTGATGCTTACGCGAGAGGACTCTCGTCTCCCCTCCTCTCAGTCTCGTGCTGAGACCCAGAACCCACACTATTAGAACACGCACCGGTGCACTATCGATCAACGCACTCCCCACAGCGCCATCGTTCACGCGGAACCCCTGGTATCGAAAGGTAATTCTGCATATCAAGACAGAAGAGTATGATGGTGTTATGTTATGGGATTATGCCACGCTATGCTATGCTTACTATGCTTGCTGTGCTTGCTATGCAATGATGATCCAAGCAGCCGTGACTCTCGGCCAACGCCGTGTGTGTGGTGAATGAATAAGTGGGGAAAAAGAATATATTAAGGGTATACTATAACACTGTTAGAGTCCACGTCCGCAACAGCGTGTAGGTTAGCGAAACAACGGGGAGTTAAGTCTACTATTAGGATTGTAGGTTAGTAACGGAGGCTAGTATTGAATGTTAAGATAGAAGATGGAAGGGGGTATAGTGGTGTTATGGTATTATACGACAGTACGCTATGATATGCTATGCTTGCTGTGCTTGCTATACAATGATGATAATCCGAGCAGCCTCCCGCTCAACGCCGTGTGTCTAGTGAATAAATGAGAGTGGAAAAGAATATAGTATGGGTATACCGTAACGCCGTCAAAGCACGTCTGCAACAGCGCATAGGTTGACTTGACTTCCGCCGGGATTACCGTGGTGTGTCGTCATGGTCGTGGAGAAGCTAATTCAGAACTCTTTTTGCGGGTCCGTGGACGCCGTGGATATGGTTCTCGAGGACGGGGATTTCTTTGTGAAGATGCACCACCTCTTGTCTCGTGAGTTGATTGCTGCCTTCCCGCTTTGGACACTGGGGTCTTGTGAGCGGATCCTGCACTTCGTTGTACTGCTGCAGCGTTCGTTGTGCAAGGGTTTGCTTTCTGTCGGGAAGGTGGTTGATTGGAATCTCTTGCTTGTTGGTATCTTGGTGTGAGGTTCAGTATCGCGCCCTAGCGCTGGAAAAGAACCGGCTGGTGCGGTTCTTCCTGTCTTCTGGAACTGATCCTAGGGAATCATACTCTGCCCTAAGGACTCGCCTGCAACCTGGTCTATGGATAGGCTGTGCTGCATCATCCTCTTCGAAGACTCTGGCCCTGCAGGCTATTGTGAGCCTTCGCCGGAACGCGCTTTTCTCATCATGACAGCGCAGAGCGACGCATTCGAGGGCACCGATGAGACGGCGCGCGCACGAGCGCGGCTAGTCCACAGGCATGCACCGGTCCGCAAGTGTCTCGCAGCGGAACCCCTACTCCTCGTGCAGCTGGTGGGTTGGGCATGCGCCACGTCCCTTCATCTTCCACCACTCTTTGATGCATTTCTGCAGATTGTCAGTTGCATGTCGTCGAGGCGTTCCGTACAGTACCTACCTCGTGGAACTTGCACCAGCACACTAGCCGGGCCATCTTGTCGCCCGCTTGGAACTCTTCAAAGCAGATGACACATTCAGCCTCGGTGCCGTCTTCATCGACGCAGTCCTTTTCAGTGGCGATGTAGGGAAACATGCCTCGTGCAGCATGGCTGTGTCGGTGCGACGATCCTTCGCCGGCCCCTGCACTGCTCATTCCACGAGTACGAGTCGTAGGTAGGCTCGCAGACGTCTGCACTTGTGGTCGTGTTGTAGCAGTGATGGGAGCTGGTGAGGAAGAATGTAGGGCGATACATTCTTCAATGTGCTGCGAGCGTGCCGAATCATCGCCGTTCGGTCCCTTCTCTGGCAGCTCTCCTCCGCAGATAGGGCATTCGTCCTCTTCGGCGATCTGACGTCGAGGTCGAGGGTTCAGCTGTTGGATCGGGGGTGGCCCAGAGGGTATGTACATTTGCCGTGGAAACATGTCGCCTGTTCTTGCAGAGCTTGAGCCCGACCCGCGATGATTCTGTAGAACAAGGTCGAGGCCAGACGGTGGGCGTGAAGAGGATGAGCCTTCGTGCTGGCGAGGGTACACGTGTCCGAGGTTTGGCAGAGGTGATGGCCAACGGTCCTCGTTGTGTGAAGCATCGTGGTAGCTAACGCGTCGATTGCTGTTGGAGCTACGCGACGATTGTGATTGTCGTCGCTCGTTGTTGGGGGCAATCTGCACGCCGGATGCGGATCGATGCGAGCGATGGTAGGGTGGTATGGCGGGAGGATATTGCGGTGGCAGGCTGTAGTTGGGATCTGGAACGCAAGGATTGCAGACCCGTACTTCCTCGCCGCCGCCGAGAGCTGGGTTGCGGAAGGGGCCGAAGTTGGACATGGGATTTGCTTCTTCGTCGCCGGTGAGGTCGATGATGCTGTTGGAGGCATCGGTCGGGGGGTGGACTATGAACTGGCGGGGTATGGTGATGCGGTGCGGCGAGCACTGCGAGCACACGACGCGGCCACACTTCCTACAGTGGTGCTTCCTGAACAGGAACGTGAACTGCTGGCTGCATACCGGGCAGGAGGCGACGTCTGCGTCGGGCTGCCACGGCGGCAGCACCAGGTCGCTCTCCCGCCTGAAGGGCCTGGGTGGCTGCGAGGGAGCGTAGTTTGGTGGGGGCGGCGGCGGCGGCGGCAGCGGGCGTTCTCGCAGCTGCGGTGCGGGCGACGAGTCGACGACGATGGCGTCGGCGCTGGAGCCCGCGTGCGAGCTGCTGTGTGTCCTCATGCTCATGCCGGAGCCTCGTCGTATGGGAGAATCGGCAGTCGTGAGGCGCCGCTTGCGGTCGGAGGAGCTGCCAGAGGACGACGTATCGGTGCGCAGGGGCGGTCGCGAGGGAAGAGCGAGCGGCGAGGTGTACGAGGGAGAGTCTGTGTGCGAGGGGGCGGTCGAAGTATGGGTCGGTTGGGGGCGCATGCGGGCAGGGTCTCCGCCAGCTTCCCTGAGGAAGTCGACCCACGTCTCTCCTCCGTAGCCGTCGCCGCGAGGTTGGGCGAGGAAGTGCGAGGCAACGGCGCCGTGCAGATGGCGGTGCTGGGGCTGGGGCTGGGGCTGGGGCTGGTCGGGGCTGTCGACGCTGTTGCGGGCGAGCTCGTCGCTGGAGGGGTTCATGCTCGGCGGGCGTCTTGCTTGTCCGGTCTCTACACGTCTTCACGTTCGGCGGTGAAGCGTGCTGGGAAGCAGTCGGCGGCTCACGGCGACATGCCGCCACACCTGCTGCGAGCAGAGATGCTGGTTAGTAATGCTGTCGGCGGCGAGTCTGTCGTCTTCTATCAGTGACTGCCTCCTGTCCTGCCTTGACGGCCTGCGGCCTACAGTATCACGGCGAAGCGTCGCGGTTGCGGTGAGGCGCGGAGGTGGGTGGGTCCCTCTGTTGACCGCGAACTAACGTGGATTAGACGCCTTCTGGTGAGCACAGGGAAGGGCCGTTTTGTCAAAGCTGTCGAGATAGATGAAGAAGCGGAGGCCAGAGCGTGTCGTTGCCAGGCTCTATGTAGTCCACGCCTGAATGGTCTTATGCGTGCTCGGTGCGCCATGCATCGTCGTGAACCCACCTCAGGCCGTCATCGAGACGCTAAGATAAGAAGCCGCACAGCCGCACAGGCCAACTGCTGGCAGTCTGCTGCAACGAGACGCCGCGATCCGCTGCCCGCCACCGGCAACCGCTCGTATCACGCCACCAAGGGCGAGCAAGTGCCTTCATAATGCTGATATTACTAGCTATATGCGACTGGCTCCGCAGACTCTGCCCCAGTCTACAACACCCAAACCAGCTACCTGAACGACCCTCAGTATGCACCCCTCCAACAGCCCAATGCTACCCCAACGCCAAGAAACGACCGCTTTTGCTGAGAGAGGTGCGAATGTACAGCCGTTATGATTATTAAATATACTATCGCTGAAAAATTGCTCGCTTGAACGCCACCCATGCACTGTACTGGACAATGTCCGCACCAACGCACACGGGCAGACGCGTCCGGCCATCAGAGTTGTCTTGACCTTCGACTCCGTCCGCTCATATGCGTGCTACCGCTCTGGCTGCGATCGACAATCTCGGCCCGTGCCTCGACGTCTGCCCCGTCGTAGCCATCACGGTGGAAGCTGTCTTGGGTCCTATGGCCCTGGACATAGCCTGTGCTGACCCTGGCGTTGCTTCCAATCGCTGGTGGTGGGGCCAGTGCCTGCCGATACACGCTTGATGCTGCCGAGTGCCCTGGTGATCGCTCAGGCGAAGGTTCCGAAGAGCCAAATGGTAAGCGGATGGGCAAGGTGCCGCCCGTGGGTTGCAGGTGCTCGTTGCTCTGCAGTATCGGTGGGCTTCCATCCATGATCCTTGACAACCGCGCATTGTTCTCAAGAATCGCTGCTTCAGTCGACGCTGTCCGCCTGGAGCTTCTCCTGGGTATCGAAGGTACCCCGCCTCGTCCTCCGCGCGTCGACCGACGGGACACACGCGACCCAACTCTACTAGGAAGCTCAATGCCGCCGCCCGTCTCAATAGGCCCTAGCATGGGAGGAATTGCCGATACTCGGTTCGTTGTGTCGTATTCAAATGAGTCCTCGTCAGAAAACTCGGATTCGCTGTCGCTCGATTGCGATCGTCTGCTGCCGCCAGCCAACACGCCAGCCGGTGCTACATTGCGTGGCGGGCTCTTCTGACTCTTCTTCGATTCTGGCGACTCAGGATGATCACGGTATGGCTCTTGTGTAGGTCGTGGCGTTGTTTCGTGTTCCTCTTCTTCGACGGCCATCATCTGCGGCGGCATCCTCGTACTCCTGACAACCTCAAAGCCCTTGCTCTTCTCCTTCTTGCGACCACCACCTAGTAAGTTCAAGCTCTTAAACCACCCTGTGGCAGACGACACAGGACTCATCGGATCCGCGGGTCCGGTCTTCAGCTTCCTGCTGGGTTGTGATGATAGTGCGGGTCCTCTTAATCCATAGTAAAAGTCAGACTCTCGCACCGAGTAGTCTGTGTTATTGCGGCGTTCAAGATTCGGGTCCGAATCGTTCTCGCGGTTCATGCGTAGGTATGCCGGCGATGCTCGGGAAGGCCCCTCGCCGATGTCGTGGGCGGCTTCAATGTCCATCTGATCTGAATAAGGTGTGTCGACAATGTCTGCGCTCCCTGGTGGCTGCGGCCCTCTACCACGCGTACCTGGTCCTATCGAGTCCATGGTATTGGTGCGTACGCGGGGTGGTCTGTAGTAAGGATCTGCCGCATCTAACGTTGTGCCCATCGTCGGTCTCCGCGAGCTCTGGCCGGAACCAGCGCCTAAAAAGTTGAACGGCATCGCATTAACCCCAATTGTACCTGGACTGTTGCCCTCACTGAAGTCAAACCCTCCGCTCCGACGGTGCTCGTCTAGGTCGTATGGCTGGTTCAGCAGTACGCCAGAGCTGGCAGACATACTGCGCGATCGACTGTCCATGAGCTGGATATTCTTGTGCTCGTCGGTAGCAAGCATTGCTGCGTTGGAGTTGAGACTGCTGCGTTGTGTGCGATGGTTTACTCGCTTCGAGAGCTGGCGTTTGCCGAAAACTTTAGTGAGACCACCTCTGGTGTCGGCGCCAGCACCCGACAGTCGTGCAATAACCTCGACGATGGTCTGCAGCGCGTTGAGAAGGAAACCAAAGACCAGTACCACGGCGTGGAGGAGTAAGATCGCGTACCCGATCCAGCCTTTCGACGACTCTGCGACGTCGAGAGACGGGACGAAGGCGACCGAGAGGAGGATGCAGGTAAGGCGAACGACGGAGAAGAAGGTGTGGTAGGCGTTCATCGACGTATTTGACTGAAACGGCCGGAAAGCATGGAGGGTTAAAATTAGGATTACTTCGCAAACGGCGAGCGTGATAAGTTGAGCAATACCAGAGGGCTGTATAGCTCCGATGGCAATACCTCGTATAATGGTCAGTAATACAGGAATGAAGGCGAATGGTGCGGCATCGTCCGAGTATGTGTTGTATAGCGGTCCGTATGTCAACACAGTTGGAAGATCGTCAAAGAGGTGGGCGCGCGGTCGTGTCGTGAAAATGAGCCAAAAGATCCAGAATGCTATCCCCATGACGCCAAAGAGAAGCACCGACGCAGAACCAACCACAGATCCAGGCGATCGCGGGGCCGTGACCAACTGGAACAGCGACAGTGCAATGATGGGCAACATGAAGTAGTTGAAGACAATGCGGACAATGTTGCCGGCGGTAAATGCCCAGTTCTTTCCAGTGAGATCGCCGTCGTTGGTGTTGGTCAATAGCCGCATGAGCCACCGCGCAATGAAGCCAAGCTGTGTAAGTGCAATGACGATTGCGATGAGGACAAGGAGAAAGATGGCCATGCAAGCCCAGATATCGTGCTCCTTTGTCATGCCGACGTATTGACCAAGTCGAGTCAGCCCATAGGTGCCGTTGACGATGTAGATGCCGTCGTCGAGACTTTGTGAACCGTTGCCCTTGCTCACGAAG
This sequence comes from Didymella arachidicola, assembly GCA_016630955.3. NCBI lineage: Eukaryota > Fungi > Ascomycota > Dothideomycetes > Pleosporales > Didymellaceae > Didymella > Didymella arachidicola. The sequence goes on from CM049992.1 coordinate 1,301,306, forward strand.
CTTTCGTTCCATAGAAGTACAGACCAACTAGCCTGACTGATAACCGGTTGGAAAAAGCCAGGATAGTTTAGCGTGAGACTGCCAGCGAGGACGATGAACTGAATGTACTGCAGACAATCACCGAAGCCTGGAGTGACAAGGCGCAAAAGATCCTCATCACGACCATAATTGCTCGTCCAATGGAAGATATTTGATGTTCCCCACGGACTGCAGGTGGCTGCAAAGATAGTCGCAATGCCCACGAGGATAAGGACAGCAGCCGGAAAGTAGCAGAATACATCCGAGAGTCGCTTGCCCAGGTCCGGTGTGATGTTGGCAGAAACGCAACCAAGGGTGTAGGCTTCCTTGCGGCCAGATATGATGCGGAATTCCGATGCCCATGTTGAGAAAGCATAAGTGCTGGAGAAATTGTGTGATACGGTGAACGCTGGAAGAGTCGTAGGATCGCTAGCGTTGGCAGAGAAAGCCGGACCCAAGGGACACTCATAACCAGTATCTTTCACTAGGTCCTCGCAGAATTGTGTGCCGTTCGGAGTCCACGATGAGTATGTTAGTGTCTTGAAGTCTGATAACAAGGTGGTGTATTTATTGTTAGCTTGGTTGAGATCTTCGATTTTTCCAGTTATCGTGGTCGTGCTATTGGGGTCCGTCCATGCTTCTGTATCGGTCGAAGGGGGCAAAGGGCTCGTGTCAGTCTGGCCTGTGACGTTCCCATATACGGTGACGTTCAAGTTGTGCGTAGGATTGTCAGTGTCGAACGCTGCCCACACATACATAGGCGTGAACTTGAGGTAGGGTATATCATCACCGAGGGTAAGCGGCGTCAGGCAACTGTCGAAGTTTATGAATATGGCGTTTGCGTGAGGAAGGAACGAGGCGAGGACGAGAAAGAAGAGGGTGGTCGGCAGAGCGCGCAATGTAGCCATGGCCGAATGCTGCTGCTGCCGCCGCCGCCGCGGTCGTCGCGGTGGATGTGTGTGCTCGTGGGAGAGTAGCTTGCGTTCTCTGCCGCCGGGGGGCATTGGCGTGGCCTTGCGCGGTGTAGTCACTGCCATCATTGTCTGCAGTTTCCCTTCATGTTCGGAGCTCGCGCTATCTCTCGACGATGATGCGTCGTGCCGTGGGCGCAACGAGTGGCTGGCCCTCGCTAGCGGTGTCGTATGCGCGGGATGCTCGTATGACGTGGTATCGCGAACGGGGGGATGTCGATCCGGACAGTGATCGATGCTGGGGGGCGTGGGTAGCAATAGAACTTTCGCAGCCAGCGTAGAGGGCTGGTCGCACGCAGGACGGGGATGGCCTGCTCTGGCTAAAACACAGGGGCGGCGGAGAAATGGCGAAGTGCTGGCGGCGCGACGGTAGCTGGTGGATAGCCGGTCCAGATGATTACAGCCGCAGCGAGAACAGCCTTGTAGCGAATGTACGAAGCAAAAAACAGCAGGTGCTCGTGTAGTCGGCTGAGGCAGGCGCTGCGGGGATTTGGAGGCGAGAAAGTGTAGCGCAACACGGTCAAGACACTAGTTGGGACACATAGTTGGCCTCGTATAGAGAGATGCGCCAGTGCGCACTACAGCCGTTGCGCCTGAAAGCCCCAAGACAAAACCATGGGTGGCCGCAAAGGAGGCGGTGTCGAAGATAAGATCTGCACGCGGAGGTGGATGGGACGGTGAGCAGGCCTCAACAGCAGCACAGCAACGCGGGCGACAGGCGCGAGGTTGGCGTCGTCATAGTCGCGCTACAGGACCCTGGGACATGGAAATCTTTACTACAGTACACTTCTGCTAACTTCCGGGAACCTGCCAGCCGTTGCTGGCCCATCAGACACCGCGACCCGGGCGGGCTAGGGCACCCTGATTGGATCTTTGCTGCGCTGCTATTTCAGGAGCTCGAGCCTGCCCGTTCTGAACGCCACGCGCGTTAGTGCGCTGCCATTGCATTGCACAGGAGGAAGAGCCTGCTCGTCTATAAGAGCTGACATATGTCTTTCTTTGACACCACCATCATGCAGCTCTCGTCGGCGAATGGCACAGGGATACGCGCTGATTATCGTGTTGAGTGGTGCAGCGTAATGGATACCAACAACGCGGTGCAGCACAGCCACACTCTGGGTAGATCACAAGAAAAGACCCACATAGTTTCATCTCGTAGGGCAACACGGCAACACGGCAACACGATCAACGCGCCTTTGTTTCACCGACGCTCGCTTGTTGCTGCTGGCAATCATCCGAGACAGCTCCTACGAGCGATTCAGTTGGACTTCATACTGCTTGATGCATCGACCATACTTCCAGAACGGTTTAACAGTCGTATTCTGCCCCACAAGTTCGCAGCATCTGGCAGCGGAGCATACCACGGCGGTCTATCGACCGGTTTTCCTGGTCTGTTGTCTTTCGACCCATCCCAATCACCGAAACTCTAGCACGAGCTGCCTTGAAGTAGATTGTAGCATTGTAACCATCATCACCCGGTCTGATATGTCACGTGACCTCCATGTCCACCTGGGCGGTCATCCTTATACGAGCACCTGTTTTATTTTAAGCAATTGTATGAGTGTAGCTTGCAATTGATATCGCATCTATGACTGAGAAGCATCCAGCTCCCGCAGGTCGTTCTCCCCGCAACGCGCCCGAATGTAACGTTCGCGACCTGGTACCAGGCACGACTCGCATCCTCTCTTATCGCGTGATCTCGCAGGGTGTCGATCCATGGCCAGCATGCCATATCACGTTGCTATCCGTCGCCGGCACGCCTTGCTGGCGACCCTCACCTCTTCTGGCAGGTACCGGCACCACGACGTGACTTTTTGACCAAAGCCCCGCTCGTACCAATAAGAAAGACGCCTCAGGGGCACAAACACAACGTCGAGTTGAGCCGGATTGTACGCAAGGTGGACAAGCCCGCAAAAGCCTTTCTTGGCTGCACCCAGAATGGCTAGCCTCTGCCAGTGTTAGGCAGGTGTTGTGCTCAAGGGCCTCTTGGCAACGATTGTCAAGACTTCCGCTGTGATGATGATGCTAGATCCCAGAAGGCTGGGAGTCGTTCAAAAGGCCCAGGAAGTCGCTCTGAGATCTCCAGTCTGTCCCACGATTCTCCAAACTTTGCTGCTTGAAGAATTGACTCAAGATGGCAATGCGGTCCACTCTCCTGGCTGCTGGCCTGCTTCTTGGCTCTGCACAAGCTTTGACCACCGAGTGAGTACCCATCTTGACTACACAATGCAATACCTCGCTGACTTGCTCCAGAGGTGTGCTTGCTGCGCCTCGCAGAAGCACGGGAAGTCTGAGCCCCAAGGGTGTAAGTCACCATCTCGCAACAATAAGAGCTCCTCGCTGACTTGCTAGGATCGAGCCCTATTCTCGTCGACCAGCTACAACTGGACGACAGCCAAGGCCACGACCGGATGGTACTTTCTCGATGTAGAGAGTGGTAACACCACCAAGGCGCCTTTTGGATCCGAGGTGTCCGAGGTCGTCTGGATTGGCGAGACAGAGGACAGCATTCTTTACTTGAACTCCAGCAACGAGGCAATTCCTGGAGGTGTAGCTCTGTACACCGCTGACCTGAGCGGGGACTTTGAGCCGTAAGTGAAACCATATATTAACCAAATTACTGGAGTACTGACAGATTGCAGCACATTGGTAGCATCCCTGGGCGCACCTTTCTCTGGTCTCAAGGCAGCGAAGACCGCTGACGGCTCCATTAATTGGATCGCTAACACGCTCGCGTACTGGAACAACGGATCTGCCTACAATCCCGAGCTTGCTTCCAAGCCAAAGTCAGCCGGACAGCTGTACGATGCAAACTTTGTCCGCCACTGGAACTACTACATCACCGAGCAGCGCTATGCTGTATTTAGTGGCAGCCTTGCCAGGGGCAACGGAAGCTATTCTTTCGACGGAAAGATCACCAACCTGCTGAACGGTATCAACTCTACCGTTACGAAGCCAGAAAGCCCTGTTCAAGGATCTTCAAGCGACCCTGGTGACTACGAGATCTCCCCTGACGGCAGCACGGTGGCGTTCCGCAGCAAGTCCCCGGATCTTCCCAAGGCCAATTACACGGCGAGCTACATTTATGTTGTCCCTCACAACGGCTCTGAGGTTGCAGTCCCTATCAACGGACCTGGCACCACTGCCCCTGAGACCGCCCAGGGTGCTTCCACCTTTCCTACATGGAGCCATGACAGCAAGAAATTGGCTTACGGTCAGCAAGATGGTATCGACTACGAGTCTGACCGCGTCAAACTCTATGTTGCAGATATCGATGGCTTAAACTCTCAGGTACACGCTGTTGCGGAGGACTGGGATTCATCTCCTTCAGGCCTCAAGTGGAGCCCTGATGATGCCGATCTCTGGGTTGTCTCAGAGCTCCATGCCGCGAACCGTCTCTGGCTCGTCCCTCATGACGCTCCTGCTGACTTCAAGCCTGTGAACTTCACCGGTCCTGACACAGTCCTGTCCGACTTTGACATTCACCCAGACGGCTCTGCGTTTGTTTCAGCTGCCGCCTCGTGGACGAGCCGTATCTTCTACAAGCAACACCCTGGTCAAGACAAGGATGTCATCTTCACGGCCAATGAAGTCGACCCCGAGCTTGCTGGTTTGCTACCCAACTCGACCTCCAACTTCTGGGTGGAGAACGAGGACGGTGACCAGGTTCAATCCTTCGTCTTCTACCCTACTGACTTCAACTCTGAGGAGAAGTACCCGTTGATGTTCATTATTCACGGTGGACCTCAATCCACCCAGGGTGACAATTGGAGCGTCCGCTGGAACTTGCGCCTTTGGGCCGAGCAGGGCTTTGTCGTCGTTGTAACTCAATTCACCGGCTCACCTTCTTACAGCCAAGCCTTCACCGACAAGATCCAAGCCAACTGGGGCGGAACACCGTACAATGATCTTTACACTGTCTTCAACTACATCAAATCCAACATTTCGTACATCGACACTGACCGCGCCATCGCTGGTGGCGCCTCTTTCGGCTGCTACATGACCAACGTAGGTTTACGCAGTAACGAAAAGAAAAGTATAGTAGCTGACTCGCAACAGTGGATCCAGGGTCATGATCTTGGCCGCGAGTTCAAGGCTCTCGTCTGCCACGACGGCAAGGTCAACCAGGTTGCTAGCTACTCGACCGACGAGCTGTGGTTCATCCAGCGCGACAACAACGGCACGGTCTGGAACGACCGCACCAACTACGAGAAGTGGGATCCTATCATTCACTCTGCGAACTTTAGCACTCCCGAGTTCATCATCCATAACGACTTGGACTACCGCGTGTTGATCTCTGAGGGTCTGCAGACCTTCAACATTTTGCAGAGTCTAGGCGTGCCGAGTCGCTTCTTGCACTTCCCTGATGAGGGCCACTGGGTTACGAAGAGAGATAACAGCCTGCTGTGGCACAAGAGTATCTTCAACTGGATCAGGTACTATGCTGGTCTGGATGAGGAGCTCATACAGGAGGGTGTCATCCACCAGTAAGCGTATCACCACGCTCACACTGTGCACGATGTGCGCGAGCATGATCGCATCTGGAGGATATAAGCGTGGCGATTACCTAAAACCCAATGAACAATATTCCCCATCGTCCTTCAAAAAACACGAGCTTACTCATGTTGCACTGCAGGTGGGTCCTGCTTTACCTTTCGCCTAATGAGGAAGCTGACTAAGCCCTCTGTGGAGTCAGCCTCGTGTACAGCCAACTACAAGGTAATAGCACACAACTAGCTTGCCCTGTACTTGACTGCAACCATGATGATTAAGACAACCCCAGATTAAACTCACCCCACTTGTGGGTGAATAAGCCCACCACAACCGACTTTGAGCATATCTCCACGGACCATGTCTCTTCTAGATATCCTGCCGCCAGCATCATGAATAGTATAAGTAGCCTCGCCATTACCTGTAATGGGCATCGCAACCACAAGTCCAACTCTGTACTAAAAAAACGATGCAGCTCACCATCACCCTCCTCGCCGCCACAGCGACCCTCATCACCACCGCCTCCGCAGGTCAGGTGAACTTCTACTCCGACACAAACTGCCAGAATTACATTGGCGAGCAGCATCCGGCTGCCTTCCAAACAACCGGGTCAGTCATATCCTCACCTTCTTCCTATTCTTCCAATTTCCATGCAGCCTCATCCCATAGATCCTCATCACACTCTGACAAGCAACAGCGGCCCCGCAGGATCCTTCTCCGCGCTCTGGGTCACCAGGGACCAGCAGGCCTGCAGCTCCACCTGCGGACCGCTGATTATATGCGGCGATGCGAACTGCAGTCGCCGCAGGGCTACGGGGATTGGACGTTGTGAATCGTTCAACACGGGTGTTTGGGCGAGGAACGGGTGTGGGCAGGATATGTGTGGGAATGCCTAGCTGGGGAGAGGATATGTAGGTTGAGGGTTGAGCTGCTGTACAGTGCAACATATCAGCGTTCCGACTGCCAGCATAATAGTTGCACCAACTCTCACTCCGCAGTGACAGCCGAAAACAATCTTAGACCACATGGAAGTACAGTATGTAGTTAATCATTATCTAAGCAGTGTCCAAGTGCGGAAGAGTCTTGTTCGAGCTACAATAATCTCGCTGCTGTATCTAATTTTCTACGTGACGGCACGGAGATATTGAGGCAGCACTGCTTGTTACGTGACTCGTGCCAAATGGCAGTCATCGCGGCTGATCCTCGAAAGATGCCAGAGTCTGCTTTGCGGAAGAGAAAGTGATACTTTCCATCGCAAACGAGACTGGATACAAGCCTCGAGCTGTCACGAAATTGAGAGGGTTTTAGTGTTCTCTGCGGGTTTCTTTGAAGAATCGCAGATAGGCTGACGGCTCCAATAGTAGTGCTATCGTTTTCGAAGGCTTTCCATGTGCGATGTATTTCGGGAGAAGTTTGATGAAGTAGAATTGCCATAGCGATATGTTTATGCATTTAACGCCGACGTGTGGGCCCCGAGACACATATTTTCATATTCGATTGAACAGTTCTCAAACCTAGTTGCTTGGACTGCCTGTTAATGTTGTTGAACATCGATATGCATTTGATATGTGTGTTACATTGACACGCAACTAACTTGACAGCCGTTGACAGCTGATCTATTGCATACTTTGTGAAGAGCGTGTATCCCCAGAACCGGCGCTCTCGCCTGTGGTAATTCTATCTCCCATTCTTGGAAACGCACTGTCTTTCTTCGCGGGCTCCACTGAGAAAGTGTCGCCTTTCTCCAGATCGAGGTTTCCCAACGCCGTTTCTGGTGCGCCATGTGGCGGCAATAGGCCAGTCATCTGATGGTCAGGATCCTCGAATACAAAGTTCTGGTCTCCAAGCTCGCGCTGGATATAGACATCAATGGTGGATGCTCCAGCAGATGTTGAGTTGAGCCTCTGATTGCCATGCCCTCTTCCACTGGGACGTTGGCGTATACATTGTGCAGAGGCGAACACGTAGTTGTTGCGCTTCTGTTGGGCTTGTTGCATTGTTTTCGTGTTCGTCCAGAATGATTTTCGGAACACTATATGTCATTAGTAACCGAAACGTATATGGGAAAGGTCATCATAGGTAGCAGAGCAGAGACTTACTTGGCCTCAACGCTGCTGTGTTGACTGCCACTATGGCAACGCAGAACTCACGAACGCCCCAGCGTGCGATATTTAGAACAAAGATATCGGGAACTACTGTAAGCGATACTCGAGTGATGCTGTCATTACTGTTAGAGCGGCATGTAATTCAGTGTTCTTGTGCACTCACCAGGCTGCAAGCACAAACACGCCGGATGCGAGCAGTATAGTTACGGCAATACGGCTGTCTCTTTAGCAAGGCTTCAAAATACAATAATGGGAGCGCAGCATACGTTCGTAGAGGTTTATTGAGGTTCCAGAGCAGCGAGACAGGGACGCTAAGAAGCTAGACGGAGTTAGCCAATGCAGATGGGCTCATATCACAAAACCTACGAAGACATCTGTCAGAGCATTGACACAGCTTGTCGTGATGAGAATTTTGGGTGAGGCTGTGCACATGATTGGCGGTCGTGGCACAAGCTGCCACCTTCGATGATATGGCAGGCATCTGAGACTGAGGGCTATGGTCAAGCCTGAAAATCCAAGTATACAAAGAGCTGTTATGATCTTCAAGACACATCTCTGCCAATACTGGAAGAAGATGCGTTGGTAGAGAATCAAGACAACGCCTTTGAGCGAGAAGATGAGAACAAGGCTGAATTCCATTAGCCCTGTTCTTTCCTTGAAAGATACTATACTCACTAAGCATACCACGATCCGAGGAATAGCTTGCTACCGTACACGACCTCATCGTATTTTTTCTGGTCAAATTTTGCGATCTCCGCTTGGTCGTAATCTGTGTTGGTTCCTGTATAATAGGTGATATGGACGGCAGCGGCTGTGTATGTCCAGGCAAACAACGCGATAAAGGCGAGAGCATCGTCCAGTCCCAGTCCTCTGATGCCCTCAGTGCGAAGCCGTACGGCAAACCTAAGCACGAGCCAAGTCGTGCCCACAGAGTATAATCCCCATACTTCTGGCAGGAATTTGCTGTCACGTGCTGGTGCCATACCGTGCGTGTGGGACTGATTGGAGAAGATGAGCAGAAAGCCTCAGAAACACAATGAGATTACGGTTGCTCAATTGTTATGTCGAAGGCAGACTATAAGGCATCTGCCTCGTGGCTCACATTTGGATTTCGATGGCGCGATCGGCCACTATGATGAACACGGCGAATAAGCTCTTCCTGCAAGAGAACTAATCAACACCGTTGAAACTCAGTGATGGAAATCTATGCAATAGCATCTTGTTACTTATCAGAAGCGCCGGACATACTTTGTTGGTCAAGCGGCTCGAAACATCTAGAACATAGACACGGTCATCTCTGATGAAGGAAACATCGTTTCTATAATTCCAACAGAGTTCTTACGTGGCATGGTGAGAAGTTCGGAAACCGGAAGTGAGCGAGATTTGAATAGAGCCGGCGGAGTTGTGCCCGTCGAGAACCTTTGGAGTTGAGAGATAGCTAAGCGTTTGACCGCCGTCCCGGAGCATGTGGAACTCCGCTTCCCCGTAGATAAAAATCTTGTACTAAAGTATAATCGCTTCAGTGCCGACTTTAGAAGGTTTGACGACGTTCGGCTGCTGCTGTTGAGTACAAGGGGGGGCCTTGAACGGGCTGGAAAACGAGGGTCGGTGTCGATCGCAGAATAACCAATAAGATCCGTTCAATATAGGTACTAGCCATTCAGAAACCTCAAGAAACGTCTGTGGGGCACCTCGTATTTCCAACCCGTTCAAGGCCCCCCCTTGTAGCTCATGCATCCAAATCGGAAGCGAATCCCGCCGACCACTCAACGTTAAACCGCCGCTCATAGCTTGGATTTTAGCTGTTCTGCTCGTTCATCCCATTCCCAGCATTCACCCTGGAATTTTGTCTTCTCCCATTCTTCGTAGATCGTTTTACTTTCCTGTTCTGACTCGCTTCTACACATCTTCTCCCATACCAGGAGCTGCTCCTTAAAACCAGGATTTGGATCGCATACAGGTCTGCCTTCGCAGAGCTGGGCAAGCGCTGTCCTCGCATTGAGGTGGTACTTCCACATCAGATAGGCGACTATGAGAGTAGCTGATCGAGATTTCCCCATGGCACAGTGCACAAACACACCTCCTGCACTCTCATCTTCAGCGTCGTTGGAGATAGATTTCGTCTTTTCGGTCGCCGTAACCTCTTTCAGGGCTTGATCGATATACTTCACTGCTTCTGGCAGGTGCTGAAGTAAGTTTTCATTGGGGTGATCGTCCGCTCGAACGTGGAAATGCCTGAGGTGCGCAAATCTATCCTGCAGCAGAGGATCGTAATCGATGACGGACAGCACATGCGTGATCCCAGCTGCACGTATTAAGTCGGTCTGATACAGCGCATAGAACCCGCCGATGTAGAGCTTTCCAGCCCGTGGTACTTGATCAACCCAGCCCATGCCTGTATGCGAAGTGCTGCCGTGGAGAAGAAAGGACATGGGATCGACGGGATTAAAGGAGGATATTGTTGCGCGTAGAAGTGTGAGTCCCGCAAGCTCCTGCTGCGGCAACGCAAACATGCCAGTGACTGAATAGACTGTGCCGAGGTCCAACGCGTGTCCTTGGTTGCAGACTTGCAATCAACGTTCGAAAACTGATTGATCTTTGTGATGACTGCTACTCATTCTCACGCTACCCAGAAGTTAACAGCCAGCAGGCGTGGAAGAGATCTCCAAAGTCTGTGGATGAACAACGAGGAAGGAAGGGTTGAGTTTGCTGCGAAGGTGTCCACGTTCGTACTAGGCTGGTTTCTTAGCGCCTTCTCCGCATCTGGCTCTTCCAAAACTTGCGTCTCCGAAGAATTTAGACATAACGTACATCACATGCGAGCGGAACACATGGGCGAGCGGAACACTTTTGCCAAGACCCTACCAAAATCACCCCTATTATGGCCCAAAACACCACAAATTGGCGCTGCATAAGGCAAAACAAGCTGTAATATTACTTAAAGACCTCTTCTGCTCTATTATTGCACGTTCGCGCGTTATGCCCACCCTCTCCGCACCTTCCACAGCGTCGTTGGGATGGTTTACCTCCTTTAGCACGCACCTGCGTCTTCCTCTTCTTTCCATCACTACGCGCGCCAAACTCTGATAGAGCAGTCTGCCGCTGGCCCTCTTCAACTGTGAGGCTTCCCTCTGTCTAGATATGCCTTCTTTTGCGCGATTTACGTTCTGTAGCAGCTACTAGAGCTGCGTGAAGCGCAGCGTTCTCCTGTTGTGCTAAAGCCAGCTTGTGCGCAACAATTGCTGCCCCCTTTAAGACCTTCTTAAACGCTTCAACTATAGAGGTAGGTAAGCTGTCCATGTGCCTCTGAATCCTCTTCTTTACAAGCGTTGATTGCGACCCAAAATCTAGGGTATTGCTTGGGGTTTGCGACTGCCAGAGCGGGCTGTTTTGGGGGAGTGGTGGCGATGGGGTGCGCAGCTTCACATTCAGAGCCGATATGACGCGATCTGGGGCAAACGGAGCCAATCTGGCCCCTCGGAACCCTCCTTGAATGTTGCTAGAGGTAATGGCTTTGTTATAAGCCGCTATGAAGCATGGGAGGAACTCCTGCTTTGTAATGTGGTTGATCCGGTTGTGTATAAGCCAATTGACCTCATCCCCGTACGCCTTCTTCAGAGGGCCAAAACAAGCCACATTAAGTGGCTGCAGGAGGTGCGATGAGTGTGGAGGCATGCATAGACCTATAATATTGTGATCCTTGCAGTATTGCTTGAATTCCTTATAGTTGTGGCTCTCGTGGCCGTTGATAACCAGCAGTCGGTGGGTACCAACAGTACGCGTCTTTGTATGCCTGTTAAAGTGCTTCAACTAGTTAAAACCAAGCTTATTGGTAGTCCAGCCGTTCTTAGAGACAACAGCAGTCCAATCTTGGGGCAGGTCATCGTCTTTGTACCAGTTGGACTGGTGGCGGCGGGCTTTGAAGATAATGTAGGGCGGAATGGCCCACCCTGTGGCATTGATGCCTTAGAGGACCTTTACCCACTCGCGATTGCCTGGCTGGACTACCTTTGCCCGTCCACAATTCTCTGAAGCTGTAACGACTGCTCCAGAGCTTATCTGGCCCATCATGAAGCCTGTCTCATCGAAGTTGTACGTGTCGTTGTCCTGGATGCCATACTTGGCTTTGATGTTGGCTACAAGGTCAAACTAGCCCTGTGTAACCTCAGGATCCTCACAGAGGGCTCGTTTGTAGTCGTACTTGCGATTGAAGACCACTTTGAGCTCCTCCTGTCGCGAAACAAACGTGCTGGCCCAGTTTGAGCCAACAGGGGCCAAACCGCGCTCTTTCCGCAGAGAATTGGCGATATCAGTCACATCTGCAAGCCGGGGGGGTCGTTCTTGCTTAGCTAGCTCAACTATATGCGTAACAATCACCTGCTCCTCAGTATTGGTCAGATTCCGTGAGTTGGCCATGGTATCAACGCGTGAAGGTCGTCCGGCGCGTCGATGATGTAGCGTGGTCAAGGGCACGTTGTAGATAGCTGCAGCGCGTCGCAGGGAGAGTTTTAGGTCTTGTTTAAGGGCTTAGATTGCAAGCTGTATCTGAGCTTCTTTTAACGCGTCTTTCTGTTGTTTTTGTGGAGGCATTAGTAGAGGTTGGTGTTTTGGTAGGGTCTTGGCAAAAGTGTTCCGCTCGCCCATGTGTTCCGCTCGCATGTGATGTACGTTAGCAGCAGGAGTCAATTAGAAATTCGTTTGCGCTTGAATCCTGCAAAGGCGACTATTCACTGCCGCCAAGTTTCACCATATTCATGCCTGTTTCTGACTCTCTCTACGGCGTTGGGCAGTTGGCTTCTGAGCGCGAGTTCCCAGCGAACTTCGCCTTCATCTCCCCGTGGGGGGTCGTCCAGTACGTTGGTGCGTCATCGCATATGGCTCTCAGTACATCTCGAAAAACCAGGATTGACCTGTCGATGCTGTGTTTCATATATGGGCTGACAGTATATAAGCCCGGCTGGCGGGACTCCAGCTTCATCGTTTTCATCTTCTCCCCGTAGCCATCTCTTATATCTTGTCGCGGAGGAGAACGATTAGAGTCATCAGACTGTCAATCTGATCCGGAAATTCCAAGCTTTGATAAATGGATATCAATCGGCCAAATTACGGCTGGGTCACGGGTATATAATCACGTAGCCGGACTGATCCGTTGATCAGAGGAAGCTCATGATCTCCTGCTCAATATTGTTCGATCTGATCCACATCTCTCATCTTTAACATCTCTGATACTATCAGCTGGCTTTCTACAACTCCCGCTACTTTTATCTTCAAGATATCCAGAACCTTACATATCTTTCTCCACCGTCATCCTAGTCTGGCAATGCTGCAGGTCAGCACAAAGAGCCACATTGTGTCGAACGCAAAGCACAGATCCAACCGCTGGACAGTGTACTGGAACCCAGCAAGAACATGCCTTACGGATGGAATGAAGTTACTGCCTGTCAAAGTGAATTTGACGCTGTTTGGAGGCAGGAATATGAACTTCACCGGATTTGTTCAAAGGGCCAAGGCTTCGCGAGGCATTGTACGTTCTTGAGAACACCCTCTGTGGCTTCCAAGTGAAGGAGGCGAGCAGACACAGTGGCTTGATTGGTCGACGCCCTCGAGCCTCACGTCAAACATGGACCCGTTGTTTTAATCTGAGCGGCAAGAAGACGGAAGACAATTAACGGTGAAGTAAAGGAAAGCAAAGCTCTTCCAAAGCGGCTAGTGCGACGCGCTTCTGCCACTCACAGCAAACAACCGTTCTTATTCCAACACGTTCCGCCCCCTCCGCTCGCTGCTTGCGCTATTGCACTCGAAAATATGGCGCTGAAGACAGCGCACATCGCGCAGAACCCATACCTGTATCCAGTAGGGAACACGCCAGCTGTGTGCCTGACCGACACCCTTCCGCCGGAAGTTGATGCTCAAGTTCTTTAGCTGGGCTGTGGAGATATCAGGAACATCCTCTGTACTGCGTTCAACAACGCGGGTAGCGGTACGTGGGCTGGAGGCTTGGTGTGGTTATCAGAGAAAGAAACTAAGTCTCCATTAGAGAACCGAGCCCTCGATTTCACCTGCTGCGACATTGAAGCCGAGATCATTGCTCGCAACATCGTCGCGCTTACTCACATCATTTGTGACAAGGAAGGTGTTCATAATCAACATGCCTGGAACATATACTACCATGTTTTCATCGATCCGGCAACTATGGCTACGCTCCAAGCTCACGTGAAGAACCTTCTCGACGCCGCTCGGTCGCTCGATGTGTGGAATCGCAGCAAGTACGGTGCATTCATCCGCTTCTGCGACGAGGGAACATTCACAGCTGTTGTGCGGCTCTGGAAGCTCTACGCTACTTAAGTTTCGTCAGATCCAACCTTTACAAACCTCCAGAAGCTTCTGAAAGATCAATGGAGGGCGGCTCAGCGCCATCAGCACGATAGGTTAGGAAATGGCGTTGTGCTCGAGGGCGTACGTGCAGCTGCTCCCGTACTCTTCGAGTCTCATACGGACGCGATCAAAATCTACCGGACATTCTGGAGCACTGGAACATGCCTGGACAACAAGAAAGTTACTTCCAAGTTGACTATCGCGAACCCTATGTTTGGCTGCTACCGCAGTGGTCTCCTCTTGCACTACGGTCAGAGCCCATTTTCTGGATTTCATCTAGCCCCGGTTTACACCCCGATGACCGATATCTCTCCACTTGCCACGAACATGGCTAAGAAGCTCTGACCTGCAGGCTCCAGTTCTTTGCATACAGCGTTCGAGCAATTCGAGGCTTGGTGCGACACCTTGCGAAAGCGTGCTGGTTCCCTGACTGTCCGTTTCGCTAACGCCGATGCTCTCGCATTTTGTCATACTCTGCAGCATGTTCAATCATCTGGAAATGTTGAGGAAGCCCTTTGGTATCGCAATCCTTGGACCTTCGAGCGCTTTACTCTCAGCAAGATCGAGTACTCCACGCGTGGCTCGGCACCCACGTTGTTCAACATTATCGATACGTCAAACTTGATGGATCATCTTGGAGGTCTCAATGTGCTTGTTGCTACGGCATCCCTTCTTTAGCGCAGTCCAACATCAACACTTCGCACGGGAGTGGTGTTGCCGCGGGAGGCCAATGTCGCAGGCTCCGCCGAAAAGCTGCTCTGCGGCAACCTGCCCTTGGTGGCTTTGCTTCTTGGCCTGAAGCCTATCCAGTATTGGACCAATGCCACCGCGACCTGGCATCTCAACAAAGCCTTATTGCCGGGTACGCCGGACGGTGCCCAGATCCTTAACTTGATGTCTCGGCCCATCATCTTGTGGAAACCTGCGGACCTTTCCTGCATTCGATACCAAGCTATCGAGCTTGCTCACTTTGTGTACGGCATGTATCTGGAGATGTATGCAGATGAGAGCTTTGGCGCCAGGTTCTCCATGCTGGGATGGATGAAAGGAGATCTGCTACTCAAGAAACTCACTGCGTACGATCTATACACACGAGGCAGCTTGACAGCGTTGCTACAGTGCATCAAGAAGTCGAATACTGTCGACTGGCAGTGTTTCTCTCGAGAGCTTGTTGCAGGTCTCATTCTGAACGATCCATTTTGAGCAGGACTCGCCGCTCACGTAAATCCGGTACAGGCAAATCAACACTCTTCGAGCTCTTGGTACGAATGCCTGGGATAAGTATGTGAGCATAAAAGGATACCTTTCAGTAGACCAGCTGATCGCGCCTCCTGAAGCTCCGTGGTTGTCATGAATAAATAGCTTTGCGCGGACCCTTCAGTCAAAGACATCTGCAGTGAAAACAACGAGGCATGCTGGGAAGTAATCCAGGCAGAACCCCCGAACATATCGACGGACAAACACTCCTTAGCAAACCTGCACGATTCGACAGTGTGCAGTCGCCACCTCGTTTGCGCACTACCGCAACAACCACTGTGCATGTGACGTCTGTCAGAACGATCTTCACGATGGTGCATGCCGAGATCGTGCTGGTGTCTTACTCGCTCGTACTCGGCAGGCGCACTTCCGGTCAGGCTCAGGGGCAGCCGCCACAAGAGCTGTGCTGGAATGAGATTTCGGTTCGTTTCCCAGCCATCGAGCTATTGAAGTACGCAACAGCCACCGTAACGCAGGCAAAACAAACAGAGGTTGACAGATGCTCATTCCAGGATGGTGATGGGACACAAGCTGGTACAAGATCGCGTGGGGCGCGGGGTTGTGCGCTGCAAGGCTGCTCAGGCTGTTTTTGCGATAGGCGGCCCAAAAATAACCAATGCGCTACCGAGATACGCTAGACGGCTGCTAAAAGATGCAGGGTGGCGCTGCAGGGCAAAAAAGTAGAGCAAAGCACACAGAGGCAGCAATCGAGGTGGTATTGTCGCGCCTTTAGGCAGCCAACTCAGCCTGCGCCGCTCGTGATGGCAAAGTGGAAGGCATGAAGAGGCGCGCAAGGTGAGACGTGGTTCGCGGATAGACATTGTGGGCTGCTCGATGCGGCTCTAGCGCATACCAATACGGAAGTGGAGCCTCAGCAATGTTTCCGCTGCATGACACTTTCCCTGAGGGCCCATCCGCCCCGGCGTCTCTCAGCCGTCCCTCTAGGCTCTTGTCGCCGCCTCTCGCTCATAACAAGTCCCTGTCGCTTCAGCGCTGCATGTTCTGTTTCCTGACCGTCTTTTTCTACGACTAATCCCCAGGTTGCAGCTTTTGTGACCGTCGACACTCGCTACAGCGCCCACCAGCTCCACACGCTTTAGGGGCACACACCCTCGTAATACCCACCCTTCGTCCGCTGCCCCATTCGTTTGGCATCACCCCGGACCCCTTTACCAGTTCAAGAGACCCTTTTAGAAGGCACGTCCATTACTGCGCTTCAACTTTCACCCCGCATTTGTTGGAGTGACAGCTCGCTTTTGACAGCTGCACGACTGCCTGCGCATTTCTTGGCCACATTACACGACATCCCCTCACGAAAATCTACCGCAACAATGGTTCGTGGTGCCCTCTCGACCGTCTTCGCGACCGCTGCCCTCGCCGGCACCGCCTACGCTGCCGCCAAATGCACAAAAGACAGCCACTGCCCTCAAGATACACCATGCTGCTCACGTGCGTACCTTCCAACCTTGCCCAGGTGATCTCAACGATGCGCTGCTAACAGCCTTGCAGTATATGGTGACTGTGGTGTCGGCGCTTTCTGCCTCGGTGGTTGCGACCCGCTCATGTCGCACTCCTTTGACTCCTGCGTTCCTGGTCCTGTATGCAAGTCTGGCTCATACAATCTCGATACCCTCAGCGATGTCCAGTCTATCGACAAGTACCTCGGCGACTCATCCAAGATCGACTGGCAGTCGCAGGGTATGCCCGCCATCTACACCGACCCCAGCAGCGGCAAGAAATCGACACTGTTGACAATGGCACAAGGCACAGTTGGAACACTGTTGGCCTCTACACACTACGTCTGGTACGGCAAGGTCTGCACCAAGGCTACCACAGCCCAGGGTAAGGGTGTCGTAACTGCCTTCATTCTCATGTCTGATGCCAAGGACGAGATCGACTTTGAATGGATCGGTGTTGATACTGGCCACGTTCAGTCCAACTACTATTCGCAGGGTGTCACAGTTTGTATGTAGCCTTGCGCGCTCGATTCATTCAACACAGCTAACGCCATGCAGACACGAATGGCAAGAACCTGACTGTACCTGGAGGCAACACTGTTCAGAACATGCATGAGTACTGCGTCGACTGGAAGGAGGATACTCTCACATGGTCCATCGACGGCAACGACCTGCGCACACTCAACCGCAAGGACACATGGAACGGCACCTCAGGTCGCTTCGACTATCCTCAGACACCCGCTCGTGTCATGCTTTCGCTCTGGCCCGCCGGTCTGCCCACCAACGAGAAGGGTACCATCGACTGGGCTGGCGGTGAAATTGACTGGAACAGCCCTTACATGCAAAACGGTTACTACTATGCTCGCTTCCAGGAGCTAACCATCGAATGCTACGACCCTCCGAAGGGCACCAAGGAGTCTGGAAACAAGGTCTACAAGTACACCGACTATTCCGGAACGAACAACACCGTCCAGATTACAAACGACGAAGTCATCCTCGGCTCGCTCATGGGCACTGGCGAGAACCCTGGTGAGGCGCCCAAGTCCGGCTCTCCATCACAAACAGCAGACGTCGCCAACATTCCTGGTGGAAATGTTGGTGGTGGCAACCGCGCCCAGGAGACCAGCACGCAAGCGGCGGCTTCAGGAACAGGCAGCGGCGCACAAGCAACAGGAAGCTCAGACAGCAACGCCGGTGGCGGATCTACGCAGTTCTCCCAGGGCGGCAGCTCCACATCAAGCGCCGGCGCTGCAGTGTCGATTGAGCCTAGGCTTGTTGGATCGATCATCGCAGTCGTTACTATTGCTGGTCTCGCCGCTGGCTTGTGAGCAGCTTCCTGTCTAGTTTTCGCGTTACGCTTCATGTCCTTAATTGGTGTTTGGGAAAAGAGTGCATAGGGTTTGCCAGTTGTTCATAGCGCTATTTGTCGACTCTGGGTTGAGCGGTTGGACAGTGTGATCTTGGGGTTCATTTCTTGCATATCCTTTTCATAGTACGATCTTTTATTGGCAAGAGATTGAGGCCAAGAGACTAGGAGATGGTAATGAGGCTACGGCCGTTGCACTCCTTGCTGCGTAGATGGAGATAGTAATTCATATGTGATACCTTCAATGTCTCCATCGTGCTTTTCACTTCGTGTCCCCGGTACATGTGTGGCGGACATCCTCCTGTCTGCTCGTTTCTTGCCCTCTGCAACGCAAAAGTCTTCACAGATGAAGCCCCGCAACTAGGCGCGGTGAAACACGCATGCATGGTACACTTTCTTAATGAGTGAATCGCACTGCTTTAACTAATCAAAAAATGCCCGCTGTCTTGCACTCTAGATCTGCTGCGCGGCAGCGCGCTGGGTTACAAGTTCTATTACCTAACGCGCTGTTGTCTGAGATGTTTCTTTCAATTTTGTTTTCGTAACCGATCAATGATGCGTCCAGGAACCTGAGAGTAGCTAACGTATGAGACTGCATTGATTGAGAAGCGGGTGTTCTTTCCTCATGGGAGCGTACAAACACGCTGCAAGACACATCCGAGGACACTGACAGACTCGTTTGCCTGGTACAGTTCCTCCTTCAGTGGGTCCAGGGGATCGAGCAAAGATGTATGGTTGCAGGAAACCCTAGGTCTTCTGTTCTGTTCGTGAAACAACTTAGGAGCATCTAAGAACACCAGAGACGTTATTGCGCACCCAGTGTGAGCTCGTTGATAGAATCTATATCGGAACGGGCATTGCCAACACTTGTGTCATTAAGTTAAATCTTCCGCTGCTGTCACTCATTTGCAAAAGTGATCTTGACTTGCGCATTTGTTTATGTCCCATCGAGTGCCGACGTTGGCCCCCATGCTATGTTTGCCATCACCTGATTGCGCGAGGGGGGTATCAGAAAATGATGTTGACACCATTTTGGTTTTCAACATCTGCCTAACGTCTGCTACAACTTCAACATTATGCTAACAGCACCTTAACATCTAAGTTATATCACAATTTTGAAAATTCTTGACGGGGCGCTACTGGGCACCCCGCGATGGTTGACACGTTACCTGCTTTCACCGCACAAACTTGTATTGGTTCAGATAACGGAGAGAAACCAGTCATCAACTCCGGAGGCTTTCATCAAATGCGACATCATGGCCTCTTCAAGTTCAGACCACAGTCGCCCACTATCTCTTCTTGACGAATAATAGTCCCCACCTGGGCACTTCGCCTAGAATCAAACCCAGCGACGCCCGAATACCTAGAGAAGCCACTTTGAGAAGTCAAACGCACTCTCAGCCTTGCCCGCCGCGAGCCCCGCATCTCTGAGCGCACTCCAATTGACATCGTTGATGCCAACCTCATAGTCCCATTCGGTATGCGGGTCCGGGTTGGGCAGGATTTGCCAATAAAACCACGGGATGCCCACAGCATCAATTTGCGCCGCCCACTTCTTAAGATTCGCATCGCGGGCACCGGTGCTTATGGGACTGCCACCATTGCAGTTATTGTTCGAGGCATCGGTGTAGCAGGCGCCCCACTCCTGCATAATGAGCTTCTTGTTCGCTGATTTGGCGCGGTCGACGTAGGGTTTTAGCTTCGAAGTGTCGAAGTCGCCGACACCGTAGGCGTGGATAGCGAGCACGTCGAGAGCAGCGCAAGAGAAGTATTGGTCGAGGAGTGAGGTGGCGAGATAGGAGCCGCCGCCCGTGGTAACAAGGATGTTCGTGTTGCCGGCGAGAGCGGACTTCAAGGACTGGGCCATGGTGCACTGCCAGGACGCCAGAGCTGCTGCATTACCCTACAATAACTCGTCAACCGGATCACTACTTGGTTGCAATGTATGTATTACCACAGGATGCATGGCTTCGTTTTGAGCCTCGAACGCGAAAATGTACTCGGAGCTCTGAGCCCAGGTTTTCCCATTTGCAGGGTTGACATGAGCAAGAACATGCGCGATTCTGTCCTTGAAGTTCTTGATCGCGTCGGCATTAGTATAGAAATCACCAGTACCGTACCACTTTCCGTAGAAGTCTCTGTTACCCTCGAGGGCGTTGTAGCTGTGGACTGAGATCAGAAGCTTGATGCCGTAGCTGTGGGCTTTGACCATGAACTTGTCGAGACGATTGAGGACGGTGTCATCCCAAGCCGTAGGAGAGTCGCCCTGAAGAGATGGGAAGATATCAATTTCTGTCCCCTTCTGGGACGAGGACTGGCCTTTGCTGGTCGTCAGTGATGACCGTGGGAAGGGGTGGACGTAGCCTTACCGTCGAGCCATACGCGCAATACCTTCACGCCGGCGCTTTGTAGACCTTGGAGCAAAGTAGTCTGCTGGGCATCCTTCAATCCAGCTGCATAGTACAAGTTGGAGGCCGAAAATGACTTCGCTGCAAAAGTTGTGCTGAAAGACGCAAGGCCAACGAATGCTCTGATAATTAAGATTGAGAACTTCATGATGACTGTTTGCAGAACGTTCCCTGCTGGATGCCATCTTCAGACAGACTTGCTTCTGCTTCATATACATCTTCAACCTTCCAGGTCACCACGGTGTTGCTCGTGAAAAGTTGCATCGGACAAGAACTGTGGAGATCGACTTGCCTAAAGGAGAACGGATAGTGCCCAGGTGTAAGGCTGAAACGTCACGACTCCGCATCGCGCGCTCCGAATGCTGCGCTAAGCTCACTCGACTCGGACATTAATATACTCGCTGCCATTATAATACACACTTGTATAGCTTCTTGGTGCACTTGTGCGGAAGGCTGCAGCCGATTGGCTTGATGATGCTCTGCATGAGGGGTTGATCTACAATTTCACGATTAGTGAAGCCTCCACACTCACCGAGGCCCGATTTCGTCACGGTAGCGCAAAGTATCTGTTGAAGGAGCAAGCGATAGCTTGTGAAGCCGGAGAGCCGCGAATGAGCAGATGCTTCGGCGTCAAAAGTACCCGCGACCAGGGCCTCTGTATATGATTCTGTCTTGCACCTTCTCCAGTTCACGACCCAATATTGAACACGAGGTACAAGTTTAGAGATCCGTAAATTAAACACTTTGTCTGGCGTGGACTGTCATACTCCGTGTCGTGCAAAGCTTGAACCGAGGGGTATGAGATACTGCAGTGCTAGGGCGCATGGCGATAGCCAGGGTCGCCAGCCCAGAACCTGGTGTCACGAGAAGGCTCCACTGTCTCGAGAATATGAAACGTTACTCGGAATCTCGAGCCAAGATGACATGAATTGAGCTGCAGTCTACAGCAGTATAGGAGTCACGAGCCGTAGCACATCGGGGGCGATGGTGTCTAGACCCATCCCACTCATGACAACCTGCTTGCACCCCACAGAGCGATGAGGGATGTACCCCTTTGCTGTCGTAGCTACTAGTCGGTGGCTCTCGCAGTGTAACTTCAATTTACTCCTTGCACACTGACTCCACCGCTTCCAATCCTTCCTTGCCCAACGGCTGCCCCCCTGCAGCATCGTGCACCACAGTGACAGCCTTTCCCTCAGTTTCCTTCTAATCCTCTCTATAGTCGTCGCAACAGATATTGTAGATATTGCTGATTCTTTCTCCGTGTATCTCGACAGTAAAATAGGCATACCTGTCCTCGTCTATGTGGTCAAAGACCTGCCATTCACAGTTGTGACCCTCGGTAGTAGTTTGGATCGTGTACTTAGCCTGTCAAGTGTTCTCAAGTTGTGACGCCTGCTCGACCGTGATACATATCCGATCAAGGTAGGCACAGTGCTGCAGGTGCCGAAGACTGAGACTCCAAGGTAAAGACCTGCCTCTTTCGCATTGTCACCGTGCTTGTAGGCTGAGGCAGGGACCGTCACCACCCAGAAGCCCCCAGCTTCACACGTTCATAGTACCCTTCGGGAGGTCAGAGCCAGCCAGCGAGCCGCTGTATTATAGTGACGTTAATTAAGTCGATCGATCGATCAACCGTGCTTATAGCAAAAGACCATCCCGATCTGCAGACTCTGCTTCTGGTGAAAGTAGTTGGCGAAGCTTTTTACACTTGCGAGCGTGACTGGTGTCATCGTGGTAATTGTGACCCAGGACCCAAGTAACTTTCTCAGGCTTCCAGCGTGAGAGAGGTAATCCACAAGACTGAGCCACAAAAAAAACCTATGGTACTAGGTGCTTCTCCAGGGCCTCGCGCCATGACCGGAACCAAGATCGGACCGCGTAGTCGTCGCAGTCTCGACCATGAAAATGCCGCAGTTTGTACAATACTTCTCATGCAGTGACGGAACAGTAATCATCTCAAGCCACCCATAGTATCGTGGGTGCAACCTGAGCACGAACACAGTTGCCACCATGTTCCTCATTACGGGCCAAGAAATGGAACTTGTTCTCAGCGTAGAGCACCTTTGATACTCCAGCTTCGACTTGGTGGCATGCGCAAAAAATTCAAGATTAAGGTCATGGTATCTCAGCAAGGAGGACACCTTGCAATTGTTGAAAGCGTTGGTGCGAGATGTCTGGCCTGGGTTGCTGAAGTGCGTCCAAATCTTCTGGGACTTGTCAAAGGTGATCGCGAAGCGAGTTTCTTCTTTATTGGTGGGAAAGATCTCTGTGAGATTTTTGGACAACGACCTTGGCTGTTGGACTTACGAAGATAAAGTCAAGCTTCGTACCTGGAGGCAGTCCTGATGCCGTGGTTCTGCGTCGGTTAGCAAGCGTTTGGCTTTTTTTTTTTTTTTTGCATAATTCAATATTGTGGCCCCAGGCTTTAACGTGCTTCACAAACGCTAATGGGGTTTGTTGAAAATTAGATTGATTCTACAGGCAGTGGTGGAGTTGGAGAAAGCCGTCCCCCGGAGTGCAGTGGTACGCTTGAGGCAACAAATGAGTCCCAAACTCTCCATAAGCACGAGCTTGTAGCGTGCACGGCCACGTACAGTGTCCGTGCCCGTAACGCGCACCCCAACCACTTTTCCATCCCATCTTGCACCCCCAATATCTCCACGCCACAATGTCACTAGAGGAAGCCCTTGCAGAATTACGCACAGCTGATCCTAATAAACCTATCTCGTATACAGCTTTAGCTGAAAAACATGGTGTTACAAGGTCAACTTTAACGCGCAGACACCAAGGCAAAAGCACGTCCCGTGAAGCCAAGGCCTCTACACAACAACTACTCACTCTACATCAAGAGGCAGGCCTTGTAAGATACATAGAAGGTCTTACAGTACGTCATCTGCTACCTATAAGATCAATGATCAAGGGGTTTGCAGAGGAGATCGGCCGAACAAGCGTCTCAGAGTCATGGGTCACCAGCTTCCTCAAGCGTTACCAAGACCAGCTTATCACTTAATGGGTTACTGCTATGGACTCTAATCGCCACAAAGCCGATTCCTGTGAGAAATATAAGGGCTACTTCAGCCTTATGGAGAAGAAGATGGCCTAGTATAGTATAGAACCTGGTCAAACATACAATATGGATGAGAAGGGCTTCGCTATTGGGACGCTCTCTAAGTCAAAACGGGTGTTTGATAGGCCTCTATATGAGCAAAAGCAGACTCAGCAAGCTATTCAAGATGGCAATCGAGAGTGGATTACCCTGCTCTCGTGTATATGTGGGGATGGGAGCGTCCTTCCACCAGGCCTCATCTATGCCGCTGAATCTCAGAACATTCAGAGTACTTGGGTAGATGAGATGGATGCCAAAACACACTCAGCCTTCGTTGCAGTCTCTCCTACTGGGTGGACGAACGACGATGTAGCACTAGGTTGGATTGAGCAGGTGTTTGATCGCTACACCAAGGAGAAGGCAGGAAGGAAGCACCGTCTACTCATTCTGGATGGCCATGGGAGTCACCTGACGACAGCTTTTATTGCCTACTGTGATCGCAATCGAATCACGATAGCTGTGTACCCACCTTACAGTACTCATACTCTTCAACCACTTGATGTAGTATGCTTCAGTCCTCTGGCTCAAAACTACTCCCAGGTGCTCGCAGATCATCTACAAGATACCTTACGCCTCATCCCAATCAAGAAGGGTGACTTCTTCCGCCTCTTCTGGTCTGCCTGGGTGAAAACCTTCACCAAACAGCTCATTGAGAGCGCCTTCAAGCATACTGGGTTGATACCGTTTGACCCAGAGATGGTACTCAAAAGGTTCAAGAAGAAGTATGGACCTTCACCTAAACCAGCTGTGCCTGTTCCAGTATATGCAGGCAAGGATTGGCAGGCAGTTAATGCCCATCTATCTGCTGCCGTTGGCGATAGATACTCAGAAGATGCTGTAGTAGTGAAGGATACCTTGCACCACCTCTCTATCCAAAATTAGCTTCTTGAGATGGAAAATTCGAAGCTACAACATGCTCTATATCACGAGAAGAGAGGCACTAAGAAGAAGAGGCCTCTCCCAGTCCATCGGAGGCAGTCATGGGAGGCAGAGACTGAGTGGTGGTCTCCTTCACGTGTCAATCGAGGCCAGCAGCTCCTAGACGAAGCCGATGACGTAGAGAAGGCAGAAGAGATTAGAAAAGCAGACGCAGCTGAGCTCCGTGAGTCTACTCGCTTGCTCAAGCAGAAGCTTGAGGCAGAGAAGGTGGAGAAGCGAGCAAGAGAGAAGAAGGAGCGGGATGAGAGGCATGCCAGAGAGCGAGCAGAAATCGACGCACGGAAAGAGGCACGGGCACTCAAGAAGGCACAGAATGATCAGGCAAAAGCTATACAATTATCCCAAAGAGGCAAGCGTAAGGCCTCACAAGCTGCAGCACCAAAAAAGAAGCAGAGGCGTAGTGCTGCAGGTAGTGTTCGTGAGGTGCCTGCACCAAGTCCTCGACCAGCACCTCCACTTAAGACTACCACACGAGGCCGCAACGTTAAGCTACCATACAAGTATCGTTAGGATCAGTGTCGCATAGGCCTATAGAACACTCTGCTAAAAAATCTAGTTAAGATAGCAATTGTGTGTAGCTCAATAGCTTCATTTTTGGAGGCTCCCATCAACATTGGCACCTACTTTGCACCCCCTAATAACTCAACACCACGATGCCGTTGGAAGAAGCCCTTGCAGAGCTAGATACTTTGGGACCAGATGATCATTTTTCGTACTAAGCTCTTGCGAGAAAACATAGTTGCTGCCGCTCAACTTTGACGCGCCGCCATCGCGGCGTATGCGCGTCGCGTGAAGACAAGGCAGAAGACTAGCTGGTTCTCCACCCGCGCGATGAGGTAGAGATTGTACAGTACTTTAAATTGCTCACAGAGAGACACCTTATGCCTACAAGGAAGCTTCTTGTAAGAATGATTACGCCTCTCTGCAGGTGGCCGCCGAGCGATCGATGGATTTTTTGCTTCCTTCATCGTTACCCCAACGAGCTCCTCACCGCCTGGTCAGCGCCTATGGAGAAGCAGCGTCACGACGCTGCTTCTTATAATTCCTTTCGCCTCTATTTCAATCTCCTGCACAGTACAATAAAACAGCATGCAATAAAGGTGGAGAATACATACAATATGGATAAGAAGGGCTTCATGATTAGAGTAATAGGAAAGAGCGTTATAATCTTTAATAAGCAGCTCTTTGGACTCTAGAGATTCAAACTAGCATCTTATGATGGCAACAGGCAGTGGGTAACAGTGGTTGGAGCAATAGGAGTTGATGGTTTTGCGTTGCCGCCTGCAGTTATTTATCCTTTATCTTCCCTTACTGTGCAACACAGCTGATTAAAGGAACACGAAACAAAGAAAGACTGTGTACAATTTTTTACCTCACTAAATGGCTGGACGAACGATGCTCTTAGTCTTGCCTGGCTTGAACAGGTGTTTGATCGCTATACCAGAGTCAGAGCGCGAGGGAAGTACAGACTCTTGATCCTTGATGGTCACGGCAGCCACATTACAAAGGCTTTCATTGAGTACGCTCATGCTAACAAGATTCTGCTACTCTATTCCCTCCGCATGCTACTCACGCGCTTCAGCCGCTTGATGTGGCGTGCTATAGGTCACTGGCACATCACTACTCTGAAGAGCTCCTTTATCGCGGCCACACCACTAAGGGGTGGGCGCCTGTAGCTCAGAGCGACTTCTTCCCACTCTTCTGGGCAGCGTGGAAGAAGACCTTCACCAAAGACCTTGTTGAACAGGCCTTTGAGTGCACTGGAATCCACCCACCAGATGCCGACGTTGTGCTTAAGAAGTTCAAAAATACAACACCAATGTCATCTAGCACAACCCCAGAGCCTACTAGGCTTAAGCCTGCACCGGAACCACCTAGTTGGCGCAAGACTCAAAGGCTACTTAAGCGTGCAAGAGAAGAGGATAAGTCTAGTGCTGATGAGGCACTTGATCAAGCACTTCACCAACTTCACTTGCAATTAGAGGTTGTTCAACACAGAGTTACAGGGCTAGAAGAGGCTCTAAGTACAAACAAGAAGAAGAGGAAGAAGCAGAAGGTACTGCCTCTACAACCTATCGACGGTAATAAGGGTGATAGTGCAGTTCTCTAGAGTCCTAGTCGCATTGAGCGCGCAAAACAAGAACTCCAGGCAAAAGAGGACCTTGAGCGCGCAGCAGAGGCAGCAAAAGCTACTAAGAAGCAGCCTGAACACCAGAGGAAGCTTCTTAAAGCAAAGGAGCAAGAAGAGAAGCGTGTAGAGCAAGAGAAGAGGAAGGTGTTGACTGCTCAGGCACAGGCTGCAAAGCGCGCTGATACCGACGCTCGCAAAGCAGCTAAAGCAGCTCAGCAGCGCGATAAAACTGTAGGAAAAAGTACTCAATTGCCTAAACAGGTAAAGAGCAAGGCCTCACAGCAATCGCGATCAAAAACAACCAAGGTTCGTGGTGGTGGTGCTGTCCGAAGTCGGCGGATGCCTCACAGGTCGCCCTCACCGCCACCACCTACTAGGGCATCTACTGGCCGCAACACGCGTCCCCCAAGAAAACTGTGGTAGCTTAAAGTTTCGCATTAGTCTATAGATTTATTCACTAAATTATTTCGTGATAGCAGCGTTGTGGTGTTGCGCAATAACTTCACTTATTTGGGGGTGCAAAAGGTGGTGGGGTGTGCATTACGCGCCGGTGTGCACTACCGTGCCGGACGGCGAAGCGATCAGGACGGCGAAACGATCGCTCCGCCCCACCAAAACCACCACAAAGATAAGGCTGTAGAGCCGCACCAAATGGCTATTATAGCGAGATCTTTTAGTAGAGTATTCTAGACGTTATATAATATATTAATGACTACTTATATTTTAATGGCAGTTTAATGTTGCGGCCGCGTCGCGATTGAATAGGTGGTGGGCCTGTAACGCAACCAAATGACTGATTACCATGACTATCACCACTAACGATTGTTTTTTTGTGTGTAGGCCTCGTACAGGTTTTGAAGTCCTTCTTCTTCTTACTCTTTTTGAAATTTTTGGAAACTTGTTGAAGTCGTTTTGCTGCTTTGCGGGCTGCTTGGCGAGCAGCTCGCTCAGCGGCTTCGATAGCCCTCTGCTTCTCCCTTAGCAGCTTCGCCTCTGCTCGCGCGCGACGCCTCGCATCAATCTCCCGCGCTTTGATCAGCTTTGAATCCTCTCGAGCTTGGATCGCCATAGCTTTTTGTTGTTGTAATAGCTCTTGATCGCGCTTCTTCTGCTCTTGGAGGCTGCGAGCTTCTCGCACCTTCCGCGGCGACCAGAAATCAGCTCCACCATGATAATCTTCGGATTGCTCAAGTACTCCAGGCTGTGATCGCTGCTTACGCTGTCGCTCATTAATCAGAGCTTCTCGTAGCTTCTCATTCTCTCGCTCAACCAGCTTAGATCGGGTAGATAGCTTCATGATACTTCGATTAAGCTGCGAGATCTTCCTGCTCTCTTTGTGGTTGACAGCGCAATCAATCAGCCGCCTGATCTTTCTCCAATCAGATGCGCTGAGGTTAGACGACTCGCTATCGCTCTCAGTAGCAGCAGTTCTGAACTTTTGGAGTATTACTTCTGGATTAAATGGCGATATGCCTGTGACTTCAAAGGCCCGGAGGACAGTAGATTCCCTGAAAGAGGCCTCCCACGCTCTCCAGAACAGCGGGAAGAAGTGGCTTTTGGTGATAGGTAGCAGCCCTTGGCACTGATCCATGAAGCTCGATAGCTCATTGGAGTACGCAGTCGATAGAGGCTTGAACAGGGCAACGTCAAGAGGTTGCAGCGTATGGGTCCCGTGAGGCGGAAATATCGCTAGCAGGATCTTATTCCGATCGCAGTAGTCAATAAAGTCCATCGTAAGGTGAGATTGATGGCCATCCGTGAACAGTAATCAGTAAGACGATCGAGCTTTTGCTTTGGTGGCAGGATCAAATACCTGTTTAAGCCACTGAACCCCGATATCGTTGTTCGACCAGCCAGAGGGAGATGAGATTATCCAGGTGCGATGGATGTTTGGATTGAAGCCTTGCAACCACGAGTTCTGGATGGATCCTGATTGACCTTGGTAGATTAGGCTTGGATCAAGATGAGATCCATCAGCGCAAATACAAGCAATCAGAGTAATCCAGTCTCGGTTGCCGTCTTAGATTAAAGATCTTCTGATTCCGGATTCTAGAGAGGCTCTAGAGAAGATCCGCTTTGATCGCGATTAGACTCCGATTATAAAGCCCTTCTCATCCATATTGTAGGTATGGCGCGGCTTGACTTTGTATTGGTCAAGTTTATCGCGCAAAAGCTTAAAGTAGAGCTTGTACTTGAGTTCTTAATCAGCTCTGTAGCGATTGCGATCTATCGTGGTAACCAGTTTTGGTTTGAGAAGGTCTAGATAGCGCTGAACAAAGCAATCAACCCAGTGGTAACCAAGCTCTTTCTGGGCAAGCTGTGAAGCAAGCCTTCGTACCATATCTCTACTTGGTGGTAGCACTTGCTTGCTAATGCGATCAATATACTCTATAAGCTCTTTTTCCTGTTGTGGGTGGAGAGCTTGCTGGTTCTGATAGCGGATAGCGCGCGAGGTGGTAAGACCTTGATGCCGCCGCGCGAGCGTTATGCGGTTAACACCAAACCTTTTAGCGATCTGCGTGTATACAAGTTTTTCTCCAGGCTCTAAAGCTTCTATGGCTGCAAGCGCAGCATCGATAGGCTCCATTTAGGGTGATCGCGACGTGGTAAAGTTAGTGGCGGTGGTGGTGGTTGGTGGGGCGGGGCGATCGTTTCGCCGTCCTGATCGCTTCGCCGTCCGGCACGGTACGTGGCCGTGCACGTTAGCTATGCAGTGCCAAATACTTCGCAATGAAATCCAAGAACTCTGCCTTGAGGTGTTCCTTTCTCTGACTGGTATGTTGCTCCAGCCTGGTCAGCAGATCTGAGGTCGTCCGTATGTCACAGCGTTTGCTGCGAAATGCAGAGTGAGGTCTGGTCGATCGAGCTGCCTATATGCATGGGAGTTGTTACTGGTAGCTCAATGGCTGGTGCATCGTATGCGGTGGATCCTTGGTGTCGATCCTTGTCCATATTATCTCGCAATACCCAGGAAGACCGCTGAATCAGAAGGAAGAGATGTAGACAATTTCCATCCTGCCAGCATATAGAGGACCAGAACAACACCAATCTTATGTCTTTTGTGGAGCTGCAGAAGGTCCCCAAAGGCTTCTACTGGCGACCCCAAGGCGTGTCCTCAGCCCAAGACTAAGGCCTACCATCATTTCATACTCCCAAACCCTGGCCAAAGCTCTTCCACTGACATCTGGTAGAAGACCATGAACTCAAGCTTTCTGAAGCTGCCTATGGAGGTGTGGCTTAAGATCTGCAAGTGAACCCTTGTGATACCGATGGCAGTCAAGGTCATGTCGTTGTGGGCTGTTGGAATGACCGCATATCTCGGACCAGCCCATCACGTAATGAGCATCGACCGTCTTCCACACGAACTGAATTCTGTTGGCTGGAAATTGGAAAAGCCAACTGACAACCAGCGAGGTGTAATCTGAGAATCTACAACGCAATATAGAATTAAAGGAGGATCCAGAGAGGCTCGCACCGTGCTGATAGTTGGAAAATAAAGAGCAGAAGCATGTTTATTAAGCGGCAGATACATTAAAAGTCTGTCACTTGAGCGAGTTCTTTATCGCTCTGGATCTGTATCGATCCATGCTGTGTTGCCGCCCTTACTTGAGAACGGGTACTGGAAGACCTTATCAACCGTCGAGTATGGCTCGTACTGCTTCCAGTCCATCACGATTGTGACATTACCAGCGGCTCTCCCAGTAGCGTTGAAGCCTGGTCCGTATGTCTTGTACTCTGCCATCGTGGTGTTGGCATTGACACGAGGGTCGGAAGCGCTCCATTCGATGTAGCCGCTGGGCTCAATGGAGTCGTCCAGGGAAGTGTTAGCAAAGATGGAGCGATGCAGTGCATTCCAAGGACGGCCGAGGGCGCACTTTCCAGTTATAGCGAGAGATGAGTTCGCCTTCTGCACCTTCGAGTCGTGGATGTAGACACCCTTGTGATGTCAGTAAAGTTACTGCCTCGCCAGGACTAGTACCTACGTATTTGTTGACAAAAGTCGTGTTGGTGCCTTTCCAGGCTGTGATACCACCGCCGCAGTTTCGCAGAGTTACCAGGCTGGACTGAATCCAAGCGGTACCGAATCCGTAGAAGAAGTCGGTCTGACCAGCGATCTCGTTCTTGTAAAAATAGGCATTGCCCAGTTTGCCGATGTAGACCTGAAATTCGGGTCAGCCCGGCACTAATGACAATCGAATATCAACTCACAGTATCCTGGTACGAGTAGAAGCCGCAGAAGTAGAAGCCAGTGTTGGCGTAGCTCACTGAAACAGCTAGCGAAGGACCAGCAGAATATGGCCTGTAGTCGTTAATGAAGTTCAGATTGTATGCTCTGAAATCTGTGTTGCCGAAAGGAGTGTCCGCTGGAACAGGATTGCCTGTAGGACCACTGCCCGTGGTACTGGAGTTGAAGGTCGGTGCCACTGTGAGCGTGGAAGTGTATGCATTGTCGATGTTGGGGATGATTCCTGCGCCAGTGGCATTGCGCCAGACAATGTTGACAGTATTCTTGCTTTGATCGTTTGGATAGTTGGTCTGGCCGAACAGGTACACCGGGCCCGATCGAGTCACATTGACCTGCTCAGTGTAGTTTCCAGGCAAGACAAGAATGTGTGAAGCTGCTGTGTTGTTTGGCAAGCTCAGAATCGCGGACTGAACGGTACTGTACTTCTGGCCTGGGCCGACAAGTATCGTGTCCTTGGGACAACCGTCCAGAGGATTTTGCGTGGGTTGTTGGCAGGCCTTGCGATTGACCGCAGATAAGGCCGAGCAAGCCTCCAGCAGGCATGCAACTGCGAAGCTCAGGCGCATCTTGGATCGATGTTCTATATAGATGGAAAGACGCAATGCTTAAGCATCTGAAAGCTGCTGGGCATGCACTGTTATATAGCGTAGTGCTCCTATGCGAAGTGGGAACCAACTTCCTAAGCGTGGCAGAACGGGGAAATTTGGACACGGATGCTCGGGTCCTGCTGTCATCGCTGTGTCGGCGCGCAGATATAACTTCCCAACAGCCTTCAAACAAGCCGCCATCAGCGGCGGGATGAACATGGTCAGTTCGTTTCCTAACGTGTTTTACAAGCGAGTCGTCAATACAAGCGAGTCGTCAGCCCCACCAACTTTGATCAACCACCTTAAGTCTTTTCATCATGCCTCAACGCTATGCCCCTCAAGTACTATCAAATGAAGCTGATGTTCAGCTTGCTATTAATTCTATTGTTTCAAAGCAGATTCAGTCTGAAAGCCGCGCTGCTCTAGCCTTTAACGTCCCTCGTATGACAATGCGCGACCGACGCGCTGGGAAGCCTGCCCGACGCGATTGCCAGCCCAACTCAAAGAGGCTTACCCAGCTAGAAGAGGAGGTGATTGTTAAATACATACTTGATCTAGATCTACGTGGATTTGCGCCTACGTACGCAGCTGTACGTGATATGGCTAATAGACTGCTGGCTGCACGCAGTGCTAGTCAGGTTGGCGTCCACTGGCCGCGCAACTTTGTTAAGCGTACAGAGAGTCTTACAACGCGTTTCAACCGAGCGTATGACAGACAGAGAGCTCTATGCGAGGATCCTGTCCTTATCCAAGGCTGGTTTGAGCTTGTAGAGCAGACAAAGGCCAAGTACGGCATCTGCGACGAAGACGTCTACAACTTTGACGAGGCTGGCTTTATAATGGGCAAGATCACAACGCAGCTTGTTGTGACAGGATCAGAGAGGAGAGGCAGGCCAAAGACTGTTCAGCCTGGCGACCGTGAGTGGGTGACAGTAATAGCAGCTATCAACGCTGCTGGCTGGTCAATCCCACCGTTCCTAATCTTTGCTGGCAAGTACCACCTCTCTGCCTGGTATGAGGAGACAGAGATCCCACGCAACTGGGCAATTGCAGTTAGCGACAATGGCTAGACAAATAACGAGCTTGGGGTAGAGTGGCTGAAGCACTTTAACGCTCACACTCAGGCTTGTGTAGTAGGAGCGCGGCGCCTACTTATCCTTGACGGCCACGAAAGCCACCACTCTCTTGGATTCCAGGAGCTCTGCAAGGAGCACAACATCTACACGCTCTGTATGCCACCTCACTCCTCTCACCTACTCCAGCCCCTTGACGTTGGCTGCTTCTCGCCGTTAAAGCGCGCCTATAGTCGTGAGGTAGAGAGCCTGATGCGCAACCACATCAACCACATCACTAAGCTTGAGTTTCTGCCTGCGTTTAAGGCAGCCTTTAATCGATCGTTCACGCCAGTCAATATCTGCTCAGCCTTCCGGGGAGCAGGTCTAATACCTTATCAGCCAGAGGCTGTCCTGTCAAAGCTAGACGTACAGCTACGTACACCTACTCCACCAGCGGCTCTCACAGAGGCTCTCTGGGAGGCTCGTACTCCAAGCAACGCCCGCGAGCTTGAGGCTCAATCAAGCCTAATTCGTGAGCGCATACGCCAGCACAAGAGCTCGTCACCAGCTTCTATAATTGAGAAGATAGACCAGCTTAAGAAAGGAGCTGAGATGATGATCCTCTCAGCTGAGCTGATGAAGGAAAGGATTGCTAGCCTTGAGAGGGCTAACAAAGCAGCGTCAAAGCGTAGGGAGCGCAAGAAGAAGCGTATACAGAAGCAAGGAGTGTTAACAAAGGGGACTGGAGAGGATATACTTGCTCAACGTGAGGCAGATCAGCAGCTTGCTCGTGAGGAGCGTCATGGAGGAGAGCGATCAGGCCTTAGCCGCCAGGCTCTGGTGCGCTGTAAGACGTGTAGGGAGACTGGGCACAACTCACGTACATGCAAGAAAGAGGCTGTAGCTACTGCTTAATCTACTCTATTAATTTCTAGATACTTTACTATTGCGTTGTTAAGATATACGCGTTAAGAGGTGCACAGAGTTGGTGGGGCTGACGACTCGCTTGTATTGACGACTCGCTTGTAAAACACGTTATTGCATAGTCCAATCAAGAAGTCCAAGGATCTTGCCGAACGCGGGGTGTGGTTCGAAGGTCCGCTTCGCTCTTCCTGGGGTTTGTGGGGAGTGTGGGTGAAAATGATCCACCAATGAGAGAGTGACGGCCCAGGGATTGCATTGACGGCACAGATGAGCTCCGAGCCTTGAGACGTTCAATCGCACTCGAAAGTTGGCCGTTTCATCGTCGTGAAAGCAGCTGGCGAGGTTCAGTTACTCTGTACCTGCGTTTTGGCAATGGTGGCGTCAACCAAGCTTTTCTGCCGTCGACTGGCAAAGCTTGACATCTCGCTCACTCTCTCATCATTCCATCCCCAGCTATAGGCATCTCGCCATGCGCAAGTACCAGCAGCTATGGCCGAATTT
Source organism: Didymella arachidicola (assembly GCA_016630955.3). Classification (NCBI taxonomy): domain Eukaryota; kingdom Fungi; phylum Ascomycota; class Dothideomycetes; order Pleosporales; family Didymellaceae; genus Didymella; species Didymella arachidicola. The sequence goes on from CM049992.1 coordinate 1,335,246, forward strand.
CGTGTCGATTTGATCCATGCTGACTTGTGACGGAATGCGTCTACTTGAAGCTGCGACTCAGACTGAGCTCGTACTGAAGGTGTCCGATGGGCTGGCACCTACGAGCTTGGTAGGTGTCTCATCCAACTTCGATTTCGCAATGATAGAGATCTTGCAAAACTTGAGTGATGACTGATGGAGATTTCGCATAATCCATGGTGATGGTGTTGGAGAAGAGTGATCGAGTGTGATTTTCAGGCTAGCGTGCCTTCGAAGCGAGTGGTGACGCGCTGAGCCTCGAGGCGCGACGCGCACCGGATCTCAACGAACATCACCAAAGCCACGCGCTTTTGTCCCTGAAAACTCTGGAACGATTAATGGACATTTACACAACTGTGGCGACAGCGAAGGAGTCGTTTGGCAACGCTCCGTAGCTTCTAGCTATGCCTCACCAGTCTCCGTGACGATTGCGCACCTGCCTAACACGCCCATCTTGAAGGATCCTTTCGTGGACGACAAGCAATTGCCACAGCCACCAACAGAGAGCTCCAGCCAGACAATCCGATACTTCACAGCTGCCAAGTTGCTCTTTGCGCTTTTTTGCTAGTCGAATTACGCCGAGCAATCACGACATCGGAGCTGATTACTCTACGCACCGCTCACAGCGCATACCAAGAAGGCTTCACCAGAACCAATGCTTGACCTTCCTGATTGGGTACATTTCGACCACTCAGCGCCGACGAACGGCACCGACCGTTTATTTACCATGTAACCCAAGACTTAAAACGTCAACCTGTATGACGATCGCGAGCTGTAGGCGTTCCGTGCAAAGACGATGCAGCCTGGTTTGTACTACAGAAAAAGGTGAGCACGCAATGCATCACACGTATATGACCCTGTTCCCTTCTCCAGAACTTCCAGAACTTCCAGAACGTGCAGCGCGTCCACTCCGCCGGTTCCACTTACCGCTTTACCATCGTTCAGCGACTGCTCTAGTGCAGCCCGGACTTTTGCCTGGGCAGAGGCACCTCAATCTACCCAGAGGAGATCTTGAACCAAGTCACAATGGCGAGCAAGTTCGAGGAAGATGGCCGCAAGGTTGCGCACGAGACGGGACATGAGACATCACCTCCTCCCCCAGGCTACACGGACGAGAACGTCAGCGTGCAGGCAGACCAAGCCTTTGTCTATGATGATAGCCAGAAGCTAGGATATACTGCAACAGTATTCGTCATTCTTAATAAGATGATTGGTACCGGAAGTAGGTCAAGTACAGCAATCTTCGAAGGTAGCCTTGCTGATCCACCTTCTAGTTTTCTCCACGCCATCTGGCATCTTCGCTGTCTCCGGCTCAGTCGGCGTCTCGCTGTTCTTGTGGATCATCGGCGGTATTCTCACATTTGCTGGCCTATCAGTCTTCATCGAATTTGGACTTGCCATTCCACGATCAGGTGGTGAGAAGAACTACCTGGAACGTGTCTACCGCCACCCCAGATATGTCGCGACGTGCGTTCTCGCCGCGCAGATGTTGCTTCTTGGTTTCTCCTCTGGAAACGCCTTAGCTTTTGGGCGTTACTGTCTCTTGGCTTCCGGCAGCACTGTGGACGGGTGGGTAGCTCGTGGCATTGCTATCGCTTGCATCACCTTTTCTGTCACCATCCATTCTGTTGCACCCAAGTGGGGCATTCGCTTGTTCAACGTACTCGGTGTCTTCAAGGTCTTCATCCTACTATTCATCGTCTTCTCCGGCTTCGCAGCTCTTGCCGGACATCGACGGGTTCCCAACCCGCGTAACTTCGACAATGCCTTTACACTGCACCAAGGCGAAGGCTATGGTGGAGGCGGCGCATACGAGTACTGCCAAGCGTTGCTTCGCATCATTTACTCATACAAAGGCTGGGAGAATGCCAATTACGTCTTAGGCGAGATCAAGAACCCCAAGAAGACGCTTACCTGGGCTGCTCCTCTCGCTATTGGTGGCACTACCATTCTTTATGTTCTCGCGAACGTCGCATACTTTGCCGCGATCTCGAAGGAAGACCTTGCCGGCAGTGAGGCTATCGTAGCAGGTGTCTTCTTCCGCAATGTCTTCGGCGACAGCGCAGGAGCTCGTAGCCTGCCCGCTTTCGTCGCACTTAGCAATCTTGGTAATGTACTCGCCGTCAGTTTCGCTCACTCTCGATTGAACCAAGAGTTTGCGAAAGAAGGTCTGCTGCCGTACTCCAAGTTCTGGGCCTCCATCAAACCATTTGGTGCGCCAGCTCCTGCACTATTCTTGCATTGGCTTATCACGGTCATTGTTCTTGTGGCACCGCCTGCTGGACCTGCCTACAATTTCATCACAGATTTATACACATACCCGGGCGCTTGGATCAATGGCTTTGTCACTGCTGGTCTCATATACCTGCATTACAACAAGGAAGAACGCTGGGAGTCGCCATGGCACACATACCTTCCGGTCGCTGTTCTTTACCTTGCCGCGAATATCTTCTTGGCACTTGTCCCCTTCATTCCGCCGACCGGCCCGTGGAACGCAGACGGCTACCCATACTACGTCTTCCCCATCGTTGGTGTCAGCGTGCTACTTCTCGGTGTATTCTACTGGCTCTGCTGGACCAAGGTCTGGCCTAAGCTTGGTGGCTACAAGATTGTTGCACAGAGACACGAGGATGCGCAAGGTGTCGAGCACGTGCGCTACGTCAAAGTCTACCATAAGAAAGAGTAATGGCAATACTACTCTTTGGGGTGGGCTCAACCTCTGTCAAGGAAATTTCTGTCGGATACATGCTATTAATCTAATACTCACCTCGAACTTACCTTCTGCCTCCTTTCTCTCTCCCTGAGCCACTCCTGAGCCCACCTTTTATCAACCCTGCTTTCCGTCTCCAGATTTTTAACAATGACATCTCTGATTCCTTCCTGTTGCACACTCTCTCCAAACTGTCGACCCTGCTCCCATATGCCAATTCTGTGCCAAACGCCCACAGAGTCGGTCTCGTCCTTTAAGCTCGTCCTCCCGCTCTGGCTCTCGACCTGCAAAAGTAGACACCACTCGCATGCTCGATGCTCGCACTCAACGCAATCTGACAGTCGATAGCTAGGGGCCCAGTACATCACGCCTCTTGGAGCACTGTGGTGACGCAGCTGTGTGAAGTGAGTGCTTGTTACGACAGCGTTGTATGCACTACAACTAGCTCGGCAGCAGCGCCAGTGAAAGGTCAATGGGAGAGGCGGATAGTGCGTCGCAGACGCTCGGGCCTGAGGAAAAGAAGTTGAGTAAGCATCTGGTGGAGCTGGTCGTGGTATCTTGGGGAGAGAAACTGCTCGTGAGACCAGATTCAGGATCTGAGGCTTCGGGAAGATGAGGTTAGGATCTGCAGCTTGTATGAGGGGCGGCAGCTGGGAGTAGCGACTCGACGGCGAGGGCGCGTTACTACGGACCGCACGATTTAGCGTCATCTGTATCTTGATTGCAAATAAACTTTCAGCATATGTGGTCGTGAGGCGATCATTTTGTAGTTGTGCTGGTGATCGCCAACTTCAATAATACTAATTCGGTGACGGCCCTTGTGAAGATCGGCGTAGGTGACTGTGCGTGCCTACAACGCGAACCTTTGTCCTGTACAGTGTCGATAGCTTACTTAAGGAGCCAGCCTGAATGTGCTGCAAGCTGCCCTTGTGCAGTACGCGCGGGGTTATTGATACCGTGATGATGGCAGTAGTACTACTTTCCCCTGCGCGCGTCTTTGTCACAGTCAGGAAAGTAATAGTTCGACGTCGGGTTCAAGCTATCTGCTAACGCACACCGCAGAGGATTTGATCGTCCAAGTTCTACTTGTTCAGCGCATGGATAACTTTTTCGTACTCTTCCTAGGAGCCATAACCATGCTTCTCGTCCTTTCATTGATGATTATTTCGAGCTGTTGCTGCGGAAGAGTGGTCTGAAATCAAACACACGTCTCACCTACGGCCATACAGAATGGCAGACTGGCTCAACGCTACAGCTCCAGCGCTTAGCCCATGAGTCCGCAGAACTCAGGACCTGGGAGCGGACAGACGAGTCGACACCCGTGACGGAATATGGAGACGCACTTGGCATACTCGATACAAGTCGTCCGGGACATGCGAGACTGTTGCGAGCCGACACCGAGACGAGCCATATGCACTACAATGGCGGGGTTCCGGAAGTGAAGGCTGGTGCCAAATACCTAAGATTGTCAAGCAACGAGCAGTTTTGATGCCGCCCAGGTGGTTCGTGCACAAGTCGCGGCCAACGGGCACCGGGCAGGCACCATCTAGCTCGAATTTGGACCTCAATACCTGCCGCTCAAGAGCAATACGCTACCAAGGAAAGGGTGTTTGATGACCGTCAAGACGCTCGATCGCACCATTTGTGAGATGGGCCGATTTGCAACATATTATGCCCATCTTCACTTCATCGCAACAACTCCCGGGCTCAACATACTCTTTTGCTGCAGTAAAATGACGTCGCACCTGCCGAAATGGCAATTTTCCCGGTCTAGATGCAGGTCCCTGCATAAATGGGGGCCAAAAGCCATATTGGGTAATGCGGGCTGACAGTCCATCCTCCAATGAAGCAGAATACGATATCTTCGCCAAGGATATATTTAGCAGACCACACTCCTAGTACACAAGGGGTGTATTGAGGATCAAGATAGACTGCAAAGATGCGTCTTACGTCACCGTCGTTTTTCCATGCTTGTTGTCGACACTTTGCAGCTCCTCTGAAACTCGCCGACAATTAGATTGGAATTTCAATGGGTACCGTCATCGATCAATCATGACAATACTACTTCCGACTTCGCCCATAGACGACGACATCTACACCGGTCTATGGATCAATCACTCACAGGGAGACTTTCGTGGTGCTCGATTGACGTTGAGTCGCGAAGCTGGCGGACTAGTGATCGCTTTTCTAGCCTTATTCATTGCCGTTACAGCACGCGGCGCTTGGAAACTTGCGCGTTACGTGCTTTTCGTGGCAAGCTCAAGTTCGATAGAGCAGGATGGCACCTACCACCAGCGCCAGGCTATCCTGCGTAATGGAAGTCTGGCCTTTGATGCCTTATGGGACCTTGTAAGGTTGGGTTTCGCCTGGCGAGGCAGAGCCAGGAGAATTACTCGACGACTGCTACCATCGATGTTGTTGGCGTCGATAATTGCGCTCGTATCTGTCGTGGCTGGTATGTACGTCACTGTTTAAGTAGTATAATAGCTGAGTCTCTAGGAATTCTATCGTCTCGGCTGCTCACTGCTTCGGATAACGAAGCGCTCATCTCAGGGCGCAGATGTGGCATCTTCACCAATGATTCTGCGTTGGTAGGTATAACCCAAGCGGGTCTGATTCAGTACCAAAGTGGGATCGCTACAAACGCCTACACATACGCCACCCAGTGCTATAACCAAACGATCAAAAACAAGCCTGCGGAGTGCAATAAGTTTATGCTGCCATACTTGCCTCATACCATTGACTCCAACTCTAGCTGTCCTTTTTCGAAAGACCTATGCAGGATCGATCGAGGGAATCTGTTGCTGGATTCTGGAAAATTAGATTCGTCGCAGCATTTGGGACTGAATATCGGACCGCGCTTTACCCTTCAGTATCGTACGCATTGTGCACCGCTACAAACGAGTGGCTATACCGATATCATCACGGACCCAATCACGTCAAAACGCGTGCAGGTGTATCGTTACGGATCGAGGGGAGGACCTTTTCGGAATCAATCATATCTCTATGCCGTCGAGGCAGACAGATCGCCACCCGTCCTTGATCCCAACAACAATTTCGCCTATGGCAACTACCGTATCCAGTGAGTCTCAAGCACCGAGAAATGTTCCACGCATTGACTGAACGCAATGTAGACTTCTACGAGACCTCGCTTACTACAAGAAGAACGACAAGTCCATGGAGTTTACTGAACTGATACCGCAACTAGTCCGGCCAAACGTCGACACTGCGCTCTTATTCCTAGATTCATCCGAGCTGTTTTATCAGCAGCCTACTAAAGACCCGTGGTTCTCTGCAACGACTCGACTCCGGCTAAACAGCACCTACGGCACCAACGGCTCCTGGCCATACTACGCAGCTGACGAGCCAGTCGGCGTCCTTGGATGCGGTACCGAGACTCAGATCTGCAATCCAAACCTTTCTGAAGGCGACAAGTGCTTTGACGGATCAGCACTTCGCTTTGCAACCAACGCGACACTTGTAGCCCTTCAGCGGGTCTGGCCCGACCCAAACGAGCGTTCTGAGATCCGAGCCTTCTTCACCGCGATCAATAGGATGGGTGACGGTACCGGTGCATTCCTCTACACGCTTCCAAGTGTCCCTGCGTTTCTGTCGCGGAATACGATTCTTGGGAATCTGCAGACTGATAGATTGCCGGAAGATCGCTGGCAGGCTGAGATGGTGCAGATTTTCAAGACGAGTCTGGCTATTGTGCAACACATGTTGGTTGAACATGCGAGAGGGGTGTGGCTCGGTTATGATGCTGCCTGCTATCAGGGTGTTGAGTGTAAGAGGTTGTGTCACAGTCAGGTCAGTTACAGCGCCCTAGCATTCGCTCACGCTGATTTTCGACACAACAGAAGATTCGATCTACCAACCATTACTCGTTTAGCTCATGGGCACTGGGTATTGTCCTATTCCTCGGGATAGTAATCATCGCCATCTCCACATTCGTAGATGAGCTCTACACCGCCTTACTTCACCGTTCGCGCCTGCGCAGGAACCCGAAACTTGTCTACAGCGGGCTCGAATGGCGAGCAGCATCTACACTGCAAACACAGCGCATGGCGCATGAGAACCTTGGCTTTGGAACCTGGACCAGAACCGACGGGGCATTTCCCGTCACTGAGCATGGCGACATGCTTGGCTCCTTGGACGTTACAGATTCCAAGCACCCCCGCATGACTGCGGCTGTCGAAGGGGTCGGCTCGACAGAGTCGCATCAGGAGCATGGAGCATATGTGGAAAGGAATGATCAGCGATACTCGAGGCTATCAAGCATGGAAACTTCCAAGACAGACGCCCCGAGATTACCGAGCATCGATACGGGCAGCATTGCTCTTAGTGAGCTGATCGATAATTCAGATATTCGGGAGTCGGTGCCGTTTAGTTCCAGGTTCTTTAAGCGGTACTCGAGGTTGCCAAATTCACAATAGTCAGGTTGGGCTTACGCTCCAGTCGCGGCGTTCCGGCTCAGTCCCAAGACTCCAACTGGCGAGTTTTGGCATGCATGGGAAGACAAGGTTTTGGGATAGCGATGCTTGAGCGATGTCAACTTTTGGGGCAGCTTATAATAATATCATCCACTGCTGGCCTCTGAGTGTAAACCTGTCTAAAACTGTCATAGACTAAGAAGAAAAACAAAGAATCACCAGACAGCTGCATTTCTCCATATCGAAGTTCAGTCCCGAATATCCGCTCGTCACAATGCTCCACAAACGAGGACTAGAACGCCAACGCACATTTCGTGAACTCGTCATATCGTTGGGGTATCTTCAACCATCTAAATGACCATCTCCCCTTGTTCTTCATCATGCCCACCCGGTCCCTCATCAGCACCCTCCTCATCTAGATCCTCAAGCGGATACGTCAAGATCGCCGCTACACCTCCCAAGCCCTCCAACCTCTTCCCACTCTCATGCAAACTACTCAACACCCTCACCTCCCCACCCTCCACATCCCTCACTCGATCCACAAGTTCCACCCACCTTCTCCTTTGCCTCACATTCTGCGCCCTGAACAAGCTATTGCTAATCAACAACACGCCCCCTCCCCTCCCGACCGCGCCCTTGTCGACCGCGCGCTCCACCTCGCGGGACCCATACCACGCCCGCCCGTCGTCGAGGCGCATGAGTGTGAGGAACTTGTCCATGAGGGCTGTCTCGCGGGCGTATTTTGTGTCGGAGAGTTTCGTTGTTATCGCGGGCGAGGAGAGGATTTCGTTCAAGCTGTGGATGTGGGCGGAGGAGGAATGTGCGACGACGATATTCGAGATCAGGGTCATGAGGGGCTTGTTTGTGGTACGTGTTGCTTCGGTACGGATGTAAGTGAGGAAGGCGTTTGCGACGAAGCCTGGGCTCGCTAGGAGTAATGGTAGGGTTTTGCTTTGTGTGGTGGCAGCGGCGGGGAGGTCGATTTGCCGGAGCAGAGTGGAGAGCGTGGTGGAGAAGAATTTCTCCATGCCTTTACTGTGGCCGTCGACGCCGCCCCGCCGTTTTCGCGGAACGGCGACTTCGATGCGTTGGCGCAGGATGGTTTGGTGCTCGGTGATCATGCATATGTTCGCTGTGCCCTCGCCTAGTACGACAGCCCATAGCTCAGCCCGTCGTTCGGTCTCGGAGGCTTCTTTGAGCAGCTCTAGGGCGACACTATCCCAGCCGTCGGCCTTTTCGAGGGTGAATTTGCGATTTAGTTCGAGGTCGAGCGTGTGGTGTTGGCCCAGTTTGACGTGCTCGTTTTCGACGGCAACTTTGCCTGATACGTGCAACTGCCCGGACCCAATGTCGAAGTCGGTATGTGTGACCTGAATAGTGAGGTCCATGGCAATGCGCTGCGAGTTTACGGAGCCGGCGTCTGAAGTCTTGGATACACGGCGGACGGCTTTTGCACGGATGCGGTCATTTTCTTGTATGAGGTTGTAGGCATGCCACTGCGAAAGGTCAGCGACGACCTCTACGTTGTAACGTGAGGGGTGGTACCATGTCCTCTGGCTCTTCTGGCAGAAGCGTAACGAAGCCAGAGCCTGTCTTCTGTTCGATTTGCGACTTGAGTAACCGCATTTTCGGCGCTGTGTGTGGTTTGCGACTTTGATTTCGTATTGAGTTCAGATATCTAAAGACTCATGCAAGGCGTCTTCAGTTTCGTGCGTGCGGGATCTCGAATATGGGCTGGCGAGTTATGGTGCGGCTATTGATAAATCGAGAGACGATGACGTTCTGAAATGCCCCTCCACAATTCAAGTGGACCCTTCCTGCACCCTTGCCGCTCGCTAAGCATGCGCTTTCCATCACTTCGCTACCTACCACGATCAAGTAGGTAGTCTTCAGTCGACATGCAAAATGTCATCTTTGACACGATTTGTATGAACTGAGGAAATAGCACCGGCCTGTGCGGCTGGAGCAAGCGTGTTCTCTGCAGGCAGCGAGATGCTGCAGAAGACAGGTGTAGCTTGCCATCGTCGTCAGGCACCAGCAACGCATAACTTGAGGGAGGTCGACCGCTTTGAATTGATCCAGCAACTGTATCCAATAGCTTTGTCTCATCATGTCTGGCTCCCATTGCAATCTACGCATCCCATTCTCCCTTCAAGATCAAAGCCCCTTCTTCAATCGTCTCCCAGCCGAGATCAGGAACAAGATATACACACACGTCTTCACTCGCAACACATCGGTCTACACGAAGTATCAACCAAAACGAATCCCACATCAGCTCTGCTTCCTGTCGACATGTAGACGCATTCACTCCGAAGCGCACATTCGGGCGTTCAACACATACACCTTTGCCCTACCTTCTTCAATGCATCCAACATACACGAACCTGCGCAATGTTGTGGCACACCTATCAGCACCGCGCCTCTCATCCATCACATGCCTCTCCCTGCTCAGCAGCAACCGGCCTGCAGAGTATCTCACAAACGCCATTCTCGTCTTCCCAGCGCTGCGATACTTCATAGTGCAAGAAGTGGCTTCGCAACGCACGTACGTTACACAGGGACGGTGCAGGAGGAGTCATGCTTCAGTAGGGCTTGCATATCCCACAGGTGTCTGCAATGAAGCCATCACACGTCGACCGGAGAACCGTGCGGTTGCACGGTACGCGCCACACGCAATCACTGTGCTCGTCCATACGGTCGCGTCCGGACCGCACAAGTGGCAGACGGGCGAGAAGTGGCGGGTTGAGTGGCCGCAATTGGAAAGCAGCTACATGTACACCAAAGTCCAATTCGAGTTCAACGAGTTGGAGGAAGATTTGGTCATAGACACCGATGCTCTCAGCGCCACGGACGGCGTGGAGATTTGTGGCTGCGGATGTGGAGATGTGAGTTGGACAGGCGCTGATTTGGTTCAAGAAGGAGGGCGCCGGGTCCACATACGTATGGTGTACTGTACGAGGGCTGATCAATACGCGTACGATAAGTCTTTGAACAAGTATCACAAGACCAGGCTGGTACCGGGTACCACACCAGCGAGAAGCATTGTTGCAGAGCGTGCGGGCATCAGGTATGAACCGGATGATGAGTACTGGGAGGGTATGAGGCGAAAGAATGGAGACCTGAGGGCACTGTGTCGAGGCTTGTGGAGGAGAGCGATGGCGTTCGAAAACGAAAGCTATTCGAAGTTGACGGGCCAAAGAGGAGAGGCGGTAGATCTTGTGTGACGCTGGGCTAAGTGGAAAAAATACGAAGCTGTGTGACGGAGGCCTGCAGTGGGGACTGGAGAGGTGAAGAAACATAGATGTTGTCGGGAGTCCGCGTGAGCAGATTGAATGGAAAGGGGCGTTAGAGAGCAAAGGCCCGGCAGAAGCAATGGCAGGGGGGAGTTGCAGGAACCTGGAGACATAGAAATTTAAGAGTCATGTGAATATATCCATTGATTCATAGTCTACAACCATCCAATCTCGACCAGCGCGTTGCGATTCAGTTGAGAACGAAGCCGCAGCGAGTGCACGGCTCCTTGTCATCTACACGTATTAACCATACGCCAGCCACGGGCGCTCTCTCGGCTCTCTCAGCCAGCTCTCGCAATCGATCCAAAACAAAAGCGATTGGTCCAATCCAAAACACGCCGGTTCCAAAAGAAGGAAATGCCACGGAGCTAATTACTTCCTCAACTTTTGAAGTGCAGAATGAAGTATGCGCGCGGTAGGAGAAGGTATAAGGAAATGACAGTCGGCCAGATGAAAGTGTACAGTGCCGGAACATAGATATCGGATCGTTGCAAAAACACCGTGAACGCCGCCCAATGTGAAAGCGCCTGTCGAGAGATGAGACAGGGCTGAGGTGTCGCAAAAGTCTATCGCAAGCGCAGCCGCGCTAAGAAGACGAAAAAAGGCGCGGATTAAATGGATATTTTCGAAGAAGCATGGAGATCAATCAGAACCCTTTTCATACTTGACAGGGTGGAACAGCGCAGGGCGCATGCATAGACGACCAGAACCAGCCTCTTCCTCAGCTGGGCCACCCTTGTCGTTCTCGCGCGAGCCAAGCCATCTCCTCCACCATTCGGACGAGAAGCCAGCGTTGTAGTAAAAGCTGTTACCCAGCTGGTTATGCTCACCCCAGCCAAAGACGCTGTCTGTCGGCTTGGGAGGCTTGTTGTAAGTTCCGTCGAGAGCCTCGAGCGGCCAGTTGTGGTCGAAGTAGACGGGGTGGTTGGCGTACACAGCCTTAAGTCCGTGGTGGAACGCAACTGTCGGCGGCCACATCTCAGGGAACATGTGGTGCTTCATCAAGTAGGTTTCGCGGTGCATCAGGTCCAAGAGACGCTTCGAGAGACGTGCAACAGTGATGATAGCGCATCGCCGTGGAGGCTCGGGGAGCTCGAGATCGTAGCCGGTAACGTCGTCGCGGAAGACCCAGTTAGTCTTCGCAGGGTCGAAGATCGGGTTGAAAGTGATGATGTCAGCTTCCTCGCCAACGCCCCATTCGTAGTTGTCCTGAAGGTACGATGTGGGCGGCTCAGTCTCAGGGGGACTGGGAAGCATGCCGGTATTTTCGAACTTGGGAGGACCCCAGACAGGCTTCTCGTCACTGTTGTAGAGCTCCTCCTCGACCATCTCTGTGAAGTTCTTCCAGGAGCCGTGGAGCTCAGGAATGTAGTAGCGCGAGGAACGCTCCCACAGACCCTTGCGAGGCTGCCTCTTGGCGAACTCGCCAATCTTGGTGTTGAACTCATAGTAGTGGCCGGTAAGACGGAGATCCATCTCCCAGTTCCAATAGAAGTCGTATTCTGGGCGAGCCTGCGAGAACCACTGCAGAGCGAAGTGGGCACTGCGGTAGACTGAGTGTACAGGCGCCTTCGCGTGATTGTAGACGTTATTAGGGAAGGGTTCAGGGTAGTACATCTGCATCTGAGCACCAGACCACAGGGTGGCCATGCCCCAGAACTCCTTGGGCAGATTGTCCTCGATGACCTTCTGGTAAATCTCCTGAGACGACCAGATCGGAATGCTGTCATCCTTGACGTGGATCAGGAAGTGAACGTCATACTCACCGCCAGACTTCAAGGCAAGCTCGTTGATCATTGCACGGAGACTGAGAATCTGGTAGTCGCTGTACTTGTAGCCGGTCCAGGTACGGAGAATGTAGGCGTGGCGGGGGACCTTCTTCTTGGCGGGGCCGGCACCCTCGGCTTCAGTGTCGTTCTTCTTGAAGCGATGCATGTTCTTCTCGTGGCAGCGCTTCTGGGCATCGGCCCACTTGATCTTGCGGTAGTCGACCTTCTTCTCCCAGCTCCAGATCTTCTCAGAGCCGGCCTTCTCAGACTTGCCAGACATCTCGAGACCACCCTCATCGCGAGAGTAGGAGTAGCCGTAGGGACCAAGGCGGCCGAATCGCTCGAAGCAGACCTTGTCGTTCATGCCGAGCTCCTCGTATGAGCCGAAGAAGGGAGCAGTCGCGTTCTGGGGGATACCGGGATAAGCATAGATGTCAGGGAGATCGACCTTCTCGTCCTCGTCGAGGTAGCAGGTCTCGACCTTATCGTGGTCCTTGAGGTAGGCCTCGGACTCAAAGGGGTAGGGATTGAAGGGAACAGGGTCCATTGGCGGCTCCTTGTTGTCCTTGGACATGTGCGGCCACTTGGGCTTGATGTTGTCCTCTGGGTTGGGACTCTGCGAGTACTTGACGAAGTCCTGCTCAGAGACCCAGTCGCCATAGGGGACGAGGGTACGGACGCCGTTCCAGAAACCCGTCAATCTGCGCAATCAGTCATCCAACTGTCATCGGTGCGGTGCATGGCAGTGCTTACCGTGGATAGTGCTCCCAGTGGTACTGTTTCCTCTCGTCACCGCCGTGCTGCAGGTGCATCTTGTGCCGCCTATAGATGCCGCCGCCGAGCATGGACGCCAGGACGACGACGGTGACAAGCAGGGTCAGGATGCGCGCCATGGAGAAGCGCGGGCGCTGGACCTTGTTCACCCACGAGGGCTGGCGGCCGCGGGAGGCACCCCATGACTTGCTGCTGAAGAGCGGCAGCGGCGAGGAGCTCTGGCTGTCGGCGCCGGGCAGCTTCTCGTAGTTGAAGCGTGTCCGGATGAACAGCTTGCTGGCGTTGAAGCGCGAGGCCATTGTGCGGGCAGGCGAGGGAGGGTCGCTGCGTGCGTGGTGTCACCTGTGAGGGAGTGCGCCGAGTGCGCTTATTGCATGTGCGGCTCCAGCAGTGCCACGGGCTGACGGTGGGATGGCACTGAGGTATTGGACGGGCGTGCGGCGAGGGAGTGGCAGAGTCGAGGACGCGGCGGGTGAAACGAGCGTGCTGTCCGTGGGTGGGACGTCTGTGGGAGAGGCTCGCAGCGTTGAGAGCAGGAACGCAGAAACTGGAGATGGCAAGACAAAAGGCCGCTGAGCTGCCTTGGCCAAAGGGGTTTTCCGCGCCCCCAGAGAGCTTAGCGGGCTAGCAAATGCAGCTCGCGCCTTCCTTCCGGCCTCTTTCGCGCTAGGCCAGGACCGCTGCAAGTGCTTCTGGATCGCTGGACGGCGCCCGTTTAGCCCCCCACAGCACACAGCAATTGGACGATTCGCAGCCTGACAGGACGCTGCTCGCGGCGGCCAAGCTGCTGGAGTGTACTATCGAGGACCAACTGGTTGAATTCTTCCCTCTGGCGCTGGTGCTGGTCGTATTCTGCGCTGACGCTGCTGCGTTCGTTATCGGTTGATCGCTGCCAACCCGGCGAAACACTGCACCACTCCCAGTAGCCCCCGCCACCGCATATCGATACACTCCCGCGCTGCCGTCGTCTCAACAACGCGCTGCACCTGCGCTGTTGCGGCCGCGGTGGAGCTGCTGTGGCCGCGCACTGCTGACGTCGATGAGCGACAGCTGTCTGCACCCTCAGCCCCACCATGCTGCCAGCCTCGACGAGCGCCCCAACTGCCTCGCCGCTGTCAGCGAGATGATGAGCGCCCTCTTACCCCTGGTGTCAATTTCGCCCGCGCCCCTGGCCGGTTCGCTGCCAAGTCTGCCTACCCTATCTGCCCCCGCTGATTCGCTGGCTGTCGGCTCAGTCAGCGAGCAGCAGATGCGTACGCGGCCTTTCCGGGGTGGCGACCAATCGAGACCGCGCGAGAATGCCCCACGGCTAATTTTGGCGCTCCGATATTGGATCAGAGCGTTATCCCGCCGCGGCACATTGTCGGTCGCTCATCTCTCGACGCTTCACGGAAGAGCGTCTCATCAGTTTCGTGCAGCTGATCTGCTGGTGATGGCTGTGTTGCACCGTGTCTTACAAGGACCAGGTAGACGTCAGGTAGCCTTACGCTGAATCCTGATACTCTGACTTTGATGCATGCCTCGAGACAGACATGTTTGCTGTGGGTGGTCGACCGTTTCTGGTCACCGTGCATGCATGAACGACGTTTATCCCTCTTCATATCGGGCTTTCGCCGAGACATGCAGTTTATGCCAAACCACGCCCAAGCCAAACTTCTTGACATCCTCAGCTTCGACACTGCCTTGATGGACACTATCTGCCAGCAATATTATGCAGAAGGCTTGGTCTTCCTCGGACTTCGTCCACTTCCCAGTACCAGCCTTCGCTAGTGCGGCTTCAGCGGCTCCATCACGGAATCTTCACGCTAGCAACCTTGATGAGGATTACGAAACCCCGTGCTCGATTTTCTGTAACGCGTCGTCAGCCAGCTCAACGTGGGTGTGGAGCAGTCCCATCGCCGATCATATCACATCTCGACTGTACTGTGTACAGCTTCATGTGTCGGCCGCGCTAGCCTGCCACCGTTTGCAGCATTGTCGCTCAGCTCACTCAACAAATGATGCATCACTAGGCAAATAAACAATAAAGCCACCTGCATTCAACGAACATCAGCTTGACAAGCATTCAAGGGGTCTAGTGTTACTCAAGTCAGGAGCAACAAGCTCATGCTACATAGCTGCCAAGGTCGCGGTGTTGTGGGTGCTGCCATGACCTCATTCCTGAGACTAATCCAATACAAGTCTCTAGCCTCATCACGAGCAGCCCGAACCACAAGACTATCGACGGCATTTGACATGGTGCGACAGCAGGCTTGACGCGATAACATGCCGGTAACCAGGCCGGTTGACCGTTCTTGATTTTTGAAAAAGAAAAGGCTGGCAAGCGTCGGTCCAGGAAGCCTCGATTTCACTTGGTCACGCCGCTTTCACATCATAGCCCAAAGAATGCTCAACCACATTACACAACACTATAGAGAGACACAGAGATCGATCAAATATGTCGGCTCGTAGACTGTACTTGGTGTGTATCGCTGCATTGGATGTGTACTGGGTTTACCAAATCTGCTACGAAGAAGCTCGTGTTTCATGAGGACTACCCAGCCGGAACATCAATCAGACTCTCCCTATTACACACGCTTTAACGACAACACAATTCTATAAATTAATAAGAAAAATCTCTAGTAAGATGAAAAATTATTTCCTCTACACTCTGTGTAATTCTAATTAATTAAACGCGTTGTAGGGTTAAGTAGCTAGAAGCACAAGTAGGAGGTCTTTTGTGGTGTTCCTGCGAGTGATCGCTCAAAAAAACGAGCTTCTTCGTAGCATGCGGAAAGCATAAAGTCTGTGGCCATGCCTCGTGCACATGCTGACCCGCTTCATATCGAAGCTACTGTGTAAGAATCCTAGCCATGTCCTGATAGCCTGCAAGAGAGATGTGAACGGTAGCTCTCTCTGAAGGCCGACAGAGTAGGGTGCGAAGATGTGCATCAATGTGATTACTTCGCACTACGCTCACGTACGTTACTACACCATAGCTAGAGATAGCACACATTCCACAGGTCGTCCAATGTACTGCATATACCGTTTAGTCGTGGTGAACAGCCTTCTAGAAATGCGCTGTCTCTTGCGCTGGACTTTCATACACGTGTTTAGGTCTTCGTCAGCGCTTTGTGTCGCCGGAAGAAGGCCTTCACTTACACCGTATTTTCGCATCTCTTCATACAATACATTGTGAAAGCGTCGAGTACTCTGCTAGCTCTGCATATGCAGTAGGAACAGTACGCAATGCTGCAGTTCGTGGTATGCTTGACTATACTACCAGAGCCAATGGGGTCGCGTGCAGCTCCGCTCGGGCCTCTCAAATTTCCGAGTCACTTCCATTTTCGACTCATAGCGCGACCCCACGTAAAGTCGATTGAAGCTCCCCGCGCACGATAGACGAACCGTACACACGCCAAAATGACAGGAACACGGGGCCCGGTGCCCGTATCGCTCGAGATGCAGGGTCGAAATCTCACACAAAACGTCCTCGACCTCCTCGACACAAAACAAACGCTCCAGAGCAATGAGGACTTCCCCGCCATACCACAGAAGGATATCAAGGCCGCGCTCGACAGGCTCGCCAGCCGCTCTATGGTCGAATACAAGACGAATGATAAGGAGCAGGTCAATCTGACCCCTGAGTCGGAGGGAATTGTCGCCAACGGGAGTCACGAGTTCAAGGTGTGGAAGGCAGTGAAGGAGGCGGGGAAGATCGCTATCAAGGATTTGCCTGTGGGTAGCATGTTGAAGTATGGTCTACGAGGCTGGGCTGATAATTTGAGCACAGAACATCGTCGGCAAGGACTCTGCGAGCGTAGGACAGGGCAATGCCTTCAAGAACAAGTGGATCAAGAAGGACGGCACCGACCTCATCCTTGTAGCCACGGAAGAGCCCGAGGACAGCATGCAGAAGCTCCTCAAGGACATCCAGGAGTCGCACAATGTATCAGACGCCAAGCAGCTGAACGACCTGAAGAAGAAGAAGCTTGTCACCGTCACCAAGGTCATCACATACACAGTCACCAAGGGCCCAAAGTACGCGAAGGAGATGCCTGTAGAGCATACTGATCTGACGGAAGATCTCCTCAAGAGCGGTGCTTGGGAGACAGCGAACTTCAAGCCTTACAACTTTGCCGCGCTGGGCGCAGTGCAGAATGCTGGCGCATTACATCCTCTAATGAAGGTCAGGCAAGAGTTCAGAAATATTTTCTTCTCGCAAGGCTTCATTGAGATGCCGACTCAACAGTAAGGACATACTCGCGTAGCAGGTTACAATTCTAACTAATCTGTCTAGCTTTGTCGACTCTGGCTTCTGGAACTTCGACGCTCTCTTCGTACCACAGCAGCATCCTGCCCGTGACATGCAGGACACTTTCTTCGTATCCGACCCACCATTGGCCGACAAGCCGCGTGTTGACCCCGCCAGTGAGAAGCAGATGGACCAGATGGAGGCCAGCTCACAACGTCTGTTCGCGACTGAAGAAAGCGAAAAGGCAAAGAAGCCCAGAGACTTTGAGAAGTACTGGAACGACGTCAAGAAAGTCCACGAGGACGGTGCCTTTGGCTCAATAGGCTGTACGTACCGGCCAGACTTCGATGATGAATATTTACAAGAAATAAGAAGCATTCACTAACGGGCTTCACAGACCGCTACAAGTTCAAGGACGAGGAGACATTACGACTAGTCCTCCGAACACACACAACGGCCGTGTCGACATGGGCACTTCACCGGTTGGCAGAAAACCCGCGACCCGCCCGTTACTTCTCCATCGACCGAGTCTTCCGCAACGAGACCGTTGATGCCACACATTTGGCCGAGTTCCATCAGATTGAGGGTGTCATCGCAGATTTTGGCCTGACACTGGGCGGTCTCCAGCGCTTCCTCGGCGACTTCTTCGCCAACATGGGTCTCTCAGACCTGCGCTTCAAGCCCGCCTACAACCCCTACACAGAGGTCCGCCTACTCTTCCCTATCCGCACGAACCATGCTAACGATTGAATTAGCCCAGTATGGAGATTTTTGGCTACCACGAGGGTCTGAAGAAGTGGATCGAGATTGGTAACTCTGGTATGTTCAGACCCGAGATGCTCGAGCCCATGGGTCTGCCCAAGGATATGCGTGTCTACGGTTTCGGTCTGTCTCTCGAACGCCCGACTATGATGAAGTATGGGGTCTCGAACATCCGTGAACTGTTGGGCCACAAGGTCGATCTCAACTGGATCAAGGAGCAGCCGGCTGTTCGTTTCGACAAGGAGTAGAATTCTGGAGAAAGGACAAAGCATTGCAATGTGGAAAAGAAGGAATGTCCGATACGATAGAAATACCACGCATATACTGTAGCTGCGATATGCGGCATGTCTGACCACACTGATCTTTGACAAGATGACCATGTTGCTAAACTTGCATCTTGATATTACAGATACCGTACAGAGGCTCTGGCTTCCTGAAGCTAATCGATATCCTCAAGTGTTATCCTCAACGCAACTCACTTGATCGACGGGATCGTCGGTAAAGCAGGCAGCTGCCTTCACCTGGCGTTTGCCGTGCGTCATTCGCGCCTGCTGTCTGCCTTCACCACGCAGTCCATCACCTTGACTTCAAAAGCAGCTCACAGGCATCTGACTTCTGCACTCCTACACCTACATTCACCAAAGCACTCGACCTCGACTCGATATCGCTCCAGATAGCAGCATGACTTATACTGCTTCCAGCGCTGTCACTGTAAATAGAAGGTTCTTGCCTACGATGGCGTTGCTGACTTTGCTACAGAGCGCGACCGCCTCTACTTCCTCCGCTTCTGCGACTGCCTTGCCTGCGACCACCGCCAGCGCACCTATCGACCCCACGGAAAAGTGGTTCTTCGATTTCCCGCCTGAATTGCGCAATCAGATCTATGAAGCTTTGTTTGAGCCTGCGCTGCCGAAATATCTCGGCTCTGAAGACTCATTACCTCTCAGTCTTCAATCTCCACCTCCTGGTGTCAATGTTCTCAGGACTTGTAAGCAGATCCACGCTGAAGCTGTGCCGTATCTGTACCGCAAAATCGTCATCCTGGCTTCTCTCTCGCTGTCGTGTCGCTAGCTGATGACTATCACTGCTGACTGGCTGAAGAGAGTCGGTCATAACATCGCAAAGTGTAGCACTGTTCACATTGGCTTGACGAAGGAGACGCTAAATGAATTCGATTTTGGCAATGTCGATGTGCTACCGATCATCGCATTCATGGATGGTCGAGTTGACCAGTTTCGGATTCCTATCTCGTTCGAATTGAGCACGCATGATGAGTCCCCATATCTAAGCGATCTGGGAGGCGCTGATCCGCTGTTCGAGGTGGAGGCCATCAATCGCATGTTGCAAATACTGCACACGCACTCCGAGCTTCGGGTGTACCTTCGGTATTGGCGAAACCTGAGATCTGTCGTAGTGTCAGATGACGGCAGATTCATAGATCTCGAGATGCGGTCTTCTGATCAGATACGCGTACGATTTGTCCTCAATGAAGCTGGTCAGCTCGTCAAGATGCCAGCACCGACGCCACCTACCCCAGCTGAAGCTCTGGACAGGATTTTGATACCACCCATCAGAGACAACAGCTTTGCTCAGGTCCTGAAGCACAACTCTGAGATCATCGTAGATCTAGAGGAGCATACCTTCTCACCCGGTGTGCCCCACTTACTCCTCTTCAACTCCAGCTTTCAACGTCATGCTATAGCATATTACTATGGTCACAACAGCTTCCTTATCAGTCTAAGCAGTACAAACGGACACTTTGTCCTCGATTCGCTACATCACTGGCTCCAGCACGGAATGTCTCGCCACCGCTCGTTAAGTTACAGAAACTCACTCTCAACCCGCGCCACATCCGTACGCCTCGTCTTTGACGTCCCGGTGTCGTCACTTAAACATGTCAGCATGAACGTGGTTGGCCTTTTATCTACTACTACACGTTTATTTAAAGATCAGAAGGTACACTTCCAACTTAGATGCACAGGAGAGGAACATGTGGTCTCGTTCTCAGCCCTCCGATTCAAGCTTCTGGCACTTCTCACGAACCTATGCATCACTTATCCGAAGTATCACGCAAATAAGAGCCTCACGGTGGAAATGAACGGCAAGGGCGATATTTGGGCGGCTTCTCTTCACGTCAAAGGCAGGGACCAGGTTGATCTTATGCCAGGGGATGACGAAACACCTTTCGAGATTTTTGAAGACGAGAAGTCCTGCTTTGATCGATTCGAAGAGTTGTGCATGGAAACAGGACTGGACATGTGGAATGTCGTGTTTTGTTGGAAACGCGCCGCCTTGCTGAAGCGTACTTATATCTTTGCGCAAGGTGTTCGCGACCCCCTCGATGTAACCAAGATCAGAGGTGAAGATTGTTTATTCTGGTCTTATTGAAACTAGTTGGTTATGTTTTCTCATGCACTCTTTCAAGTGCATTGCTTTACCGAGATCAGAGGCGCAGCAATTGGTCACTCTTACCCCACTTTGCTTTCGGTTATTTATTCACTTCTTTTCCGCCACAGTTTCAACATTAACGACCGCACCCCCTTGAACGTGTGGATGAAGAAAAAAGGTACGGAAGATAATGCTAGCCTCGAAGATCAGCAATTGCACATGATCAATATCACCACAAATCACAATGTCGAGGATCTGCTAGAACCAATTACTGAAGCCTCCTAGGCAGGCTATAGCTTGGCCATAACGCATTTAGTTGATTGCAGAGGCGATGACACACTCTCAAGCTGTTGGCAAGAAGGGACAAAGCAAACGGGACGAACTTGAATTCTCAATGATTTACATCAGTGCTCTAGTCCTGTGCAACGTTCAAATACTAGGCGTTGTACCCAGCATCTTTCGTGATGGGACGGAGGAAGACTCTGAACATGGAGGTAGACCAAGGAACATTGCAAACAAGTGACTGGGTCCTGCGAGTGAATGCTTCCGAGGGAACCTATGAGCTAGAAGCACAACTACTTCAGCTGTCAAAAGAGAAGCTATAGATCTAAACAACTGAGCTTTTGAGAACAAACCTCTTGTGACATTCCTCTTGAGGTTTCCAAGCGCTGGCCACATGATGCCATTGTGGATAACACATCTCAAATGATAGTTGAACGTGTCAATAAACAGTATCGTCCTTGAGAGCCGGAGGAATTTAAGTAGTGTCTGGACCATATAGAGATATAATATAACCAGCCTCGAGCACATGTACAGCCAAGTCGAAGTACGCTACATCTCTGATATCGAAATGCATTGAGGAAGCTGGCAGGGGTACTTAGGACTAGCACACTGAAGATCTCGCCTCGACTCGTATGAAGAGAGCATGCACCGTTTTTGACCAATATGCTGAGCTTGATAATCTATACAGTCGGGTGCCAAAAGTCTGTTCGCACGGGCGCACGAGCCACTACACCAACATTGCGAGCTCAACTTTGAAGTAGAATAACCCCACACAACGTAGACAAATTTAGACAATTTAAGTAATAAATAAATCGCAATATACTTAATATCGAGTCTGATATCCCTTTGCTTGTCTTACAGCGTCTAGGCGTCGTAGCATTGATGTAATCCGTCGGCGGATAAGTGAGTCAGGTATTGCAGCCCATGCCTCGTGCAAACCCAATTCAAATGCCTCACAGTTAGCTTGAGAGCCGCTTATATAGTCAAACTCGGGGTGAAGCTTATGAAGCTTCTGTTTGAGCGCCCACTAGAGGTGTTCAATTAGGTTAAGGTCTGGAGAATATGGTGGCCAGTCAACTGTGGCAACCCCGTGAATCTCTAACCATTCCGTACAGGCACGCGCAGTATGGATAGGTGCGTTATCCTGCATAAACCACTCGCCGGGCCTGTAGTAGGGCAGGAGCCCTTCTTCCAATGCCCACAGGTAGCTTTGAGCCGTATACCCACGCCGTGCAGCTGCCTCGCCCCTAGTCATAATCACTAGAGGACTACGCCAAACTCGACCCCCCGGAGTCAACGATATCGACGCCCACACCATACGAGCAGGTTGGCGAGCAGTATTCACCTCCTCCACCATCTCGTGAGACCATTTCTCCTCTGGTAATCGCCATACCCATGGGGTGTTGTGGCTAGATCCACGAGCAACGCTGCACTCGTCGCTAAACCTAAAGACTTGCCTGCCCCAGTTGAACCCCTGCCACGCATGAGCAAGAGCTAGACGAGATTTAGCTGTAAGCGTACTGATTTTTGGTCTACGCTTTGCTCTGAACTTGCGTAGGACTTCATTGGCTAAGGCGCGTTGAACAGTACGACGTGATACTCGTGGGTGGGTGGCCCCGACGTCTCGTAGGCCGGCTTCCTCCATGAGCTTGGAGTACTCTATTTGAGGGTTTTTGCGAGCACAACGTCGTAGCCGGCGATGATCTCTACTAGTAAAAATAGGTGGCCGGCCTGTTCTTGCTTGCGACGTGGTGCTGGAGGTGGCTTTCCATCGAGCAACTGTTTTCTGCACGCAGCGTTGGGTGCAGGAAAGTGCTTCTGCAACTTTAGACGTTGACACACCAGCTTCAACCTGCGCTAAGCAATAGACTCGCTGCGCCTCTGATAATTCACCCCCGCGCATACGATTGCCCGAAATTTCAGTGCCAAAAGACCTCATCTGGATGGAGTATTATAGTGTTAAAGAAGGTGCTGCTCTAGAGGATTGTGGGGTAGTTATGGCCCGTGCGTTTCGGGCGAACAGACTTTTGGCTAAGTACTGTAAGAGGAAGGTACAATTCGAGAGTATAGCTTCGTGGCATATCCAGTCCGATTCTAGTACTCATTCTCTGCTATGACTTAATGTAGATGGTGAGGCTTTTTTCTGCTTGCATGAACCTCCCTAACCTATCTGAACCAGTCAGAGTATGGTTTGAAATGCATGTGACTTATGATTTCCATCATAGCAATTTGATGTTTCCTTTCCACCATGTATGCCGATACACAAGGCGTCGATCCAGGATCGGGAATCTGTTTCGAAACCGTCATAAGACTGACGATTGTCTAGCCTCTGCTCTGTATAGCTTCAAGAAGGTCGATTACCTTTCGACTTGCGTAACTTGGTGTGACACAATCCATATCTGGACCAGTTTCGTTAGTTGCGGAGGATCTCATCTGTACGAGACGCACTGGTATCGCAAGGATAGAGTCGTATACCATATGTTACAGCAAATCATATCGTCTTATGTTAGCTCAAAACTTATGGTGACGAGGCAGACAGACTGTCTACTATGGTCCAGAGACGGACGGCAGAACAGCTTGTCGCTCCCTTGCGTAGCACTCTGCAACACCGTGCACTCGCAGGACATAGTTTGCGGAGTCTCAAGATGAATATTGCTATCGCTTGTTGTGAATGTGAGGATGGGATTGGGAAGTACGAGCCAAATAGGGGCAGGCAGAGGTTTGAATATCAAACGTGGCTGTGCGCTAAATGTAGCTGATTCGCATAGCCGGCGGGGTAACCAGTACGGCCTCGAAGTAGGTGTGAGCTTCTGCGATAGTGTAGCCTGATGGTCCAACTGTGCCACTAACATAGCCTGTGCGCATCGGATAGAGCGTTGCAACAATATACCTATTGAATGTGGCATAGGGTCTCGACTTTTTCTTCAGGCAGTGCTCACGCGTGGAAACAGCGCAAAGTGCCGCATGTCCGACCTTTTCGCTCCCTGCCTTAGTCGCCCCATCAAAATTGAAGCTTAGTATTGCTTCTGGTAGAAGATAAGATTTGCCCGGCAGGCTGGCCCGAGCAGTATGTTGCATCTGAGTAGAGCGTTCTCATGCACAAGGCAATGACTGCGGTACCGCCTTGCTCTCGAGGACATAATAGAAGCATGTGCGTTGCCATTGCGATCGAAGACCAATGCTTTGCTTGTCCTCACGCCGGATGGCCTCTGAGCTCGAAGTTGGACCGAGAAGGCGCGAGGCGATGGAGAAGGGCCGACCCTTAGGAACAGATGTCTTAGAGATCGATGCATGCATCTGACGTTCGTCGATCCGGCCTTACTTCGCCAAACTGATGGGACCTGGGGGCGGGAGCGGGGTGGTGAAATCCAGACCCCAGGATGTTGGTGTTGCTGCTTGAGTGAAATGCCAGTTCTTGCTTCGCTTATTCCCTACGAAGACATGTCATCAAGCACCCGCCTCCGGGATGAGATTGCGCGTCCACGATCTTCGGATGAGAGAGCTTATCGTCAACCTACAATTTGATATCGAACAAATGGGGCCGCGGACCACTGCCGATGGGAAGCCGGGAGGAATCTGAGACGATACAGCTGATGAATGCCTGCAGGAGCGATCGCCCACCAGACACCACGCCGGCGACTTAGTGAACCTTTGACTCTCAGCAATTGCGGCTCATGAATCAAGACCAGCCAGCCTATTGCTCGGGAACTTGATCTACGAACGATGGCGTGCAGATGGACTGACCAAATCACGATGCTACGAGTCGCAAACAGAGCGAGCAAGAGACCGAGCATCGTTCAGGACCGTCTGCGGCGCTCGAGCTGCATCCGGAGTCGAATCCGTCAGGGCTGGGTGCTTTTCAGCGCGTCGGAGAGCAGCTCCGAAGGACTCAGGAGCTAGGAGCTAGGAGCTATTGTGGTATCTGGCATAAGTTTTGTTGGTGGAGAAAGCCAGCTAGGGATAGGACCGGATACGTATATATTGTCTGAGCCAATAAAGACTACAGCGTGTGCTGACTGATCTTGTCTCTGCAAAGCAAAAGCTATAAAAGTTACATTACGCATGCGCCACATCGCGACCTACCGACAAATCTTATGCCTGTAGTAGGAGCTAGCGGGCGCGTGGCTCATTTGCCGTAGTGGAGTCCCCAGCGAAAGCTGAGGGCCCACCCGGACAAGTACGGCGACGTCTGCTCACACCTCCTGCGATTCAATTTTTCCCAATGCGCAGTGACAACATACGCAGTGACAACATACTACCTGCTCAGGCGTCAGGCATCTAGTTGCATGATCGTACAGCGAATGATGTTAGCTGGATCAGTAGTCGAAGATAGCTTCGCTCTGCTGATCCACGAACGAGATGTATGGAAAGCTCGAACAGGAGGCGCTTCAAGATTGAAGGGTCTGGCCATCTCGGTCGTAGCAGCCGCATGGGGCAGTGTAAACTTGAGTCTTAACTGGTCAAGCTGCAACGTCAGAAATGTTCCTTGGGTTTTCTCCGTTGATGGCGTGCAAAAGCAGGCACGCTTTCGCCGTCTTCCGGATACGTGCCGCCTCATCTACAGGGAATTGGTCACGCAGCGTAAGCTCAACAGAGAGTCAGGAGCTGCAGAGGGTGACGAGTCCAGCTGCAGGTCGGTGGAGCGGAAATTCGATGTTGAAGGACTCGATTCATGACCATAAGACAGCGGACCTGGAGATATTGGGCAGCGGAGACGGGACGCGTTGCGCTCACGTTCATACGTTTGCGGCCCAGACAACCTTGGAACGCCTGCTTCATTGACCTGCGATTAATTGGCGTTCTTAAATCAGGGTCCTTGAACCGATATTCATGATGTTAGCCGTAGCGAGTTCCTGAATGTCACTAGGTCTTCAGATGTGGCTTTTGTGGTCCTGACCCTTGGAAAGAAGATACATTACTGTCTGATCGACGTCAAGCGAAAGGACTTTAGGGCCCTTATGCCCAATTGCGCAAGAGTCCAGCACTTCGGAATCCGCTTCGGTTGGGTTCGCTGGTCGCCGTTGTCTGTGCAGTGCATGGATGATGAGATAGTCGTCGAGATTTTCTTCCACTTTATCCGCACCGTGCCGAGGTTGGCCTCAGACGACAAAGCACAATTATTGGGACGTCTGGTCTCAACACCCACATTGTGTAGCATCACAGCCTTTATGCCGTCCTGGTTGCGGCAAGTCTGAAGCCGAGCCTGGGGCATGGTGCGTGTCTGTACCTAGGTACGCTACCTTGCGGAAGCGGGCACTGTTGTGCGGCGCATCCAATCGACATCTAGTGAACTGCCGCGGAGCATAGGTCTATAAACCTTCTGAAACCGCGTGCTTACTAGAAGCCCACTTCCTCGTGGCAAGTGGGTGGATGGCTTCTAGCGAGAGTGCAAGGATGCACCAGGTCTTCATCTGAGTGGGTGCCAACAGCGGCAGCGCGCGCCGTATGCATGCAAGCAGCTAGCAAATGTCAAACACTATTTTGTGTACCCCGAGTCAGTAGCACCCTTTCGGTAGATCCCACAAGAGGCAAATTCCCCTTTAATTGGGCCATTCGGGATATATACGGGTGTGGAGGTCGTCTGCTCCTGTTGCTCTCGCGCTCCGAAGCTCGTTGATTGAGTAAAGGACGCCATGTCAGCCACCGTCGAGGACTTCCAGCTTGCTGCAGTGGCAGCAGGCTTCACAATTGGATTCGGGTTCCTCACAGTATGGGAGGCCATCCAACAGACACGGCGGAACCGCAACCCGCTGAGATCCATCTACATCTACATGCTATGGGGTGAGATCCTGGTGAACATATGCATTGGTGTTGTTGGCTGGCTTTTCTTGACCGGCACATTGGGTCCTACGTAAGAACGCTCGATCACTAACGGTCACTGAACGTTGCTGACTTCTGAACAGTGTACCAGTCTTGTTCTTCATTCTCCTCTTCTGGGTGTTCCAGATCCAACTGCTCATGCAAATCATCATCAACCGTATCGCGCTCATCGCTGAACATCGCAACACTGTCCGCAACATCAAGTGGGGAACAGTGATCCTCATCTCTGCCATCAACATCGCTGTCTTCTGCATCTGGATTCCCGCGCACGTCGTGCCACCCCATCCGCTTTTTGTCAAGATCAACAATGTTTGGGACAAGATCTCGAAGGTCCTCATTTTAATTGTGGACGCCGGCCTCAACTGGTACTTCCTCCGCATTGTCAAGATTAGACTTGTCGACCAAGTCGGTCTTACCAAATACAAACCGCTCGTGAGCTTCAATGCGAAACTCATGATCGTGTCTATCGCCATGGACGTAAGTATTGAGATGTCATAAGCAGCAGTGACCTTGCGCTAACAACAGTAGGGTCTACTTATCGGTCTCATGTTCCTCAAGAACCAAATCGTCTACATCCAGTTCCATCCGGTTGTTTACATGGTCAAGCTCAATATCGAAATGTCCATGGCTTCGCTCATCGTACGCCTCGCCAAGGGCAAGACCGACAACGATGCCTATTCCGAAGAGTTCGGCAGCTCCACAGGTCCTTCGAATTCGCAATCAGATCGACGCTCGAAAGCAAAGCCCAACCAGTTCCAGTCCTTCCAATTGACTTCCGCGAAAGGTCCAGGAAGGAGTAAGATCCACAGTCGCAACGACAGCGACGAAAGCTTGGGGCAGATTCATCGCACGACTGAGCTGAACGTTGTTGTAGAACACGTGGATGTGGACAAGCTGAAGGGTAGCAGCGAGGGCAGCTCCAGGAGCAGCCACGAGGCGCCGTACAGCATGTTCGGTGATGAGACGCCATTGCAAAAGAATGGCAAAGTACGAATAACCGGGAAGGCTTTGTAATATTTCTTATGTTTCTTCGAAGATACCACTGTACACAAAGCATACGTTCGATTTATGATGAAGTCAAGGCTCCGTCCCATCACTCGTTGTGCGCTATCTGATCTAGTCGTGGCTAACAGTAGGATCCCACGCGCACGGCTCGTAGGCGCCAGTATCGAGAGTCTGCATATCCTCCGCGGAAAGCTCAAAGTCGTAAACATCCGCGTTCTCTTCAATCCTAGACTTCGTCACAGACTTCGGCAGAGGAATGAAACCCTGCGCGCCAAGTCAGTCTTATCCTACTTATCGCATGGCATAGCGAACTCACCATTTGCAGACTCCACCTGATCAAAACTTGACTCGGCGTCTTTCCGTACTTCTTCGCTAACGGGGTCAAGAGAGGATCATCGTTTCTTGTCGCCCGTACTATCGGACAGTAGGCCTCGCACAGAACGCCCCTTTGCTTGCACCAATTGACAATGTCGGGTCTCGCGAGCCATGGATGCAGTTCCACTTGGTTGATGCTGATCACACCACCTTTACCTTTCCCCTGGCTGCTTTCTGTCTCTTTAATGTAGGCTTCGAGCTCATCAAGATGGTGCACACCATAATTGCTCACACCAATGCTTCTGATCTTGCCAGCTTCAACACCTTCGACAAGCGCCTTCCACGCGCCGATGCGATTCTCTTTGCCTCCATAAGGAGAGTGCAGGAGATATAGATCTACGTAGTCGAACCCAGTGACTTTCAGCGTGTTCTCGATGTGATCCTTTGAGTTTTCGTAGTTCATATCCTTTGGCGGAATCTTCGTTGTGAAAAAAAGCCCCTCTCTTGCGATGCCGCTGGCTTTCATGCCCTCAGCAGATGGCTGTTCATTGCGATATGCGACTGCGGAGTCGACATGGCGATACCCACTCTTGAGCGCGTGCTCGACGACCTCCGCACATTCGGAAGCAGGCGTCTGGTATACACCGTATCCTAGTGCTGGGATTTCATAGCCTGATGGTAGAAGATATTTGGCGTTGATGGACAAAGTCGACATATTTACGGCGGATAAAGATGACGTCGTAGTGATTTTGCGCACAACAGGAGCGCCAAGAATGGGGAAGTGAGCTCGATGGTGGATAAGCCTTCGAAGCGCAGTGTTTCTCAACGCAAGCATAACGACATGTAAGCTGGGGACCGGAGTACTTCTTGTACGATTCAGATGTCGTGATTCGGGTGGTGGATGACCAGCGCCTATCTCCTAGCGCGCGGAGATAGTCGGCTAGCGTGGTGAGGCCTCTCGAAGATTTGCAACACCTCAAATCTATGTCGAGGAACCTTATCGGAGCCGCATTCTCCTCCGGCATGTCCGACAGAAAGATGATCATCTGCGGACGATTGCGACAGCACTTCCGTAGCCATGGCTATGTTCACTCGTGCGACCGTGTCTTCGTTGGCTCGTTGTAGACGTGGCCTCAAGCCCAAAACGATCGACCGGTCAACACAAGGTGTCTACAGAAGTTGACTCATATAACGATTGTCATTCAGCACGTAACCCGCTGTTACAATCATGGAAGAACACGTTGATGCGACTTTCGCCGCAAGATCTGGGTCCACCGAATACGGAACTTGCGGTACGCCTGACGGCACCGACTTGTCAGGCAACAACAATTTTCAAGCACAAGGCGCGGTGAGCATCAGACGTGAAAGAGGACACATCCTTCGTGCGTAACCTCTGGCTCTGTCTGTCTGATAAGAGTAGGGGCTGCTGCAGGCGACTACTCGCAATTTACTCATCATGCGGCTCTGCTTTCTGTTAGGCTCAATCGCTTCGATCCCGACCCTGGTGCGTTCGACATCATACATCGATCCCAATGACTTCTCAATCCCTCTACCGAGATCATCAAAGGACAACCAAGCTGTCCTAGGCCATCTCGAGTATGATGGACCGGTTTGGACGCCCTCGGACCCATGCCCACGCGCAATACACGCTGAGCTTCCATGTGCCTGGGGCCCGGAATTGTGTCGGTTCAACAACATTAGCACCGTACATACAGCTCTTGTCCATTGCCCGACTGTGGAAGAAGTCAATCTGTATATGGACGATGGATGGTGCAGGGATCATCAGGTGGAGCTTTTCAACCACACACTACCGATCAACAATGAAATCAAGTATTCAGCCTTGAAAAGACTGGTGCTTGATGGATATCGGTTCGGTGGGCCTTGGGCTGATGAGCCACAAGAGGATCCAAGAGTGCAAAGGTGGGAGAGTTGTGGCCGACCTGAGGCTGAGGCTGTTGTACAAAACCTGAGACAAGAGAGTGCAATCCAGACGGCCCACACCAATTTGGCAGCTTGGTTGAAGGTCATGGATTGGGAGCAGCTTGAAGAGCTGAGCATCAATTGGGCACGTAATCCCGAGCATACTCTAATACAGGAGCTTGCTGGGAGTGGCGGGCTCAAGGGCCTCAAGAGCCTGGCTATCACCAGCTTAGAGTTCGTGGAAGCACTGGACCACAACACCTTGACACAGCTAAGGTGGGTTGGACCGACAGCAGAAGGTGAGCTGGAAAGCATGCTCGCGCACCAAGGTCAATCACTTCGAAAATTGGAGTATCGCTGTGACGAACCCGTATGTCCCGAATTCCCTCAGCCCTTCAATTTCTCCACCTTCCCAGTTGTAGCGCCGAATCTGGAGCACATCAGCATCAACATACCACGAAACGGATCCTTGCCGATTAGCAAATTGAAAGCACTGACCGGCATGCCCAATCTGCAGACCGCCGATCTCTACTTTCGAATGCAAAGCGACCGTCATGCCAAAGAAGAAGCCCTTGGTGTTGTACCTGACTGCATATGGTCACCCGAGAAAGACAACTCCGAGACTTGCAACGGTACTGCTAGATATCAGCTGCCGTACATCAATCGCACTACTGCTGAAGATGTGTTCAAAGTCATTCGAGATCACAAACAAGGCAAAGAGATGCAAAACGTTACGCTTTATTCAGGAGACTGGATGCCGGTGTCACGTGGGAATTCTATCATGTCATGGAAGAGAGCTAGAGTGACCTGCACGGTTGAACACAGTAAAGTAATCTGCAAGGCAGAAGGCCGCCTTTACTACAAAGGCCTCTGGGCCAAGGACGATTGGAGACTGAGATATGCCTCGAAACATCAGGAGCCTGGAGTCGAGCTTACCGATGAGCAACTACTGGAAGCATACAATCGCATAGATGCGAAAAAGGATGCGCGAACCAACAGGGCGCAGAGGGAGAAGGAGAGAAGGAGGATCGAGATGGAGAAAGGCAGGATCTCGTACTGGTGGTGGCTGGCTTTGGAGATTTACGCATGGTTCAACAACCCGCTTGTCCTTACATAAACAGAACACTGGGCTCGGCCACCTGCGTTTTCTGGTCAACATTATCGAGACAAGACGACAGAGGAAAAACGACATGTGAAGAGAGCAAAAGTGGTGCTCCGGGCCCACACAACACAAGCCTCACTCTAGGATTTCGCCCAAGTGAGGATGAATTTGTGCTCGAAGAGGCAGGCATCTAACTTATTAACGGCAAGGGGGCCCGCTTTAATGGTCCAATGACCACACAGCGTCTCTCGTATTCCTACTAGTTCCCGCCTGAGCGAAATTCTACGGTACAGCACGCCTGACATCAATGAAGACAACTCCCTGGGCCCTCTGCAACGTGTTCTCACCTCTAGGCATCCACCGGTGGGAGTCCAAGAAGCCTGAAAGGTCAAGATCGGGTCACGCTTTTGAACAAGCACCTGCAAATCCTCACCGATATAAGACCATGACGTGGTGTTTGCCATGAAATGTCAAGCCAGGTGATCTTGGGGGGTCATGACAACGGTACAGACACCTTGTAGCATGAAAGTCCTATTCTCCCTGCTCGGGCTCGCCACAATCGCACACGGCACCACCAATCTTCCGGATCCCGCATGGAAGCCCGGAGCACCCTGTCCAACGTCCATATCTACACACGTCGGCGGTTCAATACGCGACTGGTGTGCCCGTGAGTCCGACAGCGCACACTGCCGCTTTCCAAACACCACAGTCATCCACTCAGCACTGATCCATTGCCCCGCTGTGGAGGAACTAGACATCTCGTTCGAGGTCGGAGGATGCACAGGTCCAGAAGTAGACCGCTGGAACCTCCCCATCGAGCTTCTGCCACAAGGCCAAAAGTACCCGCCGCTCAAACGCTTGAGGCTGGATGGGTACTCCTTTGGCGGTCTGTGGGCGAGAATCGAGGAAGAGCCTGTTGATCCGAGAGAAGTCACGGATATCAAGCTTTACGAAGACGAATGGGACGACTACGATCCGGTGCGGTCTTTGAACCAGCACATCGATGCGAAAAATGCCGAGATCCAAAAGGAATGGGAGCAAGATGGCAAATCCAGAACTAATCTCGACATGTGGCTCGAAGCCATGGACTGGAGTCAACTCGAGGACCTCCGCATCACCACCGCGCGAAGCGAAATGGTCGAACTCGCCTCCAAACTACCACCCCGACTGCCATCCCTCAAAACCCTACACTCAAACTCCTTCCCCTTCATCCAGGCCCTAAAACCCCACACCCTGCAGAACCTCACATGGATCGGCAAAACAAAGCCAGCACAACTCGAACAGCTCCTCCGCCTCCACGGCAAAACCCTAACGAGCGTCGAGTACAGATGTGACGAATCCCTCTGCCCCGACTGGCCCCAACACATCAACATGTCCGCAATCGTAGACCTCGCACCGCATCTGCAGCACATCAGCCTCAACATGCCCCGCGCCAACAACACATGGCCGCTCGCTCATCTCGAAGCCCTTGCCCTTATCCCGTCCCTCACATCCGCGGAGCTCTTCTTCCGCATGGTAGCAGACTGCGAAGTGTATGCGCAGTATCTGGGGAGTTGTTTTCGCTGCGGGAATGCGTGGCGCGAGTGGAGAGAGGAGAGTGGGCGGACGGGGTATTGTCGTGGAGGGGAGAGGTATGCGGTGCCTTTGCTCGATGTTGAGGCTGCGCGGGATATGTTTGAGTACGTGGGTGCGCGTAAACGCGGCGCGGGGCTTGAGGAGGTGAGGTTCAAGGCTGGGGATTGGACGGGGCCGTATGATGGACCGCTGCGCGTGGAGAATTTTCCGTATGGGGAGCAGGTGATGATCGTCTGCAAAGCTGGTGCTGGGAAGAGCGTGTGTGAGACTGTGGAGCGCGAGGACGAGGATTAGTACCGTGTCTCGCACACACAATCTTTCCAACCCCCCAGTAGAGACGGCCCCAAACGCCGCAATCCTCCGCCCGACCGCTCAATCCCTCGAGTCGCTGCAAAAGCATCGTAGTCCACTTTGCTACTTACCAGTATCTGAACACACACGCCCCCACCGAACGTAGCCAGCGACGCAGCGAACCCTGAACCCTTGGTGTACAGCACTGCATCCGCCTTGCATTTCCTCGCCAGCCCAATTTGTCTGACTTTGTTTCCGGCCAGCAGATGCGGAACCTAGCACAAGCGGAGGCTCCAGAGTAGCGAGCGGAGTAGAAACGTCAACTTGTGCCTTGCCACGCACAGCATCCTCTAGACCAACTGCAGAGGTATAGTCAAAGCACCACTGGACGGCCTTCTGGCCAGTGCTGTATTCTTTGAATCACTGACTTTATTGTGGCTGTATATTGATACAATGATTCCATGAGCTTTTATCTAACAAACAACTGCTGTGACGGACGACTGATGAGTGGCTGGTTAAGTCACCCCATGAGACGATCAGCAGTGTTAGATGTTTTTGCCTTTAAGGCCCTGGGTTCGAGTTGGGACAATTATTGATTTTTGCTTTACTGGTCTTGTCGTGGGTTTAACAAGTCCAATGAAGAGGTGAAGGTGCGTATTAGCGTAGAAGTAGGCCTAATGCTAAAGTTAGGCTAGACAACGCTTATTACTAAACAGCATTAAAGTACTCTGGGCTAATATTAGCAGACCGTATCACGTCCCCTACTTAAAACGAATACCTCCTCTCTGCACACAGCTCCCACATCCGCCATAACTAGCCTACCCGTAGCCAACAAAACCCCCCATTTTCATTTATAGCACGTGGTCCACCGCAGTCTGGCTACTCCACTCATTCGCTCCAGTGAAGAATCTGTGTCGTGAGAAATTGGTGTCAATGCCAACACCCAGGACATCATCGTGTCCAATCCCCCCCCCCCCCCCCCCATCACCTCACCCTGCCTCACTCTCATCCACAACATACGGCGCCCCCCTCTTAGGCAAATACCCCGGACACACCCCCTCCTTCTCACCCCTTACCATCCTCACCCTCAACGCGCCCGCCAGCACCTTGGCCTGCATAATCCCAAACTCCCTCTCGAACCTGCCCAAACACCTCGCCACAAACTCCTGCGCCGCGGATTCCGCGGTGGGCATCGCGCCGGCGATGTACAGCGCCCAGAGCGTGGAGTGCCCGCCGGAGATGCGTACTATGGGCAGGCGGTCGGTGCTGGGGGAGGAGATGGGGGAGGAGGGGTGTTCGGTGCGGAAATTTGCGGTGAGGAGTTTGTGGGGCTTGCTGAAGGGGGGTTTGGGGGAGGAGGACGGTGGGTTTGTGGTGGAGAAAGCTTCTGGCGTGAGGTTGGATGGGGAGGGGAGGGGCGATGGGTATGTGGCTCCCTGGGGCGCGATTTTCGGTACGTCGTGCAGGAATTGGGGTGCGCTTGCTAGGATGTCGGATTGGGCTTTGTTGAGGGTGGAGATGCTTCTGGCGAGCTGGTGGAGATGGTGTGCGCTAGTGAATACGGGTGGTGAGGTTGCGAGACCGGCGAGGAGGGTGTTGCGGATGATGTCGTTGACGTAGATGGTCGTGTAACGCACCCAGTTCCAGGTCTGCGCTGTGGCATGGCTGGGGTAGATATGGTATGTAGAACCGTAAACGCATGGCGTTGGCTGCATCACCGGAACGACTTCATACCTCCACTCCGGCCCAGCGTGCTCAAACACATTCGCCGCCACAGCATCAAGCGCCAGCGCGCGGTCTAGTATGCTCTGCAGGCTCATCGCGGTGCTGTCCATGATCGCTGCCCGCAGGTTGACGACGTCCTGGTGCAGGAAGAAAAAGCGGTTCCTCGGATCTGTGTCGTCGTGGCTTTTCTTAATCTCTTCATTCATCTCCTGCACGTAGGGCGGCAAGGCAGTGCCGTCGACGAGGCAGTTCATGGTGAGCAGCCCGATGGCGTGCAGATACATGCGGCGACCTGCCGGGGATGCAAGCTGCCCCATGCCGCGTACCTTGACGAGCGACGCAGCGCCGGCAACATGCTCACCATACGCATGGAGTGTGTACTCATTGGACGTAGCTTCGAACAGACCCAGCAGGGTGATAGCCAGCAGCGTGTTATCTGATCTAACGTCTTTAGGATGGACCAGGGCGTTGTTCGTCATTTTGATAGCATCGAGATACCATTTTGTAGCTTTGCTTTTGAGCGCAATGTCCTGGTAGATGTTGGCTACGCCGGCGAGACCAAGAGCAGTCATCGACGTTGCAACGAGCGGATGGAAGCCGTTGGTGGCCAGATGCTTGTTGTAAGCATCGGAGTGGATCGACGGCTGGTCCAGTCCGATGGCGTAGTGCGACATGAAGTAGGCGATGCCTTGGTCGATCAGAGGTGCAAGGAGAAGGATGCCTGGTGACTCCCTGCGAAAGGCGGACCCGATGTATGCATCCTGGGCGATGGAGGGCGAAGGGATGAGCTCGACGGAGGGTGAAGAATTGCGCCCGGAAGGTGAAGAATTGAGCCCGGAGGGTGAAGAATTGAGCTCGACTGGCGTTGAACTGATGAGCTCCCCCGAGGTCGTCGAGAACGCTTTATCACCAGCACCCCTCATATCCCTCAGCGCGATCGCCTTTGCCTTTGCCCTCTTCACCCTCCCCTCCGTCCTCTCCGTCTCATCACAAAATCTCCCCTCCCCAATCCGATCATACCCCGGACACCTCACCCTCGCTCTCTCGCACCTCTGACATCCTGCAGGGTCCTCATCACACTCGGCGCGTTAGCCATGAACAGTCCGTCGTGTGAGGAGCTGACAACACATACTTTTACCTTGCGCTCGCGGCAGGTCTTACACCCCGTAGACGGTCGTCCGCGGTACACCATAGCTGGCTACCGCATTTCCGATCCGTGCAGGATACCTTGAGCATACCGACTTTGACACTGATTGAGCCGCTGAGGGTGCTGTGGGTGAGGTGCACGAAACGGGACGCCTGAACGTTTGGCAATCCAGCCAATCAGACCGTGCTTCTTCTATCAACGAAACAAGCCTTCCTGACAAGCATCACGCCCTAGGAAGTAGGTAGGTAGGTAGGTAGGTAGGTAGGTAGGTAGGTAGGCAGGCAGGCATGCAAGGCTTACTCTCCCCTGTTCTAAGCAGCTAGCTGCAGAGCTCACCACCCCATTCCCAACCGCTACGCCTCACATTGGGATGCATGATGCATGCAGGCAAGCCTTCCTTCCTACTGTGTATACTTTGTAGTGTAGCACCAACCCTCCCCTCCAACCTACCTTCAATCTATAAATCCATTCAAATCCCATGACTCAAACCGCACCGCGCTACTACAACTGCATTGCGTGTCCTGGAAGGTGACGTGTCGCAAAAGAGATACTTGTGTGCGATGCGGAGTAGACTCGACTCGACTTGACTTTTGTGTGGTATCATTCATTGCCCATGGATGCTAGTGTGACATAATATACAGTTGTTTACAATCTCCTGCCCTGTATGACGTGCTGCGTCATGCCAATCCAGTCCCAACCGTCTCAATTCCACGTTTACATTGTAAACCGCTCACTTGGTCTGCTCGGGCGGGACCCCCTTGTGCGCAGTCACCGCCTCGGGCGCGGACGCTGCCGATGGCACCGCTGCGCTCTGAGGCGCCGCACCCAGCCAGCTAAACGCGCCGGCCTTCATATCCTTCATAGCGGCCTCCTGCATCTTCTTCTCCTCGTCGGCCATTTCCTTGAGCCACTGGTCGCCGTTCTCGCGGATCTGGGTGTCGAGGTGCTTGTAGTTCTGGACGTTGAAGTCGCGGTACATGTCGATCATCATCTTGCCCTCGCTCATGCCCTGGGAGATGTTCTGGTCGCCGAGCTGCATGCCGGGTTGTTTTGCGGCGTCGAGGCCGAGGGATTTGGTGAACATGCCGCCCAAGCTACTCTTTGTTTTCTTCTTGGAGGCTTCGAGGTCGCGGTGGAAGGCTTCGCGGAGCTTGGCTTCGCGGCGGGCGTACTCGGTGGGGATGTCCTTGCCCTTCATGGACTCGAGGACTTTGCGGACGTCGAGGGGCTGGCCGGTGGCGGCCATCATGGCGAGGTACTCGAGGAAGGGGATCATGGCTACGAGGCCCTTGTCGCCGGGCTCGCCCTTCCACTTGGGCAGGACGATGGCGTTTTCGGGCTGCAGCTTGACGTGGGAGGGGTCGGTGTCGATGACGATGACCTTGGAGGGGTCGCGGTTGAGGTAGGAGATGTCTTTGATGTACTCGCCGTTCTCGAAGCGCGTGGCCTCGCGGAACAGCGGCCACATGACGAGGCGGAAGGGGTCGAGCTTGCGGATGATGGGGTCGGCGTCCATGGACTTGACGGTCGTGAAGATGACGAGCTCGTACTGGGAGCTGAGGTAGCGCAGGAAGTAGTCGAGACCGGGGCGCTTGGCCAGACGGTAGCCGTGCTTGGTGCTCCACTCCGAGTGCAGCAGCAGGTCCTCGAGCGACAGGACCAGAGTAAGCTCGGGGGCGCCGCCGGGGATCTTGTCCTTGTCGGGCAGCAGCTTCTGGAAGGTGGGCTCGGTGTAGTAGGCCTTTTGGCCGTTGATGCGGGCGGCGGCGCGGGCATACATGAGGGCGGGGGTCCAGTCGCTGGGGATGTCGGGGTGGGCCTGCTGCTCGTCGTCGCTCTCCCACGGGCGGCCCATGTAGGCAGCGCCAACGGTGCCGAACAGCAGCGTGGCCAGGTAGCCCCAGTTGGCGACGCGGTTGCGGCGGCGGTCGGTGCTGGTCTCGTAGGCGCTCTTGGGCAGCTCGCGGCCGCCTGCGCCGCCGTACGAGGGGTGCTCAGGCCCGTCGGGGGCGGCGTTGGGGTCGTTGGGGTCGTTGGGGTCGCGCTTCGCCCTGCCCTCGGCCTCCTGCTCGGCGGCCAAGGTCGAGGGGATGCCGAAGCGCAGGTCGGGCAGCGGCTTCTGGGCGTCTGGCTGTGGCTCGGTGTGCTCGGTCTGGTGGGCGTCGGTGTTGGCGGCGGGCGACTGGGGGCCCGACAGCTCGTCCTCGGTGCCCTGGGCCTGCTCAGATGCCTTGTTCACGGTCGCATTGGCGCTGGCGGGCCGCGGCCGTGTGGTGGGCGATGTGGGCGCTGTGTTGGCGGACGGGGCGCTCGACGACTCTGCGAACTCGGGCTGCTGGGCGGGACTGACGGGGTTCGGGCGCGTCTTGTCCTGCTCGTCGACGAGCTGCGGGCTCTTGGGCTTGCCGGCTTTGGCGCGCCAGCTCGGCGTTTGTGTGTAGGAGCGCGTCCATGGCTGTGTCGAGGCCATGGGAGCTGTGCGCGGAGCTGCCACTGCTGGCCGGCTGCGCAGGGTGCGGAACGCTGCTCGGGGGAGCATGGCGGTGAAGTACGGATTACTAATGGAGTAACAGTGTGTATACAATACAACAACGAGGTGGATTGATGCGTGCTGCCCAGCGCGGCGTGGTAACGGACGGCGGCTCCGAAAATTATCATGGCACGACACCCGCGGTCCATGTACAAGGGCACGGCCCAGGTGACGGCATATTCGACCTTCGAGATTACGAGAGACCCTAGCAAGTCGCAAGGTGGCTTCCAGCAAACATGGCTCCACCCGCGCCCGCGTATGGATAGCGTCCATGTCGCCGCGCATAGACGACGACGGGCATGCGACTGACTGCGCAGAGTATGCCGACGGCCGCTGTTGGGACGCTGCCGCCGACGCTGACGCTGCCGTGCCTGCTGCTATGGACCCTCGCGCTGGTGGCCTGCGTCCATGGCATGACGGATGAGACGATTGCGCATCTGAGGTACACATTCACACCTGCTTCCTGATCTGGGGCACTAGAAATTAACACTCTCACAGACAGGAAACCCGCGACATCTTCTACCATGGCTTCGACAGCTACATGGCCCACGCCTTCCCCGAGGACGAGCTGCGGCCCTTGACCTGCGGCCCTCTCACACGCGACCGCCAGAACCCCGCCCACATCGAAGTCAACGACGTCCTGGGCAACTACTCCCTGACCCTCGTCGACAGCCTGTCCACTCTCGCCATCCTCGCCTCGACCCCGCCGCCGCACGCTTTCGGCCGCAACAAGCACTGGCGCAACAAGGCCCTCGACGACTTCCAGGACGGCGTCCACGCCGTGGTCGAGCACTACGGAGATGGCACCCCAGGACCGCGCGGAGAGGGGAAGCGCGCCCGCGGGTTTGACCTCGACAGCAAGGT
Source organism: Didymella arachidicola (assembly GCA_016630955.3). NCBI lineage: Eukaryota > Fungi > Ascomycota > Dothideomycetes > Pleosporales > Didymellaceae > Didymella > Didymella arachidicola. The sequence goes on from CM049992.1 coordinate 1,374,202, forward strand.
GCAGGTCTTCGAGACGACCATCCGCGGCGTCGGCGGCCTGCTGAGCGCCCACCAGTTCGCCGTGGGAGACCTGCCCATCCGCGGCTACGACGCCTCCGAGGAGGTCCGTGACGGGAAGAGAGGCATCCGCTGGCGCAACGGCCTCGTGTACGACGGACAGCTGCTGCGACTGGCCACCGACCTCGCCAACCGCCTCCTGCCCGCCTTCCTCACCCCCACCGGCCTGCCCTACCCGCGCGTCAACCTGCGACATGGCGTGCCCTTTTACGCCAACTCGCCCCTTAACATGGACCCCGAGCACGGCCAGTGCAGCAAGGACCCCAACGCCAAGGGCACCGAGATCACCGAGACGTGCAGCGCAGGGGCCGGCAGTCTGGTCCTCGAGTTCTCTACCCTCAGCAGGCTGACGGGAGACCCCAAGTACGAAAAGGTCGCCAAGGACGCTTTCTGGGCCGTTTGGCACCGTCGCAGCAGCATCGGCCTCCTCGGGGCAGGCATCGACGCCGAGACGGGGCAGTGGGTCTCGCCCTACACGGGCATTGGAGCCGGCATCGACAGCTTCTTCGAGTACGCTTTGAAGTCACACATCCTCCTGTCTGGTCTGCCACACGATCCCGCCAATGCCAGCGTCGACTCGCCAGACGCCTTCCTGGCGGCTTGGGACGAGGCACACGATGGGATCAAGCGGCAGATCTACAGAGGCGCCCAGCACCAGCACCCCCATTACGCTCAAGTCGATCTGTACACGGGAGCACTGCGGGCATTCTGGATCGACAGTCTGAGCGCCTTCTACCAAGGCTTGCTCGCCATGGCTGGCTACATCGATGAGGCCATCGAAACACATCTCCTGTACACCGCCCTTTGGACGAGATACTCGGCCATGCCCGAGCGGTGGTCCACCGCGACTGGCAACATCGAGCACGGTCTGCGCTGGTGGGGTGGCAGACCCGAGTTCATCGAGTCGACCTGGTACCTGTACCACACCACCAAGGATCCCTGGTACCTCCACGTCGGCGAGATGACTCTTCGCGACATCAAGCGCCGCTGCTGGACCAAGTGTGGGTGGGCTGGACTGCAAGACATTCGCACCGGCGAGCTGAGCGACCGCATGGAGAGCTTCTTCCTCGGCGAAACTGCAAAGTACCTCTTTCTGCTCTTCGACCCCTCACACCCACTGAACACGTGGGACGCCCCGTATGTCTTCACCACCGAAGGCCATCCACTGGTCATACCGAAGCGACTTCGCCCAGCGAAACCTCGGCGACAGCGTGGTCCCTTGCCAGACTGGCAGCCACGTCCAGCGACCTGTCCACTGCCACCTGCCATCTTACCCTTTAGCATTTCCGCCACAGCCGCACGGCCAGATGTGTACCACGCGGCTAGCCTCGCTCGACTGCACCTTATGCCAACAATTGAAACGCTTGAATCGCCACTCATCGAGTTCAACTCTGCTCACCCCAGCATATCCATGGCTGACGTCCGGTCACCATCCAATTACACCTACTACCCCTGGACCTTGCCGCCGGAGTACATCCCTCACAACGCAATGAGCTCACCGCTGGCTATGCGCACGACGTTTGATCTCTCCTTCCCCAACATGCCCAACAGTCCACAGTTAGGCACGATGCAGCGCATGCAGGATGGCATTCTGGTCAACTCTATGAGCGGGCTGAGACTTGGCATGGTGCGCGAGACCGACCAGTTTGTCGACTTGGACGAACACTTCCGCATCTATGCCATTTCCAACGTCGCCCTGGGCCGTGATGAGAAGGTGTTTATGAGCCGTTCCACAATCGAGAGCTTCAACCCACTCGACCCGTACTTCACTCGCACGCGCGACTCACACATGCTTGACTTGGTCATCGATGTCCCTCCTACCCCAGCAGCGCCTCCGTCAGACACGCCGTCTTCGCTGCTTGACCTCGCACTCGGAGACATGGGCAACCTCACCGGTCTTGACATCATCGACGCTCTCGACGACATCAAAGCATACCCCGAAGCTCTCGAAGACGAACCATCGTATCTCTCCAACTTTCTGTCATCCCTGCAGAACCTGCTCACCGCGCCTTCACCCACCAGCGCCTCCAGCGCCCCCAAAGAGCAAACAACCACCCGCCACGCCGTCGCCGGCACACTCCCCATCGGCATCGGCGCTGCCCCCCTCCCCTCCACAAAAGACCCAGACCTCGCCCACAGCGCCTCCAACCCCCTCCCCTGGCACACAATCTACATCCACGACACCGACCTCTGCTCCGCAAAACTCCCCCTCGAAATCGTCAAATCAAACCAAATCATAGTCCTCCCCCGCGGCGGCTGCAGCTTCTCCACCAAACTCAGAAACATACCCGCTTTCCCCCCCTCCCCTTCGTCCCTGCAGCTCGTCGTCGTCGTCAGCGACCCCGCACAGTCCTCGAGCAATTCGAAAGAAGAGGCGCCGCTGGTGCAGCCCCTCCTCGACGAGGAACAGATGACTCCCAGCGGACTGCTGCGCCCGCATCCTCTCCCTATGGTTATGCTGGGTGGCGGGAAGGAAACGATGGAGTTGCTGAGGAAGGCGGGGAGTGTGGGGGTGCGGAGGAGGTATTATTTCAAGAGCCAGGGGGTGAGGATTGAGAATCTCATCGTTTTGTAGATCTTCGCATTAGAGAGGGGCGTTTCTAGGGTTGGAGGCGTTGGCTGGTATCGCTGTTAGACACTCAACGCATAGACATCTTCAAGCTCCGCATGCCATCCACCCACCCACCCAGCCCATCCGTCCGTCTGTTCGTTGCCAGATCTCACGTACTTGTTATCACATGTCCAGAGGCCGCTTTATAAATCCCATGCCCCTCTACACTACCAGCAAAACCAGCCCACAAGCGAACCTCGTACTCCTCACTCCTACCTACTTATCTTTTCCCTGCTTGTTAATCCGCACACCTAGACAAAAAACTCGGACACTTTTGATTCGGTCAGCGGCCAAGAGTGTCGGATCTTTCTTGTCCAGGTGGTGTGTCCTCAATGCCGTTGTTCATCTCGAGCACCTGTCGTGCGACATCATCATCACCTCGGTTCGGAGTTAACTTCTTGCCCCCGGCCCCGCAACCGTTCGCTCGCTGTTCGTCCGGCGACTCGATCGCGTGTCACGACTGTCGCAGGTCCTGCGACACATTGCACTGCAGCGCACATGTTCCAGTTCCACTCCATCCCCCGCCTCGCTCACCTGCGCCACCGGCCGTACCGAGACATGGCGTCTACGCCCCCCGACTCCCCACCAGCTCTTATCACCTCTCCTCTGCCCTCTCCACCGCCGACACCGGACCACGAGCCCTTCCGCTTCCTCGACCTGCCCCTCGAGCTGCGCGAGCAGGTCTACTCCCTGCACTTTAGGCCTGCGGACCGGCTGCGCAAATCGCCCGCGCTCGAGGGCCAGGGCTTCTATGGCGGCGTGTACGACTTCGACCTCAGGCTGCAGAGGACGTGCAAGCAGATTGCGAAGGAGTCGAAGAAAGTATGGAGGAGGGAGGTCAGAACGGTCAAAATCGGGACGCCGTGGCCGAGCGCTGGTACGTTGCCTTTCTTGCCCACGCAGACCTCTGCTGACTCAACGAGTGCTAGTAAACCACATATCGTCCGAAGGCCTCGTGCCTATAGTATGCACCGACCGCCAAGCCGACTTCCACAACGAGCACCACGCGCTCGTCCAAATCAGCGCGCCCTTCCACCAAACCGTGCCCGAGCACACCGTTGTCCTGCTCCTCGAAGACCTGCCCCTCTTCACGCAAACATGGTACTACTCCGCCCTCAGCTACCCGATGCTGAACGACCGGCTCTGCACCACATTCACACTCAGAGACCCAGACATGGACGACGTAGACGAGGGCGATGAAAAAGACATTCCCCTCGCGCTACAGCGAAAACTGCTCCTCCCCTTCAGCCAAGTCAAGGGGCTGTACAGCATGCACATCGAAGGCTACAACAAAACCATCGCCCGCGAACTCCGAGCCCAAATGGCCATCCCCCCACCCTCGCTCCAACAAAGCTGCGAATCCGCAACCAAGCTCCTGCACGAAGGCGACACGCACCTCGCCAGCGGCCCCTCCGCCGCCACCGCCGCTCTGGAATCCTACACCGCCGCCTTCCACGCAATCCACATCCTCATCTCCGGGCGCACGCGCCGCGTCCTCGCAGACACTTTCTTCCACGCGCAGATCCGGCACGGGATATACGCCGGCCAAACAGGCATGCTCGTCCGCGTCCTGCTGCGGCTCAGACTCGTATCGCGCTTCCTCGCCGCGTTTCTCTCCCTGCGCCAATACGGCGAAGCGGCGTACTGGGGGGTCCGCAGCGTGCGCATCATGGCTGACACCATGGACACTGAGTTCGAGCACCTGATCGCGGATCTTGTCGGCGGTGACGACGTCGCGCTCATTTACGTGCGCGCCGGGATCGCGATTTGGATGATGGGTGTGGAGCGCAAGATGTGGCGGGAGGAGTTGGAGGGGTATGAGAAGGAGGGGGTGGATGTGGGGGGGTTGTTTGGGGCGAGTTTGAAGCACTTGAAGCATGGGAGGGAGAAGGTTAGGAGGGAGGTGGAGGGGTATGGGGTGCCGAGGAGGTTTGTGAGGATTTTGGATGATCCGGAGCCTGGCGACGCCGGCGGCAGCGGAGGTGGTGGTGGAGGTGAAGGTGGCATAGGAGAAGGTGGCGGCGGTATACCCGGAATGGGGTACGCTCTGCACTTTGACTTTGACCAGTAATCCCCAATCCAAACCTCCATTTCCACAGCAGATTGACACACACCAACATCCTCCCGCAACCGCGTCCTCAACACCGACGTCGTCGCCTTCGACACGCTAACACACAGCCTCGTCGCGACCTGTCCAGTCCAAGCATAACATCTGCCGGTCCAAGACCCCAGGAGAGCGATCTGTCGATCCAAGCCGCTGAGAGAAAAAGAATGAAGGGAGGCGTGTCCCAAGCCGCTGCGTACGAACCCCCCACGCACCAAAACCTCGTTGTGCTGCTACATCACACACAACTCCACACACGACCGTCGCCCTCTCCCTACGCAGACAACACAAAAACACATGCCCCCCAAGTCGCCGGCAGCGCGAATCTGTTAGCCTGTGTTGCCGGGCTAGGCAGAGGGGCGTGCGATGTACATCACCAGTTACTTCGTGGTCAGGAACCAACCTTGTAAAGCTTTCTCCACTATCGGCGTGAGAACAGGATATATTATATTATACTATGTTATTAAGCAGCAAGGAGGGGATTTGTGTAGGGGTACGCCTCTCTCTCGCTCCTCACATTCACTCCTCGACACCAAAGCCACCGCCACACCTAACGAGCATGCTCTCTAGCGCAGTCTCAGCACCTTCCCGTCTAGCAAGACATTTCTCGCCCGTGGCGCCTGTAGCGGACGTTTAGCTATTCCGTGCAAATGGCGAAACACACATCTCACGTTCTTCCGCGGAAAGCCAGGTCCTCGACGCACAACCAGTGCTCGCGCAAGACTCGCACGCTGCTGCATGGTCTCAGCACCCGCCTTCTTAGTAAAGAAGTATAATGTGGTGGGACTAAGCAGTGCTCCCTGCACTTTTTGGATTAGCGAAAAAGTCCATGTGCGCACTGTCCTAGCGCTTGCTGTGTTTGTGTGGGGGCTGTGGGTTTGTTGCTTGTTGGGAGACGTCGTGGGTCGTACAGCACCACATTGCTGGACGTGTGGGAGACTTTGTTCAAAAGATGGTGTTGCAAGTGCCCCGAGAAGCCAGGGTTGGTGCAGAGATGTTTGTTCTGTATGTGGGCACCGCGACGCCGCGGTGACGTGTCAAAGTGCTTGAGGTGCTGTGGTAGCTGTGTCGAGCCTCTCATCCATTTAGTAGGATTATATAGGACACTTCTAGCGTTATACGGGTTCGGAATCCGGATACTATTGTGGGTTTCTTAGCAAAGCGCTCGACAAAACAGCAGGACCTGTGTTTGCGTTTCTACCACGTTAATTCCACATCAATTTTACTGTATCGGACTTGAGCGTTCGACGTATTGACGGCTTGACATGTGTAGCTGCGGGTCTCATGCAGGAGGGTGGCGGGATGGACCCTGTCGATGTCGTCGGATACCCGTTGCCAAACCGAATCGAATTATGCCCAAGGTGGAGAGCCGACTGGTTCGTTCCTGTTCGCTGGGTGTGCAACAAGGTGAAACAGAACAAACACTCTACGCATGCATGCTCACGCAAGGATTTGTGGGATGATAGAGGTGGTTGTTTGAGCTGTGGATGAGGGGTTGGACGACCTAAGCTTTGACTTTCTCCTGCATAGCCGGCTGTCATGTCCTCACACGCATTTCTCAGGACTTCGAAGCAGCGCGTTTCTGTTCTCGTGTTTGCAGCGTCATCCACGAACAAGTCAGTGTGTGATGTTGCTAAGGGTTGTTGTGGTCGAGACATAGATACATGGCGTCAGGGGCGGGAGATCGACAAGAGCTATCCGTGCTTAGGGTAGCTATGAGGTCAGATGCTAGCTCATAACCGCTTGCACTTGAATGACAGCAGTATGACCTATGAATGAACGCATCAGGAGCGGGAGTGCATGAGGGTGGCAGGAAGAAACAATCTCAGATTATGGTCAGACATTACTTGAGCTTGTACCAATATAGACAGCAGAAGGGCAGGTGTGAGAGCCTACTGAAAGCTCGAATACCTCGCGCAAAGACCAAAAGGAGAACGTGCTTGCTCAAACGCGTGGAACAGAACTGTCAACAGTCTGATAAAGGGAAAGAAAACTATCGCTATCAGTGGCCACCTTAGAAGTCCTCGCCTTCGAGCTCTATTCCCAGAGCATTCCTGCAACTTCCCCTCAAAGTCTTCTTCACCTCTTCTTCTTTCAGCCGACGCGGTTGTTCACTAGCATTCCACTTGACGCCAACGATCTTGCCTGCACCCTCACCCTTCAGGTCCATGACCACGAAGAGTTCAGCAATCTTCAAGCCAGTCCAGGCCCGGTGGAAGTGTACCTTCAGCTTCCCATTAACATCCGGTCCTTCCGAAAACACAAACCATTCGTCCGACATGTTCTCAGGGAGGAAGCCTGTATATAGAGCGTGCACCTGCGAAGGTGGTAGGAACAGGTCCCATGGCACTATCCGTGTGTTGTGCGGGAGACGTGATGTGGCATGGGCATTGCGAGAGATCCGCGAGTGTGTGGACGATGTTGTATCGGTACTTGATCGACCGGATTGGCTCGATTGGTTTGATCGACTCGAGGACTGGCTTGACTGCCTCGAGTGAGCTGGTGAAGCTGGTTGTGCTCGTGAGAATTGCTGTGATATTGGCAGATCGGGAAACGAGCCAGAGTCCACACGAATGTGTGTCACGAAAGTCTTAGGCTTCCGGACGGGGATATTGCTCAAAGGTGGTAGAGTCGGTGGTGCCTCAGCTACCGGCTCGAGCTGTCGCTCTGGCGAGCGGCGAACCAGCTTTCGCGGTGAACGAGGCGATTGCGGTGTGTTCCATTGGTTTGCTTCCACGACGATAGGTCTCGATATCACCAGAGGCCGCTCTTTTCTTGTGAAGCGCCGAAAGATAGAAGTCTTCCCAAACAGTGGGGGCGGCTGTGCGTTTTCGATAGCCAACATGATGTCGAAAAGCTTGACCCAAGCGTCACAATTCAGGAACAGTGCCTTGATTACCTTGGTTCAGGAACAAGCGAAGGTCGGTAGCGAATTGTCAGCCCTAATGTTGTCGAAGAAGCAAAGAAGACCAAGCCGAACGGCTGATGGGGTAAGACCGTATATCAGCACATCAGCATGCCGGCCCAAATCTCGATTCAGCCCGCCCCGCCATATGTTTTCGTAGCCTGATCGTGAGTACCGAAGGCCTTGCCTTATTTGGGCCGCCTACATCCTTGTCTTGACCTGCCAAGTCATGCATGCTCAGCCGTATCCCAGGGTCAAGAACCCCTCCAGGAGACGACAACGGCACAGATCGAGGTCCAAAGCCGCGCTTGTCGAAGGCATTCAGTAGCAAATGCTGGGCATGATGAAATGCTGCCCACAGATTGTACTAGTGCGACGGCGTGGGCTGCATCCGGCAATCGTCACCATCTTTGGAAACCCGGCGGCCGCGCCACGACGGCAGCCAGCACGGACTCGCTCGTCGCTCTCCCTCAACGAGGCTGCGACAGCTGTCGCACGGTCGAGAACCACCGATTTGCGCCTCGCGTGGACTGCTGACCTGCGGTCCATCGCTACACGACGTGGGCTAAATAGAGGCGAGCAAGATCCCGCTACTTCTTGACCTTTAGCTTCGCAGTCTACCTGCCGTGTGTCTTCAGCTCGAGACTGTCGAAGGCTTCTGGCTATCTCAGCTGTAGATCCAGGCTCGAAAAATTCAATATCGGCCCCGCGCAGCCGAGAACCCCAGCAGCCTTCGCTCTGCAACGCAATGACCAACGAGACATACCTTGACCGCTTGTGCTCTCAGATCTATCGTGCTGGATTGGCCGAGCTGAATAAATAGCAGGAAAGCCACCATCCTCGTGCCTCAGCCAGAGAGTCGGAGTGGGCGATCGCGCAGTGTGGTTATCCCAAAGCGTCAGGTAGCGCGCATTTAGTACTTGCAGGTCCCACGGTTCTGGGATCTTGGTATCTTTATAGCATCTGCCGATCTGCTGTTTGCATCTTATGAAGCTTTCGGAGCATTCGACTCGGGTGTCCTCGATTCAATGGCTTCCTGAAGCCAACCACGGAAACCTTCCAGCACAGCGTCGCGCATATGGTTTGAATTCATGCTTTTGGGGCTGGCATAGCCGTCAGTGAACAGAGCAATCACTTCGCAGCGATTGTTACATGCATTACCTCCGCACAAGCCACACTTCTTCCAACTTGCTTTTGTGTAGTACATTTGAAGCTGAGAGATGGTCTGATTTGGAGCTGCGGTAAAAGGAAGTGACGGCCTCAAGGGTGCGTAGGATACGATATTTGCATTCAATCAGTTCGCAGCCAAGGACAAGATCTTGTTCGTCACAAAAAGTCGCTTTACTCCTGGTATGTGATAGTCTTCGTTCTCAAGAACTCATCGATGCCCCAGCTGGCGTTAAAGCGACCGAATCCACTCGCTTTTGCACCACCGTGCGGCAGCGTGAATTCGTCATGGACAGTCTTCGAGTTGATATGCACGGCACTGTTTCCCAGTCAGCGTGATCAGATGGTATGGTGGAAGGCAATCTTACCCGGTCTCGATCTGCTTTGCCATGCGGAAACCACGGCCGAGGTTCTCAGTAAAGATTGCGCTGGTGAGGCCGTAGTCTGTGTCATTAGCAATCTCGAGGGCTTCCTCTTCTGTCTCAAACTCGATGAGGGATACAGAAGGCCCAAAGGACTCAGTGTAGTAAATATCCATCCCCTTCTTCACACCCTCGACGATGACGGGACGCATTCTGGTGCTGGAAGATTCCTTGGTCTCTGGATGCAGCTCGTCCTTCTCATGGTCGCCATGCACGACCTTGGCACCCTTGCTCACGGCGTCTGAGATGAGCTTCTTGTTTTTGTCAATCGCAGCCGGCAGGATCACTACAGGCGCCGGCTTGTCGCCGCCGAAGATGGCCTCTACAGCACCCTTGAAAGCTTCGAGAAATTGTGGCTTGATGCTCTTATGCACGAGTAATCGCTCAGTGCTCATGCAGATTTGACCGGAATTTAGAAACGCCCCGAGAGCACACTGTGTGGCCGCCTTCTTCAAATCTGCATCCGCGCAGACGATGGCACTTGCTTTACCACCAAGCTCCATCAGGACAGGCTTCAGATTTTGGCCCGCTTGAGATGATATGATTCGACCGACAGCTGTGGAACCTGTGAAGTTAATCTTCTTGATAGCAGGATCCTCGATCAGAGCTGATGTGACCTTCGCGGCATCCTCGGGTCGGTGGACGAGCACATTGAGTACGCCTGCAGGAAGACCAGCTTCGGTTAGGATGTTGCCGATAGCCCACCAGATACGAGGACAGAATTCGGAACTATTCTGATTAGCATTAAATCATTTGTGTTTGATGAATGACATTGCTCACCCTTTGAAAACAACGGTATTACCAGCCGCGAGAGGGAACAAAATTGAGCGCATGCCTAGGACATAGGGAGCGTTCCTGCGAAGTCGATTAGGATGCAAGTTTGCTAACATGAAGAACCACCACTCACCAGGGCGCAATTGCAAGAACAACACCCAATGGCTCCTTGACAATCAATGCCGATGTTCCTTCCGTCTCGCAAGCGGGAATATGGCCCATGATGCCACTCAGCCTGCCTGCTACATCCCGCAGCATACCGGCGCACTTGGGTACATTGTCGCCGCTGCTGAACGCATCGCCGGAACCTGTCTCGATCTTCATGTAGCCTGCCAATTCGTCTTTTCGCGAGTCGATGATATCGGCAGCCTTCATGAAGATGTCGCGCTTCGCAGTATGCTTCATCTTGGCCCATGCTGGGAACGCAGCGTGTGCCGCAGCGGTGGCAGTTTTGGCATCCTCTATTGATGCTGATGAAGATCGCCAGATCTCCTTGTGTGACGCCGGAGAGGTGACCGCGAATGTGGTTTCAGTCGTTACCTCCTTGCCATTGATAAGGAGCGGGATTGTGTACAAAGCGTCTGTCGTCATTTTACCTCGAAGAATGTAGCCGAATGTGATTGCGAAAGGATTGACACGCTAAACGAGGCTTTAAGAACAATTGCAAGGCTGCTTAAACTTATCCATAGACTTCCGCCGCATCGTGAAAGGGGGAGTTTTGCACATTCGGCAGATGACACGGCTGTGGCGAAGTGGAGGGATGGAGCAATACCGGGGCATTCCGCTCAAGTGAGAATCAGCTAGCAGGGATTAAAAGGACACTAAGTGGTTATTAGACGAATAAAGCGGGCTCCCTTGCCTCCATAAAGCTAGCTGTCTACCTCTTCGAGTACGAGCAGGTCTTCACGTGAGCAGAATCTACCGTACCACCGGACACCGAAGCGGAGACGGCGGACAAAATGGCGGGGCGTTCTTTCCTGGGGATGTGGGGTGTGCATTAATAATAATTAACCTCGGACTCGATAAGCTCGGCGATATACTTTCTAGCCACATATAGTTTCTATGTGGCTAGAAAGTATATAGCCAAGCTTAAAGTACTTGCTGTTAACGCATCTGGCTCCTACTATGTTGTTAGTTGCTCCTAACAGAACGATAATCTACTTGGTTGGTACTTTCGACCACATACTCGACAGGCTCTGCAGACGAATTGCACGAAATGCTAGCTTCTACTCTACTGCACTTCGATTGCACCTCAACTGCACAGCCACCAAAGCATACTCATCTGTCGTAGCAAGTGTGTATGCATGTTTGCGGCTATCTCGACGACTTTTGAAAGACTGATGTTGTTGCACTATTAAAACGCTTCTCTAGTCCCTTGTCCACTTGTTGGATCACGAATGAGTGTACCATGGACGTAAAGTGTGTGCCTAGCTTGAAACTCTGGCGTTCAAGTAGCAGAATACTAGATACTTATCTCTTACTGTCACAGGATATTCACCTGTATAAGTCAACTAGCTTGCAGAGCAGGTAGATTAGGCTATTTTGCTCTGCAACAATTACGGATCATGGGAGTCCGATGGACCGGGTAATTGGACCTCGAGGATGATGGATTACGTGACGGTACTTTCATGGGCTTATTGAAGCTCTTCTCGAGTTATGAATGCTCGACATCCAAGGAATTCGGGTAGAGACCCTTGAGAACAGAATTGCAGCTCACACAAGCAGGATAGACTTGCCGACAATTGCCCCTGTAAATGCCGCTCGGCATCGCCCCTGCCAACAGTCCCACGCGGAGCCTCCTCCGGGTCCTTTCGTGGGTTCGCTCCTCAGTAGTCACGGCAACCCACGGTAAGCTTTATTTCGTTCAACACCTCATGCCGATGTGATGTTGCTCACCAAACTCTTCGACATACCAGGCTGCGACGTAGTACAGGCGGCAACACGAAGGATGTGCGGCGGGGCCGTCAGCGCGGCTTGAAGGATCGTGGGCGTCACTGCCTCGCCTTCCCAGCAACTAGCTACTCAACCACCGTACTTGAAAGCTGACCACTCACTACAGGCCCTGCGTAATATGGAGGGCAACGTTGATTCTATTTCCGATGGTCAAGGGGCTCATTCTTCCTCAAAGCGCCTGCCTGTTAATCCTCGGCGGCGCAAAGTAGCCCCTGATCAGAGAAAACGCGTGGTCAGAGCGTAAGTCCACATCAATGACCATAAATGGACCAGCAGTGCATGTTTAATGCGGCCATGGGGTAGAGTGTCTGCTGACTTCCTTGGCCAGGTGCAATGCCTGTAACAATCGTCGCGTCAAATGCTCAGGCGAACAGCCGTGCCAAAGGTGCACCAAGGCAGGCCGAGAGTGCGGATACTCCGCACCTGAGACAGACAAGGCTACGATGAAAGACGAGTTGGAGCGTTTACGTTCTCGCTGTTCTGAGTTGGAAGAAGGTCTGAAGACTATCGCGCCATTTCAAGCTTCAGATCTTCTCCGTCAATTGGATCGTGGCGAGGCGCCAAGCTGGGCATCGGCAGCTCCTTCCCCATCTCCATCAGTCACCCTGGATGTTGGTGAGGCTAGCGAAGGCAGCGGACGTCTGCTATACGATCCAGATGGCACGATTCGTTACTTAGGAGAATCCAGCGGCGCCACGTTCCTCGATCAGCTGAAGCAGTTCATGCGTACCTTGATGGGGTCTTTGACTTTTGTTCCAGGCTCTGAAGACGGGTCAACGTTTCTGAGCACAGTCGGATGCTATCAGACATATGACTCTCGACCATTGACTAATCCCGTCGTCGATCCCACCTGGCTGCCCGAACCACAGGAGATGATCCAGATGCTGCATGAGCTGCGACAGTACATACAAGACGGAAATGGCACTTTTGAATCGGGCGGCATACACTGGTGGGGCGATCTCAGCAAGCTGCCAGCACAAGCTGGCCCGCCATCTATCATGGGGTTGACCACTGACGACCATCGTCGTCATCTAGCGTTTTACCATGTCTGCTTCGCGCTGTCAGTCTCAATTGGACATACCTCTCTGCAATTACCCGAACATCAATATGGAGATGCGTATTTCAAGCGTGCTCGCATGTTGTTAGGAAATCCATTGGACACGGTTCGCTTCACCCTGAGCGACGTGCCCGCTCTGTCCTTGATGGGATATTATCTCATTGAAGTCAATAGGAGAGACGCGGCGTACATGTATGTGAGCCTCGCTGTCCACATAGCTATCATACACGGTTCCTTCATGCATACCGCAGATGAAGCCAGCAAACGCACCTTCTGGACGCTGTATATTATGGATCGATGGATCAGCATGCTCATGGGGAGACCCCCAATTATACCTGACGAAGCGATCCGACTCCCGCTTCCAGCTTATGACCCGTAAGTGAAACCTGCGACAGATAAGTGGACGCGTACTGAGCTGGGCAGATCCATGCCTCCGTGCATAGGCTTGTGTGCAAGCATCGAACTTGCAAGGATCTCGGGCTTCATTGTGCGTGAGACGTACGGTATCGCTCCTCAATATCCTCGAGTGGCAGGTTCCGAGGAAACCGTTGACGCAGCATTGAAGATGCTTCACGAGTGGCGTTCGCGGCTGCCTGGAAAGCTCCAAAATCCCCTCGAGCAAACACCTCTTGACCCCGCTTGCTGCACACTGCATATGGGACACAACCAGCTCATCATACTGACCACGCGTCCGGTGTTTTTTGCTGCTGTCAAGAAGGCGGTAGCAGAACAAGTGCTCAGCGACTTGAGCTCCCCAGAAGGCGCTTCACATGAAGCACACGGTCAAAGATGCACCGAGGCAGCCCAACGCAATTTGGAACTTGCTCGGATGCTGCAGTCTACAAGCAGAAACTGGCTGCAGTCTGGCCTGCATTTCTTGTTCAATGCCGCGGTTATACTTCTGCTTAGTCGCATAAGCTCGGCTTGTGAAGGCGTGGTTGAAGGCTCTAACGCTGCAGAAATTGCCTTCGCTATCAACGTCTTCGAGCAAGAAGCCACAACGGGCACAAACTACCCACGGGATTGCTGCAGGGTACTGCAGGATCTGAAGGTTCTGACCGACCGATTCGTGCTCATGCGAAGCGAGGCAGACTCACAACACGTGCGGACTTTCGACTCGTTGATCTCGCAGCAAGCTACACCTTCTGTTCAGAGACACATGCATGGATCGAACGATGAACCGTATTTGCATCAGGAATTGCTTTCGTGGGTACGTCCCGATGGACCACAGCTGCAAGACACCCTACACATCTGAGACCGGCAATGAAATCCGTAGCAAAATGGTCTGCGAAGGGTGCCTGGGCCCTTGGCCTGGTCCTCCGCGGTGCACAGGAAGAAATGTGGAACATCCGAAAAACAGTGGCCGAGGCCCATCACAGCCTAAGCTTCCACAATGTATAGGCGACTGGAAAAGCGCAGCACCTCACTGCAGAGCGCCATTCTCGACAGTTTTCTTGCTGGGAACGTTCATTTTGGCGCCCAAGCATCATGGCTGTGTCTTCGCAGCGTCAAAAACCGTGTCGGAGTACAGGAACTATCTGAACCTCAACGCCGTTTGACGTTCGTATTCGGTGCTCGGCAGCAGATAGTCCAGGATTCGTGCGATTCAGGGTCCGCTTTGCACACGATTGGAGCTCCTAGGATCGAACTCGCTTGACTAACTTTCAATTGGTCAGCCACCACAAAAGCACTCTGCTCAAGTGGAGCGGTGTAAGCTCTCCTCGGCGAGGAGAGCGATGAGTAAAGGAAAACAGGTTCACTAGTTTCGGGACCCTGGTTGGAATGAGGTTCAGCTTGTCGTAGAAATGGCAATGGCTGACGAAAGACGCAGATGATGGCTTGGCTTGTAGAGGGTTCGGCACGCCCAGAGTGCCACCGGCAATTGAAAGCACTTTATCATTGTCAGGCAGTCTTTGAAGATTTTGTTCGTGTTTTCGATAGAATTTGAATATGGACAGTACCCGGCGACTCACCATCAGTCCTCTCGACAATACTAAGCTCGGATCCGGACTAGTTCGGGTCAAGGGAGAAGCATGCACAAGACCCATCGCTGTGGACGACTTGAATCACAATGTAAGATCAAGACGTGTGAACAGGAAAATTGACCTGGCTTTGCTGCCCTTCTTGTCAGCATTGTATCTCTTCAACGGGTTGGACCGATCTAATGTGGGAAATGCTGAGACCCAGGGTGAGCTCCCTGGAGCCAGGTTCACTGAAAGAATCTGACACACCTCAGGCTACAGCACTCAGATTGGAGCTACACCAGACGATCTTAATATGGCTGTATCGCTCTTCTTCATCACATTCGTCGTTCTACAACCGCCATCAGCTGCTATAGGAAGATATGTTGGCATCAAGCACTGGGTTACCATCATGATGGTAAGTTTTTTCTTCGCATTCGAAGCGTTCTTCTGACCGGGTGTGGCGCAGCTCGGATGGGGAACATTCACTCTAGCTCACGCGTTCATCCGCGGGCGCCCATCCCTGATCGCATTAAGGCTGATGGTCGGTGCATTCGAAGCCGGTTTCTACCCGACCGTCATAACGTACCTGTCAACGTTCTACTGCCGTTATGATCTTGGGGTACGCATTGCCCTATTCTACGGCCAATACGCTATCGCGGGCGCGTTCTCCGGCTCTATTGGTAAATGCCTTACCACCTGAGACGACGACAGGGGTCAATGAACACTGACAATCTCTGCAGCCTATGGCGTCTTTAAGATCAAACACACCCATCTGCATAATTGGCAATATCTATTCATTATCGAAGGTGGGCTAACACTCATTTTGGGGGTCGTTGCCTGGTTCTATCTCCCTCGTGGTCCTGAAACTGCTTGGTTTCTCGACTCTGACAATCGCCGGTTCGTTGCAGAGCGCCTCCTTCTTGACAATGCGGATAGCACAGGCGGAGATCTTGGTAGTGACGCGCACGCCAAGTCAAAGCTCTCCAAACGGGACGCGAAGGAGACACTGCGAGACTGGAAGCTTTGGTACATCCTGATCTTTAATGTTTGCGCGAGTGTGCCTGCCCAAGCGTTCTCCGTCTTTTTACCCCTTGTGGTACAAGGTCTAGGTTATTCGTCTCTCCAAGCTAACTTGGTATGTCCTGTCCCATCTCCACAACCTTTCGAATACTCTGACAGTCGATTCAAGATGTCCGTTCCACCTTACCTTTTCGGAGCAGCAACCCTATACCTCTTCGCCTTGAGTTCGGACCATTACAGAGAGCGCGGATACCACGTCATAGGAGGTCTCAGTATTGCACTGATCGGACTCATCATCACCGTGCTAGGTTCTGCAACTACAGTCAAATATGCCGGGCTCTGCATCTTACTGTCAGGTAGCTACGTGCCCGGACCGCTTACTGCAGCCTGGCTGAGTGGAAACACACCCGGTGAGTACTCTCTCTGGTATGACGTGCTTGGACTGACCTTACTAGATGCCGGCAAACGTTCTCTCGTCCTTGGCGTCAACGGCTTCGGCAATCTCGCTGGAGTCATTGGTGGTCAGCTTTACAAGCACAGATACGCTCCACATTATCGCCTCCCATTCTACATCACACTCGGCTTTGTAGCGACCGCTTTGCTTGGATATACAGCGTACCGATTCACACTACAGGCTGTGAATGCACGGAGGCAAAATATACTTGCGAGCAAGACGGCGATGGAGATTGAGGAGGAGCGTAACGACGACGTTCGTTACGCGGACAGGAAGTGGACATTTACCTATGGTCTCTGACAAGTTAAAGACATGTCAATGGTATGTTGATAGCCTGATGTATACTGCGCTCGGTTCGCGTGTGCTACGCGTCAACATCTGACAACGCTAGCCTGCGTTTATCAGGGATTCATCGTCTTAAGCGCGGAAACATCTCCGTTCAGCTGCCGCGCAACGCAACCGGCGGAAATAGAACAACCTCATTCCTAATCCCTCATACTTTCAACGAAATGGCTCAACAATCAGTCGACAAACCCTCTTTTCAACGCTACAACCGTATCTCCTCAACACAAGCTCCCAGAACCCGGCATGCCACAAACACCAAGAGCAGCTTTCTTCCGAGCGACAAGTCTCAGCGCAGTGCGAGGCCTGCAATTGGCGCGAGTGCCATGGCTTGACCGACTGGGTTTCCAGGCATCACACTACGTCACAGCGATGTTGCGACCCTTCACAACCGGAGTCTTCAGTCATTCACATACCTACACCATGGTCACAAACGCGCTGTACCTCGGCAACTGCCCGCCGCACGATGATGACTTACGACTTTTCGTCATCTTCCCTAATTTAAATGAAGATATCCGCAATAACAGCAGACTTCTTGCCTCCTTCTGGCAGAGATGCATGCTACCCACTATTGAAGCCACCGATTCGCCACAGAAGATGTATGATGAGCGGTTGGAAGGGATGGATTACGTCACCTACGACAACGGAGATGGAATGAAAGATCTGGACGAAAGCCTTGCCACGTTCGCACTACATACGCCCGTTCAGCGCCACGACAGCACGCAGCTGTTCTCTCTGGACCAAGCATGGGACATCATTGAGCAAACGGTGGCGGACGACCCGGACCTTGAAAGCTTGACTGACATGTTTCTCGTTGTGTCGTGGGAAGCGCCTGCCGTATCACCAGGCTCTTGGCAAACACCATCATATGAGCCCTTTTTGGATCCAGCCATGATTGATCCACAGTGTGGGAAGGTTATCTACGAGCAGAGTAGCGACCAACGGCCGGCGCTGAAGACCGAGATGCGGACCATCTCACGGAAGAGATCGGCAACGTTGACGCAGCTGGAAGGTCGACCGGATGCAAAGAGAACGCAAAGCATGGATATGAGCTAGCGGAGGCAAAGCATAATTTCTCGGTGATACATAGCTTGCAAAATCACCACGCAGGTGCTTCTCTACATAGCGCAAGTTATGCGACCGCAGCAATAGTTTCTGTGCACCGTCTCCCTCAACGATTGTTTGATATCAATCCACCTTCGAGATCACCTCTCCACAGCGCTCCCATCCTGCCCCTCCCATAGCCTTTGATAACAGAACCTTCCCCTCGTATTGAAGTGATCATACGGATGCATTGGGTTCAAGAACACTGAACACAAGTAGCAAAAATGTGCACGACACTGCAAACAAGTCGTGTGATTACAAGCCTCGCTCTTCTGCACCGGGTCTCGCACTTTGGGCACTTGGTCGTATTATTCCTGATGAAGGCTAGCGACGCTTCTTCCTCTTGCTCCAGAATGGTGCGCTCAGACGGGGTGTTGATGCGCGCTCGGCAGTCCAAGAAGTCGCCATGCCAGCTGCGGTTGCAAAGACAACAGAAGGCGTAAGAGCAGTCTTCGCAGATTTTTAGACGGGAGGCGAGGAGGGCGCGCTCTTCTGCTGCTTCGCGCTCTCTAAGGACCGCTTCGCAGGCTTTTGACGCTTCTTCGCTGTCGTCTGCAGGCTCGATCCGCTCTTCAATGGGGGCAGGCTCATTTTCGACCACCTCCTCGTACGTGACACCCATGTCTTGTACATTCGACTTTGGATAATGGTTGCCTAAGGCAGCAACTTGGCACCATTTTCGAGGGCACCATATCGTTGATTTGTCAGCTTCCAATTTCCTCTTCCGCTTGAGGTTGATGTACCGCTGGACAGCTTGTGGCTTTATTGGAATGCGGAGCAGCTCACGTGGAGTGATCAGTCGTGTGCGCTGTATACGATTGTTGTTACCGCCACAGGTAAATTCTGGACACTTCACATCATCGATGTTTCCGGTCAAGATGACCTTACATACACATAGCCTGCCGGCGTTGGCGACAGCATTCACATCAGCCCACCGAAAGCAGCTATATGCCTGCCACACCTTCTAGACCAGCAAAGTTACAATAACACGGGTAAGAACGCTTTACAGCAGCAGATACTATAGTAAATACCTAGCTACTTGTTCCTACTGCAAATTAAACCAAACGCCTACCAGCCTAAGATTGACTGTGCCGAATGCCTGCTAATTCTCATTAGCTATGCCTGCCAATCTTCATCGTAAGAAGTCATCAAACCAAGTGCCTACCAGCCCAAATGAATTAGCTAAATGCCTGCCAATCTTCATCAGCCAGCCCTGCCAATCTTCATCAGCCAGCCCTGCCAAATCATTAAACCAAACGGCTACCTGCCCGATCGACCGTGACGATAAGGATCCAAAATGCCAGATCCCTTACCAAATAACCAATGCCAAATCACTTTTCTTAGATTGCCGTCAAATATCCGCACAGACTTTCCCTAGTCTTCACCATCTCCGCCAAGTCGGCGACTAGCAGAGGGCCTGAGCCTACTGTTAAGGCGGATTATGCCGTCGTCCTTGATGCGTCGCTGCTCGTATTGCAACTTAAAGTCGCGCTCGCCGATGCAAGACTTACACCCGCAACTGTTGTCTGCCTTTGCAGCTTTCAACTCCTTTTCTGTAAGCTGCTTCACAAACTTTGTACCAGTCAGGTTCTTCTTCTCCTGCAGTGCGGCAACCTCGATCTAGTCGCCATTTCGACACGGCCGAACAACACTTTCTTTGACGCGGCTGCTTTTGGTACTTCCAGTCTCCTTGACCGCAATTTTCGGCTGGTGCGTAACATCACTGTTGGCTTTCTGCAATAGCAGGTCAGTACGAATGCAGAACACATGCTTGCAGCCGCCCACCTGGTAGCATAAAATCCCTCTCTTAGGATCTAGGCAGATTCCGCATTCGTACGTGCCCTTCTCGAAAACCAGCCGTTCTGCGTCTCGATCGAACGCCAGTAGCTGCTGCTGAATGTTGATCTGTACTTCCAAGCTCTTCACATCGAATTCTGATCCTACCTCTTCCACATGAGAAGCATATGCATACATGACTTGTGTGCGGCCATACTCTTCCCAGAGAGATATGCCCATTGCTTCCACTTCGCGAGATGTTTTCTCTGGTAGCCAAAAGGCTTCCACGGCAAGCGTTGGGCCTAATTTACCTGGGTAGCCATGAGGTAATTTGAATTGAATCTGTAATGGTGGAAGGTGCGAGACCTCCATGAGTTTTGGTCCTTGTCCCTGTTCGGTACACGTGATTTGCAGCGGCTACTGCAATAATATAGGCAGCTCAAGACACCTAGAAAAGCCGCTGCGCACAATCAAACTGCTGCCATAGATTGCTTCCAGCGTCTCGAACTCTGCCGGTCGCTCGTCTTGGGTATCGCACGTGGCTAGAGAATCTAGAAGTACCGGTGCCATGATCAACGATGAGAACGCGTAGTGTTGATCTTTGCAGGACTCAGTAAGGTGCATGTGAATGCTTCACTTTGCAGGGGTGGTTGTCCTTTTCACGTGAAGTTCGTCGGAACTTGTGTGGTGTTCGTGGTCCGCGTCAGCCTTGAGAGCGCCCTTTCGGGTTTGCAGCAGGGCGCCGCTGCAGCCTGAGGCAACAACTTAGTCACAGCACGACAGTTCAGCTGTCCTCGTCATGACTTATCGACCAAGAGCTCTCGTATAGCCATATTTTGATCAAACTTTGCACCTTAGAGCGCCAGGATGTTCATGTGGCCTCGCACACTCTCTCCCACCTTTCCGTCAACATATCTTCTTCCACTACCTGCGCCTGCAGCGACCGTCTGATGCTATCCTCGCCGCATTTAATAAGTCTATTTAGCATTTGTATGGCTAGTGAAAAGGTGGAAAGGTCTTTGTCAATTGCCCCGGCGCCGGCCTCAGCCAACGTCGGTAGATGCTCGATTTCGACTACTTTGCCAGCTTGTATGGACACGGGCCAATGCTCACGAATCGTTCGCAGAGGCGACATATACTTTGAATTTTGTTGCAAAGGTCTTGAAAAGTGATTCGATCCCGCCGATCAGACTGCCACCTATCGAGATGAGGACGTTGTCAACGGTATGGTATTGCCCCAGTATCTCAAGCCCAACAATACCTTAATCAGTGATGATTCCTGGGTTGTTATAAGGCGGGATATATGTGTAACCCTCCTATTTCGACAGCTTCTGCGCATATTGCTCTAAGACGCCTGTCTCCGCGCCATGCAACAGAACGTCCACACCGTACTGCTTGATCTTTGCCAGCTTTGCAGCCACAGCCGTCTCAGGCAAGAAACCAGTCAAGTCTCGCCCCAACTTACTCGTTGCCCAAGCTGCGCCGTTACCATAGTGACTAGAGAATGCTGTGACCCATTCAAAGGACTGACGTCTTGGCCATGGCGCCATGCAGCTTGAATGAGCCAGTCAGCTGGAAATCTTCAGCTTTGAAGGAGAGTCGGCGTTGTGTTACGCTGATAGGAAAGGCGCCTTGTACATCTGCGAATGGTTCCGAGCTCTTACTTGCACAAAAGCGGTTGCACTCTCGAGGTAGCATATGCTTGGTGAACTCTTTTTAGAAACGTGGCAAGCTATGAGAATGAATGTCAGGGTTGTGGGTGCCGACTAAAGTATGTTGATCGAGTGATCGAGGTGCCCGTCCGACGTCTACGATGACATGAAAGTCGCTCATATGAGTTTGCAAGATAGACTCTACGTGGAAATAAGTGGAAACGCAGGGCGTGCACGAGCGGATCTCAACCGAGGCTTCGCAAGCATCCGTTGTGAGCTGCCTTCATTTCACGATAAGCTGTGAGGTGCGATTGCAGGCGCATGACCAAGTGTTCTGCTCTTTCGACGCTGTCATCTCGTTACGCATCGAAGAAGAGGTGTGGGGGTCCGTGTAGAGCTCAGGAGCGTGAGAGGGGAACGAGCGCACGCATTCGAGTACGTCATTGGTCAATGCGTTCAACGGATCCTTCAGCTCTCCCACCTGCAGTCAGCCACCGTCCCCGTTTCCACATTGCTTATGTACGCCAGACGAGGCTTCTTACAGCGTGGTAGATCTCGTGCACCTGATCTGAGACGATGCATTGTACTGGGAGCAGCGCAGGACTTTGGACACTCAGGCATGTAGAACCATCAAGTTTAGTTGCCAGGAAGCTGTGCAATAGTCACACAGGTGGCCGAAAGAGCAGACCTCAGGCGTCACAAGCTGCAACAATACAGCCGCTGTGGAGCCTCAAAAACGTAGCGCCGTAAGCTTCAGCTCTCGCTAAGAGCAGGTACTAAAGCTTAATGCCGCAAACATCGAGAAGATGTTTTCGTCAAATAACGGCCTCAGCTCCGGGATTTGCTTTAGCCACTTCGAGTAGCTGTAGCTTGAGTGAGATCTTTCAGCTCATTGAATGTGGATATAATAATCGTAGCTCAGTCTGTGAGACTCTGGCCATTCCTGCGACCACGAACCACCAGACTGTTTTATAGTCGCTTCATCATGGCAGCAAGCAGCATTAACAAAATCAAATCGCTGAAGGAATTCCCTTCCCAGACAGCAGCTATTGACCACGGTCAGTACACTGTCGCTACACAACAGCAATTGAACTTGGTTCCACCTGACGATCACACGCACACTCAGATCTGGTTCCAGACCCCAGTAAGTCCACGCTCATATCGAGTTGAGATGTCCATTAACACTTCCAGCCTCTCAAGGCCGACACGATCAGGCACATAGATTCAATACAACTCTACGCCGAGTCTCACGATCAAGGCCCGGGAAAAGAGCTATTCTACGGCAACTGGACCTGGTTTGAGCTTGCCATTCTGGAGAGTGAATCGTCTACCGAGCCCAAAAGGCTGAATGGAGTTGAGCTGGTGTGGAAGAGTCACCGCAACCGCTTTCAAACGACCAGCTTTGACTGGGTATGCCGAACGCATCTCGTAGTCACTCGATACTCATGAGTTGCAGGGAAAAGGCCGTTCGTTCACTGAGGACCAGGATCTTGTCCATTTATTGGAGGTGAGCAGTAACCTGAATTCACATGGGCTGATCACTTGCTCATCGATCAGGACGGTAATGTAGTGGCTGTCCGCATCTGCGCAAAATTCACATGGAGCAGAGTTGCAGTACGAAATGGTTATCTTGTCATCAACATTGGCGATGCCGAAGGTAGGCCTGCTCAAGTAGTACGGAATTTTTTGTTGATGTTTGCTTAGTCGAACCGAAGAACATCCAGTACACCAAGCTAGTTTCTGAGATACAGGTCATCCAAGAAGTCTTCTACGAGACCAATGTGCAGACACATGCTGCATTCAAACCAAAGATACCAAACAAGGCAATCTACCAAGCCGACGCCTTTGAGACTTCAGATAAGACACCACTGCGCGTGCTGTCATTGGGTACGCATTTGTAGAACAGATCTCGAAATCTTTTAACAACATCACAGATGGCGGTGGCGTACGGGGCGTGGCTTCCTTGCGCATGCTAAAAGCGGTTATGAGTAAAGCACATCCAGACAAGCAGCCGTGGCAGGTTTTTCATATGATTGGCGGTACAAGTACTGGCGGGTCTGTCATCTCACATGCCGAAGGCGATCCAGGACTGACGACTTGACAGCCTTATTGCAATTATGCTTGGTCGGCTGCATATGAGCATCGACGAATGCCTTCAAAAGTACGGAGAGTTCATGAACGAGGTCTTCCATTCTGAACATGGCAAAGTTGGCAAGTTGGCATCGTTGGCTATGCATGGATCATACTACCAAGCCCACGAACTCGAGAAAGTGATCAAAGGTCTGCTCGTTAGCCAGAAACTCGACCCAGAAGTGCCATTGCTCGAGGATCCAAGGACTTACAAGCAGGGAGAGAGGCAGTGCAAAGTGCAAGTTACGGAAATTTCGATATTCTAGTATCGGGTTAGCTGACAGCCAACAGCTTCGTCATGGCGGTCAATGAAGATGCAGCTAACAACCGAGGACCTGTATTTCTGCGCTCCTACGTCAATTCGCAGAGCCCTTCAGAAGTCCCTGGGATCAAGATCTGGGAGGCTGCGCGTGCCACTTCTGCTGCGCCACTCTACTTCCCGCCCATGCATGTGGGTCAGTACACATTCGTTGATGGTGGTCTACAAGCAAACAATCCCTTGGGATGGTAGGACTCAATCGATCAGGCAAATAATCTAATATTAACATATTACAGGCTATGGACAGAGGTTCTGTCTGTTTTCGGCCCAGCACGTACTACGGATTGCTTCTTGAGCATAGGCACTGGTATCCCGGCGAATACACCAATGAATCAGCAGTCAAATCTACTCAATGTCGCGAGTGTGGCTTCGACGGTTCCCAATATCGCCACGAACACCCAGATCGTGAACATACTCTTCCGGTGTCTCATCAATGCCTTTGCCCCGAAGCCCCAGGGCAAGAAGTATTGGAGACTCAACATTGGCGAGGAGATTCCTGCGTGGAATGAGAAGAAGTATCCCTTCTGGGACATCTTTCATCAATTTGAGAAAGACGTTATGCATATGCAAGACTACGCGAAACTCGGAGATCTCGACGACGTCGATTCACTGCCGGAGCTTGTCCAAATGACCAAGAAGTATATCGACGCTCAGGATCAGGATATCAGTGAGTGCGCTGCGGCGCTGATGGGAGGGTTGAACAGCAAGCTTTGAGGGCCAGCTTACATACCGGGACAAAGCTACCGGTACCTTTCGGTCTTTCCATTTGTTCTTACTTACGCGACGATGGACGAGGCATTTTGATTGCAGGCGGAGATTGTGGGTGGTTCTCCGGTAGTTTTCCAGAGCCATCGTTCCACTCTGGATAATGGGTCCAATATACTGGTGCTACCCAACCATAATACTTCTCACCGAGTCCGGAGTTCGCCTTTCTCGCGACTACGCCATGCAAGATGGCTCGCCGATACTTGTGTGGGTTTGCAATGCTTAGCCCATATAGTCTAATTGAGTTGTCGATCAAAGTTCCAGTGAGGCGTCAGGAAAGACAACTATGAGAAGCGCAAAGTCGTCGAGTGACATGTCGTCAACTGCAAGCGAGCCTATATCAGAATATGCAGGGGTTGATATATATCCTGTGCTCGGATCCATCGCTTGCCTATGGCCTGCGTCAAACTGCCGGATCCACAATCCGAGGGCCGTTGCACCTGCCCGCATGCCTGGCTATTACCCTAACCGGGAAGCTTGAATGCCCCCAGGCTAAACAAAGGAGGGAACTACGTAAGATTACAATCCTATTTCTGACGTGGTGTCATCCTGCAGCTGCAGCCAGGTCAGACCTGCTAATCGCTTCAACGTGAGGAGATGTTGCCAACCTGGTGTTGACACTGGAGAACATGTCGGCACGAAACACAGTGGCGATGAAGATCAATATATCGAAACGATGAAAATCAGTGCAGAAGCTTCCAAACGGTGGACCCGCTAACGGTGATGCGCGATGTCGCCGCGTTGTTGGCGGCAAGTTTTCGCGGAGCCGTGTGTGCTATACTCCAGGGTCTTATAGAGAGCACTGACTGATTTCAAAGCGACTGCGAAAGCGCAAGCGCCACACCAGATAGAATTTCTGCCAACTCAGAAAACAAAATGTGACTCACTAGCATCGTCGTTCGTCCAATGAGGTGATGCACAGCGGAACGATATTTGACGGTGTGATAGTACCGAGCAGATGCCTACGCGAGGTAGCACAGTGTAGATTACCCAGCGATTAATTGCGAACTTATAAACAACTAGCCTTCAGGAACGACCGACGTATGACATGGATTGCAATCCATCCTATCGTCCCCATAGCGATAGTAGGAATACTAGAGTAGATCACGGAACGGCTCAGTCATCTTGGTAGGCGAGTTGATTCTTACCGCCCGACCGATCGTGGACTTCCGGGTAACTTCTCAATTTGGTAATCCGCCGACGTTGTTGCAAGTGAGGTGCAATTGGGAACTTGTTGCCTGAGGCTCGAGTAGCAGTTGGTGGTTGTGAGCCTGAGGCATTTACGCCCTTTCACACCCGTGCCTCCTGCTAATGTCAATCAAGGATTTCCGACCTTTACATCATTATAGCTTCTCAGATAAATGAATGCCGGTTCTTACAGCGCACTCGGTACCAGCTCGGCATATACCGTAGTCACAAGCTTGAAACATTTCTTTGAGGTTTCAGATTCGATCTACAATATCTGGTTCGCGACGGTCCGCGTATCAAGTCTACCGATGAACCCAGCGACCGTTCACCTACGGTCCAACGGCGCCTGCGCATTGCTTAGCCACGCATAAAGTAACGAAAAATCATGAAAACTTGTGAATGCAAGGACCGGGGAGAATTGAGATAGGCATGAGCGCGTACAGTCTGCACGATATGTGCATTCACGACATGAGTTGGGTGTGTCAAGAGATCAGGTGGTTGCCAGGCAAAATATTACATTCGGAGTATTACAAGAGCACTTGAAGTCTACAAGTAGAAGAAAAAGAGTCTAGCGAGTGTGATGCAGGTGATCAAATTGACCACCCAGCGGGGTATAGGTACGCAAGAAAATCTGATGGGAAGCCGTTGCTGACGTGTACAACAACAGGAAAGGGTATGGGTATGGGTGTAACTGTAATGAAACGCGAAACGAAATTCTGCTGTTGAAGCCTGGGTATCACTCCGTCAATTTGTGTTTCCCTCGCCGTATTTGTATGCCCCGCCTCTTGTCGCGATGTGCTGGTGGATAGTTGCGACCGTGTACTGGCGGGTGAGCCAGAGACCATGCCGACTCTTTCATGCCTTGTGTATGCGCTTGCAAATCGCCATCAATGCCGCTCCAGTCCTGATGTCTGCCCAAACCGATGCAGCACAAATTGTCAAACTCAATCAACGCCGCAAGCCATGGTGTAACCGACAGATGTGCCAAAAGGCTCCGAGGAGCTTCGATCCGAGAATGCAGCATGCGCTACTGATGTGTGTCGAAGGGTATATCGATATCGTGTACGTCGTGAAGCGGACAAAGGGCGATTAAAGGTGCTGCTGAAGAAGTGTGGCAAATGCTCTCCCGTGTCGAACTAATAGTTGCGGCCAGCGCAACCTCAACATCCGCCTCTTGGATTCGAGATGCTCGGAGCCTCCTCCATTGCACTGAGGCCTTCAAATTGGTCGGCCAGTCATTGGTAGCTTGCGCTCGGATCACCATGGCTCCCGGGTATCTCACTCTGCACGTACGCGCTCTGCTGTTGGCGTTCTTGCTCCTCCTCCTGCTCTGTCTGAATTGCTTTCAACTCCTCCGCCTTGTCTTTGCACGCGGCTGGAGAAAAGCCAGCCCCGACTTTGGATGAGATGATGCGCCATTTGTCGTTCTCATATTCCTGCATCGAAGTGCGCAGTTTCGCGACCTGTGATCCCATTGTGGTTAGCATTTCCGCTTCCGCGACAGGGCTGCAAGTACGACGTCGCGCGTTTCAGGGCCAAACGAACGACCTCATTGCAGGACAGGGTCTGGATGTTCCAAATACATGAAAATCACTTACCATCTCGTCTGTCCAGACTGTTGTCTTAGCTTTAAGCTTCGTGCAATATCGCACCTGCAGTGTTCCGGAGCTGCGACCCGGGAAGAAGTCGGCGATTTGCTTCCAAGTCAAGTTCTTCTTCTCTTTGAGGTCGACCAGCAGCTGGTCGTCTTCGGGCGTGAATTTGAGTTTCGGGCCACGAGGTCTTGGTGCGGGCGCAGGCATGCCCTGGGCGCCGACTACGCTGGGAGGTCCATGGTGCGGGGTGGGCGATGGTGGCGCACCATCCATCTGCTGTCTCTTGCTGCGGTGGGTGTTGGGAAGATGGTGGTGATGTGTTGGAGGTAAAGTACGCTGCTGTTGCGGGGCTTGCGGAGGCGGGTACTGGTGAAGGGAGTATCCCTGTTGCGAGGGATGAGCAAGTGAGACGCTTCCTGTTGCCTGTCCGTATGGGTTCAAATGCTGTTCCAAAGAAGGTAGTCCTGATTGCAGCTGATGCTCTTGATGGCTGCGCTTGCGTCCGGCTCCAGTGGTCTGAGAAGTCGGTGAGTAGTCCACATTGTAGGAAGTTGATGGCTGGTGAGACATCTGGTGGTGCTGTAAGAGGTGAGATCGATGTAAGGACGGGTGTGTCTCGACGTCTGTGTATGCGAGATGAGGAGCAGCGCCGGCATATTGGAGTGCATGAGATGGATGTGGCTGCGAAAAAGCGTGCTGGTACTCTGGTGGCAAGCCGGTGTGGGGATGGAGCACATTTGAATGTTCGACGTTCGATGTCGGGACATGGTGGTCGTCTCCGGCATCGCCTGGCACGCTGTAGTCGAATAATGCGCCTCGGTAGGGACTCGCCAGGGCTGCGATTACGCATGGAGACTACCAGAGCAAGCTAGCTCTGGCAGGCCGCCGCAGTGAGACCTGAGCCAGAAAAAGAATGCCTGGTCTGAGTTCTCGGGTCGCCTGAGGTACTTGTATCGCATGCGTTTACGATTTCGCAACTGCTGTTACGTTGACAAATGTTGGAGCAAGAAGAGCCTCGAGGAAAATGCCATGGACGTAACCTGATCGCGTGTGTTAAGACTCGGGATAGCCGGATATAGCTTGTGAAAATCAGAACAACATGCCGCTGGGACTGCAGTATTATGTATCGAAATTCGCGCCTGAAGGAGCGAAGGCATGAAGGCATTTGGGAAGTTTGTCCCTTCGACAATCCTAGTCCTGTGCACTTGCCACACGGACGCTATGCCGAAGTACCAAAAGCCATGGGGCATTCCCACGAGACGGTGTCTGTTCCTGAATGGTACAGAATTAGCTGAGTAGGGTAGGCCCGACAACAAATTCTACGTCAGGCATAATGCGGTGATCATGACAAGGAAGGGGTCCCCGGTTCAAGATCTGGGAAGGTATCCCAGGTCATTTGCGCCAGTGTAATGCTGCTGGCTCGTGTGCTGAATGGCTGGTGATGCTAAATGAAAGCAGAAATTGGTGACTTTGCCCCAGTCCCATGTGACGACGTGGTCCAAGCCAACGTTGTTCTATTTCCAGAAGGCCAGGAAGATGAGATCTCCAGCAGTGCAGCACCGTTGCAGCGTCTTCATGCATATCCACAGTATCCCAGCGCAGCGTGGTGGCCAGAAGCTGCGCATTGAGAGTGTACTCAAGGGGCTAGGATGGGCGCATCAACAGGACAGGGGAGGTACCCAAAGCGGTGACGCCACTCGCAAGACGATTTGTATGCGAGATTGAAGCATACGGAGTTGAAGAGAACGTGGAAGCCAGAACCGCGGTCTGGGAAGCCTGGCGCATGCTAGAGCTTGTGTGTAATGAGCCTCTCTCTTGACACCACATTTGTTCGCGATCGGGCAATTCAAGGCATACCATACCATGCGCGTCAAGAACATACTGCTTCATGCCTGGAAGGGCCTTACCCGTAGTGGGCCATTGTGGGCCATCATACTGCTTGTTGCTTTCGCAAGTACTCGGCTCAGGGCAGCGCATATGCCGGTAGGAGGAAGCAGTCCTTGACGTAGCACCCGTCTGCAAGCAGTGGGCCGGGAGCTGGCTTGCGTCAGTCATAGCTTCTCGTCGCATTGGCATAAAGCGGCCTAAGGATTGGCTCATGCAAGTGCCGTTTCGACATTATATGAAGGAACCTGGCCCTATATGCGGTTCAGTATCCCCGCAGAGCGAGGATCGACCGAGCCACAAGGAGATCCCATTGCGACCGGCTGACGCACGACCGCGCACGACAGAACTGACGGCGAAGGAACGCGCAAACGCAGTGGCAAAGTGCGCGGCGAACGACGTCTGTTGTTATATTTGCGACGGCAGCCAATGTAGATCTGCTGATGGGTTCCAGAGGGCTCAAACGAAGCGAGGCGGCGAAAAGTGTGCTTGCGAATTGGTTGAACGCTAGGTTCGGGAGACCCTCACGGCACGATAGCGACAGCTTGGCATCGCAAGGTCGTTTAGAGCGGCTGCGATCTGCCGCCCCCCGAAGTCGCCTTTCCTCATCTCACGACAGATGCAGCGGCAGGAGATGAAGTCGCAATGCGGATGGCGCCCCACAGCCTTTGCCAGATGATGGTTGCGCAGACGGACGCCGACATGCTTGTCGTCTTCCTCCGAACGCCAGCCCCTCGACACGTGATCACACCGCGTACGCGCACGAGCGGAGCCTGCCAGGTTCTCCTTTTCAGGGCGACAGTTCTATGACCTCACATGCCTGCATTGAGGACTTGTGAGGCCTCAAAGTTGGCCGATGCTGGCTGCCAACTCGAACGACGTTTGACACCTGCCACTATTAGCCATTTAGCCTGATCGTAAGACCACATATTGGTCAGACCGGCCAGCCCTGAAGTCCGTGCGTACGACTGTACTCAATCAACATCGTGAAGACTTCGCAAAGGGTCTCCTGCTGCCTGTGCCCTCCTGGCTCACGACGCCGCGTCTGGTGAAGGAGTACAGCTGCAAGGACCCTGAGCAACATTGCACTTCATGCGCTGATAAAGCTGCCTGTCACAAACAATTCGCCCTACGCAGGCAAGAAGGTCGTGTTGTTACTTCAAGTCCTCAGGCCACTCGAGTCCTGAGGCCAATCCCGGCCTGGTCGACATATGGTCGTGATCCAGCTGTGCTGTCCCACAAGACTTCAACGGTCCAGACTTTGTGAGCGAGAGGGTCTGACTGCGCGAGATGACTATAGGCCGTGTTGTGATCGGAGACGCGCCACACAAGCGGAAAGACGCAGGTACCACGAACAGCCAGTTGTCCGACCAAGTTGCGATCGGTTAGCGGCCGGAAGAAGAAACAGTACTACGTCGGCAACGGCAACGGCAGCGCGTTGAAACAATCCTACGAACTGCTGTGAATACCCGAAACAACGAGCTTCGACTTGAAACGGCGACAGATGGGTCAATCGTATAGCGGTGCATTACTTCGTCAATAATACTGATGGGACCTCCATTGTGCAGTCAATACGGCGCACGAAGACAGTCTGCCTGCACTACAGACTGTTGTTGACCCAATGACCCAAGACGCCATGAACGCCTTTGAGACTACAGACAACGGCAGGTCATGATCAAATAGTGTAGCGAATGCGAAAGAGATGCCGACATGAGTTAGGTATACTCTTCTGCCGATTCCCGTTACCAAGAACTCCAATGAGGAACGAAGAAGGTCGAATAAGTTGTGCGCGTGCACCGCTTGACCGAAAAAGGAAAGCTGGTATCTTAAAGTGGGACCATTGCGCTGAAACCGGGAAGATGCAGACTGTGCTCAACATTATCAATACTTTCCACCAAAATGCTCTTTGGCATACTGTTCGCAGGCCTAGAATTGTCAGTGGATCTTGACCACATGTTACAGATCTCGGCGGTCCACTCAAAATCTCATGGTTACATTCGAAGGACGGCGTAACGGAGTATCTGAACTTGACGTACTTTCGCAGGTTTGCCAACTTTCTGGCCGATGGCTTTCCACTTGTTGGCATCGTACTCCTTGATTGCAGCAAGCAAAGCTGCGCTCTGCTTCCCGATCAGTATTGGTCTGCTGATGTAGTCATACGAGCTCAGTTACACTTACTTCATCTTCTGCAAACTCGGCGTAATGCATGTCCTGTATTGACGTAATCAGCAACTGCCTGTCTTCACATACAATGTACTGTACTTGCCTTATACCAATGCTTCTTCACGCTACCTTCGGTCCGTTGAGGAAAAGTCTGTAATGCTCCGTCAGCATCAGTGAGACAAGCATCATCGACTGTACCGTGGGCAGCGACAGCCTCTCGGTATCCTTGCCCACCTTTGCGATCTCGCTCCAGCTGTTGCCTGCATCTCTCATTTGTTTGAGCCTCAGCTCCTCTGCTGGAGTCCAAGGTGTATTTGTCCGACTCTTCTTGATCTTCGGCTCTTGAGCAGGAGCATCGACCTGGTCTACCTGCACCAATGTTGCATTATTCTGTGCCTCTCGACCGGCACTCGCCTCCGCCATGTTGTTTATCTGCTGGCCCAGACTAACAGATTTGCGCTTTCGATGGCTAGATGGAGAGGTTTTTGTGTGTTGCGTACTCATTGAAACTTCGTTATTGGTTTGATTCGTAGGAGCTGCAGGCTGCAGGGCGGGTTGCTCGCTGACAGCACTATGCTGTGAAGATAAAGGTTGGGCTGGCGCAGTCGGGGAAGGGTTCAGGTTACGTTTGGAAGCAGGTGAGGAGCTGTGAGGCAAATGCGTCGAGGGTCAGCGTTTTCATGGACGAACTCGAATGCAGCATCAGAAATGAGAGGACTACACCATGCTTGATATCGAGGGAGCACGGAGTCTGAGTAAGAACGACTCACGACATGATGGCGCACGGGTGCGTCTTGTCCGCTGCCAGTCAGATAGAGACGCAAGGCTTCGTAAGTGGTCAGACCGGGTGCGTCTGTAGAGCGTGTGTCATGCTCGTATACTGCCAAGTTTGGGGCCGCTTTCAGAGTGTACAACGGCGAGTGCGTGCGCAGTAGATCATCATGATATCCAAGTAGGCCGATCGCCCGTCGGTGCAAGCGTTGATCAAGTACAAGAGATACAAGAAAGGTCAGGTTGCAGGCAGATGAACGAATAGGCACAACGGAGAAGCATCAGACGAGAAGGCGACTGGGATGCTCAGAGGTTAATCAGCCAAGTACCAGCGGGGGCAGCTGCCAGGCTGGTAGAGTTCGAGTAGAAGTACTGCCATCGTCGTCCGAGACGTGTGGAAGTGGAAGTATCGGTACGAGGACAAGCTGCAGTCGAGAAGCGGGGTAGCAGCCTTTTGGACAGGCCCCGATGAGTAGGTGGCTTCAAAGTCGCGGGCACAACCAAACGAGTCCGAAGAGGGCGGGGAAGGTGCAGGTCGCGCGTGACATCTTCATGCATCTCCAGCTCCTGTGAGTGATGCAAACCGTTGCCGATCGAGCTTATGACGAGCATCGATACGTACCTCTTACCAAGGTAGCGAAGTGCGGCCGGCCGTATTCGAGAGGCGCTGGCAATGTTCAAAAATGCCCTGTGACAGCGCATCTATACTGTCAGAAAAGGCACTGTTCCTATGTTTCTCTCGTATGAAGGGTATACGGCATATTTGATAGTGGTGACGGATAGTGGTTGACAGGTGCTTGGGTGGTGATGGGGCCGGTGCTCGTCGCTGAATCGGGGGCGCGCTTTCCTTAGCGCGCTGCTTGCGTTCTTGACATCACCGGTCCAACTACACGACGAGAGGTTGCAGCGACTTTCATCAATCTAGTATCAAACAACGCGTGACGACGTCGAAAATACGCCCATCTATCTCACAACAACCTTCGATGCCAGCCAATGATGACCCTCCTGATCTTAATTCCAGCCCGAGTCCCTCCACCACCTGGAGCCGTTCGCCAGGCCCTGCCATCTCTTGACGGCGCAATGTCTCTTCTTGTCTTGCGACGTTTTACAGCTGGGCGCGGGGGAAACAGCTCGACTCGCATCTCATCTGTTTACCATCCTGCTAGATGACGAATTCTTTTAGTAACGGGCGTGATGCCACTTCAGCATAAGCTCAGCCGGGTCTTCTCTGCCAAGCCGAACACTTTCAGCCACCTGACGCAGCGCCAGTATCAGCCCAAGCCGCAAACGTTTGGGACAACCGCTCTGCCACAGCGTTCGAACTGACCGCTCAGCTATAGCGGTCTCTGTTAAGCGCCAAGTTGTATTGCCTGAGAATCGCCTTAGCAGGACGACGCCCAAGAACGGAACACAGCATTCCGAGCTCTTTGTCGCTTTGACTGTCTCACGACGTCAGTGAAGACCTGTTCGTTCACAGATCCGCAAGCAATCTTGAGTGGCGCATAGATGCTGCGCGTTATTACTAGTCTCATATCTTGCATTCTGTAGCTCTCTGGGCTTGTTTACGAAGATGCAGAGCTAAGTCCTAGCTTGAGCGCTGACATTCACCGTCAAGATGTTCTTCAGGCACTAAGGCAGCTAAATGGTGCATTGTTCGCCCCGGTACCCGTTACTGCGTGTTTGGAGTTAGCGCCCGCTGTTGTATAGTCCGGGATGGGATTTGTTTCCAGGCTCTCCAAACATTGTCAAACCTTTCGCTTCGCAAACTTGCTGCACGACCCGCTCTCTGACATGCTCAGTTTTGAAACCGACCCCGTTCTACCCAAAAGCGCTCGTTGCTCTTATGCAAGCAGCTCTAGAACGTCAGCAAACCCAAAGAGCGCATCGCGAAGAGCCTTTGTCTCTGGCTTCAGTTGTCTCGTGTCAGGGTTGCTCTAAACATTTTGGCTGTGAACTCCGATATCAACCGTGCCGGCGATCAGAAATTAAGCCGCATGACTGACAGTTTGAAAACGTTGCCAACATCAGGAGGAGCCACTGCAATCCACAATGGTGCGCGGCCCTGGGAACGTCCCGTTTGTTGTCATCGTGCAAACTCTATAATAGTCGTCGGATGCCCCAAGTTTCGAGGCTTCAACCGCATCTATTCAATCGGCATCAGTCTTTTGGTTTCCTTCTAGCAGCCTTGTAATACTTTCTTTAACTCCCACCGGCTGGGCTGCACTACATTCTCTAATCAACATTGCTGAGCAATTACATTCGTGTATTTCAATATTCAGTAATACGTTCTTTCAGAGCCAGACTCGACACCGAAACAACAGACTTCCCCGGCGGACACGACTCACGACTTCGATATACACGCACTCAATTTATTGACAGCCCACTCCCAACAACTGCAAATCACCACAACAAAAGCAAAATGCTTCACCACCAGCCTCAAATTCTCTCTCCGCTCCCGGAGATGGGCTCTCAGAGCCCCAACGCGAATGGCCTCCGTGCTCGCAAGATGTCTGCTGCAGGGAACCGTTCTTGGTCTGAAGAAGAGGTATGTATGGTGCTGAAAACTACGTTTATCTTTACTTACAATCTGTCAGGAGAACTACCTTCTTCAGACTCGTATGCAGAAGATGCCGTACAAGCACATTGCCGCTCACTTGAAGAAGACTGAACTTGCTTGCCGTCTTCACTACCATCAGCTGTCACACGGCAGTCACCGCCGCAGGCGCAATTTGTCGGTCTCTTCGACCAATTCTTTCGGCTCTGTTGCCCAGTCTGTGTGCTCGGTAGGAACTGATCAGGACGATTATTCTCAGTCTTCTCGCCACACTTCGCCAATGAGCTACAACGGAGCTTCCCATCACATGAGGTCAGCGTCAGCAGCCGCAGATTCAGGTCGCAGTCAGCACAAGATCTTGCTTCCCAAGCCTCGTACCCTTACACCTCAGGGATCGCCCGAGCCCCATAATGGACTCCGTATCAATACTGAGGTTGCCTACCAGCCACGCATCGTCGATACCGACCGACTCCGTGCCATCTACGAGGCTCGTCGCCAGCAGTTCTGGTCCACCGTCGCTGCTGACTACGGCGCTGATGTGTCTCCCGCCCAGCTCGAGGAGATTTGGCGCAGCAGTTCTAGCGCTGTTCGCCCACCAACTCCTGATGCATCTCCGGATGGCAGCATCATGCACAATCCTGTCCTCAAGTCGTCTGGCATTCCATACCTGTCGCCTGCTCACAGCGAGCCGAAGCACTACAGCCCCATGAGCACGAGTGCTGTCCCTGCTCCAGAGCGCATGCCATACATGCTTCCCATGCCCGTGCCATCTTCTGGACGCCCCCGAGCGGGTACTTGGAGCTCTGCGCCGAGGGACAACATGCCCATTGCCAGCCTCCTCACTGAGGACAAGAACCCTCGCCAGTTCTAGGATCATCTAGAACTAACAAATCTTTGAAACTTCTTACTCTCATTTACTCCTATTACATGTTCTCTTCTACCATGCGTTTGTCACTTGTTCTGTCTCTTGCAAACACGCGCAGGCGAGTCATAGTGGCGACCTCACGAATCCCCTTTGTTGGCTAGTTGCGTTCGTAACACGATCAAGGAAAGGCACGGCGTTCTTGATTAGCTTCAATTCACCTGAAATTCATATATACAATCTAAACATCACCGCTGCCTAAACTAGCATTTTCTACACGTGTCAACTCTTACTAACAGAGAACTGCCACGACACATTGCGTCCACGATGTCTTACCCGTCGTGTCATGATTTCCGCGTTGCGATTGCCGTTTTGTTGTTCCCGTAGTCGTGCCTTCCGTCGAGCTTTCCGTGTTGCACGTCCCTGTCGCGCCGACCGAGTGCTCCTAGCAAGCGGATCGCCTCTTTCAGGGTTCATCCTCACTACATCTTCGTCCTCTCCACCTGAACACATCAAGTTCACAAAAGCATTTACACAAGAGATGTTGACAGTTCTACGAACGGCCCCACATGATCGCCCCACCGGATGACCCCACGATCTGGCCACAGAGCCACATTCTCAAACCGGTACCCTAAGATTTCTACCTGCCCGTTTTGTACTAGCGATTGTTTTGTTCTCTACTCCATGAAACACTCTCGGCCTCAGGTTCAAGACTTTTCAGCACCACCACTCTTCACAGGTGCACAGTCGCCGTGAGGTTCACACG
Organism: Didymella arachidicola; assembly: GCA_016630955.3. NCBI lineage: Eukaryota > Fungi > Ascomycota > Dothideomycetes > Pleosporales > Didymellaceae > Didymella > Didymella arachidicola. Next base: position 1,410,561 of record CM049992.1, read on the forward strand.
AAGCGAATGCAACGGTCCTTTTGTCTCCACCGCTCGAGGTCGCGGAACAGCCTCCCGGTGTAGGACGCAATTTCAGGAGACCCGCAGCTCCAGCTGCATACCACCCACACCGTTGATGCACAGGCTGCAAACACGATCAGCAAAAGCAGTGTCAGCCCTGCCTTGGATGGGCCTGGAAAATGAAATCATATGACCACCATTATGCCGATACCGTCAACCTGATTCACGACCTTGTCTATCTCTCCGGCGTCGCATCTCCCGTCTGTACCACACCGTCGACCCATGTGGCCTGCCATGCAAACCTCATTTCCCATTGTTCATGCTTGCGGGTCAGCACGACACACCCTTGCTCTGTAAGCATCCAGCACCCTCGAGCGGCGGGCAGGCCCCATCCTCGTCTCAAGATTTGAGGGCGCTGCGTCTGGACATCTCCTGTCAGTCCCCACTGCATGAATGATCAGGCTTATCCTTGACTAATCGGCGCTTCCGTGCCCGAGAAGTCAGGCGACAGGGTTCGTTGCCTTGTCGCCTTACAGTGCTTCATGGTGGCCTGAAGATGCTATCCAGGTATCTGGAAGGAGTGACGTTGGAGAAGTACGGGCAGTAAAATGAGCAACACCAGATTGCTGGATCCGAAAGGATTGCTGGAGGGGACTACCGCATGCAAGTAGATCCGCAGGGAAGTCTGCTCGCCTTCCATGCGCCTTCCAGAAGGATCCAATGTTTACTGGCGGTACGCAAGGACGGAGTGACTTCTGTGTTGGCAAGCCTCCTTTCTTTCTTTTGGGAGAGCCTTTGAAAATCCGCAGTGGAAATCCGGATCGAATCCCAGAGCTCCACCGACCAACCGCCTCACATCTTGGAGTCATACGATCGACTACATGCGGTACTTTCACCGAGAACGAGATATGGTCCTCTCCGGATCTTGCTGGGCCGCAGCGGACTTCGAGGCCCCTGTCTGTGTGCCACTTTCCTCGATGCTTGTGATCAGCTCCTGGAGATCTTCGGCTGAAGCGCCATCTCGACCGCCGTACTCTGCATCAAGGCGTTGCATGAGCTCTTCGCCCGGAAGTAGGATACTCCTGTCGATCGCCAATGGTAAGCCACGATGCCGACCTCGAACCATGACAAACAACATCACTACTTTGCTCAAGCTTGCAAATGAGCCGCTGAGACTGTAATCTTCGCCTGGAACACCGGTGGACAGACCCACTGTGCCATATGCTGATGTGACTTCGAAAAGAACTGAGAATGAGTCGAAGCCTGGATCTTTCCTCAGGATGTGGCCTCGCTCGATGATTGAGACAAGGAAAAAAGCAAGGAACTGGAACCAGATGTCGTAGGCCAGTTGTTTCTGCAAGTGTGACGCGATGCCAGCAGCACTGTCGCCACCTTCTTCTAATCCAATCGATCGCTCCTCGTAAGTGTTCGTCTTTCGGAGCGTCATCACCAGTGGGTAGCTGGAGATGTACATGATGACGAGATAGGCTACCAAACATGCAGGTGCCAGGGAACTGAAAGCAATGATATACGCTCCTGACGTTCGAAGTCCAGTGGCCTGGAAGAGACCGTCAAGGATCCTCGTCCCAGTAGGCAAAGCTTCAATGTCCGGCATGCCAATGTTCAGGATCTCGAAGCAGAGCCAAGCTGTGATATCGATGGTTATCTGTATTGCCAACAAGTACCAGGTCTGCCTGCTCGGAAACAAGTAGATGAAGCATCGTCGAGGATGTTGCAGTAAGAACTGCAATGTGTTCTGCAATCGAGAGCCTTTGGGTACACATTTCTTCATGAGCCAGATTGTGAACCTTAGAAAGATAGGGAATTGCGTTTGTCCAACTAATGCCAACGCACCAGCGATGATGAGGATATAGGGCATGCCACTAAATGGTATGAAGTTGGCATTCAACACATTCAAACCGCCGTTCGCGAATTCAGTGGCTGTCGAGAAGAATGCCCACCATCCTAGGTTCAGACCGCCTGGCTGCGCTTCTTTCAAGATATCTCTTGTCTTGGTACGATATGCGTATGGCACCAAGAAGACAGTGCCAAGTGTGTACCAGAACAGCTGATAGCCGATCAAGATATACAACAAAGCTTGCAAGGCACGATACTCCACCCCACCCAACTCCAATCGGTCATGCTCACTGAGCTCCAGAAAGCGTCCTTTGGAATCCAGGCGTGGCTTAAAAGAGACGTAGTCGTGCTGCTCAGGTTTCAACTCGCTCGTCACACTATCAAACACACGCGCGAAGAAGTTCCTCGCCAACTTCGTCTCCCACGGCGTTGGCACAAACCCAAATCCGGTCTGGTGATGGAACGTCCTCCTCTTACTCAACCGCTGGATTTTCACTGCCCTCTCTTTGCCTCCATTTGCATGGTTTGTCCCGCGGCCAGCGACCTGGCGTTGGCGCAGACTGTTGGCACTACTGCTGCCCTCGCCGCTGTTTTCGGTGTGCCGATTGTGCTCGATATCTTGCACAAGACGCTGCATAGTGCGCGAATGCTTGACTACTTCAGACATGCGCTTGCGGAACATGGATTGGCGGATTAGAACGACGACCATTGAAACGAAGGGGATATTTCCGATTATCAGCAGGATGCAGAGGACGGCTTGTTGGAAGCCAGAGAGGTCGCCTAGGTCGACGGGATTGAGGCCTGCGTTCGTCAGCACTGAGACTTTGCTTGCGTTTACTACAATGCGGTCTGCTGTCTGTATCATAGGACTATGCGCCTGCAGGTACCTCGATGCGCAGGCATGCAGATGACTTGCAGAGCTTCCAAAAAGGTGAAAACGGCGTACCTGTTGTCGTCATGGCACTGCACGTAAGGAACAGCGCGTCCATGTAGCTCAAATGCGAGTCCTTGTACTCTTTCGGTCCATTCTTCACGCCCTCGCCATACAATATGACGGACGAAATGGCAATGACAACAACGAAGTAGAGCATATGCGCTCGGTAGAAGTTGAGCGTGAGAAATTCATCTTTCAGGTATCTGAAGAAGTAGTTCCTGGCTTCCCGCGGATTCTGCTGCAGCTCTTCGACAGGATCTGGCATTGCACGTCGCCAGAGGCGTCTGGAGTCGCAAAGGCAATTGCGATGTATATGATGGGTGTTCCGATGTCATGTTCTTGGGTTCTGCAAGCCTTCCGACTTGTTGTATTCGCTTGCTGCCCAGTGATGCTAGGAAGTCCGAAAGAGGGCAGTGCTGTTGCCAATGCTGTCGACGTCACGGCATGATGTCATCTCGTGAATAATACACGCACCAAGACGCGTGCTGCTGCAAAGGCCATCAATCACGATGCCCAGGTCCCAGGCTCTTTCAATTGGATCTATGACTCCACGCCTGTATGCGACGCTTACAGAGATGCGATATGATGGCGTCGACACGTGATGAGAGCGACGGGGCCGCGCGCACTCTCGGACGAGGCGCCGGCAAGTATGATCTAAAGGCAGCGACACTGAGGAAAGCTGAGGGCTAACAGCGTTATAGTGACCAAGCGCTTTCTCCGTCACTTCGTTGAGGCGCGGTTGGTCTACCTAGCGGTCGTACAACGTTGCGGCCTCAGCCTCATAGTCCTCTGCACATGCAACTATCGTCCTGTCGCACGTCGTCCGCGCACTTACGGTCTTTGGACGTAAGCTGCTTTCTCATTTGCATTCGCAAAGAAGCTCAACGAGTGGGAAATTCGAAAGCGAAGAAGATCGTGGGCTTGGATGGCTGCGTACACCAGAGCGCAATGGAGCACTACCTCTTGTGGCAGAAGCCTAAAGGAATGCGTTGCGATGTCATTCTTTCTCGACTTCGACCGCGAGCTGAAGGTTCCAAAGAAAGCCTATCAAGAGTGGTTGGCCCCTAAAAGGCATTAAATTAGAGGCCGCTCTTTATCTGGATCGCTGCGGCTCCCAAAATCTCGAGCTGCAGAGCATAGCAAGAGCATCTAAACGTCTTTGCTCAAGGAGCATACATGCTTTTGAGCTGAATCTTTGGTTTCGAGACCTCTTGCGACCGAACTATGGCGTTCGTATCGAATTGCACCGGTCGCAGTAGCCAGTTGACGACCTACTACGGACCGGTCGGAGAGAAAAGACAGCTACTCAGCCAGAGCGGCGAGATCTCTGTTCTCTCTACGAACAGGGTCCATCTCACCCACTTCCGCATTCGGCATTGGAGGCCTAGAAATACTTCTGCTTCCGGAATCACCATGGCGCGGGATTAGCAGAAGCTAGCCAAGAACTATTCACGTTCTGGACTGGCAGCGCCGCCTCTAGCCCAATCTGTCGACGCCTCCCATCCTAAGTCTGGTGGCTTCGAGCTTAAGAGCTGGACAACACGCCAGACTCAGACAGACACTTCCTTGTGCCGATAAACACGTATGGCGGCTTGCCGACTCCTGACGTGATTGGGGAGTTGTAAGCCACATCGATATCTTTGGGCACCGATCGCCTCGCGAAGCGAACCTAAGTATGAGCTGTTCCTGGCATAAACCCGCATCCCCTCGAATCAGACACAGGTCAGAGTTGCTATCAGTTTTGGGACGTGCGGCTCACAAAGGTCGGGGGCCCAGCCAGCAATGGTGCGGCTGACAACAGCGCCCGCCCCGAGCCCTGACTTAGCATAGTTTGCAGAGTAGAATCGGTGGCCCTCGTTCACATTGCTACGCTCGATATAAGGTACGAGCCCGTCCATTAATCTAGTGGGGTGACCCACATCTTTACTTCCTACAATATGTTCCGTGAATTATTTCGCAGCCACCGCCGTTCCGGTTCATATGGAAATGTCTACACAAAGGTACAAGCAGACGCTGAGGCAACCAGCAGCGTTTTGGAGAAGAAGCTTGGAGAAGTGACAGGCGAGGTTGCGGGCGTACTGCAAGGGAAGCTGAGCTCCGAGGCGGAATTCCTGCCATGGAAGTCGCACATGCTCGGAGTAAGTCCCGTCTCCTCAGGGCTCATTAGACATAGCTGCTGACTCGCACTTAGTTGATCATGAAGCACAACCAGGATCTGGAAGCCTTCGTAAACAATGCCAAGCGAGACGCCATGCGAATCTGCGAAGGTCTCTCCAAGTCAGATCGAGCCGAGGCCGCAGACCGCTACAAGATCTGGCACGATTACGCCATTGCTGCAGTCACTGCCATTGTTGTCTTCCTGCAGAAGTCGATCATCGCCATCATCGATCAAAGGAAAGCCGCTGTCGCTGGTGCCGGCACATCAGATGCAAATCTCCGTTTGGCAATCAAGGAGTGGGAGTCAGACGCCATGTCTGCGGTTAGGAACGCATATCACAAGGCTGATGCCATCTTTGGACGAAGGTTATGAGCACCAGGATTTCGATTTGCATAGGACTGGAGTCGTAAAGATATGTATTGATGAATCATGATATACCCCTTTCTATACGCAACGTTCTGAACACTACTACATCAGCGCTCACTATTGCATCTTGAAGTCAGGAGGCCCATCCTCTGAGATCCGGCACCTCGATTCCATCCCCTCATCCCATGACCGTATCTACATCTTCACCTTTCTCTCCACGGCCCTGTTCTGTATGCCTAGACATAGAGCATATATTCATACACCTATGTATCGAAGTCTTCGGGGAGCCTGCATCAAAATCCCCTTTTCAGCATACGCAGTCGATCCTACTCACATCTCGCTCCAACGCCTCTCCGCCTGACGTCGACTCTCCAATCCTTCCCGACTTCCTCATCACGATACACCCAACCTGCCAGTTCCATCATGACCTTTTGCATAACCGAGACGACTTAGTCTCGAGCGTACGCATACTCTGGAGACGGGTTGTAGTTGAAAACAGCGAGATCTTGGAAGCGTTGCATAAGGCGTTAATGGGAGTTTGGCGCCGTGGTGCTGGTATCTGGCTCTGCGCTGAAGGACTTGTGTCTTAGCACCGGGTGGGTGAGGTAGGTGGGTAGCCATGTCATGGTAGCGGTATTGTAGCGCAGCTGTCGTTGGTTTTGCGTTCGTAGGTAGAGCGGATATCGAGGGCGATGTCCGAAGCGATAGAAGCGGTAGCGTCAAGGTGGAAATTGCACGTGAGCTTCCCGAAGTGCTGCTTGCAGGCTATCCTCATTTATTACAGGAGACATCTATACCAAACCTTCCAGACCTCTTTGCGCTGCTTCCCAACACCGTCGTATCGCTCATCTGCGATCAAAGGCGCAGCTCCCACGCTGAACCACAGCATTAACATCGCCGGCCCCTGCGCCTCCATCACCCCTGCGCTCCCCCCCGATCAAAACCCATGTTATACACATGCGCAACTATCCCAAACCCCCTCCTCTCCGCACCCCCCCCCCCCCCCCCCCCCCCCCAAAACCACACCCCTCTCACCAACCCATCCCCTTGTACTCGCACCCCTAGATCGTCACCAGCCATCAAAGTCTCGATTCCCAAACCATGGCGAGAGATAAGTCGCATTATTTGGCCCAGAACGAGGGGTCCGCAGACGAGTTGGGATGTGCGCGTGAGATTGAGGGTGTCTTGGGTGGGGAGGTGCTGGAGTACGATACAGTGTGCAAGACAGAAGGGCAGGATAGGAGGGGGGAAGGGTGGATATTTGGGAGATTGGGGTGTGTGCGCGAGGAGGGAGTCTTGGAGTTTGAGGACGCTGTCTGCTGGGGATGAGGATGGACTGTGGATGTGGTTAGAATACAGTCTCTTGTTTCTCTCTCTCTCAGCACATCTGCTGCCACATCTCCAACCACTCCCACTCCCACTCCCACTCCCACTTACAACAACCCACAGCCAAACATGCAGTAGCAATCCCACTCACGCATCGTGCGCAAACCCCGCCGTCGACAGCGATCCTCGATTCCTCGTCAATGTTGTAGACATAGAACAGAAAAACAAGACCTGGCTCTCACGTTATCAATAGTACCATCTACACCAGACAACCAGTCCCAAAGGCCTGACTCGGCTGGCATCCCGCCGCTTTGGTATGGCTGCCTTCTCTATCGAAAAAACCTCGGTTTAGGCGCTTGCGATCTTGAATGCTTCGCGGTGAGGTATGCTGTGGTCGACGATGGGGTTCTGGATAGATTGGTGGTGTTGTTTCTTCGTCCGCGCACAATCGCAGGGCGGATTAGCTGAGCTGGCTGGTCATTTGTGGGTTGGTTTGTGTGGGCCGTATGGTATGCTTGCAAACAAGAGTGTATATTGCATTTTGGATCGACTATCAGGTCGAGTCATACTGCTGCACCATCACCGCAGAAGTCTACGGAATACCGCCATCAACAAGTGTGGCTACTGCACAGGGAGCCCCCTCACCATGCTCTCTCATCTCTTCATCTCACCGCCTACACTCGTCTTGATTTGCGCACCAAAGGTTACTGAGCATTCCCTGGTGCAAGCCAAACGGGGACCGCTGGCTGCCTTCTCTGCAGCCCGTCCAGTCGTAGTCACAGCAATATATCTCAGCCAGAAACACAGTGTCGAAAGCGGTCGCTTGTGCTGAGAAATCCGTCTTGATTAGACCCTACGTCAGTTTCTCCCTTCCTACATATCACACCACCTAACATCCTGCCATCGCCAGGTATTCAAAAAGCCGCTAAGCCGTGAAACACCGCAGGAACTCAGAACCACGAGGTCCATAGCGAGTAGGACGAGAGAAAGTCTCTGTATCCGCTAGGGGGCCATAATCTGCGGTAGTTACTATGCTCATCAGCCGTATACTTACATTCCTTGTCAAAAGTGCTCTGGAATCAAGATGGAGAACGAGATATATGAAATTGAATATAGGTATGTTGAAATGCTTTTAGCCCAGCAGCCACTAAGATCTGCCGAGCTGAATCTGAAAAACTTTTGTTGTGTACAGAGCAGAGGCTCTGTTCGTGTCGCATGGGGTTTTGTCGCGTTGGGAATTGATATGGTGCTGTTGAATGCTGTGTTGGATCGGGGTGGTGGGGGAAGAAAGGGTTGGTCATGAGACAGTGCATGTTGAGAGGCACGTGCGGCGATGTCGAATCGAAGAAGGTGTTTGTTCAGCGCGCTCAGGGCGCAGTGTGTGTTCAGTGCTTGAGAACTGCCTACTGTCGAGGTAAGCTGCGGCTCTGGGAAACGCTCAAGACAACATGCCACAGAAGAAAGAAACAGTAAGCCCATGTCAACAGAACCTACGAGTGCGCGTCATGGAACTCGTCCTCCTCATGTGTTTCGCTATCCTGTCGTCGCAGTTTGTCGTCCCGTGTTGGCTCAGGCGCTGGGTTTGAGCGCAGAAGCTTGCTCGGTGGGTTGACCTCGTTTGTCTTGCCTTGCGCCGGCTGGCTCTGCGCGGGTGGTTGGGCGTATGCTGAGTCTCCTTCAGGACGGTATGGGCTGTAGCTGATGGGCTCGTGGCCGTCGCTCGGTCTCGTCTCGGGTGTTGTCTGATTGAGATCTACGCTAGCAAGCTGTTGCTGCACCTGCTGCACCTGTGGTTCCTGCTTAGCATGCTGTTGCGGTTCCTGATGAGTTGGGAGTTGTTGTTGGCCCTCCTGCTGCGCAAGTATTGCTTGCTGCTCCGGCTGTGCCAATGACGCACCATTTGCTGCTTGTACGGGCGGCTGTTCTCGAGTTTGTTGTCGAGAGAGGCTCTCACCCCGTTGAGGGATGCTGAACTGCTTCTCTGGCTTCTGCCCCGGTAGCACGGCGTGGATTTGTAGGATCTGCTTCACCTGCTCCTCTGGCGTTTTTCCATCACTGTACACGTTAGTCACAAGCGAAGGATAGGTATGCGAGCACTGACATCTTCGCGTTGATGACCCAATCGAGGTCTTCTTCGCCCTCATCGGGCCCGCCAGGGCCAGCTTTAGTGGCTCGGAAGAGCTGGGGGTGCCAATCGATGTTATCGTTATTCCGCGCCGCGGTTTCTGCCCTTTGCCTGTCTTCGATCTTCGCCTTTGCTGCTGTGGCTGTCTCCTGGTCCTTGCGCTTGACGGCCTCTGTGACATCCTGCCACAGTCTCTGCGACTCGCGCTCGTCCTGTTCCTCAAGGGGGCGTGCTTTCGGTGGGGTGTGCCGTGTCTTTGCTGCGTCGAAGAAGAGCTCCTTCTTGCCGGTCTAACGAACTTTAGTAAAGCTTCGATTGCGATGTCTGGAGTGTGTCTCACTGTCAAGTCCTTGATGTACATATCCTCATTCCACGATCCGGACAGCTCGAACAAGTTCTTGCCGTTCTTGTCTCTGATGTATCCCCCGATAGCGTTGTAAGCGCCGCTGAAGTAGCCCTTGGTCTTGAACTCGACATCAGCCACCATGCCAGTCTCGGGGCATTTTACGTAGGCGTGATCGCCGAGCTCGTACTTCATCGTGCCGAACAAGATCCCGCGCACGTAGATGTTGGGCTGTGTGATGAAGCTTTCCAAAGTCAGTCACTGCCAAGCATGTCGCGTTGTTCGACCTACAATCGCTCTCCGGTGTTCAAGAACCTCAGGACCGCAATGCCCTCCATCAAACTTGCAGCCGAGTTGCCAAGGAACTTGCTCCTCGGCTTCAGTGTGCCGTCGATCCGAATGTGATGCTCGGGCGCCATGAAGAAGTAGCTGGACTTGGGCGGGTGGTGCGAAGTCTGCTCGGAGATGTAGTAGCCCTTGGTGCCGTCTGGGTAGTCCCAGTAGCCAGTGAAGATCTCGCCCAGGATTGGGTTCAGTGGTTTCTTCACACCTCTGCCTCACATCAGTCAATGTCTTCGGGTGTGTTCAAGTGTGGAGTCGCGTACGGGGGCTTGATGTGCCATCCACTGAGGTAGAACTTGGTCACTGCGACGAAGCGCTCGACGGGGTCCTCGATCTTGGTGAGAGGGAGGAGCGTCTCGGGGTGGGCCATGAAGCTGTTGGTCGGTCAGCGTCAGGATGATCGCGGATATTCCGGAAGTACTTCTCTCACTTTGTAATACGCTCCAGCATCGATCGCGGCTCGAGGATGAAGGTCGGCAGGGTGACTCGGCTCAGGTCGGCTCCTGGGCGCAGCTGGGAGATGATGTGCGAGAGCACTGTGAAGCAGTCCTATGTCAGCCAGCCGTTCTCTCGAGTCCGAAGCTCCTCTGGTGCCTGGAGACGTACTGCTGCCCTGCTCCGCGTCGACGACCGTCTCATCCTCCTTTGTGACCTCCTCGCCGTGGTCCCGCGGACCGTCTAGGGAAGACCGCGCGCTGCCTGTATGAAATCGAAAATGGGAGGTTAGCTGAGATCCCTTCCCGCGAACAGACCCTGAAGATCCGTACAGCCCTTCGCAGGCAATGACGCACCTGTCAGCGAGTTCTTGCGCCGGTGGACTCCAGGAAGATGCGGCATGGCGGCGGAATGGTCGTATGCAGGTTCAAGAAGAGATTATGCTGTTTGGGGATCTGTATGGCAGAGCAGGCCGAGTGCCGGGTAGACACAGGTACGAAGAAGCCCTGCAGCAGTGACGCGATCCAGAGTGCGGGAGTGAGCTGCGCGCCTCCAATGACGATGGCGACCAAGGACCCCGCAATGGCGTCTGACAGTGACAACAGCAGCGGCAACGACAAACAACAAGCGAGCACGTCAGGGCGACATTGATGAGAATAAGAGGCACTGCACGCTTGCAAGCAGGATCTGGAAGTGCAGGCTTCTCCGGTACCTTGAGGTCAGCTATTGATCAACGCTGCCCGGCTTGGGGCGGCGCACGTGGAGACTGGCAAGGTTGCTGCCCCGCGCGTGCCGGGCGTACCAACAGCTTGCTTCCCTGTGACGATGCTCGGAACAGGCACGCTTCCATGCCGAGAGGACTGATGATGGGATTCACCACACATGTGCATGCGGATTGTCATTCAAGTATGGGCTATGCAAGCTGCCGCACCCTCTGGATCTGCTCGTCGTCCTGCCAGTTGCTCTTGATGACGGTGACGCCGGCCTCGGCGTACCCCTGGTAGACGTCGTCCAGCGCACTGGGGTCGACGGGCTTGGTGGCCTCGCCGATGACCCATGTCTTGAAGCCATTCTTCTGCGCATCGAGCGCCGTGAACCGCACGCAGTAGTCAGCCGCCAGACCCGCGACGAACACGTCCGTGATGCCCGCCTGCTTCAGCGTGTCGGCCAGGTCGCTCTGCGAACACGGGCTGGGGAACGGGTCTGCAAACGCCGAGTACATCTCCACGCGCTTGTCCATGCCCTTCTTCACAATCTTGTCGAACTTGCTCGCATCCAGCTCGGGCAACAGCGCGGCGCCCTGGCTGTCCTGCACGCAGTGGTCGGGCCAGAGCTGTGTCTCCTGTGTCTCAGTTGGGTTCAGCGGGTTCTTGATGGTGGCCTTTGACACGAACGGCTTGTTGTCGGGCGCATCGTGGTTGGAGGCGAACGAGATGTGGTCGGTTGGGTGCCAGTCCTGCGTTGCGACGCGCAGGGCGAAGGGCAGGCTGAGCAGCTCGTTGATGGCCGGCACGATATCGCGCCCGCCCGCAACTGCGAGCGCACCGTTCTGCCAATCAGCACCACGCCACCAGGCTCCTGGATTGTACTCACTGGGGGACAAAAGTCTTCCTGCACGTCTACAGCGACGAACGCGGGCTTGAACGGCATGTTGCAGTGCTGGCTGTGTGGAGGGTGAGTGGGCGGTGGTTGTGGTGTCCATGGCAGCGGCATCAGTGCAAGCAACAGGGGAAGTGGTTAGCACACATCAAAACATCACCCGCACGTCTAGATAGGGTCCAGTGAAGGCAGCAGGCTCTCGCCCATGGTTGCCGGTACACAATCGGACCAGGCACGCGGCTGAGGAAGAGCTTCCAGCTAGCTCTGGGGACCTGGGGGTGCAGCCCAGCGCGCGCGCAATCAGATCATAGCTGTGATGACTAAGGCGCTAGTCGTGGTCTGACCCGTGCGGCGTGCCTTCACACTTGCACTTTGAACGTCACTCCATCGCCCACCAAGCTCGCCCGCCCGCCCACCTCTCCACTCCACCCAATTGCTTGCGCCATGTTCCTCCAGCGCTCTGCCTTTGCCGCCGCAAGGCGCGCGGCCCCCGCCGCCATCGCCCGCCGCACCTTCACCACCACGTTTGTGCGCCGTAAGGGACCCCCAGGACCTTGACCACGGCCACCCATTGACTCTTGCGCAGGCGACGCGAAGCCCGAGGCCACCCACGAGAAGGAGGCCGGCCACTCCGCCAACGCCCCCAGCGTCCTCGAGGGCTACAAGAAGCTCGACTGTACGTGCGCCAGCTTTTTCGCGGACCCATGTCACGCGAAAGACGAATGCAGTCGATGCTGACAACCGCAGCGATCAAGTCCATGGACGACCTCCTGCCCGAGGGTGCTAAGCCCGGTACCGTCCCCACCGACGCCGAGCAGTCGACCGGTCTTGAGCGTCTCGAAATCCTCGGAAAGATGCAGGGCATCGATATCTTCGACATGAGGCCCCTCGATGCCAGCCGTCTTGGTACTTGTGCCCGCCCTTTACAGCGAAGACAGCATATTGATGATTTCAGGCACCCCCGAGGACCCCATCGTCGTCAACTCTGCCGGTAACGAGCAGTACGTCGGTTGCACCGGCTACCCCGTCGACTCGCACGGCGTCCTGTGGATCACCGTATGACACCAGTATCTATCACATGGTCGAATGCTAACCTTACCAGCTCACCCGCGAGGAGCCCCAGTCTCGCTGCATGGAGTGCGGCTCCACCTACAAGATGCACTACGTCGGCCCCGCCGAGGACCCCCACTCGCACGACCACGGCCACGACCACCACGGTGTGTCTGATACTGACCCTCCAACAGCTCGTATACTGACGATGAACAGAGAATCCCTACCCCAGGCCGAAGAACATGGCCGACTTCCTCAAGCCCGAGTACCTACACGTCTAAACTCGACATATCCGGAATCGATAGAATTGGTCTTGTATCTATACGGTCCATGTAGCATAGCTGGTATTGGTTCAGACCCAGACGCGAAAGTTTACTTTGTCTCAATGTTTTGCACATACTACCACACACGACGTGACCCCAACTCCCCGATCCCAATCCACCCCCCTAAACCAAAAGAAGTCACTCTTATTTCCAACTCCCACTATTCCCCCACAACCCAATATCTAAATACACCCAGACTCCATTAAACATGCCATATGACACTTCCTCCACTTCCTCAAATCACCCACCATCCTCACCCGCACCGCCCTAATCTCTCATAGCCGCAGACTCGGCGCGTTTGTCATGTCGCGTAGTTTTGCACCGCCGCGGCTACTAACCGCGCACATGAATTGTGGTGGGAGGAGGAGAGAAGAGAAGAGAAGGAGGGGGGGGAGCGGGGGAGCGGGGGCAGATGAAGGTTGTGTCATAGCTACGCAGGCCTGTGCGTTATGTGTTGAGCACTGGGGGATGGGATTGGGACGAGGAGGATAGGGGAGTGGCGGAGAGTCGTAGTCAGGGCCGGTTGGAGTGTTGTAACATGCCGTGCGCCGGCGTTGTACGCCGACTCTGTTGATCGCTGCATGGGTGTGCGCTTCTGCAATTGGTGTTGGAGCTCGAGGCCGGTGGAAATGTCAAGGGTGCTTGGTCTGCAATTCTTGACTACAATACAGCCTCTACGATCCCTTGAGCGCCATCGTGCCCAGGATCACGGCTTCAATGTCACTCCTGTCATCCTTAGCGCCATTGACACCCTTTGCGCCCTTCTTCCCCCCCTTCGCGCAGACGATCTTGTATGTCTTCTTGATCCTGTGGATGTCTGCTGCGTGACCTAGTTCGCTCCCGTCCTGGGACACATCTACACTCGTGCCCTCGACAGCGGAGCCTAGATGCTGGCTTACGCTCTCTTGTGTGATGCTGCTGTCGACGCTGCCGTCTGCCTTGATGGGCAGCTTGACTGCGATCAGGGTTGTGGTTTTGTCGGTTAGACCGAAGGTTTTGTAGGATTCGCCGATGTTGTTGTTGGGTGAGAGGCGGAAGACGAGCTCGGAGTGGGGTGTGCGGGTTTTGTGTGTGGAGTTGAGGAAGGCGTGGAGGGCGAGGAAGGTTGCTGTTAGGAGGTGCTGTGGGGAGAGGATCTGGGGGGTGTTAGTTAGGGTGGGTTGTGAGTATGCGTGCGCGGAAGATGTGAGCGAGGTTGAGAAAGTGGAAGATACTGAGAAGAGCAACGCAATGAGATCTTGAGACGCTGGAGGGGGGTCGGGAGATGTTCTTCGCATGGAACGTAGACGTGGCCTTTGTGACATGCGCACTGCGTCCTCTGCTTTGAAAGGTGTTGTTCGGCGCTCACATTGGCACCGCTCTTGATGCGGTGCAGGCGGCTGGGTTTGGAGCCATGGCATAACCTCCATTTCACGCAGTCGCTCGTTTCAGAATACGAAAGTCGGTATCGTTATTGGAGAGTATTCGCCAAAGACGCTGCGAACTTTGAGCATCGTGAGACGGATAGACACGCTCTCTATCGAGAGGATTGCCCCATACGGTCCACGATGTCGAGATGTGAAGCACATAATTGAATATGCATAGGCCAGGCTGTGGAGTCTGCATGGGCAAAAGAACAACACGCATGCCAAGTCTGCAGACTGTCGATAGTCTGCCCGTACGCGTGACATGTGCGTGACGATCATGATGCCTGTTCAGCTACAAATCATAGCAGTCAAAGACATAGCTTAAGATGATCAACAGCGTGGTCTCCTGGTCGAGCGCTAATGGAACCCAAGCATCCGGATCGTCATTGATGCCAAGCCCATCCTCATCTGATAGTAGTCATCAGGGAGAAAAAGCAAGGAATGCTAGATCAGCGCCACAGCCGCGTGCAAGATTAACGTGCCATCCCGACGTGCCAATATGTCGATCTTACGAGTTGTGGACATGCGTTGTGGCGCCGTTGGTGAAGCTGAACGTTGATTGAATGCTCGGGCTCGGGCAATAGACTTCAAAGTTTGGACCCGGGGCTGACCGGAGAGACGATGCACACGACTCGGGAAACGGGGCTGTAGCTGACAAAGTCGAATTGCAAAGCCAAAGCATCGAGACTGGAATTGATGAGGTCGTCTGACGAGACGTGCGTTCGTAAAAGAAAGCAATGAGATCGACGAGGGCAGGGGTCGAAGTAGGGCAAAAGTGGGGACTGCACTCACCATGGCAGCATCGAGGAATGCATAGTCGAACTCCGGGTTAGCGGCTAGCAATTGACTGCGGAGGAAGTGGGTGTTGCTGACGTCCTGGAACAACGCAACCTGCACGGGGTAGGCCTCGTAGTGCGGCAGGGTGAAGGTCCGTACCGCAGCCATGGTGTGATTACTCGTTCGATGTGGTCCAGTCCAAAACTAACTCTTTTCAAACGTCGCTGGCAGGCTGAGTTGAGGGGTTTCCTTGGAATTGCAATATTGTCAACAACAATGCTCAGGTCTGAGGTGAATAGGTGCCGAGGTGCACCACGAACCACAAAGCAGCGGCGATCGGATCAGGGTTTGCTGGAGTTGGGGTGGGAGTCTGCATCGCACTCGCTGCTTTGGGAGAGAGCGGGGGGTGCATTTGGAGCCGAGGACGCGATTTGGGCGGCTTGGCGAGGGGGCTAGTCTGGCAACGGTAGCGGAGAGGGCTGCCGGTGGTGCGTGCAGCGAATCAACGAGCCGAGGGTCATGAGTGAACGGACGGCGATCAGGTGCTCAATGGGGGCAAGTCGAACGCTGGTCGGTGCAGCAGGGAAGCAAAGGCTGGGTCGTGACAACTCTAGCTCGAGGCGCGTTAGCGGTCCAGCGTTGAGATGAAGCGTGGGCCAGAAGTAAGTGGCGCATGGACTTGACTGCGATGGCGGGCGTTGATCCGCGTCCCCTTCGCCGAGCAACTCAATTCTCGCTGTGGACAGCGAGCAAAGCCATAACAATCGCTTTTGTTGCCTGTGAGGGACGCCGCACTGGAGAGTATCGAAGGCAAGAGCCAGCCATGAGGTATATCAATTGACGCAGCAGACACCGAGACACGGGCCAGTCAGCATCGCTTGCTCGCGCGTGAGGCGCAACTCGGAAGATACCGCACTCGCATCCATCATGGCATCCGGCACGAAGCGCATGTCCGACGACGACGCGGGGCTTGCCAACACCAGCAAGATCCAGCGCATCGAGCACGGCGGCCATGGCGTCTCTCCGTGCCAGCAGGCGCAGCAGGCGCATCAGGCCAGCGTGAGCCCGCACCAGCGGCTGCACGCCAACAGCCACGACTTCTCTGGCAGCGTCAAGCGCAAGCTCGCAGACTCGAAGCGGACGAGACAGGCGTGCGACAGATGCAAGGTAAGAAATCCCATTTTTGTAGGCCCGTCGTCTGCGCCAGGCGGTGCTGGGTGCGCGCAATGCCTCGGGTCCTGCGCTGTGTGTGTTTTGCGCAGTGCTTGCCACGACGCTCCCTCGACACGCGCCGACCGAGGCTCAGGCCCACCGCGACGGGCGCACTGCAGCACTGCAGCGCTGCGGCACTGCGGCACTGCGGCATCCCAGCACCTCCACACCTTTGCACCTGGCGCAGTACCGCTCACTGACCGTGTCAGATCCGCAAGATCCGCTGCGACGGCCGCCCCGAGGGCTGCACGCCCTGCGAGCAGAACCGCACGCAATGCCGCACCACCGATCGCATCACGGGCAAGGCCACGGTGCGAGGCCACGCCGAAGCCATGGAGACGGAGAACAGCTACCTGCGCGCCCACATCGCCGACTTGCAGGCCCAGCTGAAGCAGATGGGTGCTGAACCACGACCGCCGCCTGCCTACGGGAGCATGCTCTGGCCTACCCCAGCCTCTACCGCCGCCGATGCCCAGGACTGGAGCGCCCAGCGGTGCCCGAGTGCCTCTCCCATGCCTGCCTATACACCTCCGGGCGACAAGGCCAGCTTCACCTCGCTGCCCCAGTTCAAGAACGGCTCCATCGGCGACAACTACCTGGGCGTCGCCTCGGGCGACTCGCTGCTCAGTCACATAAGAGGCACTTCGCTCTCGGTCTTTGGCACTGAGATCGACATCACCGACTTTGTCGAGGAGGACTTCGAGTACGATAGCTCGCCCATGTCGTACCAGACGCTGGTCAAAGTCACCATGCACAGCCAGCACGTCAACCCCGTGCAATTGCCCGAGTATGACACACTCAAGGAGTGGGCCACCTGGTATCTGCGCTCGCTGAATCCCTACACCATGCTCGTGCACAAGCCGGCTTTCATGGAGCTCATATGGCGGTTCGGCAAGGACCCCAGCTTCACGCCGACCGCACCTGAGCAAGTCATGGTCCACATGATGCTCGCCACCATCAAATACCAGATCGCGGCGCGTAACAGCCAGCAGACCTCATTGATGGACGAGTCACATGCCCACTACATGTATGCCTGCAGCTTCTACAAGCAGCTTGTTCTTGGGCAACACGAGCTCGCCGACATCCAGGCCTTGGCCATGATATGCCATCACTTACGTAACTTCCCCAAACCCGGTGCTGCATGGATCATGACGTCTCTCACATATCTCTTTGCGCTAGAGCTGGGCCTGCATCGATCGGTGAAGAACTGGGACTCGGTGTCCGGCAAGAAATTCACCGAGCTGGACATTGAGATGCGCAAGCGCATATTCTGGACCATAAATGCGCTGCAGATAAACTTGGCCGGCAAGCTTGGTCGGCCGATGCCAATCAGTAACGACGATATCGACGTCGAATTTCCAGAGCCTATGAATGACTGTCTGCCCGGCGAGGAGGCGAATCTGAGCCCCTTCCACCAGTGCTCATTCCAAATGGGCATCCAGATTGCGAAGTACACTGTGTGGGAGCTTGATCTGTATAAGACGATATACGCTGTCAAGTACACGCCGCGCTCATATGTGGACTCCCTGAAACGACTCGAGGCGGGCATCCAGAGGTGGAAGGAAGAGCTGCCACCCGAGCTGCGGGACCCGTCTCGAGCTTCGCAGGATGACCACATCTTTGCGCTTTACCTCGAGTATTGGTACCAGGAGTTCCAACTTCTGCTGCATCATCCAGCAATCTGTAGGTCCGTGGAGCCTGCGATTCTCTCTTCCAATCTGGACAAGTGCATGGAGGCATCGCAGAAGATGCTGCACAATTGCACCGAAATGATGCACAAGAAGAGTCTTGACATCGTCTGGATCAACACAGTAGTATACATCGCTGCCGCGTTTACCCATCTGTTCATATCATCGATGCGCAAAGATCTCCTCACACCAGGAGATATGACAAGGCTCAAGGGGGACATGGCTACATGGACCAACGTCCTCGGCGAGTGTGGTCAACTCTCGGGTGAGTACAGCGACTTGCACGTGGTTAGTAATCCGCTGACCAAATGCACAGGCACCGGCGACAAGATGAAGAAAGCGATCTCCAAGATCGTGGATCAAGCTCTAAGCGTAATCAACGACAGCATTGTCAAACGCACCGCGACCGAGTCGCTGGCTCGTGTAGCCATGCACGCGAAACAAACCCATCCATCACCGCCAGTGTACGACACGAACAGCTATAACGAGCAGCAATACACCACAAACACATCAGGACCCGCCGACCATACACTCACACAAGGGTCCAGCTATACCAACCTTCCAGACAACGGCAATATGACCATGCCCTACAGTCTCAGCACACAAATACCCGTTACTCAGCAAACCACCACGTACGAGCAACAACCATATCTGAAGATCGAGGAGGAGACCAGCATGGATCATACACAGGCCGCTGCCTTGGTATCAGCAACAACGTCCCAGCCTCCACCAAATGCTTACACCTATCCGCAAAGCCTCCCACAAGTCACCAATACACACCAGCCCACATATATCGCCAACCACTACAGCCCGCAAGACTGGCGCCAATGGACGCAGACATATATGCAGCAGCCCGTGGGCCCACGGGGAGAATATCTCAACACAGCCACGACGCTCATAGCGCTTGGCGGACGTGATGGCGGCAATGAAGGAGCTGCCCATGGAGGGCACGCGCCGCATATAGAACAAGCGCACCTTGGACATTTCCACTGGCCTGGAGTCGCATTCCCGGGAGCGGCGAATGGCGGCCATCACCACTGATGGTCTTCTGAAAAAGTAGTAGATCTAAGAGACGTCGAGCATTATCTCGAGGAGCTAACGCAGCCAACGCATCGGCTTCGGTCAGCATCTCGAAAAGCGGCGATGCATTGAGTCGCAACAAAGCCACTATACCATAGTAATATCTAATGAGAGGCGCAGACCGTCGTACAACATAGCTAATGTACGATACGGTAATAGACGAGAACGCAAGTCGCACGAGGCATGAGCACGAGCGACGTGTCTACGATAGAACCAATAACAGTAGCCGGAAGCAAAGAATCTAATGTGTAGCAACCCAATTGCCACCGGCGTGATATCCGTCGCGTATCACCCTTTCTGAAAAACCATCCGAAGCATCCGATTATTTGATATGCACTTCAAATTAACGGTCATTGAGCAGACGACTCCAACGGCACCACCTTGGTGCCACCCACACTAATGGCATCGACGCTAGTACTAGAAAGGAAGCTGCGAGGTTTCAACTCATCGCTCCTGCCAAGCCAGCCTCTTAGCTTCCTGATCGCGATTGGCAGATAACGCTCGTCAAGCTTTCTTCGTAGGAGAAAGTGGAGCATCATTCCTCTCCTTCTTCTTTCGCTGCAGGCTTGGTGATGCTTGACCCAGTGGAGCATTATCGTTGGCTAATCAACATGCGCGCGCAGATCAACGGCCGAGGTGTAGACCCGGGTTGAACAACTGTACGGGCCGTTGATAAGTCGCCCAAAGGTATATATGCACCGTAACACCGCAGAGACGTTGACGGTTGCGCCTCTCTCCTGTATTCACAAGAGCCACCGCGTCCGACAGCAAGGCAAGAAGCACATGCTTTCCACGGCCTACCTCTCGCTGCTCCAGTCCTTGACTACTCAGCGTCCACACCATCAATATGAGAGCTACCACATCTGTTGCGGCGCTCGCCTTCGCGCTGCTTCAAGGCACCAATGCCTTAAATGCCGCCAAGTTACGCAACTTTAATTTGCTCGCGGACATGGGTCTCAATCCCGACGGCTCGTCCATTGAGATCGCAGCTGCGGCCAACATCGGTAGGAGCCTGCACATTGGGACTACGGTCAAGGAGTCCGTCGTCAACGTTGCTACCAGGCAGGCCCCCGAGAAGATTGCTGAAGAGTACGTGTCCCTGAAGCTTGACCAGTTCGGCAAGAGCAACGACACCTTCAACAACAGATTCTGGGTCGCTGAATCCGGGTACAAGGCGGGCGGACCTGTCTTTATCTACGATGTTGGCGAGGCAGATGCCAGCGACAGTTGGCAATACAGACTGCAGAACGAAAATAGCTTCTTCAAGCAGATTGTCGACCAATTTGGTGGTATTGGTATTGTCTGGGAACACCGTTTCTGTAAGTCAATGTTGCGTTCCACTTGTAGACTTTGATACTAACGCAGTCACCAGACGGCAAATCAACACCTGCGCCTATCAATCTTGATACTCCGCCAGAGACCTTCAAGTACCTCACCACCGAGCAGTCGCTTGCGGATGTCGTCCAGTTTGCCAACCAGTTCAAGAGGAAAAACATCAACGCTACCTTGACTCCTGACAAGACACCCTGGATTTTTGTTGGAGGATCATACCCAGCTATGCGTGCTGCTTTCATCCGCAACATGCACCCCGACACCATCTACGCCAGCTATGCTTCCTCGGCGCCTGTTGAAGCCAGCGTCGACCAGTCTTTCTACTTCGAGCCTGCCGTCCGTGGAATGAACAGGTACGGCTTTGGAAACTGCACCCAGGATATCAAGGCCGCGATCAAGTACATCGATCACACCTTCGACACCGATCGCTCCGCATCTGCCAAGCTCAAGGAGCAGTTCCTCGGCAAGGGCGCTGCATCCAACTCTCACGCTACCTTCGCTGATGCTCTCACCACTATCTTCTACCTCTGGCAGTCATACGGCGTTGAAGGTGGCCTTGGGAGTCTTCGCAGCTTCTGCGACTACATCGAGACTGACCCCAAGACCAATACCACCGCACCCGCTGAGGGCTGGTCCAAGTCTAAGGGCGCAAAGTACGTAGTCGACCGCTGGGCCACATGGAAGGATTTTACCCCTCTTGTCAACAGCGACCTTGAGACTGAGTGCTCCGGTAAGCAGAACGTAACCGGTACCTGCGACTTGAACAGGCGCTTCACGGATCCTGATTCGATCAGCTGGACATGGCAGTACTGCACACAATGGGGATACTTCCAGTCCGCCAACCTTGGCCCTAACCAGGTTGTCTCGAAGTACAACTCGCTTCAGCACCAACACGACATCTGTCACCGCCAGTTCCCCGACGCTCCTCGCAGCCTGCTGCCCGACTGGCCCAACACAAACCGTACTAACAAGGTCTTCGGCGGTTGGGACATCCGCCCCAGCAACACCTACTGGTCTGGCGGCGAGTTTGACCCCTGGCGCACACTCAGCCCGCTCAGCACCGAGCCCTTTGCGCCCAAGGTCAACGCCTTCACCGATGCCCCTAAATGCGGTTCTACAACTAGCAAGAGGGATCTGTTCGGCTACACCATGGAAAACGCACAGCATTGCTACGACTTCAGGACATACTTCCCCGGCGGTGTGATCAGCAGGAAGTACTTTACCGATGCGCTGAGCCAGTGGTTGAAGTGCTACAAGCCCAAGGGCGGGTACGGTCACAGCAAGAAGTGGACCGCTTAGGGAGGGGATACTTGGAGCGAAGATGATATCGACAAGATGAGAGGAAACGAAGATCTTGATAACTACTATGACTTTCAGCGACATCAATAATTATATTACTATGGCAGTATGAGCTTGCCTTCTGTCTTTGGATCTGCTTGACTTTACATTTGTGCTTCTTAGCCGGGTCTATTTGTGCTTGTCGGGTTTTGTCTTCATTCCTCGTTCATTCTCTCATAGCCCGCACCAGACACAGTGTGCAAGACTGTAGGGTGCTCAATATGCTCTTGCCCTCCCAGCGTTGGCGTGACGTCAGCGCAACGCGTGCCTGCCTTCATCGTGAGTACACAAACGTTCATTTCTGCCTGAACCTCACCGTCTTTGCCCTCTTCTCGTCATCCACTCGCGTCCCCGTACTGCAGCACACCAGCCCTCATATCTGCGACTGCTTTCGTCTGACAGCAGGGCATCGACTATGGCGCAGTCAGGAATTTCCTTCCTCGACCTACCCACAGAGGTCCGGAATATGATCTACCACTACCTGTTTCCAGAGGGTCGTTCATCAGTTCAGCTCCTGAAACGTAACGGGGACAGAGGCTACATCCAGATGACCGATCGACTTGGCATTTTGTGTACCTGCAGCCAGATCTACCAAGAGGCAAAGAGTGTTCTGCACGAGCCACACCGCTTCACCGTGATTCAGCCTAAGACGTTTCAGGAACTGATCAAGCAGCTTTGGATGGACGGTGTGTACCACGACAGCGACGAAGGCGAATCTGACGACAACCACATTCTTCAGCACCTTATTCCCGGGGAAGGCATCCGTTTGGACTACGACCTCGACAATCACCGTCTGGTGAAGAATGCGCCTGCGATAATGTATACCGAACTTTGGCTGCGCGAAATGTGCATCATGAATCCTGCTGGCACTCAGATCACAGCACTTCTGAGGACGACATTAGCGAGATCTGCTTTTAATGACTTCGAGACACTGCAAGCATGGGTCAAAGATGGGCACGCCAACCCCATTCGCTGGGACAAGGGCATCGACTTCAAGACCAAGATCGTGCTAGCGTTCGATAGTAGCGCGTGGAGACCTTCAGATCTCGAGATCGATGCCACCGCCTTCGTGCGTGCGACACGTCGACTCCGGAAGCCAGCCTTGGTTCGAGTTGAGGTCAAGACTTGGGCAAGCTGGGAAATACCT
Source organism: Didymella arachidicola (assembly GCA_016630955.3). Taxonomy (NCBI): domain Eukaryota; kingdom Fungi; phylum Ascomycota; class Dothideomycetes; order Pleosporales; family Didymellaceae; genus Didymella; species Didymella arachidicola. The sequence continues at coordinate 1,433,399 of CM049992.1, forward strand.
CTGTGCGCAGTCAGCGACGTCCAAGCCAGGGTCTTGCTCTTCATGTGGCACCTGATCCGCAACTATCCAGAGACTCGGAAGAGCTTGTGCCCAACAATCTGGCTTGACGGGCTACTTTGGCCCGTGAAAGCAGAGTTCGAGAACAGTGAGCTTCGCACGATCTGCGATAGCTGGACGTCACGATACAACGATTGCATAGTTTTTACTCGCGCAGTGGAACGCGCAGTGGAGGTCCTCAGGCGCATGGGCGATCCTGATAACAGCGGAACCGAGAACGAGTCGGACCCGGAGAATGATACGGACTTCATGTTCGAGATGGACTTCGACAAGACTTCTCTGCTTGGAGTCGCGGCGGGTCTTGCTCAGCTGATTAACGACAATGAAAGCATGTACTGGTAAACATCATCCTCGGGTACTCAGGAACACTCGGGGCACTTACTTTTCTGCTACTTTCCGAGGCATCGTGTTCCTTTCTCCACTTGATGTGAGATAGTCTTAGAAAACATTGTCGAATGAATATTTGAAACGCTGGTAGTCACACATCTCAAATCCCTCCTATCTCACTGCTGGTTGCTCGTTGTCACAACGACGACATCACAATTAGTCTGCTAACATCCTTCACTCTACACTCCCTACTCTGTCTCCAACTACACACCTGAGGTCATTTGCACAATAGCTCATCTGCCCATCGTGCAAATCAATGAACCTCCCGTCGACTCTACACCTTACGAACAATGTCTGCTTTGTTCCAGGCATTGTCAAATAATATCACGAGTCTTTCAATGCTCAGCTTGCGAACGCTACTTTCACTAGCAGATTATATTGACTAATGTGTCGCAAACGGCCTAGGGTTTAGTGGGTAGTCAGTGAGGTTGTGGTAGGATGATGGTGATGCGTAGGTCCTGTTTGTGCTTAGTACATTTGCTGGTCACTACACACTTGATTTTAGACATTTATCCTCGTCTGAGGAATGGTATGTGTATTGTCCAAGTGAATAGTCTCTTGTCTGGAGGAGGCGGGGAAGGCGCAGGGGTGTTGTTTACTCCTGCAGGGTAGAAGTCGAGGGAAACAACGCCCACTCGCGCTACGTTGTGATACTGGTCTGGAGATATGTAAGTCTCTGCTGAGTGGGATTTTTCGAATGCAATGAGGGGTGTGATGGTAGGTCAGAGCGGCACGGCGCATGTAGATAGAGAGTGAGTGCATGGTGAGTTTGATAGGGCATTCGGTCAGGGGTGGTTCTAGGTGTTAGCATTTCGATTATGAGATGTTGGGGATGCTTTGTGTTTGCTGGAGGCTGTTGGTCGGTCAAGTGATCCTCGCTGTTAGTGAAAGTGTACGCCTGGAGAATTGTGTAGACAGATACGGATTCACGCGAGCCGAACTGCCATGGATATTTCAGCTCGTACTCGAGGGCTACGGCAAAGATCAGTCATGTCGAGTGCTATCATTACTTACTGACGGGAGTCTCGGCGATTTAATCGCGTGAAAGTGTTTACTTTGTTGATAACTGAGAAGTCAGGGCGGGGCGCACTGAGACCTTCACCTTGCCGTATTGACTGAGCGCGTGACGAAAACAATGGGAGCGGTGCCTGACAAGGTCCCTCACGCTCTCCTGGCTCACTGAGATCTTCTCACGTTTGTCAATTGACTGCTTCTACACCTGCACTACTCAACCACTCCCAGACTCTACCTAGGTAGCTGTCTTCTCACGCGCCATGGCTGACGACACAACCAAGGGGACTCCAGCGCGCTCGCCGCCTGTGTTGTGCTTTCTCGACCTACCACCAGAGGTTCGAAACTCCATCTATGAATTGCACTTCCCCAAAGGCCCGTCGGCGGCACAACTACTCGCTAGACGCAGCGGCGGATACATCCAGATGAGCAACCGCTTCGCTCTACTTCAAGTCTGTCGGCAGATCTACGAAGAAGCCTCATCGCTACTACAAAAACAACAACGATTCGTGGTCAAACAGCCCCAGACGCTCTACCAGATGATGAAGGTCGGAGAGCACGGTGATGGGGCAATAATCGTCGACTACCTCGTACCTGAAAGCGAGATTGACATACGTTATGATCTCGACAACCATTTCATGAGCAGTGACAACATCTACCTAATGCATATCAACCGGCATATGCGTCACGTCTTCGCAAACTACAGGTATCTCCGAGTCACTGCCGCGATCTCAGTCCACGATGGCTTCGAAGCACTCGAAGAATGGTCGCTGAGCGGTCACCACCGAATTCCCGACATGGAAGACGAAGGATTCATAGAATACAACCGCATCAAGCTCCGAGTCCTGCGAACCCGTTGCGACTCCGATGCAAACTTCGAGATAGACGCCGTGGATCTAATATCGGCCGCGGACACCCTATCCGGTCTCAGCGACGTGCGAGTCGTGTACCATGATGCGCAAGGGACGTCTCACGGCCAAGACCATGCGTTGAAAAACATCAAAGCTGGGCTGTTACTCTTCGTACACCTCCTAATCAGGAAGTCTCCGAATGGTACCTGCCCGAAGCTGTGGATGAGAGGTGATTTGCATGTTGCGTTTGCGGACTTGGAACATGAGGATGGTTCTGTCGAGCGCGTTATCAATACGCATACGACTTGCTCTTGGGAGCGAGTTTTCCAATATCTGGATGCTGGAGATATCATTCCATACTACTACGACATGGAGGACCTTCAACCGTTCCGAAGAGAGCTTGCAAGTGTAGCTAAGACACTTGCAGACACTCTTAGGGTGTCGGACCGCTGAAAGTCGGGTGCGTCTCAGCCCTCGACTGCCTCCACCAGGAGTCACGTGAAAATCGACTCGAAGAGCCGGGTGGCTTCCATTGTCCGGTTGAAGTACGTCAGTCAGATGTTCAGTCCTTCACCTGATCGGTCTTCTGCGCCTTACCCCTACGGGCTCTCTCTTTCCTTGTCGAAAACCAGTCTGGCCTTCCCATTATGCGAAAACCTACGACGGCAGCTTCATATGTCTCTTCGAATCGTCCGAGCCGCAGCGATATCCTTTTCTCTCCACAGCTACAGTTCTTGCCGAGAAGGCATGATCATGCCAATCCGAGGTTTTGGGACGTGGCCATTTTCTGTGATCAGCAGTGAAATAAATAATTTTCGAATCCTTTCCTCTTGCTTCTCTTCCCCTGTGATGCCGTCAATTTTCTCCTCGTCGCTGGAGCCCATGATATCTTCGTCGTTCTCGCCATCCTCGGGTTGTGGACTGTTCTCCTCTTCCTCGGCCTCCTCTTCCTCGGCATACCGAACAAGCCTAATCTCTTGACCCAGTCAACCACTTGCGCAGCGTTGTCGCCTCGCATACTCCGCAGGATCGAGACAGCAAGTTAGGTGATGAGATCCTCGAGCCGCCCTCCAAAGCGGTCACAGCCTCAAGCACTGTAATCTCCCACTATACCCTCCTGATCAGTCCAGATACTCGGAACGCAGTAACAATTGTTTCAACCCTTCACTCCTATCATAAACCATGCTCAAAGACTTCGAGAACTCTGACTTGACATGCCGCTTTAACCAAGGTCCCCTAAAGCTAGATGATCTTTTACTGCACTTCGAACCACCAATCCGAGACCCGCATAGAATTACAGTGTGCCATAGCTGCGAAGTTTATTCATTGTTGCTCTCCATCATGGGTCGAGATTTGGGTTTTTGAGTTCCGAGTGGTGGGCATGTCAGACAGGCGAGCTGGGGAGCCGAGGTGCAGACAGCCAGCTAGCCATACTTTCTGGCACGATGCCCCCCAAAAACAAAACCACGGTTGACGGCTCAGCTGTCTGCAGATCTCCCGTGGTACTGGAAATCTGGAGTATGCAGGGTCTCCTTGAACAACTTACTTTATCGTCTCAGCGAAAAACAGGTCTCCAAACAGTGCGGCAAAGGACAGAGAGCACAAAGAAAGAATGAAAGGACTTGATTCCCCCTGCGAGGGTATATTGGCTATTAACAGGGAGCTGTGATATGCAGCGGCTGGCGCGCCGTACGCGCGCATCATTGTGCCTGGAAGGCTGAATCTGCAGACCCTGGACCCTGGAATCACCTCGCCTCAGGCGCCTCACTTGCACATGCTCCAACCATCACGAGTGGCAGCTTCACATGCAGCCATCACACCTTGCCCCCGCGCCGATCAGCGTCCATAGTGTTACACGGCCTCCACCAATCGACGTCATCCGCCACTATCTCACAAGGACCCATCATGCGCAACACTCGCATGGAGTGCAAACCAGACCGCGCAAACCCTCCACGCCTGTAAGACTCGGGTCCTCCTGTCGCCAGAGTCACACCCACAGCACTGGTGTCCCGCCTCAGCGCCATAGTGCGGGGCCCTATCCTCCGGTGTTCAGGCGGACGTCCCCACGAGGCTACGCCAATCCGGAGCCGCTGTTGCAAAGTGCGGTGTGGTCCATGAGGTGAAGATAGATAATGGAATGGAGAACCAGCCCCGCCTCCCTTATTGACCTCACCGACTTCAACCATGGCGCTCGCCCAAACGGTACCGAGTAACCTCATGTCAGATATTATAAAGCCTGACTCACCCTCATAATACAAACCCATCTGCGCCAGCAAAGGCTGATTGCTTGCATCTGTTCATAATCCGCCTACGGCCGCAAGCAGCAATCAGCCACCATGTCGCAACAAGACTACTTTTCATACCTACCGCAGACACCTGCAAACGAAAGCAGAAGCAGAGTATCAAGCGGACCGGCGCTGCCTGAGCGCAAAAGCTCAAAAGCCATGCACGACATTATTCCGCCCTGGGCAGAAATGCCGGCAACACCACCAAGCTGCCGCACAGTGAGCTACTCGCGCTGGTCGCGCTTCACAGCATCCGGATGTAGCACACCAAATGGCGAACTGAAAGCTTCCAAGCTCTGCACAAACCACGGCACAACCCCAACATACAGCCCACCAGCAAATGAGTGGACCTACCTGGGCGTCGAGCAACCTCTGCGATGCGGAAAGCCGGAAGTGCAGCGAAGCAGACATCGTCGCCAGCAAAGCGCGAATCAGTTTTCGCAGCAAAGTTCAGGCACATGTCCCAGTCTATCCTCCACAGCCACGAGCACAGCCAGCACCAGCAGCAAAACCGAGCCCATGGAGTTTCGGCGCCGCGACGTGCAGCGCGCAAGCCAAACTTCGCAGCTGACAGAATCCTTCAGAGCGTCGCCTGTCAAGGGCGGCCAAGACCAGCATCAGCCTCAAGGAATGCTCGGCCTGATGGCGAAGCTTGGCCTGAATGCAGAGGATTGCGAAGAGCTGCCTTCGGCATTTGATGATTCCGAGGACGAGGACGAAGTCGACATGGAGGACCTGAGGCCGGCAAAATCGGCGATGGGGAAGAAGGGCGGTGTTGCGCATCCTGTTGCGGGCAACGCGATGGCACGGTAACGGCGGCGTTCGAAGGGAGCATGTCTCGCGCGTGACAGCGGTTGCATTTGGGTTTACCGGCGGTTTGCATTATTGGGTTCATCGGCACACAGACACACGTTTGCATTTGCATAGTGTCAGGCGTTCAGGAATAGGTATACCATGGGAAGACTCCCGCGACGGAGCGGAGGAGCATCTGCAGCTAGCCTGAAGCTCGGGCCTTGAATTAATTCAATGACGATGTTAATCAACATTACATAACTTTCTCTAGTGCCAGTGCTTCATTGCTGCTAACACTTACAACTAACATCCCTCACAATGGAGCGCCAGATAATATACTACACACGATCGCTATCCCAGCGCGTCATCCAATCCTCCACTCGCCCACTCCGCGCGTCCTCACTCCCTTCGTCTCGGCCCTCGTCTGCATCAAGCCGATCATGCACGTCCAGTCTCCGCCCCTCCTCTCGTCGCAGCATCCACATCTCCGCCCCCGTACTGATGCAGTCGCGCCCGCCCAAATCCCGCGACCGCGGCCCCAAGAGCGACGAAGACACGCAGACAGACTTCAACGCGCTCGATGTGCTTAGAAACACCGCTGCGCCGGCGACTAGCATCGATGCGACTACATCTGACGGGTTTGCGCTGAATAATCAGATGAGGGTTAGTGGCTGTGGTTTGTTGCTTGTGGGTGGTGAGGCGTTCAGATGGTGGCCGTGGTTGGGCGAGGGAACGGGCGAGGAGGTTGGGACAGCGAGACTGAAGAACAAGAAGGGGCAGTGGGAGATTGCGCAGGAAGGATGGGGGGCGTTGGAGCTGGTGTGGCCGAAGCCTGGTATGTCTTGAGCCTGTGATCTGCACCCACTGCTACGGAGATGCTGGATGGCTACTTCAGTTTCGAGGGGCTGTACTAACAAGATGTAGATATTCTGATTATCGGCACCGGCCCGTCTGTACTCCCTCTCGCGCCTGCGGTTCGAACGTACCTTAACGGTCTCGGTATTCGATTGGAGGTTCAGGATACACGGAATGCCGCGGCGCAGTTCAACCTGCTAGCGACAGAGAGAGGTGTGGGTCAAGTTGCGGCCGCGCTGATACCCACAGGGTGGAGAGAGGGTAGAGGGATTGTGTCTGATGAGTAGATGCTGAATAAGAGGAAGACGTCCCTGGTCAAAAACGACGGACACAGAAGGGTTGTAACATACTGTACAAAACCGCATAATGAACAATGCAAGAGCAGGAAATCTCGTGTGAACGTTTCTTGATGAAATGCGTTTGCCTGCTTGCTAGATCTGATTGACAGCAAACAGGAACTCAACGGCCCTCTTTAGTTCGACGCACAACTCTACGACTCCACAATGAGTGCGTCGAATTTGATCTCAAGTAAAGGACAATGTTCAAAGGCCCCTTCCTCGACGAGTTTTCAGACGAGGAAGCCACGGAAGACACAACAACACAGGTTGTACTAAACGAAACCTCAAGCGTACCCTCCAACGAGATAACAAGCACCTCCTGTCCAACAGCCACTCAGGATCCGTTCTTAGAGCCCGCTGCAAGAACTACACGCCCGTCGCTCTTCCTCGACGACCTCCCAAGTCAGACGATGACCGAAAGCGACATCGCAGAAGCGCAAGCAGCCGTCCGAGTCGCCCAAACCCGCGCCTACGAACCCTCCCGCGCAGCACATACATTTCGCCCCATCTACCCTGTCCATCTCAACGACTTCCAGTCTCCCAACACCACAACACCTAGATTGCCAAGCACCCCAAACCCGAGAGACCCAGCCAATCCAAATCCGAGGCCATCCTTCAACCCCTTCACAAATGCACCGCCCATCCCCGACGCAGAGACAATAGCAAAACTCTCCCAACTTCCCTTGCAACCACCAATAATGAATGCAGACGAGATCGAGACCCTGCTCGCACCCGTAAACATCGAGCTACAGAAACTCAAGAGAACAAGCATGCCACCAGACAACGGACGGGTGAAAGGAAAGAGCGCAATACAAGTATTAAAGGGCCGGCTGCTGCCTATAGGCGGATACATCACCCAACACACAGCAAATATGGGGGAGGATCGGCGAGGGCGTGCGGAGACAGAGGTCTGTCGCCACATCGCGGAGCAGTATTGGCCGCAGAACCTTAGGAGGGTCGATGGGCTGATGATCATGGAGATGTATCGTAATAGTGTTTTTGTTGAGAAGGTAAGGCATGAGCAGTGGCTGGTGGAGGTGGAGGTGGAGGAGGAGGCGAGTAGGGTTCGAGCTGAAGAGGAGGAAGCTGACTGGAAAGCTCGAGCTGAAGAGGAGGAAATGGGATGGAGAGCTCGAGCCGAACGGGGGGAAGTCAGATGGGAAGATCAAGCTGAAGAAGAAGAACCAGCATGGATGTTTGAAAGTCCCGGTAATGCTTTCGCTGGTGAGAGCAAAGAGAAGATGGCTGGGTTGGACATGTGGACGTCGCATGGTGAGGAGAACTTTGGGCCTGCGCCACTACCGGGAGAAGTGATGCCAGGGCTTGAGATTGGTGAGACTGACGATGAGGGTAATGTTAGTATGGTAGATGATTTATCCGGGACGGACTGGACGAGATGGCCATGGGGCCAGCCGAAGGGCGGCTAGAAGGGGGCTGGGAACTCGAGTTTGTATAGCTTTGTTTGGATCTTCTTGTGTTCTTTTTTTCATTACTTCTTGACGTGGTTCTTCATGCTAATGATAACGCGGTGCGTGACTAAGTGGTCGGTCGACGTCGCATTTTTGTTCACCTGCTTTTACTTCGTTCCTGATGTCAACCGTTTTGCTGGGCAGGCTGTCCATAAGTTGAGCTCTACAATCTCAAAGCACTTACACGTTTAAGAATAGCCATCCGTTCGTATTCGAACGGGTCCAGGCGGTGTTCATGCGCCGGCTCAGCTCAGAAGAGCATCTGAGAAGCGAGACGGTATCCTAGGATTGAAGCATGGACCTACATGGGCGTAGATGCGTATGGAGGCTTCTTCTGATGACGAAGATGAACTGGTGCGGCATCATAAAGTCTCACTACTAGATCGATCTCGAAAAGACATTGTGCCATGTTGTACCCAAATACAGCTTCATGATCCTTGTGGAAAACGAGCGTGAGGGGGATGGCATCATGACGAGGGGGCAATCTTGACGCGCCAGAATGCCATACTACAGGCAGAGGTGCTATGGCAACAAAGATCGCCTTGGTGAACTGAACTTACTGGGTCTCGGTAAGATGCCTTCATTGGCCGGTAGTACAGAAGTCTCTCTTTGCAGGTCTCAGTCACGTACACCAGTACAGAGGCAAATTTCCACTCCCTGGCTGGTGGTCATCCCACGATCAAGATGGCTTCGACTACCTTGCCAACGCTTGGAGATATCAGGCGAATACGACGGACAAGGTTGCCCACAGTCTTGTAGCAATGAATACAAAGAGCATATTGGCTCATAGTACACCGATCAAGCCTCTTGGACATCTGCTAGGCAAACGTACGGTTCATGATCTGGAGCCCGGACAGTGGCATCGTGGAAACACATGAACCTCGCCCATGGATTCAATGCGGTCCCATACGCGAATACGAATATAGCGGAGAAGCGTTCACAGTCAAGATGGGGTTGCGAGGTCTGTCGGTGAGAGATACCGTCCGTCGTCAGTGGTCAAAAGCCGCGTCGAATTAGACCAGCGATTGGGCCCTGCATCAAAGCTACCAGGCGCAACAGGTTTCGCTTGAGCGAGAACGCGGCTGAAACAGCGAATGCGTAATCCCCGGCGAGTAACCGGTGAATCTTGTCAGGCAGCATGCAGTACGCGTCGTCATCGGCAAGAAAACTGGACCAGATCACATTTACTGGAATCTTGCTCTGACTTTGGCTTTGTGTTGCTTTTGCGACTACTGTGTTGTCACTGACAGCTGACAGAATAAGGTTGAGTGACAGGACGTGCGGAAGACCCTGGTTCACGTCAATCTGGTATGTGGAGGGTCTTTCCGACGCCCAGTCGCGTGTACTGTGTATGGTCTGCAGATGGCCAGAGCTTGAGTATATTCACACCCACGACTCGTGCGACTCCACGATGAACTGCCGCGAACGTCGTCATTGGGTTTTTGGGGGGCAGGGGGAAGGGGCATGGTATTGAGACCATAGCATCGAGTCTCGCCCGGTCGAGAGGATCAAGTAGGTTTGCATGGAAGGTTCCTACCCTTGAGCATAGCAATGCGCGCTTGTCTGATCTTCACTATGTTTAGCAGCAGTCACAATTCAGAACGAATTATCACGAACGTCGAAAGCACGAAACGAGGTTGGTGTCGGAAGTTGCGGAGAAAGGTCCAACCATATGCGGTGAATTATGATCGAAGGACTTGGCTGTTTGCTGAGCTGGTTTGAAGCATTGCTCTACGGTGCAAAATACTGACCGATCAGGACTCTTCCCTGGACACTCTGGAATCCCGGAACCCAACCAGCGTCGTTGGTCTCCACAATCCAGATCAGTAGGCGTGCGTTCACGTGTTACCAGCGATAACTCGCCGCCCATGTTCCTACCAGTCAATCACCTTCTACACACGTTGACGTCGCCTATCGATATTGCAAGAAAGGTGCGAAGCTGCGGCTGTACCGCCGGTTGCAGATCAAACTGCCCAAGGCCCCCAGGGTTTGTAGCTCACGCAAATGGGAAACGTACCTGTCCGACACGCAGGCACGAACGACGCAGGGGCAATTTTGAGCTTTGACAGTGATAGTGTTGGGTTGACAATTGCAAAATACGGCAACGATGCAGGCGAACATGCAGCAGTCAGATCAGGACCCTGGATAGGGCTTCATTGCTTTTTCTTGCCCTAACAAGACGCAGGAACATCCACCAGCCGGCTCAAGCCATCACAACATACGATCTGACTGAGCTACCACCCGCAACTTCACAATGCGTGCGCAACTTCGTGTTCGGTTTATTGGGCACTGGGATCAACGCGCGGATCGATGCACTAACGACGGCACTACCGCCTGCCCTTCGCGATCACCCCTCGAGCCCGACCAATCATAGCAATCGGAGCTTCAGGACGCACTTTCTGACGGCTGTGGAAGGCGGGAAGGCTCGCGCTGATACCGCGTGGATCAGTAGCCGTGCCGGAGAGCTAGTACTATCGTCGATTTGTGGTTGTCGCGATGTGCGCTGCGTGTCGTATGGTTGAATGGCGACCATTCGAAGTCGTTAAGAAGTCAGGGCCCCGCATCACAATGCCATCACGATTCCATTGTTCATCGACGACGCAAGATGGGACCTCCATTACCTCAACGACTGAGAGGAACGGCTGCTACACTTGGTGCTCTGAGCATCGTAACGACGATTCTGAGGTGCTATGTTAGGGTCAAGGTCATCAAGAAGTGGGGCTGGGATGATACTTTCATAATGCTCGCATTCGTAAGTATCCAAGTCCTTGTGCCTACTTGAGAAGCAACACTTACGAGATGTACAGATCACACACATGTGGTACACCATCACACTTCTCACTGGTGTACACTATGGCACCGGCCGACGAACGGCAGACATTTCTGTCGCGGACTCAGTCCACGCCATGCGTTGCTGGTGGCTCTGCTTCCTGGCCTACGCGTCGACCATCACATTTGCCAAACTCTCTCTGGGTTTCTTTTCCCTTCGCCTGACATCAATTATCACGTTGCACCGCATCGCTACAATTGTCATCACTACAGCCGCTGTACTGGTTGGCGTTGCCTACTTTATACTTTCCCTGATCCAGTGCGCCCCTGTGGATTTCTTTTGGACACGAATGCAGGGCGCCACTGGTGGAAAGTGCATCGATATGCAAGTCATCATCGGCATGACATACTTCTACGGCGCTATTGCCGCAGCCACAGATATCGGCTTCGGTCTCCTGCTGGGAGCCTTGGTGTGGAGGCTCAACGTTGAGCGTAGGACAAAGGTTTTGATCGCCCCTTTGTTGGGCATGGCTTGCATTGCCAGCTATGCCTCCCTCGTACGAATGCCATACATTAACAACTTCAAGTCTGCCGACTTTCTGTACGGCACTGTCGACATCTCGCTCTGGTCGATCGTTGAGGTTGGCGTATCGGTCGTCGCCGTCAACCTTGCGACACTGCGCCCGCTTGTCCAGTATGTGGGCGAGAAAGCACGATCAATGACATCTCGTGTGCGCGGCGTCGCGGGGCAAGGGGTAACATCGATTAACAGTAATGAGGCCAGCGAACACGAGCTCCGGCATTATGATGACCAGAAGATCAAGGTCTTGTCCCCAAAAATATCCACGCGAGTGATTCCAATCCCTTCAGAAGCCGCTGCGGGCAGACAGGCGGATGGAGAGAGCACAACCAGCCTTACTCGGTCGACACGATATCCGGAAGTTTGATGGAAGAGAAAAAAGAGGACTGCCAAACTAACGACGAAACGACGAAACCAAAACTATATATTGTAATACGCAGGCTTTCCTTTCTGTACACTGCAGTACAGAGCCCGCACTCGCGTTTTCCATTCATTGCCCTCATCCTCTTTGGTAGATGGACAAGCTGGCAGGGACACATGTACACATACTATTGCAGCTGACGTTGGCGTCTCGAGCGTGGAGCGCATCTTCTCCGGTCCACAAGATCTATACTTTCTGCGCATATTTCTGGTGCTTGCGACATGACGTGTCTTCCTCAGCTTCCGTGGTCTCATCATCACTAACATCCCCTCGCCGCTTTCGATCAATACTACGCCACAGTGCAGTCTTTCCCTCCTGCTCCAGCGCTTTCTTCTGTCTCTGCACAACGTCGAGTCCCAAATGAGGAAGGTACCAAAGGTACCCGTCATCCCGTCATGATGTGCATTGATCACTACTCCCTTGACTTTTCCTGAATGGCATGCTACCATCACAGCTACCAAATTAATTTCCATCGGATCATTGCGTTTTTCTTTTGAGAACTGTTGGAGGTCTTAGACCGCGTGAATTTGTTCACCGTTTGTTCAAGCGCTTGTCTCATGCATATGCAGATTCGCTAATAAGTGATACGCCTTACCTCTGTTTCTCAGCGCTTCTTCAACGCGTGTTTATGCTTCTCTAGTAAGGCCGTCCTGGCGGGGCGAAATGTCTAGATTTGTAGCTTTCTAGCAGTCTAGCACTTGCTCAGGAGCCTGTTACATATTTTCTGTGTGCATTTCGAGAGTCAGGAAAGACCATCAGTCGTATGAGTGGTGCAGTGATGATGCGCCGGATAAAACGCGCTTGAGGCCAGTCTGTGGAAGTTACATTGAGCGCTTTGATAAGTGAGATATAGTTGTTTCCGGGGATGGAATGAAGCTTGGGATTTATGAATAGCATGGTATTGATCAGTGTTGAGGATTGGCGGTGTGGTATTGTCGAGCGGTAGATTCTGGGGTATCCCAGAAATCTGTACTTGCTGCTATGGTAATCAAGAAGATCTGAATTTCGTTGTAGTCGTCTTGATGATCGTCGTGCGGACTGAGGGACTGAACCTTATCTTTCGCAAGGCCATTGGCACTGCAAATACGCTTTCAACATCCCACAACAGATGTCACTTGTACCTGAAAGAGGATCAATCAGAACACCGCCCAAGAAATTCGCTATAGAAGATATGGTGAAATTTGCTTAGCTAGTATTATTGCAGATAAGTCAAAGCTTTCAATGCTTCCATGAGTGTTTCCTATCGTGTCTAGCTTATCGTGTCTAGCTTACCGGTACTTCGGGATCTACTTGCGCTTAGGACGGTCGAATACGATACGAAAGAAAGCGGTCGGATGCGATAAGGAAAACGGCCTAGTACGAAGGAAAACGTGTCGAATACGGGAGACGGAACGGATTCGGTGGTCAGCTAGCCTAAGCTGTATCATCACCAAGAACTAGTTTCCTCGTAGGGCCCTAAGCTCACGCGATAGCTTAGGCTTCTTGGGCTCAGGTTCGGCCTTACGACGAAGGAACCTACCATGCGTGTTACGCAGGGGCTTAGACTTCCCGACCTTCGGCGCTGCATTATGCACAGACTCGCGTGTTGAACTATCGTTGCGCTTTGTTCGCTTTGGCGGAGGTGTCTCGATCTCTTCGTCAGCAGAGATTACCACCACTTCTGAGGCGGGAATCTTACGCTTCCGAGACTTTGCAGTTGTCGTCTTGGTATTTGGCTCTGAAGGTTTTGCGTTCGATGCCTGCTCATGTTTACGCTTGTCTGCCTCGCGTTCTGCCTTGGTAGCGTAGCGTGATGACTTAACGAGAGGATAGACCTGATCAATCCTATCGCCTTTCCCTGTGGCCTTCTCCATCTTACGCTTGCGAATAGGAGATGGAGATGGTGATGGAGTCTTGTCGTCTAATGTCTCAGACTCGCTGTCATCCTCAGACTCGCTCTCTTCCTCAGGCTTGCTCTCTTCCTCATCGTCCTCATCGTCCTCAGACTTGCTCTCATCGTTCTCAGACTTGCTCTCGTCCTTAGACTCGCTCTCGTCCTTAGACTCGCTCTCGTCCTTAGACTCGCTCTCGTCCTCAGGCTCGTCGTCAACGTTCTCATCTTCCTCATCGGCATCGTTGTCGTCCTCGTCGGTGTCTGACGTTTCAGTATTCGAAAGACGCCCAGATTCGGAGGCATAGCCTGCTTCCCGGAGATCGTCCTCATTTGATTTATCATTGCGGATGGTCCACTCAGCGAGCAGTTCCTTGGTAGTTCGCTGGCGCTTGGCTGCTGGAGTTGACTGATCATGATCTGAGACCAGTTCTGTGGTCGTCCGCTTGCGCTTAGCTTTCGAAGTCGACTTGTCTCGTTTCGAGTCTGCCTCTGCCTCTGTCAGATCGACTCGATATTTACGCGTACCAGTCTTTGTCTTTGTCTTGGATGATGTCTTTGTTGTCGTTGCCGTCGCATTTGTCTTGTCTGCTGGCACCTTCTTAGTTGTGGAGGGAGCGAGCTGTGGCTTCTGCGCTGCTGGCTCCGCTTCCGGTGAGATGTTCGATGCCTTCATTGCTGCACGATATGCAGCAAGCATAGTGTCCTCCTTGCGCATGTCCTCGGACTTTTGTTCATCGAAGCCAGCCTTCCCGACGCGAGACTCTAGGTTGTTGTGTCGCGCTTTCGAGGATCGTGGGGGCGTAGGGATCTGCTGAGGCTCGTGATCTATCTCGATATCAGGACTATGACCAGCTTGGGAAATGCCAGGAACCGATTGACGTCGATGACCTGCCTCTTCGTCGTCATCAGTTTCGTCGCGCGAGGTATTAGCTGTACCAGCCTTTGGCTTTGCGTATGGCTTTGCGCATGGCTTTGTTGTTGCAGGCTGCTTCGTCTGCTGCTTTGTCTTTGTCTTGCGTCCAGGAACTTGAGCTTCCTCGAAGTGATCTCGGCCATCTTTCTCATTCCTGTCTGCATTTGAATGATGAATATCCTCGGTACGGCCGTGTACGATCCATTTCTGGCGCCTTAAGTTCTGCACCCGCATCGTGATAGCAGCAGCCATCTTCAGCTTCGGTGCACCAACCAAGGCCTCGAGATCCTCGCCCTTCATGAGGTGATCGCAGAGAGCTTTGGAGTACCTGAGCATGGCGCAGATGTGGTAGATGCGTTGCTGGAAGGTCATGTCGCGAGAAGTCTTGAGCTTCTTCAGTGCTTCTTCGCAATACATATTCGTTGTTTGAGGGCCTTCGGTATGCAAGCCCACTGCAATGTCGAGCATGTGCCAGCACACCTTCTCCATAGCAAGAAGGTTGTAATAGCTCCCAGGGCCGGCGGACCAGCGCTTGACGAACGAATTCCCGTTCTTGTTGTCCTTGCACTCCGTGCAGTCTTGGAACGCTTCAAACAAATCAAGGACGTATTTGGCGCGCTCAGCTTGTGTCGTGGGGATGGTTGGATCCTCAGATGGCGCCTCCCAAGCATTCTCGATGGAGCGCGAAGACATAGCTTCTACAGCCTCGTCAAGGCTGTTGAACGATAAGCCCATGGGTGCAGCCTGTCGCGTCGGCTCTGGTGATGGCGTGCGAGAAGGCAGGCTTTGACGTCCCCGGGTGCTACGAGATTGCGGAGAGGGCTCTGCATCTAGCTGGCTAGGCGTCAAGGTGGCATCTGTCGTTGGGAAATCAGCCGAGGGCTGGATATACGCTCCAGGCTCAGCATTCTGGAGAAGTTGGATTTGCTCTTCTGAGAGAAAATCTTGCTGGGAAGGATCAGCCGTCTGCCGAGGGTTCGGAGGTGCTTCTGGATCTGAAAACCCCGGGAATAGCTCGTTACCTGGTGACTCGAATGGCGACTGCAATCCCAGACCGAGCACTTCATTGGTGTTGACCCATTGATGAGAAGCCTCCATCTGCAGCAACTGTGGGACTTGTGGCTGTGGTTGGTAGAACAGTGTCTGCTGACTTTTGAATGCTTGCCACTGTTGTTGTTCCTCGAAGGTAGCTAGAACAACCTGAGAAGACGCTTGAGGTTGATTCAGCATCATCGCAGGCTGGATCGCGAGAGCCGGCATCTGTGACATGGTAAGTTGAGCCGGCTCGAGGGACATACCAAGATTCCCGCCATTCTGCTGCACCACGAATTGCGAGACAGGCTGACCAATCGGAGCATAGCCTGTCAAACCAGCGTCAAGGAACTGGTCTGGGAACAGCTCAAGATTGTGGTCGAAGAAGTTACGGTCTGCGGATTGAGTCATGTCGAATCCTTCGGGAGTGACGTGAGCGGACGGATCGACTCTATTGCCAAAACCAGGCACAGTCATAGACTCAACGGCCTGATGTGAGTGTGTCACGCCAAAGATATCTTGTCCATTGTCGAACAGATGTCGATCTGCGATGCCGCGAATGTCTTCACCGTTGTCATTGAAACCAGCAAAATCGACCAGGTTGTTGATCGGATCATTGACTGGGTCCATGATTGTGTGCGAAGAGATGAATGTGAGTTGATGAGGAGAATAGCTAGGAGAAATCGGACGTCCTTAAAAAGGACCTGTGCTGTACTGGTGAAAAGCTAGATGGTGTATCGCTCAACTTTTGAAGGAGATGAGCGGGCGCTTTCCCCAGGCTCGTAGTTCGGGGGATGTCGAATGACGATGATGCAAAGCGAACATCCAATGTCACAAGCGAACCTACTTCATTCCTTAGATTATGTTGAGAAAGATGTTCGTGCTGCTGCTTGGTCACAGTATAGGGTTGACTTGCGTACCGACCGACCTCACAGTGTGGCCTTGTGAGTGGACTGCGTTTGAGCACACTGTGTTCTCGAACAAGGACTCGATACAAATTGAGCACGCATTGTGCCTTCAAACACGCGCGAGATAACAGTATCCAGCGGCGCACTGTGGAGAGGCTTTCCGATCGCACAGTGTTGAGGTCTTCCTGCAAATCATGAAGTGCTCAAAGCCCTGGATTAGCAGAGTTCACTACGCTTGTCGAGAGAGCTATGATATCCGAGTAAGTCGATTCGTGGTCTGAGATATATACAGTGGCCTTGAAATAACAGCTTTCGGAAGTCTCAGAAAGCCATCCTGAACAGGCGGACTAAGTGGAATCTCCAGAGCTGATTTGCAGGTGGCTTTTACTGGTGGCACTATCGAGGTCCTCTGAAATTCTAAAAACTAGACAAATGCAGTCAGTAGTCATCACGAACCGGGAGTTATTAGGTGACTTACAAGTGGGAATTTCCTCCTGATATATTCCAGGATCGAGAAGAAATATGGACAGCGCATAAGATGTTGAACCAATACAAAAAGAGTCGCAACGGGGAGTCTAAGAGCGGCGTTCTATGGAGCTTGAACAAAGTCCGACATGCAAAGCAATAGAAGTGTTCTTGCAAATGGACCGGAGGCGGGATCAAACGGGGCAAGACCTGAAGAGTTGGAGGTCGATGGTCCTGAGCTAGCACAGAACGAGAGAAATGGGTCTTTGTTGAGAAGCTACAAATAGAGCATTCTAGTCTCAATAGAGTTCCTGGAGAGAATAAATCGTCCATTAAATCGTTGAGCTTTCCCATATACACCTTGGGATTACTCTGGGAGCTTGTACGAGACCTTCATGCCGCTTCGTTGGGGCTACCTCTTATTGTTCCCGGCTCATGCAGCATGCGTCTGCGAGTTGTAGAACGGGCTGGGCGCAAACGACACAAAGATAGCTGAAAGCGGCATGTCAGGCAATCTCATGGTAACACGGGCTCCATGTGGTCCGACCAGTGAGATCAATACCCTGTGCACGTCAGCATGATGCAAGCCCCAGTACTCGGCCGCAATATCTGGCGTGCCGCAGGTACTAGTGCATACTTCACACTGAAATATTCGACCTTACCAGCAATTAGATCAATCCACAAGAACTTCGCATGCAGTAGAGGTGCGCTAGGTAACGAATGGTTTACTCAAGTGATTATTCAGCTGGCCATTGCCGGCCCAGAACGTAAAGGACAGCGTAGTAGGTCGATAAATTAAAATCAATCAATCACCCAATCGACAAGACATCGTTACGTACAGATGTACAAGCACTTCCGGTAACGCCTTGACGGCAGACTTATCCCGATTTGACCTTTGAGTTTTCAAAATATTTATTCCCTCTGTAATCTACAGGTCTTTCATCAGGTCTCCGATAGCATCCGCGCCGTCACCCCCGCCTTTGAGGTCCTTGTTTGTAGCTTGGATCAACACACGCCTGTAGCTTGTCAGACTTGGAGTCCCGTCATTGGTGACCTCCAAAATCAAGTGCAGCAGCTGGCCTTGTTGCACCGGTTTCCTACTCATCAACTCCACCGCACATTTCTCTGGCGGTGGTAGCGTTACTTGAACGCTCTTGCCCTCATCGTCGCGCTTCTCAATCTCCAGCTCAGAAACTTCTGCACCTACCCACCATTGCGTCGCTGTGGGCTCGCGGTAATGCCACCACTTGTATGCGAGCCTCCCTCCATTGGGATCATAAGTTTCACTGGCGTCGAGAGTGACCGAGGTGCCAGCTTCGGCATCGATGCGCACTGGCGTGAGATCTCTGGTACCATTGAGGTGAATTACAGGGTGGTGGTTGACTTTGCCGAAGTCAGGCTCCATACTCCACTTGATCCTCGCTGCAAAGTCATTCTGAAAAGCATCACGCCAGCGCCAGATGGTCGAGTGATTGGAGGTGTAAGTTTTGCCGTCAACACCCTTAACACGATCGACTGCGTCACTGTAGTGATTACTTTTCAAGCCGGCGTCGCTGACGTCTGTTCGGGTGTAGCGACCTCCCCAAGAGCCGTAGCTGGGACATTCAGGAACGCCGAGCCCGTTTTGGATGAGGTAGAGGAATGTCGGCGTATCTCCTTCAGGGATAAAGAGATAGTCAGGATACGCGCTTCCGAGAGGGCCAATCTGGATATTTTCCTTGATCCAACTCTTCTCCATCTTCGAGAAATCCGGTCCGCCTTGATCGAATCCGTAATATCGTTCTCCTGATATGCCAGTCCAGGCAGCCATGCCGTATTGGTTCCAGCCATGCACCGATGCGATATAGAAGATATCAGGGAAACTGTTACGGATCCATGCACCGGTGTCGTCTTGGTCAGAGATTGCATACACACGTATACGTGATAGAAGGCGCTGGGAGTCTTCAGGGGAGAACTCATCGTCGATCTTGATTAAAGCCTGTGCGAGGGTATTGGTGCCGCCCCAGCAAAGAATCCATAGAGGCTGTGTGGAAGGGGCAACAATGCGGTCGTAAAGTAGCTGGCCACCTGCGGACAGCGGGATATCCTGGTCTACTGCTGACATTCCATAAGTCTACGAATCGATCAGCAATATGATCGGCCTGGTTCAAGTCACACCCACCTCAGCACCCCTCTTGATCAATTCTCTCAGATACTCAGCAGTTGGATATGGCCAGTCAGGATGTACATGTTTGTTCAGATTCTCGACAGCTCCTGCGTACGCGTCGATGATCTTCTCCATGTCCTGCGGACACACCTTGTTCTTCATCCACGTGCTTGTGCATGCCACCAAGCCCTCAGTTTCGAACTGGTTAGCATACAGCAAATAGCGGCATAGTGATTCGGCATCATCCGGTTCATTGGAGATGTCGGACAGGATGAAGACGCGGGGCTTCTGAGGAAAAGTTTGAAGCTTATCAGCAGCCATGACGACGTGGACTGAGACCGAAGCAGAATGTAAGGGAAGACGTTAACAGAGGTTCAATGGGGAACATTGAATCTTTTCAAGCTGTCGGACTGTTGTGGGAGGCCGAAGTCACACAAAAACATCCCGAAGAAGTGCCTCGCAGGTACAAGGTGGGGCGTTGTCGTGGTGCCCCTGGTCGATGCATCTGGATGGGTTAGGCACAACTTCGGCTGCGCTTGCAGTGCGGGGCTCCCCGAGGGGCTGCCTCGCGTGCGCCTCTACAGCATTCAGCATACCGTTTTTCGTACCTCGAATTGGAACAATGCAGGCCGCCATCCGTTCTCAGGAGGAAACAAGCCAGAGAAGGCTTTGATAATCGTCCTCGGCACAGAGCCGACCTTCGTTACCCCTCTATGCATGCGCCACATCTAAGCCTATTCGAGACAGCTCAGCCTTGCTTGGCTGACGCCTACGACAGGCTCTTCCAAAAACACCACAGAAATCGATGATCACCACGAAGTTGAATGGACGGCTAAAGAGCTCAGGCGTCCATCAATAAGGCTATGTAAGACGTGCCTCTTACACGTATGCCAAGATCTAGCTCAATTGTGCGATGAATGACCTATATAGCCAAGGACTGCGCTGACTTGGTGACTTGCCTCTTCCTGTCATCGACACTAACAACCAAAAAGCATGACATCAATTCAGTCTAAAGTCTACGAGGCAGCT
The DNA here is from genome assembly GCA_016630955.3 of Didymella arachidicola. Lineage (NCBI taxonomy): Eukaryota > Fungi > Ascomycota > Dothideomycetes > Pleosporales > Didymellaceae > Didymella > Didymella arachidicola. Next base: position 1,453,580 of record CM049992.1, read on the forward strand.
TCTCAGCATGTCCAACTACTCCGAGGCCTCGCAGAAACCGATCAAGCACCTTCTCAACTCCAACAGCAAGATGCCTACCTCACGGACTTGAAAGCACAGGAAGCAAGCACAACGAAACTTGTCGAAGACCTCCGTAAGAAGACCAGCCTCGAGTTGAAGGATCACAAGAAGTACTCCGAGTCTACATTCAGCCGCTTCGCTCACAAAGCAACTGGTCGAAAAGAACGCTTTGCCGAGAAGGCTGGAAAAGAAGAGCGCGAGTACTTCGACGCCATTCAAGCGCAGAAGGCTGCTGAAGATGAGCTCGCGTACATACGGCAGTTGAAAGCTGAGGCCGAAGTACAACGGCAAAAGTTCGACAGCGAGTCCAAACGCCACAGCCATCTCCAGCAGCAACTCGATCACCTTTACAACTCCATCTTCGCAGGCCAGACTCCTGAGTTTCCTGAAGAAGACCGCAGAGAAGAAGCTTGTAACAGCATGTCCCAGCATGTACAATCTCTCCATCAAGAGCTCGAGCGAGAACGCCACGTCCTATTCGTTCTGCGTCAAATGAGCACCAAATTAAGCGAAGCGCGCAACTTCCTCGACGACGCACATGGCATGTCGCAATGGGACATGTTCGGCGGCGGCACTATGGCGTCGATGCAGAAGCGCAGCTTGCTCGAGCGCGCGGAGTCCAGTATCCAGCAAGTTCGCATGCTGCAACAACAGCTACAACAGGTTGCTCCTCATCTGCCTAGTCTCGGTCAGCTCAACATTGCGTCTGGAAGCATTTGGGGCGACATTGTTTTCGATAATATCTTCAGCGATATGGAGATGCATGACAAGATCAAGGATTCTGAGGCGCAGGTTGATCGTGCTGGGCACAAGTGTGGTGACATGGTCCAGCAGAGTGAGCAGAGGGAGCTAAAGCTCCTAGGAGATGTTAGGAGCGTAAATACACAGCTGAAGAACGCCCGCGTGGAGCTGCAAAAAGCGAGGGAGGAGGCTTTCAAGGGCGTGATGGAAGGTCAAGATGGTTTGCAGCAGCGGTCGTGGCAGGGAGAGACATATCAGCCTCTGGCGGGTGCACCGCCAAGCTATGATGCTGCTCCCCCTGCATACTCCAATTGAGCCTTATTTGACATAATACCGCAGCCTATTTGTCTGGACACAATTCTCCGTTCCTACGCATTGTCTGTTAGCTACTGCTGTTCGATGTCCTGCCTTCTGGTCTGAGCCGTCTTGCGTTCGTGACCGAAGTTAGGTGTAGGTACCTCTGACATTTTTCCAATGCTTTGCTTCCGAGTTTCCCCTGCCACGCATCACCACCGACAGCTTTGCAGCTTCTTACCAATGAACGACTACAATGATGCACTTACTCAGTCGTCCGTCTCACAGTCGAGATCACTTGAGTCACAGCGAGCACTTGTTCAGCCGGACATTCAAGGGTCCAACTTGCACTACCAGCCGCAGTCGGTGGTCTCTTTAGATTAGAAGCTTCACCAAATGCACCTCAAAACTCAGCTTCTCTCTCTCCTTGCCCAAAACAAGCATGACTGATGACGACAAATGTTGTGGTAGGGCTCAGAGTGGACCGCTCATCGCCACGACGCAACCATGGTGTTGCAGTCCGTGCTCGATGACCGCATTGCTGCTGACAGCATGCGCGTCCATACAGGGGACTTGTACGCACAGCGGCCCCTCAGTCATCGGCGTGCGCGAGCACCTGTGTATGCATAACGACGTGTCGGCTGATTACGATTGAACCTCACGAACTCATCTGCAGACCATGGACCCTCTGCTATCTGTTGCTGACGACGCGATCGCCCACTCACGAACGCCGACTCCTCCGCCGAACCCTCCAGGACGCCTCTGGGCGATCAGCGATATTCATCTCTCCTTCAAAGGCAATCGCGAAGCTCTCGAGAAGCTGCAGCCTCGGCTGAACGACGGTCTCATCCTCTGCGGCGACGTGGGCGAGAGCGCAAATCATTGCAGACAAGCCTTCGAGAAAGCTACATCATGCTTCAGGCGCGTCTTCTGGGTCCCTGGCAATCATGAGTTGTATACACTTCACTCTCAGGACGACCACGGCTCACGTGGCGAGAAGAAGTATATGGAATGCGTAGAAATTGCACGCGAGTATGGCATATTGACACCAGAAGATGACTTCACGATCTGGGAGGGCGAGGGCGGACCAGCGCTCATTGCGCCCATCTTCACGCTGTACGATTATAGCTTTCGTCCCAACCATGTTGAGCTGAAAGACGCACTGGACTGGGCGAGGGAGGAGAACATTGAGGCTACGGATGAGCACCTGCTGCATCCAGACCCATACCCCTCGCGGATTGCATGGTGCAATGCCCTTGTCGAGAAGACTGAGAAGAAACTCGCAGCCGCAGTCGCTGCGCAGCCTGATACGCCTGTCATCCTTATCAACCATTGGCCATTGCGAGAAGATCTGGTTCAGCTATTCCGTATCCCACGCTTCTCGCTGTGGTGCGGCACTAAGAAAACGGAAGACTGGCACAACAAATTCAACGCCAAAGTCATCGTCAGCGGGCACCTACATATCCGGCGCACGGACTACATAGACAACACAAGGTTCGAGGAAGTCAGCCTGGGCTATCCAAGACAGTGGCAAGAGTGCCATGAGCGAGGATTGGATATCAATGACCTCTTGCGCGAGATACTGCCTGGTCCTGAGATGCCTGAAGGAAAGCGAGAGACATTATGGCGCAGATACGGTTGAGTGTCATAGATGCATGGAAAGCGGAATAGACCGCCAGCATTGCCAGCGCCGTCAGTATCAGCGTCCACCCACTCACCACCAATCCATGCGTCGCACATCCTGCCATACGTACAAAGTCCTAGCCAGCGTAACCACGCATGACTCGCTATGCTAACGGCTACAGCCGCAAACACGAATACTGACTTGCAGGAACGCGCGGTGTGCCGCCGGAAGATTACATCGACTTCTATTTTCAGAAGGTAAAACAGCCTTCCAATCGTTGCACGGCCATCTCTCACGTTCAGAACTTCCGCGCAGCTGCCACACTCAAACCCCTGCTCCATCTGTGCACCTTCCCCATCAGTTGCGGACTAGCGTCGGTACGCGGCCCAATGCTTTCGGCAGTCGTCCTCCACGCCGAGACAAAACTGCGTCCCATTCGACCATTGCGCACCGTAGACACATGACCATTCGCCCTCGATATTAAAAGCGCCGAACTTATCGAGACCTGTTCCTTACATACGCGGGAACAACGTCCGCGCTATCTCTGTATAACTGCGACGATTCATGCTTGACCCTGGTCGTATGAGACAAGCAACCAATTGATGTCAATATCAGTAGCCATGTGGGTTGCTGGCATGAAGGTACGTGCAGACTGGCAGCGGGAGCAACACTAAGAAAGGAAAGGTCAGATGCTGGCAGTGACACCGCTGGGCAGCATATCGCCTTGCGGGAAGACGACAGAAGACCTTACACAGCATAAGAGGCGTGGCGGACCTCGTGAGATGCGGGAAAGTAGCCAGCTCTTTCATATTCTTGGCCCGTTTCAGTACTTGATCGCAGATCCACATTATTGCCGACGACCGCAGCATAGAGACAGAAGCTTTTGTACATCCAACTGCCTTCCGCTATACCAAAGATGCTCTTCAATATTCAGTCTCTGGCTATTCAGCTCCTGACTGTTGCAAGCTGCGTGTCGGCTCTGCCAACAAGCTTGGAGAAACGCGCAGTCATCGATCACGATGCTGTTGTTGGTTTTGCTCAAGCTGTCCCTTCTGGCACTGTCGGCACATTGATGCTGAAGTACAAGCCATACCTTAAGGTCTTCAATGGCTGCGTTCCCTTCCCGGCTGTTGATGCCGCAGGTAACACTGGGTCAGTCCAGGTCTCAGCGCGAAGACTCAGTCCGAGCTGACATAGATTGCAGCGGTGGTCTTGACCCTACTGGAGGATCAAATGACGGATGCTCTTCTTCCACCGGGCAGGTCTATGCTCGTGCTGGTACCTACAGCGGCAAGTTCGGCATCATGTATAGCTGGTACATGCCTAAGGACTCGCCCTCTTCTGGCCTCGGTCACCGTCACGACTGGGAGAACATTGTCGTCTGGCTTTCTGCCCAATCAACAACTGCGACCATTACTGGTGTCGCCATCTCTGCCCACGGCGACTATCAGAAGGATTCTTCCCCATCCCTGCAGGGCACCAGCCCTAAGATCGGGTACATCAGCTATTACCCAGTTAATCACCAACTCATTGCTACAGACGACCTTGGCGGTCAGCAACCGCTTATTGCTTGGGACAGCATGACTGCTGCAGCCAGAACGGCTATCGAGAATACTGTAAGTGATGTGATGGACTCCTCGCGAGAGCTCGCTAACGCACTCGCAGGATTTCGGGTCTGCAACTCCCAGTTTCAGAGACGGTAACTTCCAGAGCTACCTTGCGAAGGCTTACTTCTAAGTTAACGATGGTTTTGGCTAGGTCCAATCACCCCGGAGTCGACTCGATATGCTTTGGCATTATGTGCTCGGTAAAGTGGACTACCAACAATGAATACTTTTATCCAAAATCCTTTGGTACCCCCCCTGGCTATGACTGAACTCACAATGTGATTCAATACTATGTCTTCGCCCAGCTGCACTGTTCAGATCTTTGACACTTATACTGGTTCATGAGTATGGATTTTGATTTACCAGATCTATCAGAAGTGGGTGGATGAAAATGTCTGTCCTTCTTAGCTCCATAATCTTCCGTGGCCTGGTTGCTTATGGTGCGTCCACTTTTGCAAGTTGGATTGATGGTGACTTAGATGCGCAGAAAATGACTGGGAGCAGTTTGAGCAATAACCATGTCCATAAGGGGCGCGGGTGCTTGAGACGGGTGTCTCGCCGCTGCATCAATGTTCTTCGAAAGGTTTTCAGACTCATCGTCATCTATGTACCCATCGTGAAGGTCAGGTACGTATCACCATCGACTCTCAACCACGATACTGATACGAAGTAGAGCGTAACGTAACCCGTAGCTTACTATCTATGATTTCGCCGTAACAACGACTGCGTTGAACGCCGTGCTGAAACTGAGAACCCTTCCTCTCGAGGGCAGGTGGACGATCTTCGTCGGAGGACGGCAGTACTAAGTGCGCGCAACATCTCCTGATCAGGTAATCGGGGATGCATTTCATCATCGTATCCTTGACTGTTTTCGCGCTGGTGGGTCCTATCGCCAGGACGTCGTTAATCGCGAGACTCCCTGTGGCCTCAGGAGGCTGTGAACCAATGGAATGTCGAGTCATTAAGCAAGAGCTCGTCTGAGTGTCTCTTGAAAGCATTGCGCGCCAAGATACACGGGGAAAGACTCTGCACAGACCCACAAGTGTTGCGGGTGTTGTATTGTTCAGTTCGCATTGGAGCTGGCGAACAACCACAACAGCAACCGCGACGACAAGGCCGTATCAACTGCTCACCATTCAACCGCCCTGTGCTGCAACTTGCCTTTTGTTAGCCAGCATCACGTGCTCTGTTACATAATCATCTGTAGGGTGTATATTCCCTCTTCCCCTCATTAGATAGGAAACAACCTAGTCCCTCTTTTCTACGCCTGGCCTCTGCCCGCACACAGTTATGAGCCCGGTTTGCACCTCTTAGACTGCGCTACTCAGCACTAAAACAGCTCTAGACGTGTAACTGACAACGACTACGTTCACTTCTACCTCGTTTTGTCTACTGACAGCTGATCAGCGTCAAAGACCTTTCTAGTCGACAGCCATCAGGTGGTGTCGCTAACGGACCAGAACTGCTGCTCTGTACAGAGATCAGTTTGGTGATTAATCACGAAGATCACGATGTCGTACAACGACGCTGGAGTCACACGAGTGACCGTTATACTGGATAAACCAGTCGATTGGGAGTCATGGTTCCAGCTACGACGAGAGAAAGCCGTCGTAGATGCTATTTGGAAGTACCATGACATCTCGAAACCACAGAGCGAGCTACCGAAGCTCGAAGAACCTATCAAACCACTGCCCAGCGATGTCAGAGCTGGAGCGACAGCGATTGCCCAGCTGGACGCAGGCCAGCAGGCAGTGTACAGTGATCTCCTCCACGACTGGAGATATGAAAGAGCAGAGTACGCGAAGAAAAAGCAGAAGGAAGGCGAACTTCTTTTGGATATCAGCCGTACGATTGCTGCTCGTCACCTTTACCTCATCAACGGAAAAGATGAGGTGTACGATCGACTGATCGCTCTCAAGAAGCAGTTCGCGCCGACAACTGCTACACGAACCAGAGAGCTAATCGTCAAGTATCGATCTCTGCAGGAAGGCCCTCAGAGTCGCGATCTCGAGCAGTGGCTCGACGACTGGATTCACATTACGAATCAGTGCAGGGAAGTAGACCTTCCTGAAACAACGGGCTGTCGAGCTCAGGAGGATTTCCTGTCAGCTATCAGGACGATCGCGCCAGAATGGGCAGGATCATCGCATCATGATTTAATCATGAAAGAGACAGCAGGCAAGACGAATGAAGTTCAACCGGTGGCAGACTACATCGCTCAGTTCAGAATCTATTACCGAAGAATCGGACCTACTGCGGCATCACTTGGTACGTTTGCGTCATTAGGTGTATCAGCCAAGTCAGAACAGCATCAGAAGGAGCAGAGATCATCGAGATCAGCTCCATACAAGCCAGAATGTATCTGCGGGAGCAAGCACTGGTATAGAGAGTGCTGGTACCTGTTTCCAGATCATCCGAAGAGACCCGAGGACTTTCAACCGGCTAAAGCTGTGCAAGACCGAGTAGCAGCAGCCTTGAAGGATCCAGAGCAAGTTAAGAGAATCAATAAGCTCCTAGCTCGGCACGGCAAGAGAGTAAAAGGCACAGATGAGACGCTCACACTTGATGGTGGGAAGAGCAGCGCAAGCTTTGTCACCTACAACAGCTTCTCTGTCGCACAGGTACAGCAGAAGGCTTTGCCAGCGATACGTAATCGATGGATACTCGACCCAGGCTCGAATATTCACGTATGCAACTCGACGAGATTTGGCTGGCAAGAGACACGGAAGGCAAGACCTCATGAGATGGTCTTAGCAGGAGACTCAACCTTGGCGATACAGGCCTGGGGAGAGGTGACGTTCAGCGTTAACCGGCCGAACGGTATAGGCAAGATTCAATTGTCTAACGTCGCACTTGTAGAAGGCTTCCTTACAAACGTTGTAAGCCTCTCACGATGCCGAGAGATAGACGTGCAGTTCGACTCAGGGAGAGATGCAATGTATCAGAAGCATCCATCAAACGTCATCTGTTCGCTTAAATACGCAAATGGGCATTGGATTGTCGACGCTGAAGAAAATGATCGCCTAGCTCTGAGCAGCTTCGCGGCGACAGTACGGCGAGCGTACAAGCCATCGCGAGAAGATCGACGTCCAATTCACACATCCCATGTCGAAGCTCATGAGATGTTTGCACACGCTGGCAAGGACGTGATTGACCATCTGAGTAGGAATGTACAGGGTATAACTCTTGACAAAGACGCCAGAGCTCCAAGGATGCACGAGTGTGAGACCTGTATACAATCAAAATCGGCAGCTCAGGTCAGCAGACGCGCGTCAGATGATCATGCGACAAGGCCTTTCTATCGAATAGTCGTTGATCTTGTACAGCTCATACCGACTGGAGAAACATGCTACAATGGAGATCGCTACCTGCTGCATGCAGTATGCGAGTACTCAAAGTGGCACGAAGCAGTGACTCTTGCGAACAAGTCACTACCAGTAGTGATAGCAGCTCTCAAGGCGCTGCTACACAAGATTGAGCGACAATACGGGTACACAGTCATTGTGCTCAAAGTCGATGGGGATCGTGGCTATGGCCTCGAACTCTACAGAATCGCGAGGCAAGCAGGCCTCAAGATTGAGCTGCGTGATCCTGACACGCCTGAGCAGCTTGGAGCTGCAGAACAAGCCGGAAACATCATCATTACGAAAGCAAGATCGCTCCGCATTAAGGCAGGTCTACCGAAGTCTCTATCAAATGAGCTAGCGATCACGGCGACAAAGATCACGAATGTAACGCCTACGAGATCTATTGATTGGAAGACGCCGTACGAACTCGTTCACGGCAAGCAGCCTTCAGTCGCGCACTTCTCCCAGATTGGGTGCAAAGCGTACACGCTTAACAAAAAGCTGAAGAAGGCAGATAAGCTAGAGTCTCGTACATTCGTTGGATACCTTGTAGGGTATGACTCATCAAACATCTTTCGCATCTGGCTGCCGAAAAAGAACCAGGTGATACGTGTGAGAGATGTGATATTCCAGAGAAGCAGCCTCTACAACGACCATGAGAAGGCTGAGAAAGAAGATATTATGCAAGAAGAGATTGAGATCCTCAATATACTGCATACAGCGGAGGCAGAGGCAGATCAGGAAGTAGTAACTGAGCTACAACAACGTCAGCAGCTTTCTAAGGATCAGAGCTTTCTGCCCACACCAGAACCGTCAGATCGCGGTACTGTACCACCTCAGGAGTGGACAGGCAATGACAGAGATCTAGACCGAGCTTCCGAGCCGGCAGAACAGATCAGTGTGGAAGATCAGCAAGGCGCTGAAGATCAAGACACTGGGGAACAGATTCAAGATCAACTGCTTGATGAGCCGCAGACGCATCACGAAGATGATAGATCTACAGCCAAAAGCAGCGGAGACGGACCACTACGGCCAGCTGTGACGAGCAAGCGAGACCGTCCACGAAAGCAGCCATCAACATGGGCAAAAGGATGGAGCAATACCGAGGACTACGTACCAGATCGTCGACAGAACAACGCTCCAAAGATGGCAGACCCATCAATCGTGAGCAGCAACATCATTACGGGTAAAAGAACCAGGAAGCCACCAGATCATGCTCTAGCTACGTACTATAGAGCATTTGCAGTAGCAATGAACCCGACAGCCCCATCAAAGCTCACAGGAGAAATGCCAAAGCTACGATTACATCGCGACCAATTGCCGGATCCACCAAAGCGATGGAAGGATCTGAACAATCATCCATTTGGCGCTGAGTTTGCACAGGCAGCACGAGCTGAGCTTGATAGCTGCTGGGCAAAAGACTGCTTCAATCAGACAGAGGCAACTGCAGCGACAGCAGATGCTGAGGTTCTACCCTTGATGTGGGTATTCACGTACAAATTTGACGAAGATGGATACCTATACAAGTTCAAAGCGCGTATATGCGTACGAGGAGACATGCAAGAGGCTTGGGGAGACACCTACGCGGCAACGCTAGCAATTAAAGTCTTTCGAGCCCTCATCGCGTTAGCAGCAGCATTCGACCTACAGATGTTTCAGTTTGACGCCATGAATGCTTTTCTCAACGCGAGATTGCCACGCAAAATGTACTGCCGTACGCCAGAAGGATTTACAGACGAGCTTGGAGAGCTACTTGAACTACAGCGCGCTCTCTATGGCCTCAAAGAAGCTCCATTGCTCTGGTACCAGGAGCTATCATCGACCTTGAAGAAGCTTAGCCTAGAGCCAGTGCCAGGAGTGCCATGCTTATACACGAATGATCACTTGATCGTATTTTTCTACGTGGACGATATTGTCGTTCTTGTTCACCCGCTCAACAGGGGCTATTACCAGACGTTCAAGCAGCAGCTGCTTACAACGTACGAGATCCGTGAATTAGGCGAGCTGAAGTGGTTCCTTGGTATCCGCGTAATCCGCGAGGAGCTCAGTCGCTCTATCTACCTGACTCAAGACTCATTCATCAATAAGATTGCAGCAAAGTTTGACCTGAAGTCAAGCGTAAGATGTCCAGATGTTCCCCTAAGGGACAATGCCCTTTTGCCATCAACAGAGGAACCAAGTGCTGCGCGAACTCAAAGGTACCAGCGGCTAGTCGGCTCACTGGCTTACATTTCGACTTCGACACGACCAGACGTCGCGAGAGCACACTCAGTACTTGCACGTCATCTGCAGAATCCCGGGCAGAAGCATATGTACGCAGCTTGCCATGTATGGAGGTACCTGATAGGCACGAAACACTTGGCTATTCGAGCGTCCGCAGATAAGCAGCAAGGCATAACGAGCATCACAATGCTATCCCAGCAAGAGCACGAGCATGAGCCTCTCTTCTATGGTGCATCAGATGCTGCTTTTGCCGACGAGCCAGAGACGCGACGCAGCTCTCAAGGCTATATCTTCAAGCTGTATGGACTGCCTGTTGATTGGAAGGCGACAGTCCAACGATCAGTCACGAAATCGACTACAGAGGCCGAGCTACTCTCTCTATCAACAGCCGGATCAGAGATGGAGTGGTGGCAGCGCTTCTTTAAAGCGATCCAGTTTGACCCAGAGTTAACACCAGCACTGTGGTGTGATAACCAGCAAACTGTCTTAATCGCAACAAAGACAGCTGACAAGCTTCAGACGAAGCTGAAGCATGTAGACGTACACCATCAATGGGTACGCCAGGAGGTAGCAGAGGGCAGACTGCAGGTAGATTGGAAGGCTACTGCAGAGATGCCAGCTGATGGCCTTACGAAGATCCTTAGTCGTCAGAGACACGCCAACTTTGTACGCCAGCTAGGACTAAGCGATCTATCATCCAAACTGCGAGACAGATCAGATTCAGGTCTGTAAACAGAGGGTCCTACAGAGTAAGACGTCTAGCTTTGGAGACGCAAGACGCTCATTTACAGCTTTCGTTTCTTGCTATTCACTCAAGCTGGGGGGGTGTGTTAGCCAGCATCACGTGCTCTGTTACATAATCATCTGTAGGGTGTATATTCCCTCTTCCCCTCATTAGATAGGAAACAACCTAGTCCCTCTTTTCTACGCCTGGCCTCTGCCCGCACACACCTTTCTTTCACCTTCCCTTCATAATATTCTCCCCACTACTGCTACTGAAAACTTCATTCACCACGCTCCTTGCGCTTACCATCCCACTGATCTTACACCGTGCTCCCACAACATATCACCACAGAAACCGTCTTCGCCGATAAAGCCTTGTACAGCTCTCGGTGCCAGCGATATGGCGCCACCTTTGTCTGGCCCAGTTGGAGATGCCTACGGTACTCCAGGCGAGGTTTCTGGGCAAGACCTGTATGGTCCTCGGACGTCGCCGAGTCGCGTACAAGGTATGTCCAATGTTATCTTCATATCTTGAAAGTTTCTGACAGGTGTAGTGGATGAGCAGGACTTGGAAGCAACCGACCGAGAGACCCTCAAGCGAGCGCGACAGGGCAAAGCGCCACGGCCTCCATCTCCAGATCCCAGCTTCGATTGGCTGGGGTCAAACATTCTTGAAGCACAGTGGCCTAGTAGCGAGCCATCCTACAACATATTCAACAGCTTGTCACCGGATCCTGATTCGCCATTCCACCTTCTTCACCAGCGTCCCTCGTACTCTATTGTACCTCCGGTTTCGCGACTCGGTCACAGTCAAAGCCACGGGCTTCCAGCTCCTCATCTCCCTGACCGTTCCACCCTTCCTGACCTTGCAATCGGAGTGGATGCGTTGCGATCCATCAGCAATCCTGCACGCGCGACTGCGGCAAGTCCAACCGTCGATGGACAGCAACACTCTCCATCTAACCGCGTTGGCGGATCCTCCGTTAGAGCTGCTGGCCACGGCTTTGCCTCGACAGAACTTTTCGACCTCGAGACAAATAATGTCAATAAAGGCTCTCCTGTTGCAGCAGTTGCCAGCCACGGAGATATCCGGCCTCAACCCCACAAGATGTGATGGCAACAGCTAATCGCCAGTCAATATCTGGTCGATATGCACTGACGCAGAACGATATGACTGCTTCACAGTTTGAGCTTCGAGCCTTTACTGGACAAGCTCAACAACGCGCTGCTCAGTCGCAAGGGACAGCTAGGACACTGCCGCATGCATAAAACCAACACCTAGGTGCTCCATGCGCTGACCCAGCTATACCCATGACTGGTCCTGTGCGTCCTCAACATGCACCTTTCTCTGAGATCTTCCATGACCTTGACCCCTCGCAATGGGCCGCTCGCACTTTTCAGGTTGGAATGTCAGCTCAGCCAACCCCTGTTTGGCATGGAGATCGCTGGTTCTATCTACCTAGGCAACAGTGCTTCGATCAGTGGTACCCAGGTGACAAGACTATACTAGCATCAAACACGGCTCGTCACGGGTTCAACATTGACTGGAATCAGCTCGATGGGCACTGGAACTGGTACCAGCAGACCCGCGCTGCGCAGGCACGACAAGCCCAGCAGCAACAGAGCTTAGAAACCACGCCAACTCTCGGGTGCGCTCAACAACAGACGACGTCAGACTCGGGGCAGTGGCAGCAAGTCTCTGGCTTGCTCGCTCAGACTCTACAGGATCTGCCTCAGTATATACAATCTTTGAGTAACGGAGATGACCACACGCTTGACGACAATACTGGCGCCGCCGCCACTCCAGTGCAGGCCGGACAAGGATCATCAAATCAGTCTGCTCTCAAGGAGCTACCATCCGAAGCCGACGGGTCAGTGAATTGGCAGCGCGGAGTTGAGTCGATACTCTCCCAGGAGCTGGCAGAGGAGCTGGATGATCTGCTCGAGTACTACTTGCCTGAAGAATCTCGTGAGAATTTCCTGCAGCATCACGATAGGTCATGGATGCCACCAAAAAATGATCTCACTATTCCGCAAGACAAAATATCAAAGCTAGACTGCGCTGGAAGCTTTGTTCGCGCCTTGGTCAGGGTCAAGAAAGCGGTCGATGCGGACAACAACAATGCATTTGGGACTCGGTGGAAGTCTGCAAAGCTTGGTAAACCTCCTTATGATAAGACCCTGGTTGTCATACGCTGTCTTGAGCTTGTCGATCTGCTGGTCAAACTACACACGGAAGGTCCTTCAGCACTGCGGTGCTTCGATAAACAATACTCAGCTTACTTCGCGAGCACGAAGAATTGAACTTTCAAGGACCGTGCCAACGCTATTGTCGAACTCTTCGAGTCTCGCAAGAGCCGCTGCGATATGTTCATGAAAGGAGAGAACATCCACGCCGTCGCCGGCAATCCAAAGAAGCTGATACAGGGCTCGAAGGCCAATGGGGACTCCAACGCCAAGAAGACTGTTCGCATCCGGTATGGCAAGGCATGGGAGCATGCTCAGGTAGGCGCTACAAGTCAGTCTGGGAACAACGCTACAACTGGCGCCACAAGTACTCCGGGTACAGCGACCGTCGACAACCAGAATACCGCAATAACCGCGTCGGAGCCCGTGGAGCAGACCACGACGGTGGACAACGAAGACCAGGAACAGCCCGACGATGGTAGCGAGTCAACGCAGCCGCCGGTGACTAATATGCCTTCTGCACCCGAAGTCTTGACTGGACCATGGATACCGCCGACTGTAGCTAGCGGCTCAGGCTCTTTACAAGCATCAACGCAGCTTGCCGATGACCGCACTACAGCAACAGCATCTCACCAAGGCGTGTATTCAGTGGCTTCCACTCAGTCGCTCCACTCGGTTCGCAAGCGCTCAAACCCTTCTGATGACAATGTTTCGACATCGTCCGCGTCTTCGAAGCGCCGCCGTGGACTTGCACTTGCTACAGCCCCGGCCATCAACGGCAGCAGCTCGCTGACCCCGAGTGACCTTCAGTCTCCGCATCCTGCACTAGTACAGGAGGAACAGACTTCATCTTCTTCTTCTTCGTCTGTTCCCACGCCTCGCAAGCGTCATGCGGACGCTGGTGCGGCCGAGACGTCCCCCTCCAATCGCACTCGATCAGGAAAGCGTTAGCATGGAGTCGACAGCGCCAGGTTTGGATTGCTTCTTTGACGGAGTCATGTTGGCAACAGGGACGCGGGCCGTCTCAAGACTAGTCATGGGCGTATACTTGTACCCGGATTTGACCTCATCAACAGGAGTAGGAACGACCGGAGCGGAGGCAGCAGAAGCCGGTGTCTTGACTGGAGTGCTCTGAGCGAACAGTATAGGAGCGAAACGAAGCCTCGATCCAGGCGGCTTGGCCGTGGGAGTGGCAGGAGCGGGAGCAGGCGAACCCACGTCATTATTGGACCGGGGACGAAGAAAACGTTGCTCGGATGGACTGGAGGACTGGGCGATCTGCTTGGCATTCTCCGCCAAAAGCTTATTGGCTTTCTTGATTGAGGCATCTCTTGGATGAAATCAAGTTTTTCGAAGATAATAGCGGGTTAAGCAGGTATTAAGTAGTGTTAACGTACTCGAGCTCGGAATGGTCGCGACTTGTATAAAAATTTGAATCCTTTACCCTCGTGCCCCTCCGTAGATGCATATATGATTCCTGTATCCGTCCAATCCAGAGCAAGATGCAGTAATGCGAACCAAATCCCAAGCTGATCTTGACGCAAGGCCTCGGACAGCATGTGTTCCACCGTAGAATTTCCATCACTTCTTGCAACGACGGAGAGCTGCATCAGTGTCTTCGCCGGCATTGTCTCCGTCCTCGTCGCTGTCGATGCCGCGGCTTCATTCACGCGTCTATTTGGACGATGAGGCCTCGACAAAGAGAAAATGCTCATCGCCGGGGCGAGTCACGTCAGTGTAGTTGGGCCAGGTTGCGCGTCAAGAGAGTGCATAGGCATTTGACACTTCATTGGAAAAAGCGATGCTGATATTGACCAAGCCTGAGCTGAACTACAGCTGGCATGGCTTTGTTAGGTTTCATGGGATGAAAGTATTCTGTGCAAAGATCTGTAAGAAAAAAAAGATAAACATTTGTCCAAAAGCTTCATGAAACCGCGCAACATCCAGTTTACTCTGTTCATATATCAGGGTGGTATACCATCTAAAGAGAAAGACCTACACATTGAAGGGGATGCCGCTGTATATCTTCGTCCGCGATACGAAAATATGCTCGTTGACGACATAAGCCCAAATGCCGCCGTGTTGATCCTCCGAACGGCCATGTGGACGATAACGTCGTCCATTGATTCGAGACCGCTCTCATAGTATTGATTGTTCTGCTCTTGATACCTCAGCCGCCGAATCCCCTCCACCTTGAAATTCTCCTTTGCTTCCTCAGTATCGAACAGTACGTCAGCCCCAGCGATCTTCGCCTGGACTCCGATAAGAATATTGGTGAAAGAATGGAGTGCCTTTCACCATCTCCATTCTTTCACCAATTGACCTCGAGTCAAAGTCGTGCCTGTAGCGGCTGAGGGTTCTTGCCGCCGACTGGAAGATTCAATGACATGTTATACACCAAGGTCATTAAGATGAACTTGCCTGTCAGACTAATTGATTACGTCCGCTACAAACTTGTGCATTCACGATATGGTCTCGATATTAGCCAATTGCATCTTTTCTTCTCCTCTTTGGATGTTGCCTTGGCGCTGTGAACTCCCAGGTTTCGTGTCCTGTCGCAAGTCCACCGCCCATGATGAGCGAGTGCCTGGCATGGCCGACCGAACACAGTTCAGCCATGATGAGGATTATGAAATTACGTATAGTCGCGTCTCAGATTTTATGCCCATGGTAGAGCGCCGTGCTACTCCTCGAGGAGTGTGGCTGAACGTTCGCTTAGCTCACTGAGCAGTCTTTAAGAAGGCTTTCGTGGGTAAAATTCGAGCAGGTAGTACCTGGAGGCTGACGATAGGAGAAGATGGACACTGCGCTCATAAGTCAAGAAGTAAGCGGGGTCGACAGCCTAAGCGATGAGGATGGGCGAGCCAAGAATGAAAACCCATACCTAGATACTAGGACAGGCGGAGCTACTCCAGGAAAGGGCTAGGAACGTATGCGTAGAGGAGAAGGAGCAGTCGTGGCCATTACATTACAGTGCTACATACAGATTAGAGGCAAAGAGAGTCGCGTATATGCTAAGGATGTGCGAGGCTAAAGAGAAAGGAAGCGGTAAGCGCATTGAGATTATACATATTGATCTTGGTAAAACAAACGGTGACTACAAATGGCAGTGAGTACCTGCACATAACAAAACAGAGCCCAACCTTACGATTCTTGATGCCGTGCCGTAATGGCGTACAGAATTCTTGCTATTAGTTCTGGTTTCAGTCTGCTTCACGCGAGATCTGTTACAGTGTCTGGGGAGAAGTGTGCTGTGCATCCCGCCTCAGCGAAGATCGAACAAGAAGATATGTCGCCTTGTGCGAGATGACCTTTCACCTCATACCACAAGGCACCATCTACAGGCACAAGCCAGTTGAAGCAACACTCGCGCGTGCACGGACACCTGGGCGTGGTGCCGGTGTAGGATATCAAGCTCGCGCTCCTCGAAATGCAGCACACTACAGCAACACCCACAACAACCAGATCGTATCAACTGCGTAACAACTAATCGAGTCGCATTGAATCGTCTTGAAATCTCGTCTTCGCCCACTTCCCCTTCACTATCTTCACCACGAGGGATTCTGCGGCCTACCATGAGACCCCATTCAAGTGGCTACAATAGCCATGCCCGCAGTTCTTCCTTCCAGGCGTCCCAACGGCGCAACAACAACCAAAACGAGCCTCAAACACCTCGGAACCGCGCGCAAGGTACGTACTGAAACTATATATGCAATTCAATCACTAACGATTTCAGAAAACGCGCAGCTCGACTGGGAGGGTCTAGGAGACAGGCAGCGAGCCAACGTCTCACAGAATCCTGCTGATACCCAGCCTACTGAGCAGTCTCAAGATCCTTTCAGGACGGATCTACAAGATATCCTGCAGAATGATGCTTTCATGCGTCAGCGGGATTATACTGATCATCTGGAGTCAGCTTCAGGATCCTCGTCGGCATTGCATCCGTACTTCCAGTCACCTCAGCAGCAAGCTTGCGTCCAGACGGAATATCTTGGCTACGAACCAGCGTCACAGACTCCTCATGGTAGTAGTGACCTGAGTGAATCCTACGATCCCCACTCGAGTATGACTGTTGCTCCGAACGAGGCATGGGAAGATTACACTCTACCAACAGAGCCGACTTCAGAGACCAGCGTAGAGCTCACCGAGCTGGCACAGTTGGAGGATCTGTTGCAGAACGACAACCTGCCCCTTTCTCCACAACACCAGACTGAAAGGTCTCAACCACGAGAGATTCCCGAAGAGCCGCATTTGGCTCAGTCTTTCGAGAACTCCCAGCCGGCAGTCGTGGTATATGGTTTTGGACCCGTCGTCTACCAGCGTCAGTTCTTAGCTGGTTTCAGTGAGCAACGCATCATCTACATGCAAGCCCAGCTCGCTTCATTGGTTCCTTACCGCGAGGTATTTGCTGATCAGCATCCGCTTCGTTGGGCAATGCTGGCACATGCACTTGGCCACGCTTTACCGCCGCGTCAAGATATTGGCAACTTAGACGGCTCGATCGCTCCGCTCTGGTTGCCTTCTCAGGCTCAGTACAGTAACTGGGACCTTTACGACGCAGGGCTGCTGCAATATGCATGCTTAAAGAACGAGATCAGGGTGAACTGGGGCTTGCTAGATCAGATTGGCATCCAGGCGCAATTGATGCTTGGTCCCCCGCCTTCGGAAGCACCGTATGGTACCCAACAGGCTTATGATCCTCGATCGCAGGCAATCCAAACACCAGCACTGAGTAGAAGTCCCCCTGAAGCCGAGGTTCAAGCGAACGAGATGCATCAAGCAGAAGATTTACGGGAACTGTCGTCGTCGCGGGGCGAGGATCGCACCGAACCAGTAACCAACCCAATGGAGTCTTTGGAGGATCCGACACTCTTGGAACCAGGCGCACTGGACCATCTACTATTGTACAATAGTCTACTCGACCATGGTGTTTTCACTCCAGCTCCTCTCAGCTCCCAGCCATCAGCTGCTGCCCCTCAGCCTACAGGCGACATCGCGATGGCCGCTGCCCAGCCTGCGCAGACTCAACAACCTCAGCAAACGACAGCCGCACAGACCTCGCTGGACACGAAGACACCACGTAAGCAGAAGGAACTGAAGCGCCTCGCATATGACTCAAATGTGATGTTGCGGCCTCGCAGCAACGCCAGCGCCGTGATCCGACTAACGACGCAGGCGAGTCGGGCCGCGTATACTGCAGATATCGCCTGGTATCAGCCCAAGGACCCCGTGGAGATCCATAAGGTACCTGGAACCGATAAGGAACTGGAGCCATATGTGGAGTACATGCTGGAGAGCATGATGGACACGAGCCAGGCTGACGACAAGAAGGACGTGAAGTCCTCTTTCCACAAGCGATGGTCAGACGAGGCACTTGCAAAGAAGTGGCCAGTGTCTATCGAGGCAATGGAAGCAATCTGCTGGATCATTGCGAAAATGACCAGGAGATATCACCGCGACGGTCCCGCTTTCCTGAATTTGTTCGACAAGCTCCACCAGGATAAGGCCAACAAGAACCAGGATCTCACCTTTGCACAGCGTATCAGCGCTATCTGTACGGTGCTGCTAGTTTCGAAAGCCCGGGTCGACACGTGCTTGAAGCATGAGAACCTTGGTAGTCTGGTCGCGTTCCCCCTGAGCGTGCTGTCGAATTGCATCGCGAACCGACCGTTCAACGACGAGCGCAAGGCGAAGCTCGCAGCGGGCGCCAAGTGGTTGGAGAGGGAGGCAAATAAGGCAGAGAAGAAGGCAGCGTCTAAGAAGGGTTCCAAGACACCCATTTCTGCTCATGGCCAGACCGGGTCGGGTGGTACTGAAGAAGATGGAGAGGCTGACAGCGACATCGAAGAGGAGAAGGAGGAGGACGACGGTCCAGATGAGAATGAGGACCACGATGAGGACGAGGATGGAGACGGGAGCGATGACGAGAGCGGCAACGATGGAGCTGGCAACGGTACAGGCACCAGCCAGCCTTATGCGACGCCAGGTGAGGAGCTAGACAGCAATCTTGGGGGACTTCCAGCCGCAGACACAGTGACGCAGAACGGCACTCAGGTATCCTTCCACTCCATGGATCACCTGGCAAATATCATTGCACCATCAAGCAGCCACCCTTCTGTAGCTCAACATGCAGCAGCTCCCGCTCGGCTTACCACGTCTGCGCAGACGTCTGTATCCAGACCCAGCCGGAAGCGCTCTGCCACCGATCATCTTGGACTTGCGCTGCCCTCAGCACCGAAGCGCCCACGGAATGCGACATACGCCGACTCTGACAGTGTGTCAACGTACGGCACGCCGCGTAACGACACGGAGCCTGTGCCCTCTCCCAAGAAGCGCAGCGCTACTGAGGCGGGTCTGAGTGACTCCAACACGCGCGAGAAGAGTGCTCATTCAGTTGACCGCGAGGTCATCGCTCCTACGCGTCGCCGTGCTCCGACATCGAGCGCCGATTGAGGAGCGCCCCACTGAGGAGCTGGTCTGGAAAAGACGGATCCGGTTTGACGATTCCACCTCGGATATGAGAGGGAAGGGGGAGCGAACTTGGTTCCATGGCATTGGAGGTTCGTTCGTACTGCGAAATGCTTATATTTGGAGTTGTGTGGCAAGTCTGTTGGAAGACTGCATGTCAGGAACTCTACGAAGAGGAGAGGGTCGAGTTTTTGATATAGTGAGGATCAAGGCTTAAGCCTTACCACGGTTCATTGCGGCTTTTGCCCTCGGATGTTGATTATCGAGTCTTGTTTTGTGACTTGAATTGATTTCTCGACGGAGAGTAGGAAGGAACATGTTGGCGGCGACGGCTGGCTTATTGTTGTTGGTGTTGCTGCCTGAGGGTGCGCTTCCAGAGGTTGAGGAACTCGCAGTCGCATTTGCTGGAACCGCTGCGACTGTCAAGACGCGGGGTGATTATGGCGGGTTCATAGCCAGGCCATCATAATGTTGTAACTGCAATGGACTCAATCAGTCGATCAGTTGCTTTGCAGAGTCTGCCCATCGTCTTTGTGTTTGCTTGCAACTCCCAGTCGGTGCTTCAGCGACGATATCTTAGAGTAGACTAACAGCATGAAGAATATAACATAGGGTGCCATCATCTCGTGTATGCTAGAATGTCGGGTAAGGATATATAAATCCCAAGTCTCCTTTCACTTCGGACCCTTGTTGCGTATATAGGCGTCAGTAAGAAAGTGTTCGCATGTCGCCGTCCAGTGCAATACAGCATATGTTGGTGCAGCTCTGAGTATGGCATGAGGTGCTATTTCAGCACGGGATGCTGAGTTTGGTTGCCTTTTCGTTGTGCTTTGCGATCTGATTGTAGTGGTACCGCTCACGGGTCCCGGTCAGGTGCGTGATATCCCATCTGGTGACTTGTGCGAACATAGAGTCCAGTATACGAAGACAAATCCTCTCGTACAACGTTTGGAAAAATCCTCTGTACCAGATATATACAATGCTCGTCGATAGCAACACACTGTCCTTTGCTCTTCGCCAACCGTGAACAGCTTTTCGCGACACTGGCACAGTGTTTCGATTTGCACACGGTCTGGTAGCCCTTAGGCTAACACTGTGATCGACATGCTAAGATCTTGCGGGCTTTTCGAATGTGTTGCCAAGAGATAAGGCGGTGCTGCGCACAGCGTTTGCGCATCACGTGACGAGTGCCTACACTGCGACCGGCCCGCACTCTACCACTTCGAGTTAGATGAGTCTGTGCGGTGCTGCTCCCGCACGTGCCCCGGCTCACTCCACGTAAAGGGCGACGACGACAACGCCGAGTGTAAACAACCACTGAGAACCTTTCCTGCGTCTTGAACTCAACCTCAGCCTCGAGCCCGCAAGTTCACTTCTTACAACACTTCCTCACCTTGCTAGCTTTTCCACAGTCCTGATCATTCCAAGCTATACGCTCACCTAGTATGGGACGCATTACACGTAGCTCCGCAGTGCGGAACAAGGTGCCTCTAGAAACAACGGGTAAGTTTGCGTATCCTCCGACTGATACAAGCTGACATCGATTGTGCAGCCTCCTCAAGTTCAAACCCAGCTCTGGAAACATCTGCACCCGCACAAAGGCCAGCGCAGAAGAGACCGAGTTTAAGTGGCTCACAAGCTCCTGGTAAGCTTTCTGTTCTCGTCTGTCGGTCTTTCGTATTGACGACTGTCCGATCATAGCTTCGTCAAAGACCACCGAAGTTGTCCTTGCGCCGCCGCAGAAGCGTAGCCGAGAAGACACAGGAGAACGCTCGGGCGACGAAGGTAGGCGTCTGCCCAAGTTCGCTTGTTCAGAAGTTGACATTTACCCAGGCTCGTTCTATGGAGCAGCACCACAAGTGCCACCAGGCAAGCGACGCAAACAGGCGCGCGCTCCTCGCCAACAACAGGGCAATGGTAGGACCAGTTGCGATTCAATCTTGCACAGGCACTGTATGCTAACCAGCAACAGATCCCAGCATCGCCTCGACGAGTATAGCGTCTCCGAATGCACGCGCTACCACTCACACGACCCACGTTCCTCAGTCGCTGCGCGACAACGCCTCAGCGTTGAGCGATAAGAAGGACGCCGTCTACGCTGCCGCTGCCAGCTCTCCACCCCTGAGCGACATACTCTCGTCACTTCGATATACCCCGGCGTCAGCGATCGCAAAAGCCCAAGCTCTGACTCATGATCAACGTCGGCAAGCTTTCACGGTTCCACCAAAGTCACAGCTCACTCAGCGAGAAAAGGGCAAACCCAAGTCAGCTCGTGGGAGCCGAAGGACGAAAGCTCAGAAGACGACGGTGCCCACAATACCGCAAGAGCCACAAGGTATCCAGAGCCGGTCCCAGCTGAAAGCTCAGCTTGATGTAGAAGAGACCGCTGAGGCGGGTGCCAAGCCTAAGAGGACGCGTGGTATACCGGCGAAGCGCGAGCTTGAGAAGCAGCAGAAAGCCGCTGAGATCCAACAACTGCAGGCAATGACTATTCCTGCGCCCCTTCCCTACGAGTTGAAGTTGCCAAACCTTCCTCCGCGCCAGAACCACACTGGCCGCAACTTGAAGTTGAAGATTTACGCAAATGATCCCACGTTTCCAGTGACGCCCAGGGTCCGAGAATTGTTTGTCGAGGTCCTGATGAATGCGATCCGGGACTGCCGTATTGCCCAAGACAGAGTCGCTCTTACCACCAACTACTGGCATGTGTGGCTGAAACCGATTCACGAGGGGAGATATACGTACAAGGAAGTCGACATGGAGCGGATTTGCCGGAAACTCATCAACACCGCCGAGGCTCTCCACCTCCACGGGCTGGGTGCCACTGATATTTACTGCCCAGAGACGATCAAAAAGGCGATGGCCGCTCAGCCCATGTTGTTTGAGCACCGTATCGAGAAGCTGTGTATCTTGATGCGCAAGACTAAGGCTCGGTGCAACGAATTCATGATGGGCAACACTCTCGAGGATACGGTCGCTCTCATCGATCTGAAGTTGTCAGATCAGAAGTCAAACAGTGCAAACAACTATTTGCGGTCTGTTAAGGTCAACAAGACGAACAACCTGTTCCAGATGCCGAAGGACACAAAGTGGCCTGAGGGCGAGGGCAGTCACCTCTTGAACGACTCCGAACTTTTCGCTCGCGGTTACGGGACACCGCAGGACATGATATATGGTGATGTGAAGGCCGTGCATGACGATATCGAGGGAGGAGGTTGGCAGACTGCCGCAGCCGCACACCAGCTGCCTTATCCCAGACAGCCAATCGCTCGCCAACAACAAAGCTCTCAGGATCAGAGCCCAAACCTCGACTGGCTGATGGGGATGGACATCTCACAAAGTGACTTCATGTCCCCATTTGGCACGCCCAGAGTCCAATCGCCCCAGGTATATTCGCCTGCACCACCCCAGCTCGGAACTGAGGGTCTCCAGCGCTACGGTGGGGACATCGAGCAAGCTCATGGTAACCTCTGGCAAACTCCAGCGAGGATTCAGGCAAACGCGCCGAGCTCTTCTTTTAATGTGGAGCCACCGTATAACAGCTTCGACACCAGCTCAATGGCGACTCTCTATCACGGGTTCGACGACTCCAGCGTCGAGCACACCCAAGAGACGCGCACATCGATCGGTATACTTCCCCTGCCTAGTTACAGCTCTGCTCCAGCTCTCGCAGACTACAGACAAATGCCCCAAGGTATCCAGGCATCGTCAACCTATGAAGCGCACCCAGCGGCTCCACGTGCTCTCATTGCTGGCAGGGCCGAGCATGAGGTCTTCAAGATCCACGATCAGCGTGTTCGTGGATACCGCCCGTCCAGGAAGTACTCAGTCAAGCGCGCTGCGAAAGACGAGGTCTCCTACAACATTGACGTAGAGCAAGACGAAGCTTTCGCTCAGCCTCTCAATAAGCGCGCGCGTTTCGGAAAGGCGAACGCAGATTCTAGCAAGGGATCTCCGGGCGTCTCCACAAATTCACTTCTGCGTTCAAACACTGCGCAGCCTTCTACAAAGCGAAACGACAAGCGCCGAGCAGCCCAGGGCACCATGTTGAGCACCCCTGTCCGTGAAGATCTGACATTCGCCAAGGTCGCGGATGCTGGGGAGCAGGACCGTACCGAAGACTTTGATGACCAGGAAGACGAGACTCATGCTGGACCAGATGATGAGCACACTGGCTATGAGCCTCTCACTTTGGACGATACCCTTCGTGCGCGGCCTGAGGATTTTTTTGAGAACGGTGTCTTTCATGCGTAAGTGGCAGATCCACCATTTCGATCATCCTGGGTGGATTCCACTGCCCTTTCAAGGCGCGTAGATTGGCTTTTGGCTGCGAGTGCTA
Source organism: Didymella arachidicola (assembly GCA_016630955.3). Taxonomy (NCBI): domain Eukaryota; kingdom Fungi; phylum Ascomycota; class Dothideomycetes; order Pleosporales; family Didymellaceae; genus Didymella; species Didymella arachidicola. The sequence goes on from CM049992.1 coordinate 1,477,193, forward strand.
CTGTGATGAGGGGAATTTCGGTACATTGATTGTGAGAGCGAGAAGAGGCCAAGAGTGCACGTGCACCACGTTGAGGACGACGCTGCGGCCAGAGCGGCATGCATGGCGACAGAGGCGGTATTGCTTGGGCGGAGTATGGTAGTTCTTCATCTTACATCAATTGGTATTGATGAAGCGAAGATTGCTCTGATGAATGCGTGTTGGCAATATGTCGTGATGATCCATGGATTACTTTCTTGGCTCCGGCGCATGGAAGTTCGGACGTGTCGAGAAGTCACGTGTTCGCTTACCTCATGCCCAACTTCCTCCAACTGTGACAAGGCCAAACACTGTCATCCTCACTAACCTACATGGAGACTGTTTATAGCTGCACCAGTTAGCCCAGATGTGTCTCAATTCTGATGTCTACGCAAAGACTTCGAAGCCAAAGTTCCCGATTGATGTCGCCTCCAACTTGGCAGGCTCAAGTCTGACAAGCTCAAGCATATTTTGCCTGTAGAGCACTGCAGCGCCGGCATCCTTAGAGTTCAGAGACGCTAAATCGCTCAAAGGAAGTCCTTCTCAATGCATCGGCTGCTGTACCCGATTCGAGCTCGTGTGCTTCCGTATGCATGTCGCTGCGACTCTGACTGGTCTGGAATCATCATCCTCGCGAAGTGTGAAACTCGATTTCTGCAGCGTGGAGTGGGTTCGAGATTCTGGGAGATACTTCATCCATCCATTTGTGCAGTGAGAACCGAGATAGTCGTCTCTCACCTCTACCATTATGAGCGCTTCCCCAAGGCCTGTGCTGTTCATTGTCGTTCGGTCTGATAGGAGATCTGATTGTTCCTGTCCCCAGGACGCACCCATAAGACTGACTCTTGCAGAAAATATCAGCGTAAGTCCTCCCAGAGTTTCTCGAATCCAAGAACACCCTATAAACAAGATCCTCTGCGAATGTACCTGCATGAGAACTCAAGAAAAGCTTCTACCCTTGAAGAAATAACGCCAAATCATCATCTCTTGAGCTTCAATGACAGTCGCGCTTCCCCGAGTCATCCACCCAGCAATACCGCAACTTGCCGTGTTACTCTCTCGAGGGCGCATGGCGAGCCTTGACAGCTTTTGTTATGACGTCCCACGAGGGCCGCGGCCTGGTTGGGTTCGCTCGCCTTTCTACGCTGACATACTCGGACCATATACTGGGCTGAGCAAAGGATCTCCCTTATACTTTCCCAAAACGGGGTCAGTAGGACCTCGTGAAATTTTCTGAGATACAAGCTCATTAAAGCTCTGAGCTGCTGATAAGGCTGTTCGTGGAAAGGTCTTGTCTACAATCTACACGCTTCGGTGCTTTTCTCGAGATCATCAACTCGGCACCAAAGTGCTTTTCGCAAGACAGCAACCATCGAGTGCGCGAAATGTTATTGGTATGATTTTGGTGACGAGTTGTCGTCTACGTCTGGGTCTTTCTCATACTCTGCTGAACGTGGATTGTTGAGCCCTTGCGCGGAAGAGCAAGATATCCCTCTTCTACATATCAGTCAACTCCTTCAGTTTCTGAGAACGGCTCAATCCTCCGTGTCTCTTGTTCTTTGTCTTGCCCTAGGTCACAGGCGATCACCCTCCCAGTGATTCGAACATAATGCCGAGAGCTTCTTTGTGCGCTCAACCTCCTCCGGAATTCTTGCCAGTGCGAACATGCGCAGCAATCACCGTCTATTCGAGATATGCAATTCTCTCTAGAATTGCGGTGGGTTATGGTTTGCATATCTCTCTACGTCTTTCAGGGACGGCACCGAGGCTGAGTACTTGAATCGTGAAAGGATGTTGTGTGCGGGCAGAGGCCAGGCGTAGAAAAGAGGGACTAGGTTGTTTCCTATCTAATGAGGGGAAGAGGGAATATACACCCTACAGATGATTATGTAACAGAGCACGTGATGCTGGCTAACACACCCCCCCAGCTTGAGTGAATAGCAAGAAACGAAAGCTGTAAATGAGCGTCTTGCGTCTCCAAAGCTAGACGTCTTACTCTGTAGGACCCTCTGTTTACAGACCTGAATCTGATCTGTCTCGCAGTTTGGATGATAGATCGCTTAGTCCTAGCTGGCGTACAAAGTTGGCGTGTCTCTGACGACTAAGGATCTTCGTAAGGCCATCAGCTGGCATCTCTGCAGTAGCCTTCCAATCTACCTGCAGTCTGCCCTCTGCTACCTCCTGGCGTACCCATTGATGGTGTACGTCTACATGCTTCAGCTTCGTCTGAAGCTTGTCAGCTGTCTTTGTTGCGATTAAGACAGTTTGCTGGTTATCACACCACAGTGCTGGTGTTAACTCTGGGTCAAACTGGATCGCTTTAAAGAAGCGCTGCCACCACTCCATCTCTGATCCGGCTGTTGATAGAGAGAGTAGCTCGGCCTCTGTAGTCGATTTCGTGACTGATCGTTGGACTGTCGCCTTCCAATCAACAGGCAGTCCATACAGCTTGAAGATATAGCCTTGAGAGCTGCGTCGCGTCTCTGGCTCGTCGGCAAAAGCAGCATCTGATGCACCATAGAAGAGAGGCTCATGCTCGTGCTCTTGCTGGGATAGCATTGTGATGCTCGTTATGCCTTGCTGCTTATCTGCGGACGCTCGAATAGCCAAGTGTTTCGTGCCTATCAGGTACCTCCATACATGGCAAGCTGCGTACATATGCTTCTGCCCGGGATTCTGCAGATGACGTGCAAGTACTGAGTGTGCTCTCGCGACGTCTGGTCGTGTCGAAGTCGAAATGTAAGCCAGTGAGCCGACTAGCCGCTGGTACCTTTGAGTTCGCGCAGCACTTGGTTCCTCTGTTGATGGCAAAAGGGCATTGTCCCTTAGGGGAACATCTGGACATCTTACGCTTGACTTCAGGTCAAACTTTGCTGCAATCTTATTGATGAATGAGTCTTGAGTCAGGTAGATAGAGCGACTGAGCTCCTCGCGGATTACGCGGATACCAAGGAACCACTTCAGCTCGCCTAATTCACGGATCTCGTACGTTGTAAGCAGCTGCTGCTTGAACGTCTGGTAATAGCCCCTGTTGAGCGGGTGAACAAGAACGACAATATCGTCCACGTAGAAAAATACGATCAAGTGATCATTCGTGTATAAGCATGGCACTCCTGGCACTGGCTCTAGGCTAAGCTTCTTCAAGGTCGATGATAGCTCCTGGTACCAGAGCAATGGAGCTTCTTTGAGGCCATAGAGAGCGCGCTGTAGTTCAAGTAGCTCTCCAAGCTCGTCTGTAAATCCTTCTGGCGTACGGCAGTACATTTTGCGTGGCAATCTCGCGTTGAGAAAAGCATTCATGGCGTCAAACTGAAACATCTGTAGGTCGAATGCTGCTGCTAACGCGATGAGGGCTCGAAAGACTTTAATTGCTAGCGTTGCCGCGTAGGTGTCTCCCCAAGCCTCTTGCATGTCTCCTCGTACGCATATACGCGCTTTGAACTTGTATAGGTATCCATCTTCGTCAAATTTGTACGTGAATACCCACATCAAGGGTAGAACCTCAGCATCTGCTGTCGCTGCAGTTGCCTCTGTCTGATTGAAGCAGTCTTTTGCCCAGCAGCTATCAAGCTCAGCTCGTGCTGCCTGTGCAAACTCAGCGCCAAATGGATGATTGTTCAGATCCTTCCATCGCTTTGGTGGATCCGGCAATTGGTCGCGATGTAATCGTAGCTTTGGCATTTCTCCTGTGAGCTTTGATGGGGCTGTCGGGTTCATTGCTACTGCAAATGCTCTATAGTACGTAGCTAGAGCATGATCTGGTGGCTTCCTGGTTCTTTTACCCGTAATGATGTTGCTGCTCACGATTGATGGGTCTGCCATCTTTGGAGCGTTGTTCTGTCGACGATCTGGTACGTAGTCCTCGGTATTGCTCCATCCTTTTGCCCATGTTGATGGCTGCTTTCGTGGACGGTCTCGCTTGCTCGTCACAGCTGGCCGTAGTGGTCCGTCTCCGCTGCTTTTGGCTGTAGATCTATCATCTTCGTGATGCGTCTGCGGCTCATCAAGCAGTTGATCTTGAATCTGTTCCCCAGTGTCTTGATCTTCAGCGCCTTGCTGATCTTCCACACTGATCTGTTCTGCCGGCTCGGAAGCTCGGTCTAGATCTCTGTCATTGCCTGTCCACTCCTGAGGTGGTACAGTACCGCGATCTGACGGTTCTGGTGTGGGCAGAAAGCTCTGATCCTTAGAAAGCTGCTGACGTTGTTGTAGCTCAGTTACTACTTCCTGATCTGCCTCTGCCTCCGCTGTATGCAGTATATTGAGGATCTCAATCTCTTCTTGCATAATATCTTCTTTCTCAGCCTTCTCATGGTCGTTGTAGAGGCTGCTTCTCTGGAATATCACATCTCTCACACGTATCACCTGGTTCTTTTTCGGCAGCCAGATGCGAAAGATGTTTGATGAGTCATACCCTACAAGGTATCCAACGAATGTACGAGACTCTAGCTTATCTGCCTTCTTCAGCTTTTTGTTAAGCGTGTACGCTTTGCACCCAATCTGGGAGAAGTGCGCGACTGAAGGCTGCTTGCCGTGAACGAGTTCGTACGGCGTCTTCCAATCAATAGATCTCGTAGGCGTTACATTCGTGATCTTTGTCGCCGTGATCGCTAGCTCATTTGATAGAGACTTCGGTAGACCTGCCTTAATGCGGAGCGATCTTGCTTTCGTAATGATGATGTTTCCGGCTTGTTCTGCAGCTCCAAGCTGCTCAGGCGTGTCAGGATCACGCAGCTCAATCTTGAGGCCTGCTTGCCTCGCGATTCTGTAGAGTTCGAGGCCATAGCCACGATCCCCATCGACTTTGAGCACAATGACTGTGTACCCGTATTGTCGCTCAATCTTGTGTAGCAGCGCCTTGAGAGCTGCTATCACTACTGGTAGTGACTTGTTCGCAAGAGTCACTGCTTCGTGCCACTTTGAGTACTCGCATACTGCATGCAGCAGGTAGCGATCTCCATTGTAGCATGTTTCTCCAGTCGGTATGAGCTGTACAAGATCAACGACTATTCGATAGAAAGGCCTTGTCGCATGATCATCTGACGCGCGTCTGCTGACCTGAGCTGCCGATTTTGATTGTATACAGGTCTCACACTCGTGCATCCTTGGAGCTCTGGCGTCTTTGTCAAGAGTTATACCCTGTACATTCCTACTCAGATGGTCAATCACGTCCTTGCCAGCGTGTGCAAACATCTCATGAGCTTCGACATGGGATGTGTGAATTGGACGTCGATCTTCTCGCGATGGCTTGTACGCTCGCCGTACTGTCGCCGCGAAGCTGCTCAGAGCTAGGCGATCATTTTCTTCAGCGTCGACAATCCAATGCCCATTTGCGTATTTAAGCGAACAGATGACGTTTGATGGATGCTTCTGATACATTGCATCTCTCCCTGAGTCGAACTGCACGTCTATCTCTCGGCATCGTGAGAGGCTTACAACGTTTGTAAGGAAGCCTTCTACAAGTGCGACGTTAGACAATTGAATCTTGCCTATACCGTTCGGCCGGTTAACGCTGAACGTCACCTCTCCCCAGGCCTGTATCGCCAAGGTTGAGTCTCCTGCTAAGACCATCTCATGAGGTCTTGCCTTCCGTGTCTCTTGCCAGCCAAATCTCGTCGAGTTGCATACGTGAATATTCGAGCCTGGGTCGAGTATCCATCGATTACGTATCGCTGGCAAAGCCTTCTGCTGTACCTGTGCGACAGAGAAGCTGTTGTAGGTGACAAAGCTTGCGCTGCTCTTCCCACCATCAAGTGTGAGCGTCTCATCTGTGCCTTTTACTCTCTTGCCGTGCCGAGCTAGGAGCTTATTGATTCTCTTAACTTGCTCTGGATCCTTCAAGGCTGCTGCTACTCGGTCTTGCACAGCTTTAGCCGGTTGAAAGTCCTCGGGTCTCTTCGGATGATCTGGAAACAGGTACCAGCACTCTCTATACCAGTGCTTGCTCCCGCAGATACATTCTGGCTTGTATGGAGCTGATCTCGATGATCTCTGCTCCTTCTGATGCTGTTCTGACTTGGCTGATACACCTAATGACGCAAACGTACCAAGTGATGCCGCAGTAGGTCCGATTCTTCGGTAATAGATTCTGAACTGAGCGATGTAGTCTGCCACCGGTTGAACTTCATTCGTCTTGCCTGCTGTCTCTTTCATGATTAAATCATGATGCGATGATCCTGCCCATTCTGGCGCGATCGTCCTGATAGCTGACAGGAAATCCTCCTGAGCTCGACAGCCCGTTGTTTCAGGAAGGTCTACTTCCCTGCACTGATTCGTAATGTGAATCCAGTCGTCGAGCCACTGCTCGAGATCGCGACTCTGAGGGCCTTCCTGCAGAGATCGATACTTGACGATTAGCTCTCTGGTTCGTGTAGCAGTTGTCGGCGCGAACTGCTTCTTGAGAGCGATCAGTCGATCGTACACCTCATCTTTTCCGTTGATGAGGTAAAGGTGACGAGCAGCAATCGTACGGCTGATATCCAAAAGAAGTTCGCCTTCCTTCTGCTTTTTCTTCGCGTACTCTGCTCTTTCATATCTCCAGTCGTGGAGGAGATCACTGTACACTGCCTGCTGGCCTGCGTCCAGCTGGGCAATCGCTGTCGCTCCAGCTCTGACATCGCTGGGCAGTGGTTTGATAGGTTCTTCGAGCTTCGGTAGCTCGCTCTGTGGTTTCGAGATGTCATGGTACTTCCAAATAGCATCTACGACGGCTTTCTCTCGTCGTAGCTGGAACCATGACTCCCAATCGACTGGTTTATCCAGTATAACGGTCACTCGTGTGACTCCAGCGTCGTTGTACGACATCGTGATCTTCGTGATTAATCACCAAACTGATCTCTGTACAGAGCAGCAGTTCTGGTCCGTTAGCGACACCACCTGATGGCTGTCGACTAGAAAGGTCTTTGACGCTGATCAGCTGTCAGTAGACAAAACGAGGTAGAAGTGAACGTAGTCGTTGTCAGTTACACGTCTAGAGCTGTTTTAGTGCTGAGTAGCGCAGTCTAAGAGGTGCAAACCGGGCTCATAACTGTGTGCGGGCAGAGGCCAGGCGTAGAAAAGAGGGACTAGGTTGTTTCCTATCTAATGAGGGGAAGAGGGAATATACACCCTACAGATGATTATGTAACAGAGCACGTGATGCTGGCTAACAGATGTTTTGGATACTCCTTGAACCGGAAATCTTGGGCCTGCCTCTTCTATTAGCAATTCTTTTCTGCCCTGAGGTCCATCTTTCTAGTAGATGATAAGGGCCATACATGGGGAAGCTTGGGAAGCAGGCTCAGCATTGTAATAAGTCTCTGCAAGTGTCTCCCAGTCCGATAATAGCCCTTAAGGCTACGAGTGACTATTTTTACTGGCCATATTTGTGTGTAGTCGCTCAATTGATACTGTTGATGATTCAAGTCACGGCCGCGCAGGATGGTGCTTCGCGAAGGGATTGACTCCTCCTATAAATCGAGTGTATGACCCCCTAAGCAAGCTTTCCCATAAAACTACCACTAAGCTTCCTGTGAATGAACCTATTCAAAGCCTTCCACTCGCTAAGACTACTCCTGAGCGGTCTTATTTGTCTCGTAGCTACGTTGTAGGTCCTGAACAAACGATGTTGTCGCACAGTGTCCGCCCCAAGGGGACTCAGAGCCGTGAAACCCATTAAGGTGCCCATCGTGCGTTTCATGATCTCAGAGAGACATTTGAGTATTCTTTGACATCCGAGCTTCAGTATGAAGGCTATTCGATGATCAAATGACGGCGTCGACTGAAGCTAGCGACATAAAATCATATGTAACAACAGTCCAGCCCCCTCAACCAGCTTAAAACTCTGGATTGACATGAGCTCTCGAAAAATTATCAGTGTATGATAATAGTATTGAAGTATGTGCCTGTTCAGAGTCAGTAGCTTTTGAGAACGCATTTCTGGATCCACAAGCCAATTGTGGTTGCTCTCGTGTACGTCAGCGAGAAGACCTTAGGGATAATAGCATACAAATCACGGTCGTGTGAACTGACTGGCTATCGAAACCACCATACGACCATTGCATGTCTCAACCGTGTACATGAGTACGGAAGATCTTACATGACATCGGTAGCCAGGTATTGCTCATATGGTCACGACAGTGCGGGGTACTTCCACATCAGCAGAGATACTTCCTGCGCAAAGTTGGGTGACCAGCATTGCGTCAGTATAAACATACGCCGGACGCGTTGCTATGGCGCGTCCGCTCGACGCGACTGTGGTCACGCTTGCCTTCACCGTGACAGATGTTTACACTAGGCTTTCCTCTTCTTCACTGGGCTGCTTAGTAACACACTGCGTGCATGAGAAGGTTCCCCTACGCATACTTAGGTAGCAACCAAGTCAATCCCACCTTATCGACAGCAACCCTTCCGCCTCCTGCTACTCACATGAACCATCACTGTCACTGCTCGACACACTCTTTCCATTGACATTTTTCAACTCATCCACTATTTTTCTGCATAAAAACCCTTCATTGTGACACCATACCACCTGGGCAACATGCCGGCTTCCCAGAGCTCGACAACTGCCCCAAGCGGCGCACAAGGAAACAGCCCGCCGTTAACGTTTCGACAGGCCTTAACCCTAGTTCGCCAAACCGCCACGCATGGACTTGTTCTTTCGTCTGGGCATGGTCAACTTGCTAATACCTTCCCTGCTCCGCAACTCGCAAATCTGCCGTTCTTCGGTCAGCCAGCGACTATATTCCCATATCCGCTGCTTCCAAGGGTTCATCATGCGCACATCAATACTCTGGCCGCCCAACAGCTTGTTCCTCACCCTGCTATGGCTCAGCCATCTGCTGTACGCTTGGCGTATACGCCGCAACTGATTAGGAAGCAAGTTCCAGCACCCGCTATCGTGCAACACACTTTGACCTCAGTGGCTGCTGTTCAAGCTTACCGAGCTAATCGAGCGATTCCATGGCACCCTCTTCAAAACGACGAAACCATCCCACGTAACGAGGCCGAGTGTCTCTTGTACGTCGATACGATGTTAACCTCGCTGACAGATGTGCGCGAGTGCAAAGACAGCGAGCGCACCCCATTTCCGAAACGCTGGACAATTCCAGCGACGCAAGGTCGCTTCTACTACAAGGAAGATGACATGGCCAATGCTGCTTGGGATATTCTCGATATCATGATGGCGCTCCACCTTTTCGGTCCGTCAGCGTTGAAGACGTGCAGGCCCGAGGACATCAAGGAGATCTCGAAGGACCAGCGCATGTCCTTCGAGGAGCGCGCTAGGAAGATTTGCAATGTATTGCGTCTATCGAAGCATCGATGTGCGATGGTCATCGCCGGAGACTCTGCTGAGGCCTTCGTGGCCTTGGTCAGTAAGAAGGAGAGGGAACTGGATTCCAACTCTGCAAACAACGGGAGGCGCTCTTCCAACCTCAGCAGCCTCAAGGCCCGGGTTCAGGCTGCCGAAACGGCCCTGGCAAATCCGAATGCGAGTTCCGCAAACAGCGCCTCGACAGTCACAGCGGCTCCAGTGAACGTGACCGCGAGCTTCTCAACCTCTGGAGGCGCACAATCAGGCAGCAACAGGCGTAAAGGCGCAAAGACCGTCGAAAACCCCCAGTCTTCAGATAATTCCGGACATTTGGCAACGGAGATCAAGTCGCATGGGGCAAACATTGATGTCACGTTGGACCAAGACTTCAATACTGAATTTGCAGCATGGAGTACTCGCCAAGCAGAGCTGCAGAGTCCGGCTGAGGACTACATTCCTGCTCACACGTTCAACAGCTCGATCGAACTCAAAACTACTGGCGACGAGTTAGCCGTGAGCAGCGAAGATGACGACTTTGCATATCTTGATGCCTTCAATGCTGCTTATCCTCTGCCCGGAGACGTCAATATTCAAGGCGCAGCGCTTCAAAACGACGCTCTGCTGTACGATGGCGACATCGGAGCTTGCTCGCAAGTAGCACTCTCCGACCACCATGACATAACGATCTCTTCCCAGAAATATCCAGGCACTGGTAACGACTTAGAATTTGGCGCTGACTTGTCTTTGGGGGCCGGAGTCAGCAGTTACGCCCACTATCTCCAGAGCCTGGACGATCAGACTGAGTTTTCGGAGTACTTGCAAGATCCATCCAAGAATCGGACAGCAAGCCCCTCAGCTGCTGGCAAGCGCGTGAGTGAGATGACTTTCGACGACGGCCAAGACCAGTACGGTGTGGCTGCGCCCAGCAAGCGCATGCGCCGCGATGGCTCAAGCTCTGAGGAGCCTACAAACATCTCTGTCAACTCTCTGCTGCATGGGAAAACTGCACGCCGCACCTACAATCCACGAAACAATCGTCGTTGCTGAGTACTTCCCGCGGCATTCTTTCCTGGCTCCTGCGCATGCATTATCTTCATTCTTCAGCGATTTCGTCTCGCGTTGGCGATAGGGCGCAACTTACCACTTCTCTCTTCTCTGGCCGCGACTGGTCGTCTTTTTAGCCGCTTCACAACTTCAGACCTTTCAGATGTCTTGTTGATTTCTTTTACACCGGTTTGGACGGATGTCGATGGTTGGAATCCGCTCTACAGAAATTGATGTGCGTGCTGCATCAAAAAGTACAAGCACGATGTCTCCCGAGCACAAAAGCCCCGCGGAACGATAGCGCAAAGAATGAAATCATTTATGCTAATATGTGCTGATCAACTTGTTACATATATGTGCTAAGGTTGAACCACTTCTGCGCTCATCGACGATGTCATCCTCGCTTCTAGTTCAGGGTCACTGTCCCCGACTGTCTCCCCTTCGTACTGCAATACCTGCGCATCCCGATGTGATATCCGTGCTCGGCATATTCCATGTTTCTCAAAATATATCCCAAAAAAAAAGAAGATCGGCTGTTTTTTCGACTGGCTAACATCTCTCGGCCGAGTGACCGCAAAATATCTGTGCAACACCGACGGTCGGGGGACAAGAACAATCTGATCGCTATATGCGAAGGCACTACCCGCGTTCTATATGAACCATAGTCGTATAATTTGTAGACAGGGCACCTAACCGTGACCAAGCTTTCTTGTGTGCAAGCACAAGCGAATCGTGGTACTCGATACAGCCCTCAGTCTGTTTAGGTACGACACTGCTCCAGGCCACATGGTTCACGCGCTTGCACAATACCTGGAGAGACAGCTCGTACCGCTATCTAGTAGACTGATCTTTGTAGTGTAACGGCAATTTACCTCCATGTTTATCTAGTGAGGATCGCCGAAAACCCCTCCGCGTTGAGTGTCCCTTCCGAATCATGGTCATCATCTAATTTGAGAATCTGGTGTGATACGAAGTCGATCTGCCTTTTACCAATACTCTGAACCACGACAATTTTCATTGAGGAGAGAGAATGAGACATGGAATGCGCTGTATGGGCCATTATGCTGTCGATATCCCAGCAGCTACACCTTCGATGATCTTCCCTTAACATGATCTCGGTTTCAATCATGCGATTCCTCAACATTCTCGGTGGCAGCTTTATGTTAGTCTCGGATGTTGCTCAAGTTGCGCCTGTTGTCTCTCCAATTGGTGTCTAAGCCTCATCGTTCAACATCGACGATGTGCCACTAACGAGCAGCCGCTTCTGGATAATCAGAATCGCACGTTGAGCTATCTCAAATCGATCGAGCTCGATCGGCTGATCTATGTGTTCCGTTCCACTCACAAGCTATCGACCAACGGCTCAACTCCAAAAGAAGGGTGAGACGCTCCTGACTTTCCATTCAGAAATCATGTGGAGGGCCACCTTCTCACTGTTTGGTCACAATGTTATGCGCAATGAAAGAACACCACGTGCAGGAACCATGCTAACTTCTTCGTTACTAAGCTTTTCAAATGCCAGAATAACGACTCTTCCGCAGGTTTTGGCGCCGGGTACATCTCTGGTTTCCTCGAATCCGAGTTCATCAAGTTCGAGAGCGGCACACTCTCAAATGGCAACGTGCTGTACTACGCCATCCATAAGACTCTTGCTGGTCTGCTGGATGTCTATCGATCAATTAGAGATGAGAATGTAAAAAAAAGCTTTGCTTGCCTTCACTGGATGGGTAGATCAGCGTACAAGCAAGCCCACCCCGGACCAGATGTTGAAGATTGTGCAGTCAAGCTGCCAATGAAGCAACGTGTCATTCCCGCCAACGACGGCACGAATGTCGGTGCCCTTGCATATGGCCCGTCCATCTTATCTGGTAAGTATGTTGGAGATAAGAATCTCTCAATACGCTGCAATTCTTGATTCGTCACTTTTTGCAGTTCCAACAAAGTGTAGAACAAGCACGCTCTCAGCAAACCCGGAGTTCGATCTTGGTTCTGTGGAGCGTGTGAATACTTCTGGTATCCCTTTTATGGGTACTGCGGACGGCAAATCGGTCAACATCGAACGGTTCGCTGTTGTGCAGGGCTTTAGCTATGGGGTGTACTGGGCGACTAGTGGAGTTTTGCCAAAATGAAAGCACTATGCGGTTCCTACTTCTCGCGTCTGATTTGAGGCTCTCTGCACATTGGGTTCCTCGCTACTGGGATAGCGTATCCCCATACATTGTCTTGATTGACATAAAATGCTTCCTGCACAGTATTCTGAGCCATTTGTTCTTCCGTCACAGTTGCGTTAGGCATTGCATGTCGGCAACAGCGTCCTCATGTCGTAGGGAGCCACACTTAGGTACAGGACTTCGTTGCGTTTGCGGGTATTGCGGAGTAATGGGTTCGAGATTACTGCGTGACAGCAGCATTCATTCTGTGGCGGTGTACATTGGATCCAATTCACAGCTGATATCCTGGAGATAGGTGTAAACTTGCAATCGCCTAAGCAATTGCGTCGGGCTTGATAGAATTTAACCTACAACTCAGTCAAAGTTCGAAGCATTCAAGCACATCACCTACCGCCTTACTATGGTCATTGAAAGAGAACAGTTTTGGAAAGTAATGTCAATTGTCAATCTACTTTCAAGTTCTAGGTGTACCGTGCCCGCGATATTGGTCCGACCCTTGCCATCAAGGCTAATAATATATACAATATGAAATGATGTTGGTTGACCATCTGATTGTCCTATCGCGTCTGCTGTCAGAGCTAGAGACTGCTGGAAACTCGCAGCTCAAGAGCCAGTAACGGTGTACTTGGAGTTACCACCGGCATTGCCCCAGCCCTCAGTGGAGAGAGTCTGGTAGTTGTGTGCGCCGAGTTTCATGCCGTGGGAGGCCCAGGCGTCAAAGTGGCACTTGGTGGTGACGGTTCCGCTACCAGGACGCTTGTTCACGCGGTTGGAAATGTACTGGGTGAAGGTAGTTGTGCCGACGATGGAAGGCTGATTGACCTGGGTGTGCTTCCAGATATCATAGGAAGAGCCGTCGCAGGTGACCGAGCCGACCTTGGTGCCCTGGGCAGAGCCAGCTCCGTTGGAGGTGTACTCCTGGATGTAGTACTCGACGAGAGGGTTCTGGGTCCAACCGTATACGGAGACGAGAACAGTGCCGGCCTGGGCCTGTGTAGAGCCGGAAAAGTTGATCTTGCGTGTGGTGCCGGTCTTCCAACCCTTACCGACGACGAAGTCACCAGCGTTGGAGAAGGAGACGGAGTAGCCGTTGTTGGTGGGCTGGAAGTTGACGTTGCCAGAGGTCTTGTAGTTCTGGTTGTAGTCCTGGCGCTTGACGAGATCAGTAGCGTTGTTGAGCTCGAAGTCAGGGAGGTCAGCGACGGGAGCAGGGGCGGCGAAGGCGCCAGCAGCTACGGAGAGCGCGGCAGCGATGGTGGAGATGGCAACCATTTTGATTGTTGGTTTTTGAAAAAGCGAATGCGAATTGAAGAGTGGAAGTGAATGTACTTGGAGTTGGATGGAGACTAAGACAATCAAGACTCTGGATGTATATATATACAAAAAGCTTGACCACCGGATAAGATGTCGAGATTGTCGATCTCCCTTGATTACATTGCTGGCGTCACGGCTCCTTGCTGCCATGTCTCTCGGCGACTCGAACCACATCGACGTTAATGAATTTGTTAAGCTCGGACTTTACTGCTTGTTTGACCAAAGTCATACCGAGGGCCACGCATAGATAAAAAACCGATTAAAGGTGGGGAAAGGTCCGAAATCGTGGCGTTGATTCGTCGCTGCAACGCCTTCCTGACGTTTGCAAGTGTTTCAAAACAACACCACCGGTAAAATGCATCGTAAAAACAGTACTCGAGACTTGGAGTTACAACCGCAAAATATATTGCAATAGGAAATAACAACGAGATCGCTGACGACGTCCATCGCACAACTCAGATGGTATAGACCCATCAATTCGGTCCTTGAACCGGTGGCTTGACGACTTGGCCGTCACCTGCAGAGAGAGCTCTTAATGTCCGGAACAGCCCATTCGCCCTAAGCTTATATGAAACGTCGGACGGACCAGCGCAAACGCGACTTCTGCCGCTCCTGCACCGCGGCTCTTCCCACTTGGCGAAGCTTACTGCTCCTCGGCAGGAGCTTGAAGCGACCTCAGGCATCCGTGATCAGGTTCGCGAAGGCCCTTACCGAGTCCGTGCGCGTGACGCCCACCATCGCGTAACGCCCCGCTAAGCAAATCGCACCCCATCTTCAACACCCCATAGCTCAGTCAATATGGACTCAATTCAAGAAGCGGCTACAGAATTCGATTTGCGCAATCATAAAGAACAACTTTCATACACAAAGTTTGCTAAAGCAAAGGGAGTTGATCGGTCTACGTTAGCGCGGAGGCACAAAGGGGTTTCAACTTCTAGGGAGGTCAAAGCAGTTAACCAACGGAAACTCAACAACACTGAAGAACAAGAGCTTATTAAGCTTATTAATAAGCTTACTGAGGACGGATTCCCTCCTAACAGGCTTCAAATCCGAAATTACGCGTCTAAAGTAGCTGGTAGCAGCGTCTCTGATAGCTGGGTTACTCGCTTCCTCCACCGTCACACAGCTGAACTGGTCACCAAATGGGCAACAGGGAAGGATCGCAATCGCCACCAAGCTGACTCAGGGGCTTCTTTTGAGGCCTACTTCACACTTCTACACAGCAAGATAGCTGAGTACAGCATTGAGCCTCAGCACATGTACAATATGGATGAGAAGGGCTTCATGATCGGGGTACTTGAACGTGCAAAACGAGTGTTCTCCCGGCCACTGTGGGACAGCAAGCAAGTCAGAGGTACTCTCCAAGACGGCTCACGGGAGTGGATCACGCTTATTGCTTGCATAAGTGCCTCAGGGGAAGCCCTGCCAGCAAGCCTCATATACCCAGCAGCCAATCAAGCTATATACTCAGGCTGGGTGGAGGATATCAAGCCAGGGGAACACTCAGTCTTTGTCAGCTCATCTAGTACAGGCTGGAGCAACAACGAGATAGCTCTTGCCTGGCTTGAACAGGTGTTCGATCGCGCTACTAAGGCCACAGCACGGAGAAAGTATCGTCTTTTGATACTTGACGGCCACGGGAGCCACGTTACCCTTGACTTTATTGAGTACGCCAACCAACGCAAGATACTCGTGATGATCCTTCCCCCTCACTCAACACACAGGCTCCAGCCACTGGACGTTTGCCTGTTCTCACCTCTGGCACGAGCATACTCAAATGAGCTTACGCAGTTCCTCCAAAGCAGTCAGGGGACCTCTCCAGTCACTAAATCAAACTTCTTACACCTGTTCTGGGCGGCGTGGCAGAGCTCATTTCAGGAGTCAACAATCGTCAACTCCTTTGCAGCCACAGGGATATGGCCCCCTGACGCCTCTGCTGTACTCAAACAAGTCAACAACACTTATACAGACAAAGAAGAACAATCAGGAGCTCTTAGACCAACAGACTGGAGGCGTATAAGGCAGGTACTTAAGGATCATGTGAAGGAACCTGACAGTGAGGCAGTGCGGGAGCTGACAGGGGCAATTCACTCTCTTACTGCCCAGGTTGAGCTGCTTACTGAGCAGAACAAAGGCCTGCAGGAGTCTCTTGCACACAGGAAGAAGCACAATAAGAAGAGTAAGCCCCTGAGTCTCCAACAGCGGAAGGAGTACCAAAGTCAACCTGTATTTTGGTCTCCTCGGAAGGTCAGAGAGGCACACTATCGTCGGAAGATCAATGAGCAAGAACAGGAGGAGCAGCATCTTCAAAAGCTACGTCAGAAGCAAGAGCAAGTAGCAATTAAGCTTCAGAGAGCAAGAGAGGCTCAGGAGAAGCGTACAGAGCGTGAGAGAGCTAAGGAGGTGAGGGTGCAGGAGAAGGCTAAGAAGGCAGCTGAAGCGCAGCGTCAAAGGGACGCTCGTCAAGCTACTACTGCTATCCAATTATCCCAAAAGGGTAAGCGTAAAGCCTTAAAAGCTACCTCAGGTAGCAATAAGCGTCAGAAACAAGCTGGTGATGCTGGTGGTGCGAAAGAAGCCCCTGAGGCACCCTCAGCTCCTCCACCAGTCACTACTCGCCGCGGACGCAACGTTAGGCTTCCAAGTAAATACAAGTAGCACAAGTAGTTCACATAGGTCTATTTACTACTCTACTACAATATTATACAATATTTGCTGTTGTTGGTGGCTCAGTAACCTTATTTTTCAACAAGTCGATAGGATCTCAGCGGGGCGTTACGCGATGGTGGGCGTCACGCGCACGGACTCGGTACCCTAGCTGATCCAGACTTCTCCCGAGGTCGCGACCGGCGACAATGCGCATCCGTGCAACGGCAATCTCTTATGTGCAGCCACTTCGTATGACGCTCTGACGACTCGTGAGTCCAGAGTAGCGGGGGCTTTCTCTCGTCTCAGCCCGACCCTCCTCCTTCCTACCACTGATCCCTCTTCTCTGCTGGACCACCGCGGCTATGGTAAGCTTCAAAACCGACCTGGATCACCGCGTCACCTCAGAAAACTGATGTCTCCACGTGGCACGCATTTCGCAATACTTGCGCCTGACACGACACCATGACAAGGACAGACTGCGCAGTTGTTGTGGTTCATGTTGGAGAGTTTGCGGCTGTTGGGCGATGGCTCCCTGTCGGCGGCTGTCAGGGGCTCTGCTCGGCCCTTTCCACGTGTTTCGATTCATGCAGATGCCAGTAGTACGGGCACCGTTGCAACTGATTTTGCGATTCACGCATGTTGACGTCCATCTGTATTTGACGATCAGGCGTCAGCCGCAAGCCGAGAAATGTGTAAAAGCCGATGGAGGTTGAACGCCAAGTGGTGGTGCCTGGTGTTCGCTTGGTGCTGCACTTCCATCCCTGCACCCAAGGTAAGCGGGGCACATGATCTACGAGAGCTGGGGTGTAATAATGAAGGGCGTGGCTACAACGCTGCCGTTGGGACATCTTTCCCTCCATACATAGCTCAAGACGTTTGATAGTAGCAGACCCGACGGCTCGAATATCGCGATGGAGGAGCCGCGGACGTGGGGACATGTGAGGCTTTGCAGAGAGCTTGACAGACATGATCGTTGTCACCCCGGCGTAACTTAACAGCCTGATTATACGCAATACAGCGTAAAGAATGATATATGGCATCTTATCTTGGGCTGTCGAAGCCGTTCTGGATGGAGTGCGGTGGCTCTCGTACTGCGCCGATGCTCACCACTGTCCCCCTGCTATTCTGTGGGCGCAATGCATGCGTAAGCTTGTCTCCAATGTATTGAAACTGGCTAGATGAGTATTGGTATCGCACAAGTCATCGCGTTTTTGCTATAGGCTTGCTGGACGTAGTAATAGCTGATGCACGATCATACTCTTCAGGCTCGTTCGAATGCTGAGAGGTCTGGACCGAGGGATGAGCCTGGACACAGTGATGCTCATCCCTCGGTCCAGATCCCAGTCCGTTGGATGTCATGATTTCGTGCCGGTGGATCATCAAAAGAAGGAGGTTGTGGTGATCAGGCCAAAGGCCGCGTTCATAAGGCTTTTAGTCAGTGGGGCTTCTGGTGGCGCCGGTCTCGCGACCGCGCCTCACGGACGCGTCTCACCTCGTTCGCAATTCTAAAGTCTTCCTTGATCAACCTTTTCGGTAGCCCTCAATTGTGGTGTATACTAGCAGTTAGGTGTGCATTTTTCCGGTATTGGTGTCAAAAACATTTCGTCTTTGCCTCTGTGAGTTAGGTCACTGCTCGTTGTCAGCCTTCCTAGCCAGAGAGCGCAGGGGTCTTCACGATCTTGCGCCAACACGTCGCAGCAAGTTACGACACTCCCACCGCCCAGCAACACTTCTCAACATGGTACATAACGCTCTGTTGCTCCCTGAGGTGGTAGCTGCCATACTGGATGCCGGGAGTAAAGAGACTGGCCTCCTGTTTAACTGTCTCCTTGTCAACCATCTTTTCCTCGAGGAAACGAGACGAATTCTATGGTCCGAATGCGACTCTACCAGTGGAGTGCACCCTGATATCGAGGACCTTGGTACAATGATATTGCGTGACGATATAGGGCCAGAGCGCGCACAGGTATATGCCAACCTGATACAAGAGATTTCTTTCCATTACGGCAAATCTCAGAGCAACAATGCTTACATCGACCAAACGAGTTGGCACATAGTACTTTGCCAGCTGAGATTTCCGCAATTGCTATCTGTCTGGTTTTGGGAAACTGAGCATGGAGCCAAACTCAATGTTGAGGATGTGATACTGCATTATGCAGAGTCCGATCTCCGCAAACTTTGCATCGACGTTTGCGGTCCGCTTTCGGACAACTTTTTCGACAGGATCGCTGAAAAGTGCTCGAGGCTCGACTATTTGCTCTTGCACCCATCCAGCGTCACAGCTTCTCCGGCCGCAGTGGTCCGTATGTTAGAAAGGATGCCCAACGTTGACTCTCTCGATCTGGAAAAAGGGTTTGAGGATAAGGTTTCGTCGGAGATGCTCAAAGTTGTCGCCGCCTTCCCTGCTCTCGACCAGATAGTTCTCCCATACGTCCACGATGACTTGCTAGAAGCAATTCAGTCCGATACAAACACTCGTCCCTTTCCCAAGCTCAGATACCTCTATGTTGGCGCCACCGCGGAAAGCTTACGTCTATACCATAGAGTGGCTCCTGGGATCGAGGCTCTAGGCTTAACGAACGAGAGGCTCCAGCGCACAAATGATGTATTGACGGCTGCATCGAGGTTCCGGCAGCTCACGTCTTTCACCGCTCAGCTCAGCGAAAGCTCCGTCATTCGTGGAGAAGAGCTGATTCATTTGGCAGAGGGCAGCCGGGGCCTTGAAGAACTCAAAATTGGTATAGATGGCTGGTACGATATCAAGCCGTCAGCAATAGGTATCACAGATGAACTGATGGGGAAGCTGGCTCCATGTCTGCTTAACCTGAAGTGTCTATACCTGCTGTTTGAAGCGGCTGTTCAGGATATGCCTGGGTGCATCCAAACCGTCCAAACTATTGGACGCCATTGCAATCGAATAGAAGAGATGGTGTTTTCCTGCAGGCCCGATTGGTCGTTGATCGCGTCTCTTCCGCAGCGACCGGTTGAACCTTTGGCTGCTAAGCTCGAGCAACTACAGCTCGTGGTCAGCGATCATATGGAGACTTGCTTGATCAACGAAGAGTACGACGAATTGTTAAAGACATGGCGCGACAATGCGAGGATGTGGTTGCCACAGGTCAAGTTGATGATGATACGCAACGCCGATGATAAGGAGGAGGCGTTCGTAGACGCACTTCTCCCTCCACACAAGAATGAGGACTAAGACGATAGCGGCAGTCCTGTCGATGCAGCGGAAGAAAGGAGCTCAACGCATCGAAGAGTCTAATTGCCATTCAGCATCAGTAGTAGAATCTGTTTGCGATGGCGCAGTGATGAAGTGGTGATGGGATAACATTTCTGGGAGGGTGGGGCACCGCACGAAAGTAGGAGCCACCACCCCCGCCTTGGTGCTTATCCTGCACCTGCCGCTAAAAAACCGCTAGACAACATGCAACAATATTCTATCTGACCCTAACAACCTCCCCAAGTGACGAACTGAACAAGACTCTGTTTGTCTCGATTTCTCTGTTTGTTTGCGTGAGTCCATGAATGACCTGATGTCATCAAAACGGCCGTTCACTGCCACGCTCCTACTCACCCTGACGTCAAAAAGCACCTGCGTCAGTTCGTTACGAGCTCGCAGTTGCTTGGGCCTAATCAACAATCACAAGCGACTTGTTTGTCATGCATCGAGCACTACTATTACCAGAGATCGTACAGGCCATTGTTAGAGCAGGCAAAATCGAACCCGGTCTACTCTACGGCTGCCTGTTCGTCAACAAAATTTTCTTTCATGAAGCCTGCCGAATCTTGTGGAAAGGTTGCTATGGCGGTTTTGATGTTGGGCATGTGTCGCCTTCAGTTGGCGATCTTGGGCGGATGGTGGTGAATGCTGAGATTGGTCGCGACCGCGCACAGATCTACGCGAACCATATTCGTGTGCTCGTATTTCGGGATGTCACATTCCTGGGAACGGGCGTGAGCGAAGATGGGCGACCTGGGGATCATTTCGGAGAAGATGCGCAGTGGCACCAACAACTCTATCAACTCGAGTTTCCCAGACTTGAAGATCTCAACATTGGGAAAACAAGATCGGCTCAGGAGCTCAACACAGAGACTGCTATCCTCCACTACGTCCACTCTGGACTCAAAGACCTCCGTGTAGACGCATGCGCTCCTCCTTCAGATCATTTTCTCGACGAAGTCAGTCGTCTGTGTCCTTGCTTACAACAACTTGACATGGACTTTCAGAATGCGACGATCTCGAAAGACGGCCTCGCTCGCTTCTTGAATCAGATGCATCATTTGCAAGGTATTCACATAGCTGCGCTGGACAAGAGTTGGTCGGATGCAGCGTTTGCCGCTCTAGCCAAATGCGCGCGACTTGAGCTTCTGCATGTGCCGTCAATATACGATACTTGGTTCGACGAGATCGATCATTCCCAATCATTTTTGGGGCTGAAGCAACTGTATACGCTCAACACGACCGGCAAAGCCTTGCTTCGTTTGCTCCCCATCAGCCCCGGCCTTGAGGTAATTCATCTTTACAACGACAACCTCCAGAGCCTAGAAGATGTCCTATCAGCAGCCTCCAATTTCTCCTTGCTCAAGATTTTCATGTATCAGCCAAACTCCAGTGCAGCTGTTTCAGGACGGGATCTGATGATGTTGGCTTGCGGATGTCCCAACCTCACCACTTTGGCCATTGGGCAATCCAACACTTGCTCCTCTGGTGTTGGCGATGGCACCCCGTTGAAACCTCTACTTATCGACGTCGACGATGAGGTAATTTACTTCACGGCTCAGAGCTTATCGTCACTGAAACATCTTCAATTGGTCGGCAGATACGAGCCATATCCAAGCCTGAACGGAGTCATTTCAGCCTTTAGTCAGCATTGCCCTTTGCTGGAGACCCTTGAGATTTCATGTGGGTCTGACTGGCATACTTTTGGCAAGGTCAGCTCGCAGCGGTGGTCATTCACCCACCTCAGGACACTCATCCTCACTCCCTCGTTGCACATGGACGAGGCTCTTTCAGTTATAGAATTCCATGCTCTACTCCAACATTTCAAGTCCGCGGCTCGCGTATGGTTTCCCGAGATGGAGTGCTTCAATATCCTCGATGCCGACGACCGCGAACAGGAATTCAATGACTTCATGTATGAGGCTGCGTGCGAACGAGACAACGGCAGTGATGAGGAAAAGACATGTGATGAAAATAGTCACGAAGCAGAATAGCGTCGTCAATGCGTTCGTTGTGCGCATCGCAATCGAAGCACACCGACTGCGTATTCCACCGAAGTTTGAATGCGAAAAGGGCTTGGCTATGAACAACTGACGAATAGTCGACGCAGTAGTCTTCTTAAAATCCGGCAACTGTTTCATATCTTCGAGACATGTGTACCTGTTAAGCGCAAAGAGGCCGCGATTCCGAACACCCATCCGGAGTGCCTGATTGTTCCAGCAGCTTGAGATACAGACACTGTGTACATTGCAGAGCCCTACAGCCTCTATACCTCGACGTTCTGGGATCAAGGCTCATGGCAAGATTGTGCAGACACTTGCTTGTATCTAGGCGCTCGGTGGCTTCTTTAGGCTGGTCTGTGGCGCCTTCTCGACCCACACGTGGGTTGGGTACCTCAGATCACCGGAACGGCCCTCCAGAGGTCAAACTCAAGCTTCGCTATATTTGGACAAGCTTCTAGCGCAACAGCTTACAGCATCCAATCGGGCGTGCATTGGTGTAGATCAAGCCTAGGAATACTTCGAGTTTTTGGCAGTGTTCGAAAACGGAAGTCCACGAACAGACTATCGAAAAACAAACGCGTGCGGCCTACGGCGTCACCAGTAATCACAGGACAGCTAGGACCAACTTACACCAAATCATGGTTTCAATTGCTGGGCAAGTACAACACAAAGATTTTACCGAAGGAAGCTTCGTCTCTTTAAGTCTCAAAGACTTCGTGATGCTGTTCTCCCTACTTTGGCCGGATCCACTCAACACTTTCAGAATCCGGAGTATGCGAGCACTAGTATTCCTAGCTTAGCCCCCACGTACGCCATCTCAGCCTCAAATGCAGCAACATCATGTTCGATCATATTCACATCCAACCAGGACATCCAATATAGCCACGTGAACGCACGCGAGAGGGCATTTCATATCCCAGCACTGACACGATGTACATGCTACTCTATAGGCGCTTATCCTCGCTCATCGTTCCGTCTGCACTATGATATCTAGATCGACAAGTGCAGCTGTGAACGAGGCTTGCATGGCGTTTTTGCAACCCACTTCAGGATGCTGACGACAAATTGGGTACGAGCACGCAAGCACGTCGAGGATGAGGCGGTGATCTGGATGCGCTTCGAAGGCCTTGATCAACCTCCTCCCATTGGCGTCACAGCAATTGAAAATGCGGGAGGCTAGGGGATATCTATGGTAAGGAGTTTGCCATCGTGCTATAAGTACCCATACAGTTCCCATGTCAAGACTTTCATCGCACCCTTCAGTTTACATTGGTCGTTGACATCACTGTCACCTCTCCCGTCGCCGCAAGTCCATCTCATACTAGCACATCTAGTCAAAATGCGGTTCTCCATCATCGCCGTTCCCGTCATCGTGGGTCTCGCTACCGCGCAGAGTCCGTGAGTGCCAAACAAGTACTGCATTGACACCAGCACTCTAACACACATCAGCGCATCTGCTGTCTCCAGCGCCCTCGCCTCCGCAGCTGTCAGCGCGGCCGCATCTCAGATCTCTAGTGCTCAATACGCAGCCTCCAGCATTCTAGCCTCCGCCTCATCTCGTGCTGCCTCAGCTGTATCTGCTGCCTCATCGGTTCGCTCCAGTGCCGCATCAGCTGCGTCTTCACATGCTGCCAGCGCATCTAGCTATGTTGCCTCTGTCGCCTCCTCTGCTGCTTCCCGTGCTAGCGGAGCAGCCTCGTCGGCCGCAAGCAACGCTTCAAGTGCTGCGTCGCGCGCTACTAGCGTTGCTGGTGGAGCGACTGGTACAGGTGCTTCTGCAAGCCGCTCTGCGAGCCGCACCAGCAGCAGTGTTGCGCAGTTCACTGGTGCTGCCGTGCCTATTGCCGCTGAGGGGTATATTGGTGTTGTTGCTGCTGTGATTGGTGCGGCTGCGCTCTTGTAGATGTACAGTACTGTTTAGGGGTAGTCGGTGTAAGAATCTCGCTGTCAAGACGAATGGAAGATAATACCGAATGTCTTGTGCCTGGTAGCTGTATACAGTAAAATCATGTCCACTGTCTTCAAACCTTCAAACTCCCCTGATACACGCCACTATACCCCTCCACGTCCTCGCTCATCTGATGAAACACCATCTGAGCAAGCTTTGCATCCTTCATCAGCCTCAGTCCATGAGGGTTGACAACCTGCAGCATGGTACCGACAACACCTGTGTACCCACTATCTACCACCCTAGCCTGAACAACAGCTCCACTCCTCCACAGCGAGCTCCTGGCGAAGATTTGCCTCATGGTATCGAGAGGCATGTCGACGGTCTCGTTAAATTCAACGAGGTACGGCCCAGTCAAAAGATCCCAGAACGAGCCGGACTCGTTACGTTGAAAGTGGATAGAGAATGTGTCTGCGCTCTTGCGATTCGTCTTTTCAGAATCAATAGTTTCTGGTGAGTTCCATCGCATGACGCGTTTCAAGCTCAGGTCAACGCCACAAGGCTGGGTTTGGGATGTAGCTGAAAGGAGATTGGTGGCTATTCTGCGCGATACAGCGGTGCGGCCAGGAAGAATCATTGTGTATGATAGATCAGTAACGTGTTTTACAAGCGAGTCGGCCACCCCACCAACTTTAAGCACCTCTATAGGCTTACAACTCAACAACGCAATAGTATAATATATAGAGATTTACAGAGGAGATTATGTAGTAGCTACAGCTTCTTTTTTGCATGTACGTGAGTTGTGCCCAGTCTCCCTACACGTCTTACAGCGCGCTAGAGCCTGGCGGCTAAGGCCTGATCGCTCTCCTCCCTGACGCTCCTCACGGGCAAGCTGCTGATCAGCCTCACGTTGAGCAAGTATATCCTCTCCAGCCCCCTTTGTTAACACACCTCGCTTCTGTATACGCTTTTTCTTGCGCTCCTTACGCTTTGACGCTGCTTCGTTGGCTCTCTCAAGGCTGGTGATCCGATCGCGCATCAGCTCAGCTGAGAGCATCATCACCTCAGCCTCCTTCTTGAGCTGGTTAATTGCCTCAATAATCGAAGCTGGTGATGAGCTCTTGTGCTGTCGCACGCGATTGCGTATCAACGTTGATTGAGCCTCAAGCTCACGTACATTGCTCGGCGTACGAGCCTCCCAGAGAGCCTCCGTGAGAGCAGCTGGTGGAGTAGGTGTACGTAGCTGTACGTCTAGCTTTGAGAGGACAGCCTCTGGCTGATAAGGTACTAGATCTGCTCCCCGGAAGGCCGAGCAGATATTGACTGGCGTAAACGATCAATTAAAGGCTGCCTTAAACGCAGGCAGAAACTCAAGCTTGGTGATGTGGTTGATGTGGTTGTGCATCAGGCTCTCTACCTCACGACTGTAAGCACGCTTCAACGGGGAGAAGCAGCCAACGTCAAGAGGCTGGAGTAGGTGAGAGGAGTGAGGAGGCATACAGAGCGTGTAGATGTTGTAATCCTTACAGAGGTCCTGGAATTCAAGAGATTGGTGACTCTCGTGGCCGTCAAGGATGAGTAGGCGACGCGCTCCTACTGTACGAGCCTTAGTGTGAGCATTAAAGTGCTTCAGCCACTCTACCCCAAGCTCGTTATTTGTCGAGCCATTGTCGCTTACTGCGATTGCCCAGTCGCGTGGGATCTCTGCCTCCTCGTACCAGGCAGAGAGGTGGTACTTGCCAGCAAAGATAAGGAATGGTGGGACTGACCAGCCAGCAGCGTTGATCGCAGCAATCACTGTCGCCCACTCACGATCACCTGGCTGGACAGTCTTTGGCCTGCCTTTCCTCTCTGCTCCTGTCACAACAAGCTGCGTTGTAATCTTGCCCATCATAAAGCCAGCCTCGTCAAAGTTGTAGACGTCATCATCACAGATGCCGTACCTGGCCTTTGTCTGCTCTACCAGCTCAAACCAGCGGCTGATTAACACAGGATCCTCACAGAGAGCTCTCTGCCTGTCGTACGCTCGATTGAAACGCGTTGTAAGACTATCTGTACGCTTAACAAAGTTGCGCGGCCAGTGGACGCCAACCTGATTAGCACCGCGTGCAGCCAGCAGTCTATTAGCCATATCACGTATAGCTGCGTACATAGGCGCAAAGCCACGTGAATCTAGCTCAATTATGTAGCTAGTAATTACCTCCTCTTCTATTGTAGTAAGCTTCTTTGAGTTGGGCTGGCAATCGCGTCGGGCAAGCTTTCCAGCGCGTCGATCGTTTAGCGTTGACTTTGGGACTCCGTACGTAGAGGCAGCGCGTCTAGAGCTTTGCGACTGCTGGCTATTAATAGCTACAGATGCAAGAACAATATCAGATTCATTGTAAGATAGTTGAGCACTTGGTGGTGGAGCCATAGTGATTAGAAGTAGGTGTATTGATTAAAGTTGGTGGGGTGGCCGACTCGCTTGTATGGCCGACTCGCTTGTAAAACACGTTAGCCCAAACGAAAATGGAACTGTGGAAAACTGCTCATGTTCTTCGCAATTTTATTCTGGTGGAATAATTGGGGAGGCTGGGAGATGAAGACACGGACTAGGGCTCAAGAGTAGAGACACCTCCAGGTCGCGCTGGTGGTCATTTGCCTTGACAAAATTACTTATGAGTTTTCAGAACTTCAAAATGATTAATTTACATGCCTACGGATCTACGACTGACCACCCTTGGCGCCGTTGGTCGTGCAGTTCACTTGGCTCTCGATTCCAGAAATGCTGCCGCAGCTGTACAGATCTGTGCCCGAAGGCGACTTGACATCGATGTTGGAGATACTGATGTTCTTGCACACTGTTGGGCTTGAGCACTGCAAGTACCCGATAAGCGGGTCGTACTTCTTGCTCGTGGTGCCCTTGAAGTTCTTGATTGTGACGTCTTCGATTGTCAGCTTAGACGGGAATTGGTTGCACAAGGTGATGTTCTTCTGTCCATAGCACTGGGTGATCTCGATAGCATAGTCGACGTTTGAGACCGTCATTCCGTCGTAGGTGATATTCTTGACCTCGCCGGATCCACCGCCACCCTGCAGATCGCCTGAGAGGGCAGACGCAGAGCCCGGCCACACCTTGATGCGTGCGCCGTCCGAGGCGTTGGACATGGAAACATTGGCGACGTAGATGTTCTCGACAATGTCAACCTCGTTAGCGTACTGACCAAGGGAGCCAACGGAGATACCGTGCGAGCCGTTGCAGGTGAGGTTCTGCACGACGATGTCAGTCGAGTTGGGCTTGAAGGAGACGCAGTCGTCGCCATTGTCGATGTGCGAGTTCTGGATCACGATGTTGCTGCTCCGGTACGTATCCCAGCCGTCAGTATTCTTGGCCGGGTTCGAGGACGTGCTGCCACCGAAAATGTCGATGTTGGAGAAGACGACATCTGTGGAGTTGGCAACAAAGTTGTACCACTGGGGGCTGTAGCGGAAGTTAAGGTCCTCGATAGTGGCCCCCTTCAGGCCAATGGCGCCGAAGAGGACTGGACGGAGGATGTAAATGTCCTTGGCGTAGAGATCATACCAGACCTGACCGTTGCCGTCAAGAGTTCCGCCACCATACACATTGACATCTTCGCCACCAAGCTGGAAGAAAGTGGTAGCATTCTGGTAGGTCTGGTAGAAAGCGTTCTTCTGCCAGTAGTCGGTGTCGTTGGTGAACTTGATCGTTCCTTGGATGTCTAAAAGAAATCGATCAGCATTGTGACAATGCCCGTTCAAAATTTCGGGGCTTACCGAGATCAATGTGCTGAAGGAAGGTTAGGTCGAGTGCAGTGCCAATAATGTAGTTCTTGTCCTTCGGGAAAATAACATGACCACCGTTGTTGCAGCTCTTGATAGCGCTTAGGATGTTCTTAGAGTCATCCGTTCCATTGCCATTGGCCTTGACTGTGCAGAACCTCTTGCGCGCAGGCGAAGCTGGGAACGGCTTGCCCGGGTGGTAAGGAGCAATGGGATGGTTCGGTCGCTTAGAAGGAGTGACCTTTGAGTCGCGCTCCTCGACGGGAGAAGCAAGCGCTGCAGATGCAAACGCGAATGTGAGGAGCTCAGATACACGCATTGTGACGGGTGTGCTGTGATGTCCGGGTGGGTGGAATCGAGGGAGCCGGTACCTTTTTAATCGTGCTATCGGCCCTGCTTAATATACTCAGAATGAGCATCATTTCGCCGCAACCTTCGCCCTACCATGTTTCGAGCGGGAGATGAGGGCGGAGAAACTCTCCTCACAATGCGGTTCCATGTGCTGGGATTCGTAGCGGGGAGCGTGGCTAGTGGGTGGCGCTAGCCCACAAAGCTTAGCAAAGTGCAAGCACGCTCGGCACTTGGCATTCTGATTTGTGGAAATAATCAATCCCAGACATGTCAATCTCCCCGACATCCACACCAAGCCGGCAGCTCGGACATGATCCTGGGGTATACCATAGTAACGCCGCGTTATCGTTCCTCGGCTGGACCCCTCGTTGTACAAGAGGGGCCCTTGAATGAATGAGAATACGAGGTGGTGCACAGACGTTTCTCGAGGTTTCTGAATGGCCAGTACCTACATTAAAACGGCCTTAATTGGTTGTTCTGCGATCGACATTGGCCCTTGTTTTCTTGTCCATTCATGGGCCCCTATTGTAACGGATATGCCCCTCAAGTCGCGCACGCTGACGACGATGCTCTTGCGAATGCGCTCGCCGAAATCCTCCAATCCGAGCAGTCGCGGGCAGTTACGAAGAAGCTCGTTTTTTTTTTGAACGATCACTTGCAGGAACACCACAACGCACCTTCTGCTTGTGTTTGCATCTATGCAACACAACAACATAATAAATTATTAGAAGCTATATAGAAAAGTAGAGAAGATAAATCTCTACCTATCTAGATACTTTACTAATTATATTATATTATTACGTTAGTATTATAGCGCATGCAAAAGAGGGGGTCTTGTTAGTGTTTCTGCGAGTGATCGCTCAAAAAAAACGAGCTTCTTGGTAAAGGTCGCGGAAGGACTCGGTTAAATTACACGTACAGGTCGACAACTACCAGCACAGGGAGCCGGCAAAGGACAATCGCACTTAGCTGCGCGCGGTCTTCTAGGTGATAATTATCTGTACTGTCATCTCGCGTGTCTGCGTCGCACCTTGCTGACTTGATGCTCAAACCCAGCCTAAAGACGAGCCGCATCCTGCGACCTGAGCAAGAAGAGGCAAGCATCAGCGCTGTGTTCGATTAGAAAATGCACCAACAAGTTCGCAGTCGCCAATCGCCATCACGCATATACACAGTACAAGCACATGCAGGCGTGATAGAACAACACTGTACTACTTGAAACTTTGCATGATCGACCGTAGGGACCGCATGAGGTAGCAATCTCGGGCCGATGTCAGATGGCTGTGATATGACGGACAGGGCACGGCGCCTTACATACGAAACATCGTGCCAGGGCTTGACAGAAGTGGATGCACCGACAACCAGGACCCTGGAATAGCTACCGATCCTAGCACATTTCATAGTCAACGGTCACCCGAGCAACGCAATCACCGGTAAGGGCGACGTTTCGATTCAACCGTTGTCGAGAGCTACGTTGAGCGCCGGGTTCCCTCCCCACATCAGTTATCGAAGTTTCTCGCGTTGCACCACAGATTGGGCAGTGTTCATCGTCGACTAACCACTGCAGGCGTGCGACGACAACAACAAAGCGACAGCCGGTCAACGTCTGCCCTCATGCCGCGAAATTTTTTCCCACGTTCCTTTCGAGATCACTCAGAAAGCCATGACATTTCTAGCCAGTCATTTACACACGCCGACTCGAGAACTCGAATCAAAACGCCAGGACGGAGCAATGTAAATCATCATTAGTGAGATCTTCTCAGGTCCCGCGCGAACCCGATGCGCCCCTGGGAAAATGATTAGTGAACATACCCTGGGTCGATCATCTCAGCAAAAAGAAAGTTCCAGCCTAAAGCGTACTGTACCCGCGTGCATACCGCTATCGAGCAAAAACTTCGCCTCTGAAGCGAGCACAACAGCCTGGATCGCGCATACAGAAGTGCCCTGCTTCGCTAACGGGGATGAAGAGCAGTATCCCGACCCACGTTGAGCAATTATTGCTTTTACGCCTTCTCAGCCTTGATGAAAGGGATGGGCGTACTTGCGCCCGGAGTGAGCTCGTACAGATTAATTTCGAGGTCGATGACTGGATCTGTGCAGAAATTTACCTCAATATTGCCCTTTCTCGTAGGATCGTTCCTTCTGAACGTTCAGAAGCGAATGTCACGTACTGCATGTCTCGCCAGGCATGTCGCGGTAGGCATGACCAGGAAAAGTATCCCCCTGACCATTCAGTCTTGGAAGTGGTTGATGTACTTCCTTTCACTTATCCCTTCTTCGCGACTCGAGACGGACTTCATGCAGCCACCGTTGGGCCCGATCGGCTCCGAGCCAAT
This sequence comes from Didymella arachidicola, assembly GCA_016630955.3. Taxonomy (NCBI): domain Eukaryota; kingdom Fungi; phylum Ascomycota; class Dothideomycetes; order Pleosporales; family Didymellaceae; genus Didymella; species Didymella arachidicola. Next base: position 1,507,265 of record CM049992.1, read on the forward strand.
CATCGACCTCAAACCCAGACCACCAGCCTATGCGAGCCTTCCTTCGTCCTTCCAAAGCTGCAGGACATCAACAGGAGCACACATACGCGTCCGTACCCCTGAATGTCAGGAGTGGTGCGCAAGTTTCCCACAGGCACACAAAGGTCCTCCTCGGAACTTTAAACGGTCCGACAGGTACATGGCAAGCCGCACATACATGCCGGTAAGCCGACAAGCCGATGAATCCCGAGTATCGTAGAACTGTGTCAACGCGAGAAACCACCAGTAGAAGGAGAAGACGCCTTCTTAGGCCGCAAGATCGTTGCGGTGGGTCGCTCTACTAAACTTACGTTGATTGCGTGCTCTTTCAGGACATGTGGGTTTCTTGGACGAAACCCAGGGCAGATGAGCCTACTAAAGGCATTGATGATCCAGAGTTAGGCGAATTCGAGTCGAAACAACGGATCGCACGGCAACAGTCAACCACATGGTGCTCAATACGTGGAAGCTGAGGATCAGATATGCGCGATTCAGAACCCTCAAGTTGGAAGGCCGACGGAAGGAAGATTTCGCTAAGGGTGCGGGACAGATAACGTCGAAATTAGTTGCGTGCAGCCTGTGGGTCACCCACTATTTTTATCATGGACATTCAACCATCATGATTGGGTTCTGTGACGAAGGAACAAGAGTCTTGGCTCGGGATTTCTTTTCTGGTAGCGAAGGATTCAGGCTCGGTAGCATCAAGTACATGCAGCAAAAGCAAGTGGAACCTCAATAGCCAAGTGAGAGTTGGCAGCAACTCAAGAGGATAAGGAAGACTTTTGAGCTAATGAGATCTATGTAAATACAGTATGGCTCAGGCCAGAATCGTCCTGACTACTTGGCAATGCAGCAAATGCTTACAGTTATACCAAGCCCAAGACTCCGCTCTGAAAGTGACAACGCTGACCCAGATGCAAACATACATGTTTTCAGCGACCAGCTACCCGCGCAAAGCTGGGGTGTAATTAGGCAGCCGTAGGCCATCAGTCGGATCGACAGCAAATGTAAACAAGCTCCTACACAGCACCACCAAAATTCGACAGCTCCTCGTAAATATCGATGCCCATGGGAACATCCTGGTCGAAACCGTATTGCGCATCGACAGGAGTAACTGGCGAATCGGCGCTGGAAGTGGGACTACCACAGAACAAGGGTTCACCTGGGTCTTGCTCCAGAATATATGCAGCATCACCACTCATGAACCCTTGGCTGAGGGGTGAGGCAGGAGTAGAGGCGTAGCTCTGAGGCTGAGGCACAAGGTGTGACGCCATACCCTGAATTGGGGAGAAAGATGCATCGGGCGAGAAAGCTGCATCGTCCCTGCGTGTGATGTAGGGCATAGACATGTGACCGCACGCCGAGTCGATACGGCTCAAGTATGCTGGTCCGGGCGTGCCAACAGTGCTATCTTCCCACTCACTTGAATAGCCACCATTAGAGTATGGATCGCTGCTAGGTGTAGGGCGGTGGTACATGCCAACCTCCTGAGCGCGTTGGGATCGACGTAGATTGGCAGCGCGCCGAGCAGCATGGCCACCCTTCGCACCGGAAGCTTGACGCTGGGGTTGGGGCTGTGTGCGATGGGGGCGCTTGTTGGGGGCCTTAGAACGATAGCGAGTGGTGGACTTGACGCCTTCAACCATTGCAGCCTCAGTAAGACGCCACATAAAGCCTTTCGTGGTCGCATGAGAAGGAGAGTCGACCTTCTCAAACGCCTGAATAACGTCAGTCGAGCGGTATGAGGAGCATCAGGAAAGGAAACAATATGTATATGTGAAAAGACAAGTAGGCGGTGATTCATCAGACATTACTTACGCCGTTCATGCTGAGATTATGCCGTATGCTGTTCTGCCAACCCTTTGTCTCGCTGTGTGTAGCCTTATCAGTATGCCTTCTGAACCAGTCATAAATGTCACGCAACACCATAGTGTGATCTGGTGCATCTAGTAGAGCGCGATAGATGAGCTGCGCGTACGGCTGCTCCTTGTCAATGAGAAGGTCCTCGTCACGGCCGGTGGAGTAAGGTGTGGAGGCTCTAGACATGTCAGAATAAGGGCTGTTGTAATCGTGCTGGTCCTGGTGCTTGATGTGCACGCCATAGTGTATGTCCCAGTCGTCGTTCAGTCGTGAGAGCTCCGAAGTAGAATGGTCTGGTAGCGAAGGCGTCATATGAAGCTGCGGCGGAGAGTGGCAGTACGCTGCTGGTGGATAAGATGCCGCCATGTCACTAGGGCGGCTGGCTAAGTCGGTGTTGTGGAAGATGCGAGGACTTGCGTAGTCGACCGCATACTTGAGTGCATGATTGGCATCGTATGATATGCCATTGAAGGTCTGTTGCGTATACTCGTTGCAAGCTGTGTTCGCTTGGAAGAGTGAGGGTGTGCTGAAAGCATCTTGAACGAGGCCATTATGAGGGAAGTGCCCGTGAGCTGACCATTGCATGCCCTCGGGGTCGAATATCATCGGTGCTTGCTGTGTATGGCTGTTCCCCGAAGGCGTAAGTGACTGGGTAGCAGTCGTCATAGGCAAAGTCTCTTCGAAGGGTGGAGGGGATGTGCAAGATGAGACAGGTGTTCGGATAGGGAGATCGGTGCTGGGAATGACTTTTTGGCCTACTTGGGGCTGGATGTCTTCAGATAATTCTGCAGGCGGAAGAAGGCGGGGCGAAGTCGAAAGTGGCATCACTGTTGGGCTTCTGCCTAGTTAGGTAGTATGAAGTATCGAAGAGACAATGTGATGTGTTCGCCAACGGACTTGTGAGACGAGAAGACTGGCAGAGATCGAATCAACAAGAATCACAGAATGACGAGTCTGGAAGTGAAGCGCAATCGAGACATTTGTATGCGTGCCAGGCACGGGCGTCGCGCATTAGGTAAAAAGCTCGTTGTCAACCCACAGCTGCCAGCGTAGCTTGATGCTGCAAGCAATGCATGGCCGGCCGGCAAACAAGGAGTCGAAGAGTAGCATGGAGACGCTTGAAGGCAGGCGCAAAGATGGTGACACAACGCTGAAGTACCGGATGCGAAGGACGTGAAGGCCATGGCTCCCGGGCCGAGGTGGAGCTTGACGCCGCATTACACTACCGCAGTGACAGGTCGACTGCATACGCAGTCCCACAACAGTAGCCAACAAATTATCGGTTGGGGTGCTTCGGCAGCGGGAACATGCATACCATGCCCCCCAGTGTGTAACACTTCAACGGCCACGCAACAAGTGGCGAATCGACTGCGCCAGTAGCGCTCTGGCTCGGGATAGTTCCTATGGCTCCCTTTAGGATGTAATTGAGGGCATCAAATCGTCACTGAATTCGCGTCCGCGTCATGATTGGCTGAGATGTAGTCAGCGCAGGCCAGCCGCTTTGAGGCGCAATCATCGCCAGCAAGCAATTGTTCCTGGTTTGCACCTTGCTCACGTGCAAACTTTACACAAAGAAGAGACATGCAGTGCCCGTTGATGTGTATATCGGCTCAAACAGCAGGGGCCCTGCAGGTCTAGCCTGGCCTCAGGTGGGTGCTGGGGCGACGGCAGCAGCTGTCCGTTTGGAGGTGACGATGAAGGATGTGACACAAGAAATGACCGGTGAAAGCTTCATTCGCATTGCCTCATTGGCACTGACAGCGGTCAGACGTGTGTCTGATCGGTCTTTGATTTCGGCGCATTCGTCACCGCTTGAAAGGTTCATACACAGCTGGCAACCGGCAGATCGTGCTGTCGTGGATGACACCTGAATGTCCGGCCGATCTTGGAGCACAGTTTCGTCGCGAGTCACCGCTACGGCATTGTCGCATGGAATTGTATGGCGATAGATGGATTGAGAGTCTTGCGAATGGGACTAGACATGGGTCAATGCTGTCACTATTAGGTAGCCAAAACAACGCATAAATCCGACGAAGTCAATCGCAGATCGGAAAGCAGACAGCTACTTTCGATAGTAGATCTATGGCAAATTAGCATGAGCCTTGCTGTCGTGCGAGAAAGACGGACCTTTTTGAACTGGAAGTGCAGTTGTAATATGCCCTGCGTGTCATCAGCCTATGTTCTTTTGTGACTATTTGCGTAGCATCGACGGTGTAGTACAGCCGAGCTGCCAGACACTCACCTTATCGAAACTGCTCTTGAAGCCGCGCTCTCGTTTAGCGCTGTAGTCCCATTCTTTGTCCACGATGCGGAAGGCGATATCCTCATAGGGCGGCCCAGCAATGAAACGGATGAGGCACGTGTCGTCCTCCCCAGCCGGGGCAAAGGATTCCCCTCGTCTGCGGCCGTTCTCACGTTCGATCTTGTATGTGGGGGCTTTTGCCTTGTCGATGAGGTCTGGGTAGAAAATGTTGAACTTATAGCCCTGAACAACCTTTGGTGGTGGGTTATCGTGGTCGTAGTGCGTCTGATTGTACTTGTTCCACTCGTAGCCCATTTGCACACGGTTGAAATAACGAGGCTTCCGGGGCTTGTACGTACTAGCCCACTGCGGTCGCGCCGTCGTGACCTGTTCTTCGGCCGTAAAGACTTCCTCGCCCTCTTCCACCCCGCGTGCAACCTCTCGTTCGTAGAGGGCCATGGTCGCCTGCGAGTAGTCCTCCTTCTCTACAGGCGCGAAGCGTGAAGCGCTGACGGTAGCCGCGCCGCTGCCGCCCGTCTTGTTGTTTTGTGTTGCTTGGTCTAGAGCTACGTTCAGTGATGGAACGTAGCCAAGCTTCTGTGTCCTCTTTCGTTCGTTGCCCTGGTATATCAGTATGAGTAGGCCGTTTGACAAGGCGTGATACTCACAATGTCCTCCAGAAACTTTTTCTCATCCACCTGCTTCAGCGCTTTGTCCTCAGTGCTCAGCTTCAACGCTGGCTCGGGGTCGAATGACGCATCATACTCCACCGTGGTGGCTGACGCACTGCCAAGCTTCAGCTGCAGCTTCTCTTGCACTGCCACTGCTGCTTCTGCCTGCTGCTTGCGTAGTGCTTGTAGTCTCTCCTTGACGATTTCTTGCGAGACACTCCGCAGCTTCGCCTTGGACTTCCATATGCGCAGGCTTCGCAGAAGCTGCTCCCAGTAGTCGTAATCGATGGGCTCATCTGAATCGAGCTTCTTCTTGACTTGCACTTCAAGTGTCTCTAGCTGTTCGTACGTCTTGGGCGCCAAAAGCTTGTCGATGTCGGATGCGACCGAGTTTGTGCTGCGCGAGTCGTGCGATGCTCTAGATTTGCGGCGGAGGTCTTTGCAGATGGTTTTCAGTGCCTGCTGTAGTCAGTAATGTCTCCTTGGTAGCAGAATGAGTCTACTGACGCTCCAGTAATCTCTGTTACTGCGATTGGTCTCCAATGTAAGGTAGTTCTCGATCTCCTTCTCTAAGTCTGACAGATGGTCACTACTTAGCCCTTCCAACACCCCCTCCGGATCGACAACGTCCAGCTCATGGTCCTCTACCTCTTCATCATGCATCGATTTCGTTGGGTCGATGAAGCGCAACGTGACGGCGAGCCAGTCGATGGGCTTGGCGCGACCGCCTTTGACGCGCAGCGCAGCCCTCTTCTTTGCTTGCTGAAGCGCAAAACGATCTTCATCGGCGACCCAGGCTTCTTCGGCGGCGTTTGTTGAGCGCTTCGGCGCGTGTTCGTGAGACCGTGAGTCGTTCGAGCGCTTTGCGGGTATTGTGGACGATGGCGCAGGTCGGTGGGGTGGTCTATCGCGATTGTTACGTTCCCAGGGTGGAGGATTGCGCGACGACATTCTGTATATGTAACAGAAGATATGTTACGGTGGTTGAGGCCTCGACCGCTGTTCTCGAAAATGTTAACCGCCGTGACGTACCTGCCGCGGCCCGCTAGGACCCCTGCCGCACCTGCCGCCTAACTTTGGCGGCCTTGCACCCCAACGCGTGCTGCAAGCATCAAAGAACGTGCATGGGCTCTCTGTGGCTACATGACTGATGGTGCGCTCCATGAAGCTTGGTTATTGTTGCCATAGTCGCTGACGGCCATCATGTCGTCCTGGCGCCTCTTGAAGCTCTCTGAGCAGCCGGGCAGCGAGCCCGTCCCCCAGCTGCTGATCAAGCCGTCGTTCAATGCCAACTCCTACACAGTCTTTCTCACATGCCTCACCAACATTTGGAGTGAGCACGTCGACTTGTCCAGTATAGTGGAGCGTGCTGCCGAGCAATCATCACCCATTGAAGTAAGCCAACAAGACACCGCCCAGTTGGCCATCCTTCTCAAAAACGTTGAAAACTCCCTGGGCAGCTCAGAAGACGCCGAATGCAGACTCACTCGCGAAGGCTCGGATGGCATCATCTTGCATTCCACCATTCGCCTGCCTGAGCCGCTCGACAGCCTCACGTGGAAATTTCATTTGCAGAAGCGCACCGCTGTGACACTCAAGAATGAGCTCATCTTACCGCTGCTTGTTTCGTCACACATCCAGTATGAACGCATCAACGACTTGATAACAACAATCGAAAACAAGGACAAAGCCATCACTCGTATGGTCGATCAATTTGAATCCAGCAACCTGGATCTTGCTGCAGCTTTCCCAAGCATAGGAGGCTTGAAAACAGGCCGCAAGCTCATCAAACGCGAACAAGCAGCCAGGCATCTACCCGCACTCAGACACTTCCAGCAAGATGTTTGGAGAAAAGAGACTGCGCAGTTGATCGATGCGGACGTAACCACACTAGGCTTGTTTCAAGAGGCGCTTGTCCAGTGCACACCAGATGTTCCCTTGAGTCTGCATGCAGATCAAGGTGCTGAGGACTGGTTGGCAGACGTACCCAGCCGTCTGACCTTCGCTAAACCTGCGGTCGAGATCAAGGTCAAGGAACCTGCATATGTCTTTCAGGGACCACCAAGGCATGGACATGAGTCGAGTCCGGTGGATGATGACACCGAGGACGAGTTCGAAGTGCATGAAAACTTCAAGGTACAATTTATCCGATCCACTGGCTGCCTTCAACGGTGATTGCAGACACGCGCTGGACATCTGCACCCAACGTTGACACTTCCAACGCAAGCTAATTGTAGAGCAGGCCCGCAACATGGCTAAAAGGACAGCCAAGGCGCCCGAACCTGCACCACTCACAGCCCAGCCGAAGGAAGCTGCAGATGACGAAGAGTCGACTGAAGATGACGAAGACCTGGATGCACCATCACAAAGTCAGACGCATACTCGCCTACGCCCCAAGTCGCCTTCTCCCGAGCGACCGACTGAACCAGGGACGTCTCCTCCACCAGTCAGCAGGGTCAAGCCCAAGCCCAAAGGCTTTCGCATAGGAGGGAAAGTCAGAAAAGCTTCGCCGGACGCATCGCAGGGTAAGGGCCCAACTCCCGAGCAGTCAGCCCTAGCATCAATGCCACCTCCGCAGGTTGAGTCTATTGAAACGTCTCCAAAGAAGCCTCGCAGGGCGTTCAAGATTGGTGGGAAGGGCAGAGCCAGTCAAAGTACTGTCTCGTCGCGAACTGAGGTAATTGCATCACCCCCGACGAATCGCTTCCGCGACGCCAACTCGCCGACCCCGAGATCATCGCCTCCGCCTCTTCCGCGGGAAATGGGGAAGGAGGAGGCGCCTGTCGAAGATGCGCATGAAGAGACACCAGAGGAGAAGGCTGAGCGAAAGAGAGCTGAGCTCAAGCGCAGAAATGAGGAGCTTGCTAGGAAACAGGCGCAACACAAAAAGAAGAAGCGCTTCTAGACCCAAAGCAGTTCAGTGTCACGATGCAGCAGTTGTAAGAGAGTCGAAGCCAAGCTCAAGAAGTACATCAAGCCCTGTAGACCATCTCAAAGTCGCTTCTTGATTACTCAAATCCTCGAGGCAATCAAGTCTCCATGTTGGCCTGCTGGATGATCTGCTAGTTTGGTGTTGGTAGCAGTTTGTTCAACTCCCTCTTTCACTTAGTTCAAGCAACTTCCCGCTCCATCCACCCCACGTAGGTGCGCCTTCCCTGTCAAGGCGTCGCTGCACTTGTAAACACGCGTCACCTCTCGAATTGGTAGTCTTGATCTTGAGGGCGTCGCGGGCGACAACTGCTGCCCAGCATTATGTGCTTGTATCACTACCTCTACTTCGCAGCGTGTCAACACGGCGAACTAACGCTCATCTCCTACTGCGACAAGGCGAAGGCACTAGGCCTGGCAAAATCGTGAGTACATCCACAGCATCATAAAGATCACTACTAATACCGATCTAGGAACAGCCCTTCTCTGCGCAGCGTTGGCAACGCGTCTAAACAACGATCTACTTCATTGTCATCACCAGCTGCAAGCAATCATAACGCTTCACATTCGCATATTCAGCAACACCAGCTCCCCAACATGGCAACGTTATCACCTTCCAAGCCTCGCAAGATGCCTGGCTGCGGTCTCACGCCGGTCCAGCACGAGCGATCATCACCACAGCATGCTGCATTCGTCCCACGTTCCACGCTGCCAGAGCCTGGGTCTCAGGGTCCTGCGCCGGCCTCTCCATTTTCAGCATCGTTGTCAGCGATACAAGCTATTCAGGCTCTCAAGGGCGATGATGCACATGACAATGCTTTTCCGATCTCCGCAGAGGAGTCTCGTCAAGGTTGGCCCTCACAAACCTCATGTGACTGATTTGACTTGATCACAATCACTGACCCCCAGCTAGCGCGCAGGATTGGCATCCCCTCCATTGCTAGCACCTCATTCCGTAGTGGTCATAATTCTGACGAAGAGACTGTGCAAGGATCATCTGAGGCCAGCATCGACATCATCACCGAGCGGGACACAATTACATATAGCGACATCAATTCCGCCAGTCCTCGCAAGCCAATTCCTGCTCAATGGTTTCCTTTGTCTCAATCACCTACGGTAACTCCGTTGCAGCCAGCCAAAGCTCACGGCGACAGTCAGGTTTCCCCAAGTCGTTCATCCAGCGACCGCCGACCTCTCCGGACGACGCGCAGCTTGGTCAGCCTTGGAAAAACTCACGCAGATACGGCTTCCTTCCTCACGAAAGAGGCTCTTGATGCCGTGGACGTCAATATCACATCTCCCAGACTGCACCGCAGCCCGAGCAAATTACAGTGCTCACCGACTAAAGTTCCCTGGAACAGTCCAACAGTATCTCCCAAGCCCGGGAGCCTGCTTCATAGCAGTAGATCGCCCATAAAGCCCTCATCACCCCGTAGTGCGCATTTGGGAGCCCATGTGGTCGCTCATCACAAGCGTGCTCCGAGTAGCATCGTTTCTACCGGAGCGACATCGTTCCATACTGCGCGTGGCTCGCCGGTAAGAAGCTCTGCTTGCTCTCAGAGCAGCTTCTCGTCAGATGGAGATCTTGATGAAAGTGTCTACTTTCACTGTTTTGACTACATTGCTGATGTCGATGTTGAACAGGTCGAGCATACTAATGACAGAAGCAAGACCTCTGCTGCATCACCTACCTCAACCACGCTCCGGTCACGCGTCTCAAGGCCGGAGCTCAAGATTCGCATCCCGCCCTCGGACGCTACCTTTGACGCCTACCGAAGGTCGGCATCCACTCTTCCTTCTGCGTCGAGCAACACGGCGGTGAGTGTTGGGGATGATGATGCTCCGCGAGTTGGGCATGCCGTGGGGTACACTGGAGCGACAACACAGTCACGCATCCCTCGTGTGTCCCTCAGCAAAGGCAGCAGCGCCCGAGCTCCAACCCTCAGCTCGACGCTCAAGCAAACGAAGTCGAGCCAGACACTGCGATCGCCGAAGACCACCAAGGGCCAGGCGGAGCAGAAATACGCAAAGACCATGAAGACAGCCGGGACGAAGCCATTGCATCATGTGCGGACTGTTGATAGTACTGGGTCAACGCCTATTCTATCCAATCGCAAGAGCCGCGACCTCGACATACCCGTAAATGTTACTAGCGTAGCAACTGCAAGCATACAGCGGACGACCTGCGTTCGAAATGTCGACTTGCTCACTTCCTATTTGCAAGATACTGCACTCGAGGCCACTGGACTGCCTGAAGCTCTTAAAGATCTTCCAGCTTCATATTCGCACACACTGTCTCGAGCTACCAGTGGCTCCACTATCAAAGCATCACAGATCGCTAGAGATTCGGCGCGGACTGACTCCGCAAAGGCAGAGAGTCCCAAGGTCTTAGACTTGTCTGGTACGTTAGTTTCCATCACGTTTTCGCCATTATTGTAAGAGCTCACGTATATATTAGACAACGTCCACTCCAGTGATGCAGATGATGAGTACGATGACTCGGCAACGTTTCCACCAGTTCGAGGTCGAAGCGCACAATACCAGCCGGTGTCTCGCCGCACCACCATTAGTGAGGTGTCGATGCAATCGAGCTCGACTTCAGATCTGCGCGCCACTGCGTCTGAGTTCGTTCCTGCTGTGAAAGACGCATCAATAAGTAAGTGACTGCATCGACACTTTGATACGCATATATTAACGTCGCTCAATAGGCGTTGCAGACGCCCAGCCACTTCCCAGTCTACCAGATCTGTACGCTCTCGACGGATACGGCATACCTTGGTTCTATCACATGTACCCGGTGCCATGGATTTTCCCACCAACGTTCAGCAAGACTCGTTCGAAGTCGCCAAAGAAGTTCAAATGCAAGACGCAACGCTCAGCCATCGATCCGTCTGGGACACGAGAGAGTGATACAGCGGAGATGCAAGTTCATATGGGTACTGCACCGGGCATTGAAAATATGCCTATCCCCTCGCTTGGTGATGCGAGGACCGGTGCGGACTCGCCGTGTACCCTTCCTGCCGCTGCGTTGGGAGCTATGCCTTTCGCAACCCCGATGACTTCTTCGAATCTCTCTGATGGTACATTCTCATCGCAGCTCGACGACATTGCGCGCCAAGCTGCGCTCCAGCCCAAGACGAAGAACTTGCAACCACCAAAGGTGGACTTGACGACCATCTGTAACGTATCCACACAAGATGACTATCCTCGCAGTCATGTAGATGGTTACGACACGGTACCCTCTAGACGCCGGAAACAACTTCACAATGGCAATGGACTATATGGGGGTCGTGGAAATGTCGGAGTGCCTCTCTACGCAACGGCTCCGTTCCCTATACCAATCCCCCCGATGGGAAAGCCCGGCATGCAGATGGGAGACAACCGCAACTATGTTGGGCACGCGATTGGCGGCCATGGATGTGGTGCGGTGGAGGTTGAAAAAGCTGCGGAGCGCGGCGGTGGGCAGGCCTGCAACACTTGCGAGCCGGATCACTAAGTACGATGCGGGGCTATCTTCATGGTCCACCACAAGCGAAATGAGCTACAGGAGTCTTATCAGTATCATGTGTATGCTCTACAAGCATACTTATCGGAAATTGCAGGCTTGGATGTCTATGGGTCAGAGGGCGAATCGGTTCAACCACAACCGTATTGGATAGGCAGCAGCGATAATGAATAGAAGTCTTGACGAAAATGTGTCCCGAAAGTCCATTTCGCTAAAGTTTAATCTCATTGTGTACCCTTGTTCAGTTACTCAGATGATCCGAACATATTTTGAGACGTATGTGTGTCCGTCCCGTACATTGTCAGGGCTCGAGGGAAGTATTAGATCCGGTTTGCCACTCCAGCAGCCCCGTCTTAGGAATTTCACCTCCGCGATAGAGAAGAGAATCCTAAAAAATTCTTGTTATACGTTGCAATATTCCAGCAAAACAATCTTCAATACTCGAACTGATGAACCTTCGAACCGAACTCGTTGTTTGAGAGGCCCTATTGAAAGTTACCTTCGGCTCTGTTAATCGTGGTGATGCATGTTCAGAGCATGCTTGCGCTTACTAACGGATCATATTCACCCATAGTGCCATAGCTGGATGATCCCTGGATTTCATCATGCATGATAGACCGGTGTGGAAATGGCTGCAGGCTTTGTTCCTTTCTCTGATGTGATTATGATTGAGATTTCGCTGGGTTCATCTTAAGGCTTTTTGGTGGTCAAGCGAACTGTGACTTTGACCGTGGGTGGTTCAGGTTCCTTAGGAAGCATGTTGAAGTGTCTGGGGTTGATCGATCGTGTAGGAGCTTTTGACGCGTGCCGAGATACCAACAATAAATATCATGGTACTCGAGATCTGGGAACGACTATCAGGGCTGAATTTCAGCTGCTATCAGGTAGTGATAGACTAGTATCGAGCTAAGGGCTCCAGAAGCTCATTGGACTGTAGCATCCTGCCGTTGCTCCTTCGCCACAAACTTATGGTTTACCCACCTCGTAGCTGAAACTCAGCAGCCGGCGCAGCATACCAAAGGTTGAGTCGTGACGAAAAATAAAGCAGTAGGTTTGTATGGCGTTGCCATACTGTCACCATCTATGTGCTTCTCAACTTGGTGCTGGTCTACGCGCTAGCGAGTTTGATTATCTTTGCTATGATCCTCAGGAAAGTCGCAGTATCCGTTGGAGATGACTGCAGCGAGATGAGACTCCTTGGAGGTGGACATGTCCCTGCTAGTGCTGGCAGTGGACCTCAATGTACCCTTCCAAGAATGAGATAACGGGATAGCGTCTGGTATTGTGATCTCACTCGCTAGCCCCATCCATGATGAGAGACCGGTCGATTCATCAACGCCAAGCGCACGCTGTAGATGAAGTACTGGGCAGTAGCAAGTAATCCCGCTACAGGCCCTCAAGATGTTGCGTGCCAAATCGATAGTGGACGACTCGTAGTCGACGGTGATGCCCTTGCCCTCATGTACTAGTTCCAAGATAGAGAAGATTCGATCGCGTGGAATGCTGCATTTCTTGCTTGCCCAGATGTCGTCTTGAATCAGGTCTAGCAGATGTGGTTTCGATTCTCCGTACTTCAGAAGCAGGCCTGTTTTGACCAGGACTCTCATTGGACTTGACAACCAACTCATGGTCAAACCATCGCTGACAAGATCAACCAGCTTTCTAAGGGACATCATTGTGTCGTTGATGAGTACGGTGAACTTCCGAGCCAAGACAATCTCCTGTGTGACCCAAGCCCGATTCCAATACTCATTCTCGAGGACAAAAGATCGCCAGCTGTCAAGGTCCGCTGAACTCATGTTCCGATGATGGCGAGACACTGTTCTGCCGAGCCACACCACCACTCTCAGCGCGTGGGCGTAGATATGACCCATGTGCGCTACTTGGTGGCTTCTCTCGGGTGTGTTGTTCTGATTGATGCACAGTGCATCTATCCAGAACCACCTACATAGCCCCCTCTTCTTGTGCACGATAGTCAAGAAGTCGTGCAGGTTCTGGCTGATACGCAGCGGCATCGGTGACTCGGTCTTTGATGCGGCATTCCTCATTAAGATCGTCCTGGTCTTCTCTTGACATCCCCATCTGTACGACAGGCACTGATAACGTGCGCTCTTTGTCGCATGCCGAACGTCACAGATGATATGGTCGCTCATGGACAGTGTCGGTCGTACTCTGATCAGTCGAATCGAATGCCCAGTCGCCTCAAGTGGTTGATGCTGAAAAATTTGTGGGGTTCTGAACTCATGCATGGTGGAAGTTGACATTGAAAATTCTGGGGTCGGCGGCTTCCTGTATTCAACAAGCTTTACTGTCAGCTGTATCTTACGTTGCATTCACCATACATGGCGCCAAGCCATCTGTTCAGCCTCGCTGTCCAATCGACGATGGCATGCGATCAGCCAAGTCTGGAGATAAGATCGCCAGGTCTCTGCTTTAACTTTTTGCTTGACGCTTGCGCCATTTGGTCGAAACACCGCATCTTGGTGTATTCATGTCGAAGTCGAAGTCTTGGAGGATCAATCAGCCAAGCCTCAGCTGTGTTCGAAACGTCACAGGCAGTCAAGCAAGCAGGCTGCGCTGCGTGCGGCAGCGTTGCCACCCATGGCTCCTACATATACCACAGCCAATGTCTCGTGAGCCTGCGAGGTTTTGACCCGTTGCACATTTGTGTGCATATCGAGATAATATGGGGTAGTTCTTGGGGGTCAAGAGTTTGTGAGGTACGGCCTGGACGCATCGCGCTAGGCTCCGCTCAACGCGGCGTCTGTCTTGCTGATTGGCTCCTGAACCTGCTTTCTGTCTTGCCAAGAATATCTTCCCGCTCCCTGCTGGGGATTGTAATCGGTTGCTGCGGGGTCTGAGTTCCGCTGAGCTGTATTGGTGAAGTTCAGCAGGTCCAACCTGCTCTACAGCTGCATGACAGCGCGAGCCAAGATCCTGATAGTAAGTATCAAGTCCGGGCGATGTAATGCATGTGCATTACGATGCAGATTGTTGCGACCGGCTTGGAAAGATGTACTCTTAGTCCTAATCCTAACAAGCTGTCTGGCACTAGCGTATGCGTTGACATGGTACGCATTTGGAAGACAACTACAGACACTATAGAGCGTCAAAGCTCTCAATGTACGAGCTGAAGGGCTCTGTCACCTAGGACCAATCGTACACTCTATTTGTTGGCACTCTTTGAATAGGTGCATAGGAGTCACGTCTAAGCTTGGACCCGGTCTGACTACGTATTTCTCATCAAAGTCACATTCGAGCCTCGCCCAAGGCACATTAGCCACACAACAAACCACAAGACACCCACCCTGCTTCAGAATGGTACCATTTGCCTCTATCAAAACGCCAAGGGGTATATATCGCACCTCCCAAAACCTGAAAAAGAAACATCAACGACCCAGTACACGCTCACATAACTGCACAGGCCATCTTCCTCTTCCCCTTCTCCTTCTTCCCATCACTCCCCCTCATCCCTGTCCTCTCCGTCAACACCGGCACTGCGCTATGCGGTGCCTGCATGCCCCCGGGAGTAGATATTTGCACGCCTACATATCCCTCCGTCATCGGTGGCGCACTCATCGCTCCTCTGTACCGATCTTGCGGGGCTAGCTGCTGTGGTGGTGGCACAAGTCGCGGTAGCATGTTTCTTCTTGCCTGATCGCTTAAGTGTCCCGGGGGAGAATTTGGTTGCCGCGGTACTGGAGTGCTCGTCGGGTTGAGAGGAGGATTTGGCGGCAGCGGACGCTGCTGGGATGCCGCCACGGGACGACGTGCGATGGGTGCAGTCATGGGGACGAGAGGGGCTGAACCGCGACGCAGTAGCTCAGTGTCGGGCAGAGGGGGTGGGCGCGTGTCTGATGCGCTCTCCACCACACGGCGGTTGAATAGTGAGGGTCGTCGAACCGGGGGCGTCGTGGACGGTGATGTTTGTGGAGGAGCTTGAGGGTGAACGGGCGGAGTATAGGCTAATTGCTGTGGTGGTGAACGCGCCGCAGACCCTGGTCTTCGTATGGAGCTTGACGAGTGTGGGCTCGGGTATGTCGTAGGGTGGATTAGTGACGGTCGTCGAAGTGACAAGTCAGTCGCTGAGAATGATTGACCTCCGTTCTGGTACGGTCCCGATGGTGACAATTGCGCAGGATTGACTGTCGCAGACACGATAGGAAGCGCGGGCACTGGCGGTATTCCTGATCTTGAGCCTGAACCACGGCTTGAGCCACGACTTGACCGACGCCTGGTCGGTGGGATATTCGGGTGACTTAGACTGACACTCTCAGCCTCTTCAGCTTTCGCTGTGTACGCAGGCGGGGGCGGGACCCAATTATCTGCGTCGCTCTCGTGTGGCAATTCTCGCTGGCCCGATCCGTCCGCACGGCGGAACTCCAACGGCCGGAAAGGCAGCGCGCGTAAATGTCGGCGATTGGCAGGAGAAACAGCAGCCACGGTTGCGGCTCGTGCCAGTGACATCTGCGATCTGGGTTGCTGGTTGTCGTAGGGCATCTCAAAGGCTGCTTGCGCTTCCTCCGCCGTCAGTTCTTCTTCGTCTGCCATGGGTGGCGGTCTGGCAGTAGTACGCGAGCGCTGTACAGATGAAGCACCGCTCCGCGAACTGCGTCTTGCACCGCTTGCTTGATTTTGGGCTCTGCGCTGTGCCAACGTCCTTGTTCTCATAAGCTCCACTTCTTGATTGAAGTCCAGGGACCCTTCAGGCAACACCTCTCCTGGGCACAATGGATCGAGGTCGTACTCCATTCTCGATGTTACAGGAACAGCACCTCCAGCAGGCTTCGTCTTGTCGAAATCGAGGACAATGACAACACCCTCTGATCCGATTGGAACGTCAGGTACGTCGCTCTCGGACGGCACGATACTTGAGTTCCCTACGGCAACAAGTCGCTGGATGTTATTACCGACCTTGACCCAGCGCAACACACAGATCTCCTGGTAAGCACCAACACCAAGCTTCGGTATTTGTATGCAAAAACACGGCTGAATAGGTGCTTGTCCTTTTGCCTTCTCACTTGGCTTGTACTCCCAGCCCGGTACTTCATATATCCAGATGTTGGTGGTGCCTCGCATCCGTAAAGCCACCGCTGCAAAATCTGCGTTCGGTGAAACAGCGGGCATAGCATCGTCGACGAACTCGGATCGTGTCCAGCGCTGGTGATCGGGCAGGAACATCTTCCTTTGGGTGAACCGCTGGCAGGCAATATCGTATATGCCCCACGAGTCCTCCTCAGCGTTGAACGCGAAGAGCTCATTGAATGTCCCTGTGTCAGCATCTGGCAATAGCGTGGCCTGGCGTGCTATCCTTGCGGTCTCCGGGAACAGCACACTTCCCGTCCATACGACTTCTGGGGCTTGTGGGATGGGTGCTCCTTCTTCGTCAAGAGGGCCATCGTACAAGCCTGGCAAAACGAACAGAGCTGAGCTGTCAGACTTGCGCGCATATCCGGTAATGAGCAGCGTGCGGCCATCATCGGAGAACTCCAGCGCATCGCCTGCAGGCCCAGAAAGCGTGCGTCGAGCGGTAGCGGGTGCATCTGGAAAGACCGCGACCACCTCGATACCAAACTTGTTGCCTGTGATCAAGATGCGCGCGTCTGGCGAGATGACGAGGGAGCTCGCCTCGTGTACCAGCTGCACTGTCCTGCGCATCTTGATTTGCCCGCCCTGCTCGCCATGTATCTCGTACAAATCGACTTGTGACGGTCGCGATAATACTGCAAGCAAAAAGCCGTCTTCTGTGATGTCGATAGCGACAGGCTTGCGCTTGACTTGAAGTGTGCGTGCGAAGAGCCTCGGCAGTTGTGTCGTCTGTATAAGCCAGACGTTCGATGCCGAGTACACCACAACATATTTTCCCCTCCTCGAGACGTTGAAGTCGAAGCTGTCTGGTAGGGCAGACGAGGAGGCCGAGTTCGAGACGAGTTCGAGGAGCGTAAGACTGGGATGTGCATGCGACGTGGTAGCCGTGGGACTGCTCGAGGAGCAATCGTCGTTAGTCATGTTCGATGTCATGGCTGTCGAGTAGCCCGACTGGCTTATCACAGACGAAGATATTGTCGTGGTGTCGATGGAGGAAGCTGCAAGTCGAGTGTCGAGAGCTTCCACGCTCCCATCTGAGTTCAGAGCGCCTTCATTGTTGGCGTCCGTCGGTTCCCTCCCCTTTGCGCTTTTCCCGATGTTCTCTTGCTGCGTGTCAGTCCGCGAGCTTCTCCTCCCCACCATATTTCGCTGGCGTGCTGTCCAGCGCCGTCTCTATCGTATCCGTAGTGGGTGTGATCGATCGGGTGTCACTCGAGGTCGGGGAGGCGTGAGAGGTGACAAGACTCCATAGAGCATGCCGGGGGTCTGTTCGTTCAGCTGAAGGGTAAAGAGCACAGAAACATAGCAGAGTTGTCCCCGGAAGACGAGATGAGGCTATCTGTGTAGGTTCGGGTACGTACACAGTATGATTGTACGGCGGGTTAGGACTTCGTTTGGATCACCCGCTCCACTAGTCCCGCGCCGGTGTGCGATCCCCACGCTGTTGTGTAGCTATATATAGCACACACACAATTACGCTCCAGACGCGCATCTCGTATAGGAGAATTTACTATTGATTACCGCATACTGTCCGCTGGAGTCTGCTATAATTCCTAGCTTTTTTTTTGTCTGCTGCATCTTCCCTGAGAGCGCCCTTTCCTCTCGCAGCTATCCTGAGAGGCTGGGGCGTTGTTCCCCTGCTGTGTTTGAAACATCGCAACGCGAGGCTGAAAGAGGGGGCGCCCTCCCGCGTAGCAATACATTATCATAGGCCGCCAGCTGCACCCTCGCTGTCACTCTGCACCATCGTCGGCTCTCCCAATCTCCACGGTGGATGGCCTTAATGCAAGGCTACGCTAAAACTCGGCTCCGGCGTGCAACTAATACGCTGCCGAGGCACGTTTCGGAGACCCGTCACCGTGCCAGATGTGCTCGCCCAGTGAGGTGCAATTTTCTCACATCCCATCGTGCTGTCAAGTGAGAGGCCGAAATTTCGATCATCGGCTCCGAAGTAGCAGGAACAGTCGGCTGCAATAGAAGAATCATCATGGCCACCGGTAATTTTGTTAGGTCGCAAGAGACTCGTGGAGAAATCCCGAGTGCCTCCCATAATTCAAGCCATCAGCTTGTCCTGTTTTACTGCTGAAGAAAACGGCACAGCTTGGCCTCTTCTATCTTCTCGCAGTAATGCTGTTCGTTTTTGCATCTTCTCTGTCTTGCAATAGCGATTGGTACTGCTGAAGGAGCTCCTCGGGGCAACGAAATTCGATGTGGAAAGGGACATGCGATAAAGTCTCCGCTGGGGGCAGTCCGCCGGACTTCCATTGCGCAAGACGGTGCTCTGCATACTGCGTGAAGTATGGTATTGGATTGACCGAAACAAAATCTGAGGAGACTGCCGCCTTGCTGTTGATGGCTTCCTGGATTCTCCTTGCGTGCTCTCGCTGATGATCGACAAGTTCATGGGGTGTCGCCATCCACGTCGCGAGTGCGCAATCACGTATGTAATGCCGTGTATTAGGGCTGTCGTGCGGCAACGTCCACCATTGACTGTAGAAGAGATGCGGGCCTTCGGCCAGAACGAACCACGCCAACCAGGAACTGCCTTTGCGGAGCAATCTCTGCCCGTCAATGCCGCTGCCCCAATCGAATGCCCATGGCTTGTGTTCTTCGCCGATGTTTGATATTGAAGTCCGGAATGCAGACGACAGGAGCATAAACATGAGCTTGTAGTCTTTCGCGTCTTGAAGAGGCATAGAGTCGATGTATCTTAGCCGCTGTTCGAGAATGAAATCCTCTCTTTGCCGGTGCATATCCAATATGCGCGAAGGACAAAGGATCCGGGTGAGTAAAGCGTTGGTCGGCCTGACATCGTCTACTTGAGGTGCGAGTGTTGAGACGCTCGTAAGTCGATACAAAACACGCCAGCCATTCGCAATCCGTGTCCGCAGTTCATTGCCGTAGGCATCTTCGGCCGGGATGCCATAGCGCCGCTGCATGGCATCGTGTGCAATACGGTGACGATCCACCAGGATTGATGCCAGCTGATAAGGAACTAGGTCGCGGAGCCATTGTATGGTGTAGCGCAGAGGCCGGTGGCGTAAGAGATTATTGCAGCCAGGAAATGAGGTACGAGCAACCAGTGGTGCAATGGTGTTGATAAACTCGGAGATGAGATCTCTTGATCTCCTGTCAGTCGACCGTAGAGCAAGCAAGCACTCGATAGTACATTCTGAGCAGATTAGGATAAGGATGTCGTCGGGCAAGTCGTGCAATCGTAAGCGCTCTACAGCAGGCCTCGGTAGAGACTTTCGGCAACGCGCCAGGGTGAACATTATCAAGGATAACGGTGGAAGAGGAGTCAGATGCGATCGATTAGGAGAAGTGGAGGAATGAACGAGCCACATCCCGGTGCGGTGCGGCGCGATAGACTGATAAACAAGGCGGGAAATTGATCAGGGCATGGATGTGGCTCCTTCTAATGGCTGAACTGGTGGACGATCATTGCAGGCTATTGGTGTCTTGCAAGTTGCGATGAATGTGGTTGCAAAGATCTGTATCGTTGCTCATTAAAATCAATTGCAGGATCCCGCACTATGTGACAGTTGAAGTCGCAGGATGCAGCGGGGCGGTACGTAGCCGAAGACGGGATATGCTCGTGCCAGCAGGCATTCAAGGGTCCAAGGATCTTGATGGCGCTCCCAGGATCGTCAAATGTAGCTCCGGACATTATAGTGTTTCGTCTGCAACTGGCCATGCTCACCGGTAAATCACTGTCGCGATCTGAGAGGCATCTTCTGTTCTGTACTCCATTGCGGCCGAGTTTGTCGGCTGACTAAGCCAATGGAGTTTCCGGGAAGGCGGCGCGTACCGTGTGGGGCAGCGTGCCTTTGATGAGCATCATGTCCCTCCATCAACAACGACCATTTAGCGAGTTCAGACCGCGCGTCGCCATATGACAAGGTAATGCGAAGCCCATAGACATATTCCAGAGCGCAAAAATCCGTGTATTGCTACGGCCGGCCATGCAGTTTCGAAGGACGTGAGGAGTGTCGCAGGACAACCCAAAAATAGGCCAGGCAAGATTGATCGCAACGATCTCCTCTTTATCAGCACAAACATGCCAACTGAATCTTCGAATACATGCACGCAGTCTCGGAAGCTGTTGTCGAACCTGAGTCCCGGGCCCACGTCACAAGGACGCCGCTGTCTTGCTTGCCACAGCTTTTGATTATCTGGGCGTTGCAACACTGAGCCTCTAGTTGCCATACACGGTTACTGTGTCCGGCTGGATGCGAACTAGTCTCAGCTTTCGGTACCTCAGCCCATCAGCTACGATGTCAAAAGGCTTGATTGTGCCTTATAAACGCCACAAGTCAAGGTACCTAGGTTGTTACTCCAAGCAAAGTGCACTAGAGACGATTGAGGCATCCCTACGCTCGCAGCTTGTGAACGTACGTCAAGCTGAAAGAACGAGTCTAATTTGATCGAACTGCAGCAATCATCCCTGTTCCACTTAAAAGCTAGATGCTGCGTATGGCTCGGTAGCACCTCCTTACTGTTCGTCAATGTTGCACCCGCAGGCCTGGATCGGCACGATGCACCTGGCTCCACCCTGGACGAGGAGAAAACGGTCGCACGCCCAGGATGCAGGCGGAGTGTGGCTTTGAGTGAACACCGATCGCGAAGAGCAGTCTCTTTCCATTTAAGTCGTGCTCTGTTTGTTCTCTTCACATGTGCCTGGTCTCTGTCCACTGCACTTCGCCAATATGACAGGACGACTACGCGCAGTCATATTGCTGTTCCTAGTCACGCTGCAGCTGTCAGCTGCTAAGCCCACAGACCCCACTATCACCGCTCTTGCTGTGTTACCAAGGCAAAACAGCGACAGCTTTATTGGGTATGTTGAACTGAATAGTACTTGTAAGTCTGCAGCAGACCGCCTTAGAGCCTCACTGATCATACTTCAGGGAGTAGCCTTGACTGTAAGTCCAACTATCCACAGACTCCGGCATATCTGACACACACAGGCCAACCTGGCCTCACATGGTATCAAAGTGGACAGTATGCTCAGTGCTGTCCAGCGACCGTGGCACGCTGCTATGCGGCAACCGCGTGCGTTGGAGGATCTCAAATCTATACATATCCAGATCTCTCCCCAAGTGTGAGCACAGTCGCTTGTACTGACAACTACAACAACCCTGCGTTGTCGATCTGCAATACAATTTTTATATACGAGAACACCCAAGACTCTAGCCCCCGAATGAATATCAATTGCGGAGATTCTAGCGCAAACTGGTCATATTACAGGGACAACCCTATGGAAGTAACTGCTACAAGTAGGTTGTATTTTGAGGTCTCTTCGATCATGTGATCTAATCATATTATCAGCGAGCTCGACATCAGAAGCCACTACTAGTGCTTCAGTTCCCCCGGCTCAGATGCCCAAGCCAGAACCAAGCTCCAAAGCATGGATTGCAGGTGCAGTCGCAGGTCCTTTAATTGGACTTGCAATTGTTGGCGCTAGTGTCTGGCTCTTCCTACGCCGCAAAAAGAAAGCTGTCCAACCGCTTCAGTACGGCAGCGCTTCTATGGCACCCATAGACCCGAGCCAGCCACCGATTGGCGTTCGAGGCTATTCTGATGCAAAACCTCGAATCCATCCTGCACAACCAACCTACTATGATCGACCCGGACAGCTGGATCCATATACGCAGCAGGGCTACCCTCAGCAAGGGGGCATCTCGCCTGCTCCCCAAGACAGCTACCAGTCTGCATACAGTACAACTACATATCCATACAACGGAAATACTCACGAGTCTAGGTATGAAGGCATCAGTGGCACTGCAGAGCTTGGAGGCGACGATAGTGGGATCTCGCCTAGCACGGTTCTTGTTTCTGAGCTGAGTGGTGTCGAGGCGAAACGACCTGTTGAAAGGACGCCAGGCAATGACAAATCACAATAAGCAAGTGTACACGCCGAGAGTGAAGCCAAGATCATCTTTTGAAAGTTGCAGACTGTAACGAAGTAGGGTTCTCGAAATATATGAATGTAATTATTTCCACTGCACACAAAAACTTCCTTATAAGAGGCCAACCTGCCGCTTGCTCAGACTCCATAAAATGTCCGCTACAATTCTCTCGCTTACCATGCTGGTCACAGCTTCGCCTTGTCTTCTTTAGCCCATAGCACAGTCAGCCCCTCGGCACTCGTCCCAAGAACCGGATCACGCCCTGGCACTTCGACATTCCACACATCGTGAAACCTATCCTCATGTTCCCCTCCAACCGCAAAATCCCATTCCGAACCTCTAGGATACGCACCCATCATCATGAAATCACCCACAACAGGGATACTTTCAAAGAAATTCTTACTTCCCTCCTCATCATTCTTATCCGGTGGCTGATGAAACTCGATCCCATTGGTCTTCGGTAAGGGGTTATGCGTCTTATGCGCCACACCCGCTGGGATGATGAAAACATCACCTACAGCCGCGTCTAGCAACACGCCACCTTCTTCTCTGCCCTCCTCGTTCAGATCTCTACCTGCAGTTCCCAGACCGAGATCTTGCTCCCGGTCTTCCTTGGAGTCTGCAATGCCGAAGCGGATCTTTGCGCTCCCGCCTGAGATGACTGCCATGCATTCATGTGCTCCGGAGTGGTAGTGCGAGTTTTGGTTCGGTCCGTAGCGCGCGATCCATTGTGACTGCCAGCCGTTGGAGGCGAACAGATCATAGATCTTGGATGTTGAGAAGGATTCTGATTTTACGAGTGGGGTGAGAAGGCCAGGGTAGTGAATGAGGACATGTGGAGAGTTGGGGATAAGCTTTGTAGGTGGCAGGGTGTATGTTCGGACTTCGATCTTCTTTGGTGCTGACATTGTGGAGTTATAGTGACTGAGCAGCTGCAGTACGAAGGAGTATTGAATGTTTTTGCTTGAGTCACTAGCTTCTGAGTGGTGAATAAAAAGCAGATACTCCGAAGGTTGTGCTCCTAGATGGTGAGGGGAAGCTTGACGTCAATTCCGGTCGGCATTCCGACCCGGATAGAATGACCAATCTGAGCTTACGAATGGCCAGACTAAGATGGGTATCCTGACTACGACTGTTGGAATCGATACATGGTTTGTTAATTATGCTCTGCAACGAGCCGATGACAACAAATCTCCGGCGACCTGCGTTCCTGCTCAGCCAATCAGCTCTGGATACGAGTGGGGTGAAGCGATCAAGACGTGCCTTCGGACCTTCATTACTCGTGTCGAGACATCTCCAGACTCCATTTCGACTTGAACAGTACACGATAGGATACAGTGAGGTGAACTCCGAAGGGCAGTTATGCGCTTGCAGCCGACATTAGCAGTCAGCACGCGATTCGTGACATGCACAACAATTGTTGCCTAGATATCTTCAAGTAGTCTCATACTCAAAGTCCTTAACTTGAGCCTTGTCGGGCATCTGCACCGCATTTTCCATAGCACGGATCTCATGGAACACACGGGCGAAAGGGAGCAGTATCGCGCAAGCAACAGATATGTATTCAAAGTCTCAGACGACTAAAAGTATGCACAAAGAAATATGAACTCCCAAAGTCCTGACCAGTGGCAAGTTCATCCCACCTAACAAATGTTCCTCGCACCATTTCCGGTCAAGGTCCAGTTGCTGTTGTCAGCACAAGGAGACTCCCGAACAGTCGTACCATCAACCTTGAGCGTGATGAACAGATCTCTGGTGTTTGCAAACTCTGTGCGTGCAGAGACGCGAACCTCGCCACCTCCGTTGACAGTACCGCCACGGATGCGGACGTTGTAGCAGTTCTCGAGCAGAATAGCGTTGTTGCCGTTGTTCGCGAGGTCAACCGAAGTGATGTCCGCACCACCCGACTCGGAGACACAGAAGACGCCACGGCCACCGCCACGCGACTTGACCTTCTCGATGTAGACGTTGGTGTCGTAGTTGCCGTTCGCAAGGCGACCGTTGCGGTTGGCGAAGCGGAGAGTACCGTATCCTGTGCCCGCACCAACATTGTCACCATCTACAAGACCGACCTTGACGTTGATCGAGTTCTGGATCAGCAGTCCAGACTCGCCGACGTTTTTTGCGATGACTTGGTTGATGGTCAAGCCGTCGATGTTCCAGGTCTCGACTGCGTGCGAGCCGGCGCCCGTGACGCGGATATCATCCATTTTGACGTTGGACTGAGCCGCGCGGTCGCGATCGAAGCGGATGCCCAGACCACCGCTGAGGTTCATTGTGATTTTACCGAGGACAAGGCCGTTGGCACCGGAGAAGCGGAGGCCGAAATAGGGGGCGCCGGTCATGGTGAGGTAGGGGATTTGAACATCTTTTGCGTCCGTGACCTCGATGGCTCCACGGCCGGAGCGGTTGGCGGTGTTGATGGTACCGCAACCTTCGAAGATCTTGCCAGCTTGAATGGTGATAGTGTTTGCGCCGAGGGAGCCGGAAGCAATGACTGCGACGCGCTGACCGGAACTGATGGAGTCGACAGCGGCTTGAATGGCGGCGCGGTAGTCTGAGCCAGTGTAGACGGTAGTGGAGCCACGAGTCGCGGTGAAGGAGCTGCCAGAGCCAGTGACTTTGGCGTCGGGTGTGCCTGAACCGCACTGAGCGGAAACAGTGGAAGCGAGCGCCAGCGCTGATGCGAGAAGGGAGAAGTGAACCATTGTTGCGAGGTTGCAGTCGATGTTGGTGATGCCTCAACACCGTGGAGTGTCACTTATATACTGTAGAAGAGAAGGATTCGGTTCCGATCGCAGTCACGGTGTATCGTCCTCCGCTCTATTCCTCCGGTTGGAGGATCATATTGGCGATGTTTTGTGTAGATCTATTAGGGATGTTCCTCACTCGGCTAGCACCGAAGACATGCGGAAACTCAGTGTGATAGCGTTCTTAGCAGTCTTGGTCCAATACAAAATCTGGTACGTCCAAGAATTAGCGTTCCCCGGGCGAAATGAACCAAGATGTCGTCAGGGCTGCGTGAAACAATGGACAGCCCTTAATACTGATCCCTAGACCTCGTCCTCGCCAAGCAATTTTACGCCGGTTTCATTGGTGCGCTACTGCAATGCTTGCTTCCGCTGCCAAGCCTTCCAAGACCTAATAGATTAGCATCGTTTGAGTAGTTTAGAGATTGGCTTGTTCTTTTGGGCGCATGAGAATCCGGAAGAAGCCATGTGAGGTCGATCACCCCGCAAAATGTTGAATGTATGTGTATCTCGGTCGCAGGTGTCCCGCATGCCCCACAAACCAGCATACGCTGGTGTCTTGCTGTTTTTCGAAACGTATCCGACGGTAAAGACATAGCCATGGGTCGGCAATGTTTGCGACGATGCGATTGTGCAGTGAAGCGACGTACATGGCTCTCATGCCACGATACTCGGTGTGTTTGCAAGTTCAATATCGCACTAGACCAAATCTTGCTGCTCTGTCTCTTCGGTAAGAAATACACCGATCCAAGGCCACTACCGTCTCGGGTGTATAGAGATCATATTGCAGTCATGGCGACACGAGGTTCAGCCGGGGCTTGAATCAGCCTGTAAATTCGCAGATGGTTCGAAATAACACTTGTAGCTGTCGAGAGATTTGCTACAAGCTCTATCTTTGTGAATACCGCCGGGCGGTGGATTTGACACACTCCTCAAGGCTGTATGCTTCAATATAAATGGACCCGGGACCAAGCATAACGCGGCCAATGGAAGCGATTCCGCGTGGTGCAGTAAATAGTAGACCTGCCTGTGCACATTCGACTTGTAGATCAGGCTGTATTGATCGCGCTAACATCGATCGTATTCGGAGGCGATGTCGTTGCGCGAGGGCGATCAGAGACGGCGCGACAAAATCGCTGTAATTTGCCCAGTACCAGCAGATTCGTCGTCAAGATCCTCGATCAAGTTAACACAGTCCGTGAACCTGAAGTTATGCTCGCGGAACTGTGGGGTAGCCGTCCATCGTCCACCATGGTATCTAGATTGTGAAACCTTACACTGACCGCGCAACTGATAACAAGACATGGGAGGACCAAAAGAAACTGCGCGAAGACGATAAGAAGAGTCTACTTGACCCCCTTTGTAGTCGGTGAGGCTTTATGATGGTCCAACTTAGTCAAAAGTCGGCATTGACCCAAAAATCGACCTTCACCTCCCAACCGCCAACACAGACCCTACGACGGCAAAAAGAACTGGACTCGCGGGGAATCGAACCCCGGACCACTCCCATGCTAAGGGAGTATTATACCACTAAACCACGAGCCCGTTGTTGCTGTTGTAGCTGCTTTGATGGAGAATCAGATAAATTGGGACAATATAAAGTAACTGAAAGCGAACTGACGGTGCGATCAACACTAAAACTCAGGGACAGACTGTATATCCAACCTCAAACAACCTCTGAAAAGCCTGGCTTAATTCGGGGTTGTGTTCGTTGAAAATTGTGCAGTGTGTAGTGGGGCGGGTGGGGCTAGACCGAGGCTCGACGGAAGCTGGAGTGGACCGAACGCGATGAACGAATATCAGGAACGTCGAAGAGGCTATTCATATGGCATGTAGAGCTCTCTGCTGTGTTTCTTTGGCCGTTTGCCCAACCTTCAATGTCTCCGTTGGTTGCTGCTTTGGTTCTTCGTCCTTTGGTGTCAGGTAGACAGCCATGGTAGGCAGGGCGACGCCCAGGGCGAGTCGTCCGTAGCATAGGCAATGCATGATTTCAGTTGTAGATTGATCCCGAGGAGTCTCGTTGACCTGCGTTGATGTCGGGCGCTGGTCGAGCTGAAGAGGGCGCTTGGGCGATTGCGATGGATCAGACGGGCTGCGAGTGATATGCGGGCTACTGTACAGCGAAGATAACCAAGAGATAGGAGCGTGAGATGTATTTCCGCTGCGTTGTGTCGTTGTCGTGGTTATGGTTGCCACCATCTTCGGACGGATCCCCCTTCCACTACGATGTGTTACGTCATCACGACCATGCAACCACCACTTCCCCTCCATATCAAGTATCGCATATCAAGACATCGTCCACAATCAATAGCATTCGATTCCGCAATAACGTGACACTCAATCTCAAAAACGGTGTCAAGCACAAAGACAGCAATCATGACCTCCCAAAGCCCTCCCCCAGTGCAGTACTACGACATCCCCAACTTCACCTTCCACAACGGCGACACGCTCCCCAACGTGCGCCTAGCCTACCAAATCCTCAACCCGCGACAAGAAAAAATAGCAGTAGTACACACATGTTTCCGCGGCCGCCTCTCCACAACCCTCACGCACGCAGACTACGCTCTGCGCGACTACAAAATAATCCTCATCGCCCTCTTCGGCAATGGCGAGTCCTCCTCGCCATCCAACACACCCTCCTTCCCTACCCAGCTCGAGTACATGGACTGCGTCAAGGCGCAGCACGTGCTGCTAATCGCAGAGCTCAAAATCGCCCAAGTCGACGTCATGCTCGGCTTCAGCATGGGCGGCCAGATGACGTACCACTGGATCACGACGCATCGCTCGTTTGTGAAGAACGCGGTGATAGTGTGTTCCAGCGCGAAGACGTCCAGGCACAACTTTCAGTTCTTGGAGGGGCCGCGGGCGGCGCTGGAGAGTGCCCGGGATGCCGAGGCTGGGATTAGGGCGTTTGGGAAGGGGTATTCGGCGTGGTTGACGAGTGCGGAGTGGTTTGATGAGGAGCTGTATCGGGAGATGGGGTTTGAGAGTTTGGAGGCGTGGGATGAGGCTGCGACGTTCAGGGGGTATGAGGGGTGGAGTGGTGAGGATTTGTTGGCGATGTTGGGGATGTGGCAGCGAGGTGATGTTGCGAGGTGCTGGCAGGGCTCTGGGGGTGATTTGAATAGGGCGTTGGAGCATATTGATGCGAGGGTGTTGCTTATGCCCTGCGAGACTGATCAGTATTTCCGTCCGAAGGCTAATGAGAGGGAGGTGCAATCGCTCAAGGGGGGGCAGGTCGCGGTTGTGCCTAGCATATGGGGACACATCGCCGGTGGCGGTGCCAACGAGAAGGATGTTAGATGGATGGAGGGGAAAATTGCAGAGTTTCTCAAGGGTGGATACGCCTCTTGACGGTCACCGGCAATGTTCATAATCAAAATAAATAAAGAGGGTTTGCCTATATATGTACTCGCAGAATGCCTGGATTGGTACATCATATACCAGGCAGATCGAGGTCAAACGCGCCCATGAACGTACATCTCGTCTATCTCTTCAACAACAAAGTAACACGTGCACCAAACGCTTCCAAGACCATGTACACAATGTCTCCAACGTCGCGGCCGTGCCTACGTCCGCATTCCGTCCACTAGCGCCCGGCGTGCCTCGGCAAGGATAAGTGGATTCGAGTCGACAACTCTCGATTGCCATCGGCAGTCAGCATGCGCGTTTACCCCACACCCGCCATTACCAAGCAGCACATTGCGTGACGTCTGGGCAACACAACTGTGCAATTCCATGCGAACACCACTTAGACAACAAAAGTCGGACACTTTTGATGAGGTCAGCGGCCTAAAGTGTCCGATATTTTTTGTCCAGGTGGTGCGAAGATGCATATATCCCCCTGACCTTGGGTATGCCAAATCTTGACCCTCATCTCGACTCTCCCCCGCAAAACAATCCAAAATGTCCACCATGAAAGAAGCCACCATCGCCAAAGGCCTCCAAACCACCATCCACGACATCCCGATCCCAGAACCCCAGCCCGACCAAGTCGTAATCCAGGTCGTCGTCTCCGGCAGCAACCCCAAAGACTGGAAAGTCCCGGAACTCTTCCCGGGCTACAATGCCAACAGCGGCGACGACATCGCGGGTATTGTTTACAGCGTGGGCTCCAATGTGTGGGAGTTTAAAAAGGGGGACCGCGTTGCGAGTTTCCACGAGATGATGACCCCCGGGGGGAGCTTCGCGGAGTACGCGGTGGGGTGGGCGCATACGACGTTTCATTTGCCCAAGGGGGTGAGTTTTGAAGGTATGTCGCATCTTTACGGCGTGCAAAGTACGCGGATGCTGACGCTGTGAAAAGATGCGGCTACCATCCCGCTCGCAGCCATGACAGCAGCGCTGGGTCTGCACCAACGCCTCGGACTCCCGCTGCCGTGGACACGCGCGACAGCGCCCACGCCCCTCGTCGTGTACGGCGGCGCATCCGCAGTCGGCGCGTACGCGATTAAACTCGCTTCCCTGGCTGACATTCACCCGATCATCGCGGTCGCAGGGCGGGGCATCGCGTTCGTGGAGACGCTGCTGGACCGCAGCAAAGGCGACGCTATCGTCGACTACCGCGCGGGCAACGACGCCGTCGTGGCTGGCATCAAGGACGCACTCCACGGCCAGAAACTCTGGCACGCATTCGACGCTACGTCCGAGCACGGGAGCTATACCAACATTGTCGAAGTCCTCGAGCCCACGGGGCGCCTCACCGTCGTCCTGCCCTGGAAAAAATACGAAGGTGTGCCTGAGAGTGTTGTGCTTTCGACGACAGAGGTAGGCGCGAGTCACAAGGCGGAGAAAGATTATGCATACGTCATGTTCCGGTATTTTGCGCGGGGGCTAGCGGAGGGGTTTTTCACGCCGCATCCGTATGAGGTTGTGCCTGGGGGATTGGGGGGTGTGCAGCGGGCGTTGGAGAATTTGAAAGAGGGGAGGGCGAGTGCGGTGAAGTATGTATTTCGGATTGGGGAGACGGAGGGGGTGGGGAGTGTGTTGTAGGTGGGGAGAAGTAGCCTCATTAGGGCTACAGAACCCACGAGGATTTCTAGCGTAAATCATGCACAGATGAGACAGGATGGTTACACATGGTACAATGCCATCTCCACTCGTTTTATTGCTCAGTGGACATCTAGCCTCTCGTTCTCGACATGCTGTCTGGACAAGCAATCGAAATGCCTGGTTAAACCCAACCACTTGTAGACTGTGGCGTATTCAGCCTCTTAAAATAGCCAGGCATAAACAGCATCAGCATGTGCACAAGCAACCCCAGCCGCTCCTCTCAATCACTTCTTCCTCACTCTATATATTCGTCACATCCCACCCTTCCCCTCTCTTCACATTCCACTTGCATACAAGATTATTCTACCAAAGCGCTAGAACAGAACTAGTGGCAGCAGCTTGTCATGGGCCTCGTAGGCGAATTAAGAGAACAGGGGTGTTGTCAACGCGTCCTTGCCAAATGCGTTGACTTTGTACCAACCAAGCCGAAGAGCCTCTCAAAAAAAACATCCTCAGCCTCTTTCTTCCTTCCTTCCTTCCTCCCTCCCTTCCTCCCTCCCTTCCTCCCCCCACCAAGCACTAGCCCAGCTCTCAAATCTCCATCTCCATCTCCTCAAACCACACATCCCCCGCACCAACCAACGTTGCACAAACCAATTAGCTCCCGGATGCGCGTAGCGCAAGATATAACAATAACAGTGATTATTACGAGACCAACCCGCGTAGCTCCGGTAGTTGAAAAACAAACAAACAAACGTGTTCAGATTAGCAGTAAGGAATGCGAGGTTTCCCACGGCACATGTCCGCTTTATCACCGCATTCTACTCTACTGTTATTCCCCGCGACGGAAAGAAAGGCGTTTCAAAGTACTAGCTAGGCCTTTCGTATGATGTAATTAGGAACAGCGTGAGTGAGAAGCTACATTGCACCGATAGTTATAATTCTTACGCTTAAAGAAAGGAAGGATAGTAGTAAGAGCACAAGTGCGCGATAGATGCCGTGCCAACACAAAACAGAAAACGAAGCACCAACAACCCCCCCTCTCAGCGCCTAGAATCGTGCAGCACCGTCACGATACCCATCTACACTTTAAACAAGTTGGACAAACCCTCACATCACCATCACACAGCAAAGCAAATATCCGCTTCACGAGCGCAACACACACAACAGCACAAAACGCACGTGAGAAACTCTGGATTCCCAACGCTAGTCTCTAATACTCTCGGCGTAAAAGCAGTGACGCCTGGTCATGCAACCCCGCCCTAGAAGCGAATGTGCGCTAGAGTCCCGCATGCGGGTTGGATATGCGACGACAACAACAACAACGAAAGAAGGAAGAAAGAAGAGAAGCGCCAGGGAACGCCGGTGGTATCTTGCGAACGGAGGGTTCGCGAACCCAGACAGGATGATGCTGTGTGCGAAGGAGAGAAGGAGATTGGGGGACAGGACGAGACGGGGTGGCGGGAAGAGCCACGAGGAACGGTTTCCACCGCCTTGTTCCACCCGCCGTGCCTTTCCTAGATGCTGTAAGGGAGATGGGGGACAGAAAACAAGACGGGCCATGAGGAGCGTGTGGGGCACGTCGGTCGAGAAACAGTCCCCTTCCACTTCCCCGAAATAAAACAAAAGGAACTTGACCACCAAATCCAACACCCAGGCTGGTCCCACCGGGTAAACCGACTGCCCAAGCGGACTTGTGTTGGTCCGATCAAATCTTTCTCCGAACGGTAAACTTGCGCTCCATAGTCGCCGCAGGCAATGCATCCGCAAATTCATCCCTCACTACCAAAATTAGCACAACACCCACAAAATCTCCAAAAGGGGGCAAACTCACACTCGGCCGAATCAAACATGATCAAAATATCATCATGCTCCCCCGGATACTCAATCTCATCCAAACACACAAACCTTCTCTTCGTCCCCGTCCAGCCCGCAATACGGCCCTCAGCCTTCTGCATCTTGCCCTCGCCCCTCCTCTGATCCACAGGAAGCGCAAACTTGGCGTCAACGAGCTTAAGTCCAAACTTCCCGCCAGAGTCCTTTTTCTCAAAGGTATCCATGCTGCTGAGGCGGAAGTTCATGGCGTCGGCGTGAGAGAAGTCTTCGAAGAAGGCGAGGAGTTGGATGACGGTGTCCTGGGAGACGATTTGGAGGCGGATGGTGGAGGCGGTCCATTGCTTGTAGATGGGGACGACCATGCGGCGGCGCGAGATGGAGAAGGTGGAGGCGATGCCGTCGAATTTGACGGCGAAGCCTGTTACGGCGAGCTGAAAGGCGTGCAGGTCTTTGAATGAGTTGAAGGCGAGGCGGCGGACGGTGGAGGCGTTGGTCAGCGTATGGAGGAGCTCAGCGAGCGCGTCGGGGACCCCGGGGTCGGTGCGGCTGCTGTCCACCGCGACGGCCATGTCTTGCTGCGGGTTGCGGAGGAGGGTGAGGTCTGCGGCGCCGTCGGTGGGGAGGCGGACGAGGATCTCGCCAGGGCCTGATGGGTCAGTATTCTCCTTCCCCCCCCTGAGACTAAGAACATGCGTGGGGTGACTTACCTAGGTTCATGCGATCTGAGATGATGCCTGCGCTGTGCCGGCATACAATGCGGAGACTCTCGCTCATGACAGTTGGCGCGGCTTCCAGGCCAGCAGCTTCGGGGTCCTGGTTGACAGTCTTTGCTTCCTGCCACTGCAGCTTCTCCAGCACGCGGCTACCGACAGCGCTGAATGCATCGGCCTGGTCCGCGCTCTCGATGCTAAACGACTTCAACGGGACCTGAGCAAACGTCATTTCGCCGGGGGCAATGTTCATCGAGGTAAATGTGCCAAAGAGGTGGTTGCGATCATTCGCATCCTGGAAGACAAGGTGAACAGTGCAGACCCTCGGTCTCTGTTCGGCAGCGCCTTCGCGGAAGTGCAGTCGTATAGCCGGGGACTGGTCGTTCTCGGTGACGTACTCAAAGTTCATGGGTTCCTGCTTGGTGCCGAGTTCGTGCTCGACGAAGCTGAGTTGCTTGTTCTTCTGGGCTGTGACGAGGACGAGCCTGTAGCCGCGGTGCAGTTTGCGCTTCCCTGTGCCTTCGCTGCTGCGGTCGAACTTCTCAAAGACCATCAACTTGCACCCGTGCACGCGGTCCTGCGGGAAGACTGCTGGGTTGGCGGGGTCCTTGTAGCTCGCCTCTCGCAGGTAGAGCTTGCAGGAGAATCGCTCGTTGGCTCGCGCGCGCATGCTCGATTCCACGCGGTTGGTGTGATCGACAATGGCCCACAGGTTGCGCCAGTCGCCGTCGTTCAATTCTAGATTGAGTATGAAGCCATGTTGCAGCTGCAGGCAGAGCTGGCGCGACTGCTTCTTCCAGCTGATGTCCTTCCAGGTGGGTCCGGCAGCCGGGTTGAGCCCTACCATCAAGTTGACGTCTTCATTCTGGCTGCAGATGGCGAGCTTGGTCGAGTATTCCTCTTTGGAACGCAATACTGTGATGGCGGTGGACATGGACTTTCGGTCTGTGTTTGCGGCGTCGGTCGACATGGTAGCTGTAGCAAACATTCTGAAGTAGCAGAATTCGCTCTTTGTGTCAGTCAGTGGCAGGTATTGCGACAGGGTGTGCGGTTGCGACGCTCCGTTTTTGACCTGTTTGTATTTTATGCCCGAAAGTACACTGCTAGCAATGGGGTCAAAGTCGGGGTATTCTTCCCAGATGTTTTGGTTTTGACCCTGGATCAGTGCTGCTGTCGGAGGCATGCTCTGGTGCTTCTTCATCGATCCAGTCAGGAGCTTCATGTAGTGGAAGATTGCGGCCTTGATCTCGAAGGCCTCTGTAGCGGCAAGGTCCCCGGCTTGCCGAGCCGCATCTGCCTTTGTGTCTTCTGGCTGGGCGGCGAACTGCGCCAACGCAGGATGACTAGGGAGGACCTCGGCACAGACCCATAGAGCCTTGGCCAGATCGACGTGCGGCTGCGTAAGGCGTTCTTGCTGGGGCTCTGCGGTCTTGGGACGGCTTCTGATGAGGTTCTCCATGCCAGCACGGCCCTTCAAAAACCACCAGGTCGCGACTCGAGCCCACTGCGTCGGCGAGCGGGCGTGGATGTTGCCGCCAAGCTGTGCCGTCAGTGCAAAGATGCCGTTCATGTGCGTGACACGCTCTGCAAAGTCCTTGAAGGCCGCGTCTCCCAGCATCCTCGTGTCTGAACGAGCAAGCGAGCCGCCTAGCCGCATGCTGATGTCCTGTCGTGGCCGGATGGTGAATGCCGGTTCCGCGGGGTGTGAGACGGACCCTTGAGACTGCGACAAAGAATTCTGCGGCTGCGAGACTGAGCCCTGTGTCCTGGGCTGGGCTGGCGGCGGCGGCTGTGCGTGCACCGGCGCCTTCGCAGGCTGCAAAGCAGACGGCGTATCGAGGTGAAGTTCATCTGAGGTCGCCTCAGACCTGCCTGGCGACGAGCGCGCATCCGAGGGTCTACTCTGGTGCGTCGAGACCGAGTCCGAGGGCTGCTTTGGGTCCGTGTCCAGAGGAAACGTACCCGGAGGCATCGGCCTGCGTGCTGGCGAGGGCCTACGAGCTCTCGAGCGATAGGGGTCTTCCGCGTCGAGTCCTCGCGGTGGTGATTGCTGTGTGGGACGAGTCTGCGGTGGCGACGGCTGGACGGGCGGTGCGGAGGGCGGTGTGCGGCCGCCCATGAAGGCATTGTGTGTCGAGGGCGGGGTGCCGACCTGGAAGGGGTCCGACTGCAGGGAGCTCGCGTCGGAGGCGCGCTTGCCGTCCGCGGCGCGGTGTTGGGCCTCGTGCAGGGCGCGGCCCTCGTCGGCCATCATCTTGTGCTTGAGCTTGGCGGAGAAGGAGTTTGGGTCTTCGGGCTCGCTCTGCAGGAAGCGCTCGGCCAGCAGGGCGCGGGACTCGAGCGGCGAGCCGTCTTCCTGGGCGACGGCGCGCAGCTCGGGCAGGCGTGGCACCTGTGGGATCGAGGACACGGGCTCAAGCGACGACGTGTCCGAGTCGTCGCCGCCGAGGGTGCTGAAGCCTGTCTGGGTGCGCTGGAGGGCGCGCGGGCGGAAGTCGTCGTCGTCATCGTCGTCGTCGTCGTTGTCGTGCTGGGTGGGCGGCAGCACGGGGGCCTTGGGCGCTGCGACGGGGGAGACGATGGGGTCCGAGTCGAGCGAGTAGGCCGAAGAGGCCGAGTCCTTGCTGGGGCGGCGGGCGGCGGGCGGGTCGTGCTGGGCGTGGGCGAGGTCGAGGTCGAGGTCGAAGCCGGTCGGGGCGCGCGAGAGGACCTTGGGACGCTCGCCCAGCCCCATGGCGCCCATGCGCGGCGGGGCGGGCGGCGGCGGGTGGGCGTACGTGTTGATGCTGCCCATGTCGAGCTTCTGCTGCAGCGGCGGCGACAGCTCGCCCTGGCTGGTCAGGGTGCGGGTGAAGCTGGTGCGCTGGGGCGCCGTGGTGCTCGTCTGGCTGTCGGAGCGCGCCATGCCATTGTGGAACTGCGGCGTGCGGGCGGCGACGTGGGCGTCATCCTGGGCGGCCTGCGCTGTGGTTGCGCGCGAGACGCTCTCTGCGCTCGCCTGCTTGCGCCGCGACACCTCGAGCGACGGCTCCTCGCACTCGTCGCCGCCGTGGCCGATGACGTCGGGCTGGCGCCGGTCGAAGGTGACCGTCAGCCCCCGCTTGCGCGTGCCCGTCCGCAGGCCGCCGGGGCCAGGGCTCTTGCTGTTGGCGGCGGCGCTGCTGAGGATGTCCTGGGCGGCGGGCCAGCGCTGCGCACGAGCGACGTCGATGCGGGGCTTCTGCGCGAGGAACGCCTGGGCGGCCTGCTGCTGCTGCGCCGTCGCCTTGTCGGTGCTGGGCTTGAGGAAGTCGTTGACGTCGTCGTCGAGCTTGAACGTGTCGGCGCGCTTGGTGGTGCGCGGCTCCTCGGGCGCGGGCTCGTCTTTGGCGAAGTACTTTGTCCGCCAGCGGCTGCCCTTGCTGAGCAGCTTGTTGCCGGCCTCGCGGGCGTCGTCGAGGCGGGCGTCGACCATCATGTGCGTGCCGCGGTGCCCAATCGCTCAGCGATGTGTGGGACTTGTGCGGGTGCCGGTGCTGCTGCTGCTGCTGCTGCTCGCGTGCCTGGCGTGCGGCTGTCGTTGTCGTCCTCGTCCTCGTCGTCGACGTCGATTGGCTGGCCGCGCTAGAGTACGTGTCCGAGCCCTGGAGGGGATGAGGCGAAACGAGCTTGCAGCCTTGCGCCTCCTGGCACTCCAATGTCTGCAACAATGGAGAAGCAGATCCGAGGCCGGGGGTGCAGAGGAGCGCTGAGAGCCTGGACAAAGTAGCAGAGCCGCCCAGGAACCGGTGCCTCGTAGCTGCAGTGCGGCCTGTGGTGAGCGAACGGAGCGAGACTAGCTGTCGACTGTTGCCAGGGCCCTTATCGCCGTGGTGCTGCGGGTAAGGCGCAGGAGAGGGTTCGGCACACGTCAAGGCACACGTCAAGGCACACGTCAAGGGAGAAGGCCTCTGTCAGAAATGTCCACCTGTCTCGTCTTCTCTCAACGACTGCAGCCAGCACTCCACATCATCGTAGCGCACAGACAAGCTTGTGTGCTAGCTAGCTACAACACGAGCATCCTACGCCTTATCCAAGATGAGAATCCGTGCTGCCCTGCGCACAGTCTGCCCGCCGCCCAGCCCGCCTCATCGCTGATCCTGCACCGTTGAAACTCTTACTTGTACCTCTGCCCTGCGCTCTTCACTCCTCGGCCCTTATTAAAGGGTCTTGTGGGGTTCTCCCAACGGCGGCGCCTTTTGCTCTGGTAGCCGCGCAGGGTTCCCCAGCAACATCGAACATGTCACGTCGAACATGTCACGTTGCAAGTCACGGTGCAAGTCACGTTGTAAATACCACACCTGGCATTTCAACACCTCTCCTATTACAATTTCATCTACTAGATGCATTCACACACACCACCCCCTCAACCCCTCCCACCTTTCTCTCCAGCGACATTTACACCCTAAAACAGACCAGCGCCCGCGGCTTATCTCCACGCGGCTCGCTCCACACGTGCATGGGCCTAGCTGTCTTGAGCTGGCGTTGGCTGTGTGTGTGTGTGTGTGTGTGTGTGTGTGTGTGTGTGTGTGTGTGTGTGAGGAACGTGAGTGAGGAACGTGAGTGAGGACAGTGTCTTCTCCAAGGTCCGAGTACAGTCTCTTTACTAAATGGTGTAGACGTCTCTACCAGAATCTAGTGTCCCCGATAACCTCTCACAACTCTCAATCATCTCAGATGCCTACCCAATCCACCTCAAACCTCGCACTAATAATCATTAGCCAAACCCACAAGCGCTAGGCGGAGAATTAGCATAGGGCTGAGGGCGTATCTCGGTATGATGAATTACATCAAACCCATGGCTCAGTCTGGTATCAGGTTCACGTATTCTCAATTTCATGCGTGCTGTCCTAAAGTATCGCCAGCTCAGCTGGCCACGCCTCGTATCCAAATTCATTCGAACATGTCTGAAGTCCTCCAGACACAACACCTAGCGTCCATGCATCATCAATCCATTACCCCGTTCCACATATCCCACTCCTCTCACCGTCGTCAGGGCGATACGCTTGAAAACGTCATATCGTAAGACTGAAGTTGCGATCTTCAGGGGCCGTAGGCAGGCCTCTATATAGGAGATGTGGGGCTTGATTAAAGGCTTTTGGGGAGATTGACAAGGCGAGATGAGATGACTACGGTTCTATACACAGTCGTAAGAGGACGAGAGTGGGCAACATGTGATTGCTGCTCGATGCGTGCTTGCTCCACGGCAGTGCGGTGCAGTGCAGTGCAGTGCAGTGCAGTGCAGTGCAGTGCATGAGGGGCTGCTCGTGGAGCGGGGAGTCGAGTGGAAGGAGCTAGGCGCCGAGCCAAGGGTGCTGGAGGTCTAGCACCGGCACGAGCGATACCATGGTCTCTGGCTGCAGCAGCGAAGAGAAGTACTTCGGCAAGCAGCATCGCAGTGTTCAAGACGGGTTTTTAGTAGTCGGAGGCGCACCATGTTGCAGTGATGGTGGTTGGTGCCTGCTGCGGCTGACTGCGCAGGGGGCCGCCACCCGTTCTGCGCCGAAGCCATGCACCTAGAGAGAGGTGCAGCTGGACTGCGCAGGCCAGGCGTCTTGCGCTCCCAGCCTCCCCAAGCGTGCGCATCCCGCATCTGCCACGGCCGCAGCGCAGCAGAGTCTTGCGCGACACCGACCCCAACCCCATCAACAGCACCGCCTGCCCGCGCGCCCTCTGCCTCTGCCCCTGCCGTGTGCGACAGCTCGCCGTCGTGTGCAGCCATCCGCCGCGAACGCCTGCCTTGGCGCGCTGCGTCACCAGCTGCGGCTGCCCACTTTTAAGACGACGTCCCATCTCGAGTCGGCAGCGATTGCAGCGAGCGGCGCCGGCGTCGCCTAGCCACGAGGAGCGACAGCCATCCACGACACGGCGGAATGTCGTCGTCGTAGCGCGGGACGCGGCCTGCCACCATGTCAGCTCTCCAGCCAGACGCATACGCTCTGCTCGAGCACGCCCTCGCCCGCCCGCCGCAGCGTCCCCTCGCCCAGCACACCTCCCGCCAGCTGCAGCCCGCCGCCGCGCCCCTCCGCCTGCCGCTCGACGACGCGCCGTCGGAACATGACACGGCCTCCGTCGCCAGCAGCCAGCAGAGCACGCCGCTGGCCTCGCCGGGCCTCGCCCCCAGCGCAGACCACAGCAACAACGGCCTGCCGCCCACGCCGCCCAGCATCTCGCGCGACGGCCGCCCCCAGGCCCCGAGCCTCGAGCCGCCGCCCAACCGCAACAGCATGGTCGCCTCCATTGCCTCGCAAAAGTCGGCCCTCAGCACCCCCGTCAACGCACGCAGCCCGCCCACGCCCGACCCCAGCCCGCCGCGCACCGCCGGCTCCAGCACCGCCGCCGCCACCGCCGCCGCCGCCGCCGACCGCCCGCCGCTCCTCGCCCACCCTTCGTCGCGCGCCGAGTCCTTCACCACTGCAAGAGAGGACCTCTCCTCAGACCCCAGCAACAGCCGCTCCGCGACGCCTCTCGTCGACCGCCTGAGCACCGTCGCCGAGGACCGCGGCCTGGGACTGGCCTTTGAGCGGGATGAGGATGATGCCACGCCCACGGAGAAGCCGCAGCGGTTCTTTCCGAGCCCGAACTGGGAGACATCTGGGTTTGAACATGCAGACACCACAGCAGGCGCCGACGAGTTTCCCGTCGTGGATAATCTGCCCGACCGCGAGTGGAATACGGAGCTCATGCGGAACGTGACGGTTCGGCGGAAACGCAAGCAGGATTCCGTTTCGTCGCCTGGCTCGACGCTGCGGGAGCGTGTGGAAGCGAGCAGTGCTACGCCGCGCAGTCCGTCGGTCGAGGACTTTGCAAAGGCGATTGGGTGGCCTGCTGAAGAATCGCTCCGACATGATGTCAAGAGCAGGCGTGTGTCTACTCCTGCGGCTGACGAGTCTGGCCGCGATAGCAAGAGCAAGCGCATGTCTACGCCTGAGTCTGTCCACGACAACAAGAACAAGCGCCTGTCTACGCCGGCGCCCGACGAGCACGTTCACGACACCAAAATCAAACGCCTGTCCACAGCCTCTGTCGCCTCGACCGTCGTGGCTGCCGTCGTCATCACCACACCTCCACAGCGCCAACGCACCCTCCGCCATTCCGCCAAAAACATGGCCCTGCGCAGGGAATCAGGCACGCCCCTCAGCCGCGTCTCGACCACGCTATCAAACCGCACCTCCATGGCATCCGAAGACATGCCCCTGCACAAGCTAATACACAAGAAAGCCACCCTCTCCGATCGAAACAAGCGCTTCAGCACCGACTCAGACACGCTCGGCGCACCCAGCTCCGTGAGCACAGCACCCCGCAACGCCTCGCCCTTCTCCGTGCGCAGCAGTCGCACCATCGACAGCTCTGCATACACGCTCGCCCACCAGGACTCAGTGCGCCGCATCCTCCAGCCTGCAGCCGACATCCTCAGCAGGTCCAACTCCCAAAGGCAACCGGACAGAAGCCCGCGTATGCGTATCTCTTCAGCGCCAGAGTCCAAAGTACACGCGACTGCGCCGGCTCGAATGAGGCAGTTTGGACAGTTGGCGCCTCCTCAGGCTACGGCGACGTCTGAGAGCCCGCTTGACGAGTCGCCGCAGATGCCGTCTTCTTCTCACCCACCTGTACAATCACCACAACTGCCGTACGCTTCTCACCCACCTGTACAATCACCACAGCCGTACGCGTCTCCTCCGCCGCCCAACCATCCTCCCCGCCGCGTCGTCTCCGATTCCAGCCGCCCTGGACACCTCGACAAGCCTCTACCCCGCAATCCAATGGAGCATGTTCTCGAGTCGGCTCACCGCAAACTCAGCGTGTACGACCATGACCCAGAAGACAAGGCGCCGCCGCCGGCTCTCCTCGACCGTGTG
This sequence comes from Didymella arachidicola, assembly GCA_016630955.3. Classification (NCBI taxonomy): domain Eukaryota; kingdom Fungi; phylum Ascomycota; class Dothideomycetes; order Pleosporales; family Didymellaceae; genus Didymella; species Didymella arachidicola. The sequence continues at coordinate 1,547,654 of CM049992.1, forward strand.
CGTCAGCTTGTCGCCGAGCGCGACGCTCAGGACGAGGTCGTACCCACACCGACAGTAGACCACGTGCCAGCATCACCCGAACGCCAGCAGTCCATGTCGTCACCCAGCCAGTTGTCGCCTCCTGCGCGCAGAGGGTCGCGATCGTCGAGGGGCAGATCAGAGGAACGCCGCCGAAGCTCCCTCAGCCAAGACCGCACATCACCTCTCCCGGACTCACAGCTCCGACACAGCTACGATCGAGGCACCCCTGATGACATCTCCCGCCGTAGCTACGATTGGCCAAGGAGGCCCTCCGACGAGCATCGCCGCATCAGCTTCGACAGATCCACAGGGCGGACAGAAGAGCACGCGAACGCCCGACATCTCTATTCACAGTCGACTCCCTTCTCACAATTCTCTGACACGCCCATCGAGGTCAGCGAGGCTACCGCTGTCAGCATCTACCCGCACAACAACAACTCCCTACTCGTCGTGCAACAGCCGTCTCGTGTCAATTCAATGATGCCGGAGCCAAAGCAGCTGACTGACGGAGCCTACTTCGACTCGCAGGACGAGGTGGAATTCCGTCAACAAGTCATTCGGACGCCAACGCCGCCGTTTGTTGATGCTGTCGACGTTCACCAGGAATCCCCACAAGTGTTCCACACACCTGAGGCGCCGAGCCAGCCGACCCTCACATTCGAGCCATCAACACCTCCTATGCAAATTGACCTGCCTCAACCTGATGGAGTGGACTCTCCGCTGAAGAACCCTCGGTCTGCGCCGGAGCCGCCCAAGATCATGTTCATTCCCCCGACACCTGCTGAGGAACTGGAGCGCACGCTCGAAGTTGGTCCACCCGGTCCACCAAAACGCTCAGACTCGCACCCCCAACGCCGCCTTTCCCTCGTCCAACGTGCGCGTCGCTACTCGGACAACTTCATCTCCCCTTTCTTGACGCGAGCCTCGAGCAACCGCGGCCGCTACTACAGCGAATCGCACGCCCGCTCAAACTCCTCACACCGCAACCCCCAAGTTCCCACAGTCAACGACGAAGACGGAACCCTCCACCCCTTTTGGCGCCCGCGTGGCTTCTGGGATGGATTCGAAGACAGCGACTCGGATGACCAAGACGACGTTCTCCCCTCAGGCGGCGATACAAGCGACGTCGAGGACCCCAGCCCGGAGCCCTACCCACGGCGCCGCAACACCCTGCGCAAGCGACTCACCAACGGCTTCCAGGGCTCCGGCGGCTTCCTCATCGGCAACTCCCTCGGCGTCGAACGACACGGCACCAACCGCCGCCGCCATCGAATCACACTCCCCTCACACCTCTCCCCCAAGACAAGCCACCACCCATCCCCGCCCCGCATACCGCTCGCCTCCACACATTCCCGATCCTCCAGCAGCGGAATCCACAAGCGCTCCTCCCACCCCAGTCTCCGCTCCTCGCCCTCCCTCGACCCCCCCGGCCAGCCTCGGCGACAATCTTGGCGCCAAGGCCGCGCGATCCCAGGCCTCAAGGGCTACCAAGTCCAATACATAGGCGTCAGCGGCATCAAGCACCGTCTAAAGGAGCGCACAGCAGAGAAGCGGCGCGATAAGATACGCAAAAGCATCGGCAGCAGATACTACGTCGAGCCGCACACCCACACCGGCGGAGGAGGCGCCCTGGGCACCGCGGTCCTGTCGGGCTCGGGGTCCGCGCGCACCACTACCTCGCGTCTTACATAACACCTACTCCACCAACCCTCCGAGGGTGTTACATAACACGTACCTCCAGCCTCCTGTTTCCCCAGACGCATGCGAGTTGTTACATAACACTTTCCCCCTTCCCCCGGATTACGCCGCTCTACCGGGTCAGGCCAGCCAGCTGCAGGAGGCGACTGCCGCGTGAAACCCTTCCAGAACGTGCGTGCGCCTCTTGTCCTCGCAGTGGAGACGCACAGGTACCCAGATTCCAGATTCCAGACCACGCGCCCCTACCTCGTCCACTCCGGTCTCCAGACAGTGGGGAAGGGGAAACCCTTCCTCCTTCCCCGTACTCTGCGCCGTGTCTCCGTATTACCCCAGTGCGGCGCCAGTGCAGTCCTCGATACCAACCTACTACTCTGTAGGTCTGACGGCGCCGCCCGAGGTCCAAGGCCTCCCTTGTTCTTCTTCTTCTTCTTGTCGTCATTTATCGTTGCCCATGCCCGTTTACGAACCTTGATACCACCGTGTAGCGTCTGCAGACGCGCGAGTTTGTTGTTGTTGTAACCTTACTGCTGAGCGCTGCGTTTTTGTCATGGCGTGTGACGTTTTTTTTTTTTTGTATACGAGATGATGAATGAATATTACGATCTAGCATGCAACAATACTACTATTATCATAACCACCCAGAACTGAGCGTTGCGACGATTGAGTAATCGTGTATGAACTCGCTGTCTGTGTGTGTGTGTGTGTGGTACTTACCTCTCCTATATATCCTCGACCTGAATTTTTACCATCGCCATTATTCCTCTGACAAAATAATTCACGAGCACGTAACGTAACCCCCATGACGTACTTTTGTGATTCGGCAATCAATTAAAGCCCTATTCAACGGACTAGTCCCACAACACCGCCCAGCAAATCCACAAAAGATAAGCGTCTATTTGACGGCTTGGTCCCTGAAGCGGCCTGTACGCGCGAGCTTATCAACTCAACCACAGCGACGCCACTGTTCCCAATGCCCAGCACCACAGCACAGCCCCCGTCGGCGCCTGGGCTCTCGAACGAGGTACCGCGGAGCCTTGCGCCCTTTGATGTTAAAAAATGGAGGGGATTGACTATCTTGGGACTAGCGCGGCGCAAGCTCGCTCGCTGGACCTGCTGTGCGTAGGCTAAGATGATGCGGCTCAATGCGGCGCCAGACCAACCCTTCTCGGTCTTTCGCGGCTCCAGGCTCATTCGCCAGCGCGAGCCTCAACCACCGTCCTGTACCCACCAATGCGAAAGGCGACCCACGGACCTGGGGAAACAATGGGCGCTGGGCAAAACCTCCACATGGTTCCTGGCCTGGGTCTGTGCCAGCCGATGTCGGTCGGGCCGACGAATTCTTCATAAAGTGCTCTTGTCGTCCCTCTGGACAATATTCATCCTCGTGTGCCACCATCTCAATCGATACCCCGGATCACACACCGACTTACCATGGGATTCTCAAACGACAAGCCCGGCGAAGACGTCGAGTACGGCAGCGCGCTCAAGGCAGAGGACACCCATGTGCAGGGCCAGACTGATGCTGTTTTCGGTGAGATTGTCGAGGGAGGACCCAACTATCGCAGCGTATGTTCCCCATGGTGATTCCTACGACTTGCTTGTCTTAACACCCGGCAGGTCAACTGGTGGGGGTCCTCCATCATCATGATGAAGACGCAGATCGGTCTCGGTGTGCTGTCCATCCCCGCTGCGTTTGACGCCCTGGGCCTGATCCCGGGCATCATCGCACTGCTCGCCATCGGAGGCATCACGCTGTGGTCTGGCTACATGGTCGGCACATTCAAGATGCGTCACCCCGAGACGTACGGTATCGAGGACGTGGGGCAAAAGCTGTTTGGGCGCGCAGGCCGTGAGGTGCTTGGTCTGGCGTTTGCTTTATGTGGGTCCTTACCTTATGGAAACATGGTTCTCCAGAACCCCGGAGTTGAGCTGGACTGACTAGAACAGTGTGGACGTGCGTTGCCGGTTCCGGTATGCTGGGTATTTCTATCGGTTTGAACTCGCTGTCTGACCATGGCGCGTGTACCGCCATCTTCGTGGCTGTGGCGTGCTTCGTTGGCTTCTGTCTTGCTTCGATAAAGACTCTGGGCAAGCTGTCCTGGATTGCGTGGGTTGGTCTTGTGGGTATCATGTCAGCCAGTATGTGTTGCGGCAGTCCTCGATCAAAGGAAAATCTACTGACCACTACAGTCATCACCCTCACCGTCTCAGTCAGTCTCCAGGATCGCCCCTCTGCGGCGCCTCAGTTTGGCCCTTGGGAGTCGGACTTTGAGCTCTTCAAATCGCCTACCTTTGCGGAGGCTGCGGCTGCGCTGTCCAGTATCGTCTTCGCGTTTTGCGGTATCCCCGCTTACTTCAACGTTGTGTCTGAGATGAAGAACCCAGACGAGTACTTCAAGGCCTTGTCGCTGTGCCAATTCGTCATGACTTCCATCTACATTGCCATTGGCGTCGTCGTCTACTACTACTGCGGATCCTTCGTCGCGTCGCCCGCGCTGGGATCCGCAGGTGTGTTGATGAAGAAAGTGTGCTACGGGCTCGCGCTCCCGGGTCTACTCGCCTCGGTCATCCTAGTCACTCACGTGAGTTCATATATTCCGCTCTTTGCGAACAAACATACTGACCTCACACAGCTCGTCGCCAAGTACTTCTTCATCCGCACCCTGCGCGGCACAAAGCATCTCACCCACCCCACCGCCAAGCACTGGATCACCTGGTTCAGTTTCACCGCCGCCATCTCTCTGACCGCGTATATCATTGCGTCCGCGATCCCCGTCTTCGGCGGCCTCGTTTCGCTCATTGGCGCTCTTCTCGGTACCCTCATGAGCTTCCAGCCCATGGGTTGCATGTGGCTGTACGACAACTGGCACCGGTCCAACCGCGACTGGCGCTGGAAGGGTATGGTCGCATGGTCCATTTTCGTCATTGTGGCCGGCACGTTCCTCCTGGTTGGGGGTACTTATGGTTCGATTGTTGGGATCATCGACTCGTATACCAAGGACGGTGGCACCAAGCCCTGGACCTGTGCGGATAACTCCAATTCGAGCTAAGTGGTGGTAGTCGGAGTAGGGGTGATGAAACGATGAAGCGATGTTGTGTTTTGGTCCTGTTTTTTAGCGTTGCATGTGTATGATTCGAATATAAATATCTTCTACAGTCCATGGTGAGCTACATCGTGAAATGTGGAGCGATGCGGTGGGAGAGCTTTGGCGGATGAGGTGGTGTAGTAAGGTAGGCGGATGTGCATCATTGACGCGCTTTTTACCCTTCAGAGAACGCGGGACCAGAGCGAGGGGTTTGGAGTGGATGATGAAGAGTTACGCGGGTTGGAGATCTGTTCTGCTACAGTAGCTGTGCGTGACCTGTGTTGTATTGCCAGAGGTTCTGCGGATGTCCCAGGCCTGCGCCGGTCCTGTCTGCTGTGTTCCTGCTTGCCGCTGGACAAGGTGAGTATTGGCAGCGATGCCAGTAGCTGGGCGGTCGCTGCAGCGATGTTCTGATGTTGAAGTTGATGGGGCCATCCCACCGATGACGTGCGTGTACACGCGTTGTTTGTTGATACCTGCTTGCGCTGGTAGGCAGGTGCAACTTGGCTGCACTCACAAGTGATTACCGGCAAGCGTAACGGCAGTCGCCCATGTGATGCTCGACTGGAAGCGGCTGCGACCGTGGGCTTTTCGGAGATATGTATCGACTACGCTCATCTTCGCAGGCGTGGAAGCAGTGATATGTCTGGGGCTTGCTTTGCGATGATCTGCTGTCCCTTGTGCGGGCTAGGGTTTGTCTGACCTTGACATGCTCGGGCCAGGGATCGATGAAGGGAAGCGGCGGTAACGACTTGTAAGGACAATTGCTGTCATGTTATTGTCTTCGATGACAATCACAATCCTGGGAGGTGCGAGCTGGTGAGATGACAGCTTGCCCATCTAATATTCAGTACGCAATGGAAAAAGGGAATAGACAGCATGAAGAAAAAATGTACGCAGGGAACTATAGGTTGCTCAGGAACAAAGGGAGGACAGAACGAAGCAAAACCGAGACATCGCAACAAAACACACCATGCAGCCTACCTGTAGCTTGATTTACCTCCGTCTTTGGATTTGAAAGGCTTCTTGTCTCATTCCTTGTTCACGCCCTACAATTCTACAAGGGCGTCTCCGCAGCTTTCCCGTAGGACAAAGCCGCGAAGAAGCGGGTTGCGCACGGACTTCGCAGCTTGGCTCTCGACGAACGACGGTTCGAAGGCAGACAGACATGCAGACGTATACGTGCAATTACAAACATCACGAGCGATTGAGGACGCAGGCATCTTATACTGCTCGGAAACACAATGGTTGGAGGTTCGAGAAGTCCCGGTGAGGCTCCGCGATAAGGTCTCGGAGTATTATTGGTGGTTTTCGGAGTATTTGGTTCCGTTGGGTTGCTGAAAGGGGGCTTGTGATAAGCCGGAGAGGTCTTCCCGTTTCGGAACCGCTTTCCTCGGCCTTGTCGTAAAGCTGCCCGGCACTCGGTATGGGTTACCCCAGGCTCGTGTTCAAACGCGTGGTTAGTACATAACGGGACTTGGTTCAAGCCAGAGAATGCCCAAATCTTCTCAGGGAGAGTAATTGTAAGTACACGCTCCTCTGTATTCATTCGTAGCTGAAAGCTATCCTTATAAAACCGACCTATGCTACTTGTAAATATAGCAAAACGGCCCGCCGAGCGTATTGCTCGCTTCTCGAATGGTCAACTCCGGAACTCCAACAAATCCCAAGTCAATATAATCATCCAACGTCGCATTGCGGCTTGGAGGGCTGTTGCCCATCGTGACAGTCGCCCCAATTGCGTAGAGGCGCCGTTCCAAATCCAAGTTCTGCCACGTCCACCACGTGCGATCGATCATTGCATGGTGCAGGAAGAACATGGGGTCTCCCGGGCTCGCGTACAAATCGCCGCCTGGGTCGCCGCCGATGGTGTAGTGGCCCCCGCTGTGCACGCCGAGGTAGCCAGCAGCGAAGTCGCCTTGCATTGTGGTGCTGAAGTTGTAGAATGTGTCTGCATTTTTGATCAATGCGGCGACATCGGCATCCTTCGTCCAGCCTGAGGATGCGACGAGAGAAATGTCGCGGCGGAGACAGCGAGGGTTGTAACCTAGACCATCGGGCGAAGGGTTGGCGGTGATGTTGGCGAGTACAGGTGAGACGGGACCAAGGTTGACTGGCCAGCTGTGTTATGTTAGCACCGCTAAAGTTGCGTATTGATATCTTTCGGGCGATATTGACTCACTCCTTGAAAGGACCAGACTTGATACAGCCTCCTCCGTTGCCAGGTGGAAGGCTGATCTCACATCCTCCTGTGGGCGGAATACACGTGTTGTTGCGACCAGCGATATACTCACCATCGCCTGACATGCTCAGGTCCGAGCCATCGAAATTCGGAGCTTGAAGAGGATTGGCAGCCCACCACGGCCAGTTGTAATACGGCTGAGTGCCAGTGTAGCCGCATTCAGTCTCGAGGATGTGTTCGTACGCCCAGGTGAAGTAACGATGCCAGGAAAGGAAGTTACTGTTGGATCAGTAAGGCCTGAATGCATGTGGTGAGGCACGATCACTCACCCAGTGCCATGAATCGACGAAGTTTGGTTAATGTGTGTCGCTAACAGGTCATCATATCTGTTTTTTGCTCCAGCTGCGAGCCCAGTAGGCGTCTTTGCTGGCAGCTTCGCAAGACATTGTACTGCATCAATGTACGCCTTTTTCTCATCTTCGCACAGTGTGGACCTGAGGTAGTCAGTCAATGGTTTAAGTGATGACGAGTAGCACTGACCATTCCTTTCTGACAGCTGCCGTCTTTAACGTGCATGTTGAGTTCGAGTGATCTTGCTTTCCTACGAAAATCTTGAGATTCTGAAACCCTCGTGCAGTCAAAGCATCGCTTTCAGGTGCACATCCTGATCCAAGACATCGATGGACGTTTGCCGGTGCTGCACTGACAATTGCAATGAATGCACCCACAAGGAAGAGATTAGATCGCATGGCTGAGAGTTTAGAATTATGCAAGACAGTACGCTCTTGTACGCTCTTGTACGCATTCCCGAATTCTAAAGGTGAACACTCTTCGCTTTCAACGCGTGGACGTAATAACACTAGTGCTACGCGCACTATATCTGCCGGCGCGCCCCACAATGCGTCCATCACCAACGGCACTTGAGTAGCTGCCGTGCAACTTTTTGCTGGTTCAATGCCGTCTCGGAGATCGATCCGTGTGGGCGTCGTCGTACCCGCTGGCAGCCGGCGTGAGGTCATGTCGTCATACGCTAATTAGACACGGCTACTGACTCAAATGCCAAGGGTAGCAACGGAGCATGGCCGAGCGAGACGGTCATTGGAGACAACGAGAAGCGAGCTTGCTGTCATGCCGCTGGTACACGGTCGGTCGGGGTAGGATTGGGGGCCAAAACAACGTCAGCAGTAGTACGAGAATGGCGATGACCACTCCGATGGTAGGGCTAGCCTTCAGCTTACCGGTTGTAATGCGGCAGGATGCAAGGGCTTCGAGTGTCTGCTCTAGGCCGGGTTGTCCAAAGCGACTGAGATGTATACATGGTCAGACTGTGAGGTCGAGAATATAGAAGTAGGTTGAATGAGAAAGCTCGCTATGGAGCTCGGTAAGTAAGTCTAGCTGTTACGTACTTATCTCAGAAGAGCGTTGCAAGTGCGAAGCTATAGGTTCATTTGAACAGGTCATTGATGTCGTGAGGATGATTATGTTACAAAAGACTTGCGAAAGGGCAACAGTCTCTGCGAAACGAGTCGAAGGAAGGATGTAAGAAGATCATACATAGAGAGCAAGCTAAACGCCAGTGGAAAGTTGCCATAGGCAGACTATGCCACTCCCAACACAAGAGAGCCAACCGTGTATCTAATGATGCTTTGAGACGATTCGTTTGCAGTTTTATTGAGCAGCAACGCCGCAATGCCCAGCTGAGAAAACCGAAATACCACAGTGAGTAGATAACCGACCTTATGCAAAACGAAAATGCCGACAAAATATTAGAAGCTCCATTTCTCTGGACCAACATTAGCATAATAAAGGAGAAAAATATGATCAGCGCCAAACACCCTTAGCACCCGGTGCAAGACTGCCCCGGACTGAGGAATTGCTAACAACGCGTATTGGCGCGCGATTGAGAGTGCCACTTGTGGGTCGGTCCTCGCCAGATACTGCGACCGTCGTGCGACGCGCAGCGCCCTTAACAATGGGCGCAGAACGAGGGCTGAGAACGCTGGGCTTCCACTCGCCTTCATGGTTGTTCTTCACCATGCGACGCGCAGCGCTGGCTGAGATGCTGTTCTCATTCGGCGGACTGGAGGAAGTGTTGCTAGGGCTCCGGTGTCGTTGCGTCCTGTTTGCCGGCACGGCCTTCGTCGTAGAAGAACGGCGCTTGATAGCCGTCCGAATCTGGTTTGCCTCTGACGGATCAACTGACCATCCATCTTCTTCAGCGGCAGAACTGCATCCGCTGTCGTTCGCAGTGTTCGGAACTTCTGAAGCAAGCTCTACACTGTTCAATGCCGAAGCACGAACTGTGTTCGTCCCGATCTCACGAAGGGGAGAGGTATCGGAATCCGAGCCGTAGGCGTTCCTGATCGACATCGGCGAGCCATCGGATTTCTTTGTAAGGAAGCCTGCTGCGAAGCGACTGGAGGCGGAGCGAGGCTTGACGTCCAAAGAAGTTGTTGGTGGCGCTGGTATAGGCGACGATCCAGCATCAGTAGCGACGGGCTCGGGGACGTATGACGAGAAGGCCGGAGGCGGCATGTCAAGTGAGGAATTCGTCGGGGTAGACTCAACGTGTTCTGGTGTCTTGAAGTCTGCTAGGGTACCATTCTCGTTGTCGTCACGCCAACGGACACCACGTTTGGCCTTTGATGGCGATGTTGGCCTCTTCTTGACGGGCGAAAACTGGACACCCTTTTTGACTGCAACCATCTTCTTTCGTCGTGGCGAGCCCTTCATAGGTGAGGATGTGAGATGCGGAGCGTCTGCGAACGATGGCATGGGTATCGATTTCACGGGCGAAGGTCCCCTAACATTGACTGGCTTCCGTCTTTTTGGCGTTCCCTTGTGGCTAGGAGCGAAGAACTCTGTTACAGGCAGACCGCCGTCTGGTCGAATGACCTGAGCAGTTGCGCTGGTACAAGCATTCATGATCTTGGCCAGGAGCTTCCTAGCAGTCTCCACTGCTTGAGTCTCATCCATCTGCGTGATCTGGCTCAAGATAGCTACAGTCTCGATGTGAGCCTGCACGAGCACCTGCACGGTGGCCGCATCGCCCCCTCTTTCTTGCTCCAATAGGACACTCAGAACCTCGCGCTCGGCATTAGATTTCAATATTTGGTATTCCCGTGTTAAGTTCGCGGCGTCGGGTCCGTCAGTGGTTCCATCCAATTCTGTCAGTTGTCTCAGGCCGAAGTTGAGCGCAGTATCGAGCTTTGAAGCCCATGTGGATCGTTCGAGGCGCCTGTGGTGGTGTTGTCGGGATTGCTCAAGCTCTGCTGAAATACCGATAGCTGTATCTCTCATTGCAGTGACCTGTGTCGGCATCTCCTCGTTCTCGCGCATCTCGCAGACCGTATCGAATGCTGCGACCCATGCAGAAACCAACGAGATGCGCTTTTCGGTATGCTTCAACGTCCTCATGATGTTCAGCCTGTCCCTGCGATCGGTGTCTGAGTCAGCATAGGCCTGCCTCAGCCGTATGAAGGCGTCTCGCATTATGCCCTCCTTCTTCTCATTCTGCTTCTGGAACTTGGCCAGAGATGCACCGTCCGAGTCCTTCTGCTTCCTCATCAACTCATCAATCAACGCTCTCTGCTCGTCAATCTTCTTTAGGTAGTCCTTAACGTGACGATTCACATTGAAAACGTTCTTCGTGACTTTGGTCTGGATGTTCTTCGCGCGATTGGCATATCGGAGGGTGTTCTGTGTCTCGTCAAAGTGGACGCTCGACGGACTTACACAGACGATCATGACAGTCTTGCAGTTCCCACCAAGTGAAAACTTGAGCAACCGTGTAAGCTTCGAGTTTCGGTACGGGATATGGTTGTGCTTCCGAACGTCACACAAGGCGTTGATGCAGCTCCCCAATGCCAACAAGGATTTGTTGATGTTTGCGCCCTCAGTCAGACGTGCGCCTCTGTTCTTTGTCGCACTGGCACGCTCGCTGCCCGCCAAATCGATGATGCTGAGGGTGGCCATTGTGTGTGGTTCGTTTACGGAAGCATTGCGGTCTTTCGAAGACACGTTGATCTGTAGAACAGCGTGCGAGCGAGACGAGGTCGCATTGGCTTCGGTGGGGGACATTGTTCGTAGATCGTTACCGCGGACGATCATCTCCATGACTTCGTTGACCTGGTACCTGTCAGACGCTTGATCTTACTTGCGGGTGCTCCACTTCTCACATCTGAAGGTCGATGGCTGGTCAGCCCTGCTACCGAAACTGCCTGGTTGGAGTCTTCTCGCAGCATCAGAGAAGTCTTACTGCCACCTTCTACCAAAAGATCACGGATGGTCTCATTGTAGATTTCCAAGTAAGACAGTGTGACCTCTGTGACCTTCTCCTCGGATCGCTCATTGATCTTCTCGAACAATTCCTGCATCGTCAAGAAGATGATACCAGGATCACTCGGTGTTCCTCTGCAAGACGGTCAGCGTCCTTCTTGGGTATATATAAAAGCCTCCACATACGTGATGGTATGTGTCTTTCCGCATCCTGTGGCACCATATGCAAAGACAGTTGCATTGTATCCGTCGAGCACATTATCAAGCAATGGCTTTGCGGTCGACTCATAGATATCAGCCTGTGACGTGGTGTCGTCGAAGACCCTGTCGAAAGCGAACGTCTGATCCTTCACACGCTTGCCTTGTGGGGCGTATGAACGACCGCTTTCCTCGGCCTTGTCGTAAAGCTGCCCGGCACTCGGTATGGGTTACCCCAGGCTCGTGTTCAAACGCGTGGTTAGTACATAACGGGACTTGGTTCAAGCCAGAGAATGCCCAAATCTTCTCAGGGAGAGTAATTGTAAGTACACGCTCCTCTGTATTCATTCGTAGCTGAAAGCTATCCTTATAAAACCGACCTATGCTACTTGTAAATATAGCAAAACGGCCCGCCGAGCGTATTGCTCGCTTCTCGAATGGTCAACTCCGGAACTCCAACAAATCCCAAGTCAATATAATCATCCAACGTCGCATTGCGGCTTGGAGGGCTGTTGCCCATCGTGACAGTCGCCCCAATTGCGTAGAGGCGCCGTTCCAAATCCAAGTTCTGCCACGTCCACCACGTGCGATCGATCATTGCATGGTGCAGGAAGAACATGGGGTCTCCCGGGCTCGCGTACAAATCGCCGCCTGGGTCGCCGCCGATGGTGTAGTGGCCCCCGCTGTGCACGCCGAGGTAGCCAGCAGCGAAGTCGCCTTGCATTGTGGTGCTGAAGTTGTAGAATGTGTCTGCATTTTTGATCAATGCGGCGACATCGGCATCCTTCGTCCAGCCTGAGGATGCGACGAGAGAAATGTCGCGGCGGAGACAGCGAGGGTTGTAACCTAGACCATCGGGCGAAGGGTTGGCGGTGATGTTGGCGAGTACAGGTGAGACGGGACCAAGGTTGACTGGCCAGCTGTGTTATGTTAGCACCGCTAAAGTTGCGTATTGATATCTTTCGGGCGATATTGACTCACTCCTTGAAAGGACCAGACTTGATACAGCCTCCTCCGTTGCCAGGTGGAAGGCTGATCTCACATCCTCCTGTGGGCGGAATACACGTGTTGTTGCGACCAGCGATATACTCACCATCGCCTGACATGCTCAGGTCCGAGCCATCGAAATTCGGAGCTTGAAGAGGATTGGCAGCCCACCACGGCCAGTTGTAATACGGCTGAGTGCCAGTGTAGCCGCATTCAGTCTCGAGGATGTGTTCGTACGCCCAGGTGAAGTAACGATGCCAGGAAAGGAAGTTACTGTTGGATCAGTAAGGCCTGAATGCATGTGGTGAGGCACGATCACTCACCCAGTGCCATGAATCGACGAAGTTTGGTTAATGTGTGTCGCTAACAGGTCATCATATCTGTTTTTTGCTCCAGCTGCGAGCCCAGTAGGCGTCTTTGCTGGCAGCTTCGCAAGACATTGTACTGCATCAATGTACGCCTTTTTCTCATCTTCGCACAGTGTGGACCTGAGGTAGTCAGTCAATGGTTTAAGTGATGACGAGTAGCACTGACCATTCCTTTCTGACAGCTGCCGTCTTTAACGTGCATGTTGAGTTCGAGTGATCTTGCTTTCCTACGAAAATCTTGAGATTCTGAAACCCTCGTGCAGTCAAAGCATCGCTTTCAGGTGCACATCCTGATCCAAGACATCGATGGACGTTTGCCGGTGCTGCACTGACAATTGCAATGAATGCACCCACAAGGAAGAGATTAGATCGCATGGCTGAGAGTTTAGAATTATGCAAGACAGTACGCTCTTGTACGCTCTTGTACGCATTCCCGAATTCTAAAGGTGAACACTCTTCGCTTTCAACGCGTGGACGTAATAACACTAGTGCTACGCGCACTATATCTGCCGGCGCGCCCCACAATGCGTCCATCACCAACGGCACTTGAGTAGCTGCCGTGCAACTTTTTGCTGGTTCAATGCCGTCTCGGAGATCGATCCGTGTGGGCGTCGTCGTACCCGCTGGCAGCCGGCGTGAGGTCATGTCGTCATACGCTAATTAGACACGGCTACTGACTCAAATGCCAAGGGTAGCAACGGAGCATGGCCGAGCGAGACGGTCATTGGAGACAACGAGAAGCGAGCTTGCTGTCATGCCGCTGGTACACGGTCGGTCGGGGTAGGATTGGGGGCCAAAACAACGTCAGCAGTAGTACGAGAATGGCGATGACCACTCCGATGGTAGGGCTAGCCTTCAGCTTACCGGTTGTAATGCGGCAGGATGCAAGGGCTTCGAGTGTCTGCTCTAGGCCGGGTTGTCCAAAGCGACTGAGATGTATACATGGTCAGACTGTGAGGTCGAGAATATAGAAGTAGGTTGAATGAGAAAGCTCGCTATGGAGCTCGGTAAGTAAGTCTAGCTGTTACGTACTTATCTCAGAAGAGCGTTGCAAGTGCGAAGCTATAGGTTCATTTGAACAGGTCATTGATGTCGTGAGGATGATTATGTTACAAAAGACTTGCGAAAGGGCAACAGTCTCTGCGAAACGAGTCGAAGGAAGGATGTAAGAAGATCATACATAGAGAGCAAGCTAAACGCCAGTGGAAAGTTGCCATAGGCAGACTATGCCACTCCCAACACAAGAGAGCCAACCGTGTATCTAATGATGCTTTGAGACGATTCGTTTGCAGTTTTATTGAGCAGCAACGCCGCAATGCCCAGCTGAGAAAACCGAAATACCACAGTGAGTAGATAACCGACCTTATGCAAAACGAAAATGCCGACAAAATATTAGAAGCTCCATTTCTCTGGACCAACATTAGCATAATAAAGGAGAAAAATATGATCAGCGCCAAACACCCTTAGCACCCGGTGCAAGACTGCCCCGGACTGAGGAATTGCTAACAACGCGTATTGGCGCGCGATTGAGAGTGCCACTTGTGGGTCGGTCCTCGCCAGATACTGCGACCGTCGTGCGACGCGCAGCGCCCTTAACAATGGGCGCAGAACGAGGGCTGAGAACGCTGGGCTTCCACTCGCCTTCATGGTTGTTCTTCACCATGCGACGCGCAGCGCTGGCTGAGATGCTGTTCTCATTCGGCGGACTGGAGGAAGTGTTGCTAGGGCTCCGGTGTCGTTGCGTCCTGTTTGCCGGCACGGCCTTCGTCGTAGAAGAACGGCGCTTGATAGCCGTCCGAATCTGGTTTGCCTCTGACGGATCAACTGACCATCCATCTTCTTCAGCGGCAGAACTGCATCCGCTGTCGTTCGCAGTGTTCGGAACTTCTGAAGCAAGCTCTACACTGTTCAATGCCGAAGCACGAACTGTGTTCGTCCCGATCTCACGAAGGGGAGAGGTATCGGAATCCGAGCCGTAGGCGTTCCTGATCGACATCGGCGAGCCATCGGATTTCTTTGTAAGGAAGCCTGCTGCGAAGCGACTGGAGGCGGAGCGAGGCTTGACGTCCAAAGAAGTTGTTGGTGGCGCTGGTATAGGCGACGATCCAGCATCAGTAGCGACGGGCTCGGGGACGTATGACGAGAAGGCCGGAGGCGGCATGTCAAGTGAGGAATTCGTCGGGGTAGACTCAACGTGTTCTGGTGTCTTGAAGTCTGCTAGGGTACCATTCTCGTTGTCGTCACGCCAACGGACACCACGTTTGGCCTTTGATGGCGATGTTGGCCTCTTCTTGACGGGCGAAAACTGGACACCCTTTTTGACTGCAACCATCTTCTTTCGTCGTGGCGAGCCCTTCATAGGTGAGGATGTGAGATGCGGAGCGTCTGCGAACGATGGCATGGGTATCGATTTCACGGGCGAAGGTCCCCTAACATTGACTGGCTTCCGTCTTTTTGGCGTTCCCTTGTGGCTAGGAGCGAAGAACTCTGTTACAGGCAGACCGCCGTCTGGTCGAATGACCTGAGCAGTTGCGCTGGTACAAGCATTCATGATCTTGGCCAGGAGCTTCCTAGCAGTCTCCACTGCTTGAGTCTCATCCATCTGCGTGATCTGGCTCAAGATAGCTACAGTCTCGATGTGAGCCTGCACGAGCACCTGCACGGTGGCCGCATCGCCCCCTCTTTCTTGCTCCAATAGGACACTCAGAACCTCGCGCTCGGCATTAGATTTCAATATTTGGTATTCCCGTGTTAAGTTCGCGGCGTCGGGTCCGTCAGTGGTTCCATCCAATTCTGTCAGTTGTCTCAGGCCGAAGTTGAGCGCAGTATCGAGCTTTGAAGCCCATGTGGATCGTTCGAGGCGCCTGTGGTGGTGTTGTCGGGATTGCTCAAGCTCTGCTGAAATACCGATAGCTGTATCTCTCATTGCAGTGACCTGTGTCGGCATCTCCTCGTTCTCGCGCATCTCGCAGACCGTATCGAATGCTGCGACCCATGCAGAAACCAACGAGATGCGCTTTTCGGTATGCTTCAACGTCCTCATGATGTTCAGCCTGTCCCTGCGATCGGTGTCTGAGTCAGCATAGGCCTGCCTCAGCCGTATGAAGGCGTCTCGCATTATGCCCTCCTTCTTCTCATTCTGCTTCTGGAACTTGGCCAGAGATGCACCGTCCGAGTCCTTCTGCTTCCTCATCAACTCATCAATCAACGCTCTCTGCTCGTCAATCTTCTTTAGGTAGTCCTTAACGTGACGATTCACATTGAAAACGTTCTTCGTGACTTTGGTCTGGATGTTCTTCGCGCGATTGGCATATCGGAGGGTGTTCTGTGTCTCGTCAAAGTGGACGCTCGACGGACTTACACAGACGATCATGACAGTCTTGCAGTTCCCACCAAGTGAAAACTTGAGCAACCGTGTAAGCTTCGAGTTTCGGTACGGGATATGGTTGTGCTTCCGAACGTCACACAAGGCGTTGATGCAGCTCCCCAATGCCAACAAGGATTTGTTGATGTTTGCGCCCTCAGTCAGACGTGCGCCTCTGTTCTTTGTCGCACTGGCACGCTCGCTGCCCGCCAAATCGATGATGCTGAGGGTGGCCATTGTGTGTGGTTCGTTTACGGAAGCATTGCGGTCTTTCGAAGACACGTTGATCTGTAGAACAGCGTGCGAGCGAGACGAGGTCGCATTGGCTTCGGTGGGGGACATTGTTCGTAGATCGTTACCGCGGACGATCATCTCCATGACTTCGTTGACCTGGTACCTGTCAGACGCTTGATCTTACTTGCGGGTGCTCCACTTCTCACATCTGAAGGTCGATGGCTGGTCAGCCCTGCTACCGAAACTGCCTGGTTGGAGTCTTCTCGCAGCATCAGAGAAGTCTTACTGCCACCTTCTACCAAAAGATCACGGATGGTCTCATTGTAGATTTCCAAGTAAGACAGTGTGACCTCTGTGACCTTCTCCTCGGATCGCTCATTGATCTTCTCGAACAATTCCTGCATCGTCAAGAAGATGATACCAGGATCACTCGGTGTTCCTCTGCAAGACGGTCAGCGTCCTTCTTGGGTATATATAAAAGCCTCCACATACGTGATGGTATGTGTCTTTCCGCATCCTGTGGCACCATATGCAAAGACAGTTGCATTGTATCCGTCGAGCACATTATCAAGCAATGGCTTTGCGGTCGACTCATAGATATCAGCCTGTGACGTGGTGTCGTCGAAGACCCTGTCGAAAGCGAACGTCTGATCCTTCACACGCTTGCCTTGTGGGGCGTATGAACGACCGGCCCTATGTACTGGATTGTCTTCTGGAGGGTCGAAGATGCTGCATGCACATCAGTATGCAATGCGCCGTTGTCTGAGATCTAAGCAGCGTACAGGCAGCGTTCGTCAAGAACCTTAATGACAGGCCGAATGCCCCCCTTGGAACTTATCCGTGGTGTTGGCGCTGCGGCGAGCGAGCCATCTCCGAGGAACAGGGTCGAGTCGTCGGTCTTCGTGAGCTGCGCAGCTTCGCGTATAGTGAATGGACGAACGCGCACAGTGACCGAAATGGACGAGGCGCCAGCGCTCGCCATGTTTGCGCTCTAGATATGTTAGTAATCCAGAAATTCAGCGCAACTGCCCCTCGAAGTGGACGTGGTGGCCGTGGGCGTGGTTGCGGAATGTTGTGTGGTGACGGTGCTCCAAGTTCGTGCACTCAAAACGCCTCGTTGCCCATGACAACCAGGGCAACCGCGACCACCTGCAACCAGCCCTGACGCAGTCACGTGATGATATGGCCCCACGCTGCCGGCGTGTCCATCATCTTATTTTGTCCGCCGGCACTCTCCTTGTCGATTTGAAGACACGGGGCCTCGCAAAAAGCCAGTGTGAGACTCGTTGCGCCGGTGGTGCTGAGCTGCCGGGCAGCCTGCCCCGATAGAAGGTGTTTCAGAGTCGACGCGTTGCACCAACGACGTCATGAGCAACCCATTTTGCGTAGAAGGCTTCGACATAGACCGGCCGCGCAGACGATTTGGCGACCTGCACGAGGCTGACCCCTCTTACGTGGCTCTTCGCGGATCCGCTGACCCCGCTGACATGAAGCCTTGTTGAATGAGTAAAAGGACAGGATCGCAACTGCGTTTGCACAACCATCTATGCGACCATAGTCAGAACCGAGGATGAAGGGCGATGTCATTGCAGATATCAATTACTTCCCAGCTTCAGGCGTACCTATACCCACGACGGCATGGCAGAAGCGCTACCTGGGAATTGGCGACGAGCACGCTCGATCTATGATCATCCACGATGTCCGTCATACTCAGCATGCGTTTAATCTAGAGACCAACGGCTTTACATTCGTAAATTTGAGTCCAAAAGAGAGAGTTGACAGTTCCAGCACAGAGAAAGAGATATATCAGCGCTACTATCCAGAACTAGTCGAACTGGCAAAGAGCCTGTATGCTGCACTGCGCACACAGTCCCACGTGACGGCAATTACGTGAAATCACCGACGATAACAGGACTGGCGCAAACATTGCATTTGTCTTCAATCATGTTGTTCGGGCACACTCGTCGCCGGCTGACATAGGCAAGCTTGACTCTTACGGTCGCTGGCAAGACATACCTGCTGGTCACTCACACGTCGACTATTCCGGGAACATCAATTTTCTCGAAGGCACCAAGAAGGAGCTCAAATTGCCTCCTGACATTGCCTCACTATACGAATCGAGCTCACGTTACGCTTATCTTGGTGCCTGGCGACCTTTGAAGACGATAAACAAAGACCCTCTCGCCGTATGCGATGCCTCAACAGTCCCAGGCAGTGACTATCAACTCCGGTTGCGGGGATTCAGAAGTGGAGTGAAGTCAGGAAACTATGTATTGAGTCACGCAAAAGAGGAGCAGCAGCATCAGTGGTATTACATGTCCGAGATGACACCAGACGAGATCGTAATCTTCAAAGGACATGACACCGACCAGAGCAAGCCGGGCTGGCGATGTCCACACACAGCGATCAAACTACCAGAAACCGATCACAAACCTCCCAGAGAGAGCATAGAGGCCCGCATCGTGTGCTTCTGGAGTTAAAGGTCGAGCGACCGTGCGGCCACGAGCTTCGCCACGACTGATTCCCGCCGGTTTTCCTTCGATCTACGATCTTGCAAATTAACCGCCAGGCACATTCATCATATTCAACGATCGCGGGGTAGCGTCGCTCATTATTCTCGAAAAGGCAAGACCGTAACGGTGCCGTCGCTCCTTCCGGTTCTGGTGAACGTCGATCCCCCATGCTCGCGGCAGTCAGACGGCTAAGCTAACCTCCTTCCGCAGGTCAAGAGCCATGGGCCAGTCAGCGACCATACACAAGCAATGCTCCAGATTGCGATTCATGCGCTGTGCCAGGTGATCGAACAAAACAGGCATGAGATTCGTGCACAATCGAACGCAAAACAATCAGCTGCATCTAAGCGAACCCAATGTCGCCTTTTCTGCTCTGTTCAGGAGTTGGTCCAAAGTATCCAAGGTCCTTGATATCGGCAACTTAGCAGATGCGGCAGGAGGCAGAGCCGCACAGCTGGGCATCTACTGCTCAAGCATTAACAGACTAGACGAATTCGGACTCGCGATAAATGACCGCGTCCAGCAGGAACTTGACGAACTTAAGTACGTCCTACAACCATCCCCCATTGAAGCTCCAGGCCGCCAGATCAGTCGCTTCCTCATCTTTCGTATCACAGGTTCACGAATCAGCTCGCTCCAATCGCTCGCCGTCCAACATGAAGCTCACACTCCTGTCTTTCGCCCTTCTCTCCAGCGCTCTCGCAGCCCCAGCTCCTGCAGCCGACGCAGAAGCCTTCCCCGTCTCGGAGCTTCTAACAAGCAACCTCAGCCCCGAGGAGCACGCCCTCTCCAAACGCCAGTACAGCAGCAGTACCTACAATCAACTCACCGACGGCACAGCGTGCCGCCCTATCAGTGTAATCTACGCCCGCGGCACCAACCAGGCGGGCAATGTTGGCGACTCCGCCGCCGTCGGCCCTCTCTTTTTCAACCAGATCGCTAGCCGCGTAGGCGGAACCAGTCGGCTCGCAATTCAGGGCGTGACGTACTCTGCCAGTGTTGCTGGGTTCCTTCAGGGTGGAGACGCAGCGGGCAGCACGACTATGACCAACCTGATCAGCACCGTAAGTCCAGCCTCAAAAGCCACGACGTTGTTAGAAGTAGGAGGCGACTGACGTCCTCCAGACTGCGACCCGCTGCCCCAACACCAAGATCGTTCTCGCGGGCTACTCTCAGGGCGCGCAACTCGTCCACAACGCCGCTCGAGGCACTTCTGCCGCCAACGCAGCGCGTGTCGCTGCTGTTGTTGTCTTTGGAGACCCGAAGCGTGGACAATCTTTTGGCCAGATTGCTACGTCTAAGACGCTCACTATCTGCCATTCTGGCGACAATATTTGCGAAGGTGGTTCTTCGATCACTGCGGCGCATCTCAACTACCAGCAGGATGCGCCGACTGCGGGTGCGTTTGTTGCCGGCAGGGTTTGAAAAAAGCCTGGGTATTTCTGAATTTCCTCCTTATAATTGTACTTGGATTTGGCTTTATATCAGGCTTACAATGATTATGATATATTGAAATGGAAAACTTGACATTCATCACGAACTACGCTCCAGGCTCGATGTTTCTAATCTGGACATCTCGTTCTTATTTCAGCGTTTCCTTGAGCTAGATGAGAAACCGCTTCGCGCGAACTATTTCGAATTCATGTTCGAGCTGCAGCGGTTGCGTTGTCTGCAGTGCACCAATGTAGAGACCGTGTGCATACGATGTTGGGTAACTTTCCTGTTCGTACGTCACACCCGCTCGCGTGTGGACCAGTATTGATAACAGCTGACAACATACAATCACTTAAGCAGGCAGGTACACACTCACGCTACGGAGCACATCTGCGTCAAGTCGCGGCGACAGTCAGCCTTGACATCGTCTTTTAAACTGACTAGAATCTTGCCAAAACTCTTCATATACTCACTTCTGCTGCGCTTGACCGCGTGTTATCTCTCTCTGTAGGTGTCAAGCAACCCGTGGACGTTTTCAGCTCCTCCACACCCTCAGTCCATTCGGTCTCATGTTCCTTATTGAAGCAAATTGATCTGCCATAATCATGCAGTTGATAATGACCTACGAATGGCAAGGTACAAGGCTATCGCCTGGAGTACGCAAGCACATTGTGAGACATTATGGTAGGCTTGAAATCGAAGGAGGCACTCCATCTAACTAGTCCTTACTTATATATATCAGCTCTTGGTTTCTCTGTCCCGTGAGCACGTAGGTCCTAACTCATCACGTGTGACGCAATGCGGACAGCACTGTGTCTTTGACATAATCTCGAGTGAATTCCAATTGTACATCGCCGATGCACCCTGCTCTGACCTCAGCTTCGCTAGCCCACACGTGCGCTTGGTGCTCCTTCGGATCCAATTTCACTGTCAAAGAAGACCCGTTATCGCTTGGCACTTGCATAGCAAAGGTGAATTGACAGATCTGATCGCCATTGCTTCTGGAGAAGATCTGAGGATCACCAACCGGTCCACCGATGTGAGAGGCTTGAAGGCCAGTCTCCTCCCACAGCTCGCGAGCAGCCGCATGCAAGATGCTCAAATCCTCGTCGTCCACAGCTCCGCCTGGTGGCTCCCATTTACCGGGATAGGAATCGCTGGCAGCGCGCTGAAGGAGGAGAACGCGGGGCTCCGAAAGACTTGAATCCAGGACCAGCGCAGCTGTTGCAACGAGGCTGAAAGCTGCACCAGGATGAGCGTCCAGATAAGCAGCTTTAGACACTGCAAACTCCGCGACGGGGTCTTCGTATATGAATTTGTATATTCCTGTCATCGTTGTTGGTCTGTATGTAAGGAGGAGCGCGCACGTTCGGCGCAGGCCAACTGCGTAGGCAGCTGCGATCGTGCCACCTAGCCCACGAAACCCCGCCTTCTTTACGTGAGCGACGAGCCTGCTTCCCCTGGTGTGCGTCAACATGATGGATCACACGTTCAGTTCTTGACAAATTTATCCTTGTATCAAGTCTGATCAGTCATTTTTTCGAGAGAATTGAGGTTGCATCGACGGCCTCCTATTGAAGCCACGCTTTCTCAAGCCATTGTAACTCCTCTGCAAGTCATAGCTCATCCTGTTCAGCGTACTCAATTTCGAATCCGTGTTCTTCTCCTTTTCTCAAGACAAAATGAATGTTCTCACGAGCTGCAGGTCCAAAGACCTCCTCAACTTTCCGCACAAAGTCCTTGCAATCTTCCGAATTGACGCTCTTGTCGGCATCTCCATGTAAGATCAAAGTTGGCGGGAAGACGCCTCTCTCACGCAACCTCTCAATCGGATGCAGTGTCTTCTCCGTGGCGGGTGCCATGTCCCATCGATGCTTGTTCGCCGAGAACGCATCAGCAAGCTCTTTTCTTACAAGATATCTGTCACTAGAGGCAACGTTGCCCTCAGGCACTTGCGCGAGATGCCTGTCAATAACCTCCTCATCTGGAGTTGGTCGACCCCATTCTCTCAGTAACTCCTTGCTCTTGCACCACTTCTTGACCATGGGGTAGAGTAGAAGTAAAGCCTTGATGCGACCCTCCGGTAATTCAAATATAGAGTGCAAAGCATGCCAGCCGCCTGAGCTATCGCCACTGACCAGCAATTGGTCGAGACTGATTTCCACACCAGGCGCCGCATTTTGCACGAACCTTCCAAGATCTCGATCGATCCACGCCCAGATGTCCCGAACGTCTTCTAGGATGTCCGCGCCTGAGTGTTCTGGAACGAACCGGTAGTTTGGCAGAACCACGATGGACGATGTGCGATGTGTGAACGAGACAAGGTAGTTGGAGAACCAGTCTTGCAAAAGCGCATCGCCCGAAATTAAGCCGCCACCATGCCATTTCACATGGACCGAATGCCTGCCAGGGTTGATGTTCTTGGGGATCAATACCGCAGCCGAGATGTCGAAGCTACAGATGCTTTGGTAGGACGTTTCGTGGATGTCGAAGCTTGCGAAGCGTGTCGCCGCTGTGGTGCGAGCTACGTCTGCCATGTTGTGCTCTTTTGGAGATCTCCGCGGTGAATGCTTGCTGATTTGAGCTTTCGATTTGGTGTCGGAATCTTTCAAGGGTGCTCCCCTTCTTATGTGCACTTCGAGTGTAAGCACGGAGACATTCTGGTGTTGTTGAGAATCTGGCGCCACTTCATCAGTCCGACTCTGACTCCCCAATCGCAGCTTCTGCAAGCTGCAACTAGCAACGTCGCATGATCGGAAAGGTTTCGTGGCATCAACCTTTCTCAAGCAGGAGATTTTTGGACGTGCACTGTATTTGTGCTCACACGCTAAAGATCAGGCGCCCAACTTGTTGCAAGGATGCAGGATTGGGTTTGTCAGCAAGTGGACACTACGGCGAGGTATCACAGACGGTTTTCGCATCA
Source organism: Didymella arachidicola (assembly GCA_016630955.3). Classification (NCBI taxonomy): domain Eukaryota; kingdom Fungi; phylum Ascomycota; class Dothideomycetes; order Pleosporales; family Didymellaceae; genus Didymella; species Didymella arachidicola. The sequence goes on from CM049992.1 coordinate 1,570,940, forward strand.
CAGCAGACGCCGATGTGTCTTCCTGCCCAAGGTGCTTGTATTGGCTATACTTAGTCAAAGATGTGTAGAGGGTAATCCTTCAGGTAGAAGCCAGGGTCGTTGAATCTCAATCCCCGGTCCAGTGCCAATATCGCATCAATGTCCTCTGGCGACAGATCGAAGCTTGTGACGTCAAGGTTCTGCGCAAGACGGTCCTTATTGTTAGACTTGGGTATCACTGCGATGTTCCTGCATGATTGTCAGCTTTGGCAACACAGGACACCAAGTAGCACAGACCTTTGTGTCGCGAAGCGAAGCAGAACCTGTGAGGGTGTCTTTTGATGCTTCGCAGCAATGCTTTTGATTACATCTGAATCGAACAGAGACGGCAGTCCTGCGGCACGCTCACGGAAGGCGGGAGGCAATTCTAAGAATGACTGAGGGCCAAAAGAGGAGTACGCCGTGACCACGATATCATGGGTTTGGGCCAATCGGACAAGCCCAGGCTGTGTGAGATATGGGTGGTGTTCGATTTGCAGGGATGAGACAGGATGCTTGTTGTAAGTGAAGAGATCGTAAAGGCTCTGGCCCTGAAAGTTGCTGACACCGATGGAGCGAGCAATTCCTTGGTCAACGGCTGCCTCCAGTGACTCCCAGGTTTCGCGGTTGGAGACCTTGGCCGGTTTGACGGTTTTACCTGTACCACATCAGCCTGGAGGTGAACCTAGAACATCGGCTTGCTTACCATCTGCCAACCACCACCCGGGATACCGCTTCTCCTCTGGATCCACGTACTCGAGCGCAGAAGGGAAGTGTATCAGCAAGAGATCGATGTATCCTAGCCCCCAAGACTCGTTTTGTGCTTTGATCATCGGCAGTGCGTGCTCTTTAGCGTGATAGTTGTTCCATAGCTTCGTTGTGATGAAGATGTCTTCGCGCTTCACGAGGCCTTCATCAATTGCGCGCCTGATGCCTTCTCCAGCTTCCTTCTCATTCTGGTAGTCATATGCTCCGTCGAAGAGCCTGTAACCAGACTTGATGGCGTTGTATACGGTATCTGCCGCAGTATCTTTTGGCACCTTCCAGAGACCAAAACCTACGAGGGGCATCTGGTAGCCAGAGGCAAGCTTGACGGTTTGATGAGACATTGTATTCGAGTCAAAGCGGAAGATCGTGTTTTCGATGACGAAGGACCGCCATACCGACGATGGACTTTATCTATATCGCGATTTCTTGGATAGTATTGCGTTCTCCATTTTCACGTGGCGTCCGGATCGGGAAATAGAAGCCACTGCCGGAGTTTTGCCCTTGCTCCACGTGCGGGGCTGGCAGGCACAACTCCGGGAGCGGCGGGTGCGTAGATTTACCGAGGATAGCAATTGCGATAAACAGTCTGCAGGACCCTCCGACAATTGGGAAACAGCAACACACCGGATGCCGATGGACGGCTCAGCATCGGCTCCTGCCGAAGGTGCAGACAACCCTGCCAGTGTGCGTCCGAAGAGATCCCGGACTGGGTGCATGACCTGTCGCAATCGGTGAGTTGAGACATGAGCTTGAAGGAATCTAGTGTAACATCAAAAAGGCGACGAAAGTGTAAGTGTTCGCTGCAGATGCTCAACAGAACATGGCGTGACACAAGACAGGCGATGAAGGCAAACCAACCTGTCAAAACTGCATATCAAAAGGGTTCGAATGTCGATATGCTGCAGCGTTCCAGATACTTGGAAAGCACAATTTTACGCCAGAGGTGAAAAATGACGTGCAGTATGCCAGCATCCGTGTAAGTGACCTTGATCGGGAAGTCTGAAATGTAGCATTACTGCTGGTGGTGGTCGACGATGACACCTTTCGGTCTTGTGCGACGATTCTGGATTCACTGCAGACGCGCATCCCACGTGGTACTCAGATAATCTGAGATCCCAGAACAAGATCTTAGCGAATACTGACGCTATCAGTTCGCTGGAGATGATGCAGAGGAGACGGCCTTGCAGAGAGCCATCGAGTCATATTCATCGAGTGAGCATCTGCCTAGTGATTCCATCGTGCAGCCGCCAGCTGCAAAGCAATCGATCAGTCGTTCAGAGCGAGCATTGGTAAAAGCCACCCCTCATATCTTCCCTCGTAACACACCTCCGCCTACCAACTACGAGTTTGCCTTGCACGGTCTGTTGGCGCTTGGCTCGACTTCGGTTTCCAATCCGGATGTGGACTTCGCACCTGCCTCAGTCATCAATCAGGACCAGGAGATTTCCACATTCGACTTTGCAGGAGTAGAAGATGCAAGTCCTGCCTCAAATGCGGACGGCTCCCAAAGGGTACTTGAGATGTATCAAACAAGATCGACTCATCAACCTACGCTGAGCTATGACGGTGTTAGCCGCAATCTGTCTGGACTGTCACCGGACTTTCGGAACTTCGACGTTACTGGCGGCCTTCACCACTCTCATGAAGCTTCGAGGATAGATAAGAAAAGATCTCCGAACGACTCGCTGTTCGATTTGGGAGCCGCCGGGCGGAAACTCGAGCTGCTGAAGATCTACAGATACAACATAGCCCCGTGGCTCGACATCTGCGACGCCGATCAGCACTTTGGCGTGGAGCTTCTTACGAACTCGAGGCGGGTGTCAAGGTTGCGCACTTGCATACTGCAACTAGCCGCAGCGTCGTCGAGCATAGCATGGTTGGAGGACAACCTCAACGCTGACAAAACCCCTTCGCTGGAAGCTGCAAATGACGCCGCTGACCCAGGCTTCAACGTAGAAGCGATGGTGGGCGTGCTAGACCTACTAAATGAGGCGATACCCGATCTTGCTGCAAGTTGGAGCAGACAGGAACAGCAAAACCGTCGATCGCATGTCATTGAGACACTTCTGCTCGAGCTAGGGCACAGTAACATGCACGCCTGTGCATACTGGGTCTCGGTCAGACTGGGTATAGTAAAACCCTGAAATTTCAATATGGCGAACTGACTCTTTGCAGAGCTAAGTCACGCCCTGATGGGTGGCGCACGTCGAATCTCACTTCCTCTCCAGGACGGGCAGTCCGGACGGTTCAAGGTAGAGGATCCCATCGCGCAGTGTGCCTTTGATGCCATCGCACTATGTGTTGATTCGGCCATGTTCGCTCGGGGTGACGAAGATGGCTGGCTTCAGCACCGTTACGGGCTGAATCGAGTCGAGGTGTGGAAGGCACTCGTGCAAGGCTTCGCTCACTGGTACATGCATCGGTCGCAGGCTTTTCAACCGATCATCGAATTATACCCGAAAGATGGCATGTTGACCGAAAATGATTTTCCAACAATCGTATTCACGAGTGGTGCTGCGTTACTCGCGAACCAGCTCTACCACACCGGCATGCTTCTGCTGCTGCAGAACAAGCCTCGATTTGCAAACAAGCCGAGTCAGAATACGCCCTCAATGTCGACTTTGTGGCATGCGCATCGCATCTGTGGCGTTGCTATTCAGAACGACAGACCAGGATGGTGGGATCCGTGTCTCGTTGCATCCGTTATCATCGCAGGCCGCACAGCGACTCATACGAGTCAGCACAGTGCCATACTCCACACACTGCAATCTGTGCAGCTATTGACTGGGTGGAACATTGATCCATGTGTTGACCAATTGAAGAACGAATGGGAAATCGCCGATGCGTGGTGAGGAGAGGGGAGCTGCTGGAAGTTCTTAAACCTCACCCCGGACCTTATAGCCCCATGTGCTTTCCAGGTCGCGTATGCGCCATGTGGCAGTCCAGCCAGTCAAGACCTCGATGTGTCGGATGGTCTTGACAACCAGGGCCTGTTCGGAGGAATGACTTAACAAGCGGCCAGCTATCCAGAGTGGTTGAATTGCATTGTTGAGGCAGCCCTCGTGTGGGTTTGCCAAGCTGATACCACATATGCGCTTCACGTGCCACATGACGGACGTGGTCGCTGTGTGTGGTAAAGACGCCCTCAACTCTGGATTGCTGTTGAGAAGCAAAACACAGGATGTGTGATATAGCTGGTTAGAAGATATAGCGGCCCAGTGCGCAAAGAAGACATAAGGAAATGGTGTCGAGTTGGTTGTCTCGACAGCTTGCATCTCGGGCGGGCGGTGCAGAGACCAGCTAGCGAGCTGTTCCCACAGTAGCGCGGAGCGTGCTTGGAATTGCTCAGCATTGCAACCGTTCTCTGTGCCCAGTTCCGTATACTTGTTGCGATCGGACACCAGTTCGCACGTCTTTGCACACAAATAGACAGCGTGATTGGCGTACATGTCTGGAGATTTCGAGCTCCGGAAAAGCGCTTCGGCATCTTCCTCTGCAACACCATGTGGCAACCACTCCAAAGGCTTCAGTAGTGTGCTTTCAGTACCATCAGATATGAGAGCCCCACATACATCTGAACATGTCAATCGATTATCCTTACAACTGTTCGCGAGTCACTTACCCATGCGTGCGTAACACCAGAAAACGGCCTGTAGCACATCGCCACTGAATCCATTGACCCCAAAAGCCTCAAACACAGCAGCGCAACCCTCTAAGTGATGCCTCCAATCCTGAGCACTGGCTGAGAACATTTCCAGACAACACAAGATAACACAGGCTGCAATGACGTGTACATCCCGAGCCTGCAATAATGGCGTCAGTAGCCGGATGGCTTCCTGGTACAACTCCAGACTATCAAAAGACGACTGAATCTTGGTTTTTCGCTCGAGTTGGCGCGCGCCGATCGCAAGAATTGCGTATAAAAGGGGAGGTGACTCTTTCGCAAGTGTCGGCAGCTGCACACCAAACGCTCGCTGGCTGTCAAACATGTCTAGCTGTGGGCAAGTCAGCACTGCACGCTGCAAAAACTAGAACATCCACGCGCTCGGATTTACTGCACTGTCATGTATTTTTCCAATACGCATCATGACCATAAGGTGAGCCGGATAGACAGAAGGGAGCGCTCACCCATGGTGCAACCTGGGACATATAATTTTTCAGGTACAAGACTCTCTTTCCGCCGGCCAGAACACGTTTGATGTTCACTGTTCCTATTGACTCATCAAGATCCACTGGAGTTCCGGCTCTTGTCGGTGCGACTGATCGCGCAGTGTCAAACATGAGTGACCGCAATGCTTCCTGTGAGGCCAAGTAGTCCGGATCATGCGCAAACTCGTCGAAGGGCCAAGATGACGCTGTCACCGGTGATAGAAACGGATCCATATTCTCGAAACCATATCCGGTGCCAGTGCGGTCTTCGTCTGGCGAGAAGAATGGATTGTGCTTGTTGCCATCATGGGTTGTCGGCGCATCGTCGTCTTCAGTAAGGCGGCGTCGCTTGTTCATCGGCTCATCCGCCATCTTCTCCAGCTATGCAATGCATGGATGCTTTTCCAGATCTCCAAGGCGGCCTCGATGGAAGGGAGGAAGATGGAGATGCACTACGGAAAGACGTGAGGGTCATGTGATGATGCCAAAGGCGATTCGGCTTAGGTCCGCTTTTTACGCGACGCGTCGACTCGCATATCCCGATCAATCATCATCAGAAATCTTGTCATTACTTTTGAAAGCTATAAAATCTCTACTCATTTCAAGAAACGTCATCATTTTCTCTTCATAAGTCGACAAATTCGCCGCGCAGCAGGGGATCATCACGGACCTGTTGCAAATAGCCTTCAACCTTCTGCATCAAAGCGGGGGCATCGAAACCGAAGTATTTGTACGCGGCTTTACCGGGCAGACTGTGTCCAAAACGCTTGACACAAGCTGCCGCGTCAGCGTACCTCTCCCACCCATTCGGGGCGTACGGCTCGATGACGACGGCAGGAATGCCCCTGTGTCTACGCAATGTGTCTCGCTTGTACTCGATTGGCTGAGCATCAAACAGACGCTGGCATGGGAAGCTGAGAACACGAGCCTTGATGTTCTTCGCCTTCAGCTCTTTCGCTGTGTCAAGAGCATTGCAGAGCTCAGCACCGACACCAATCAATGTCACATCGGCATCCTCAACCTCTTCGATGACGTAACCGCCCTTTGCTACCGCATCACGCTTTGTCTGCGACAGCTGAGGCAAAGCATGTCTTGAAGTCGAGATTATGGTTGGTGTGTTCTTAGCTTCGATAGCTGTAATCCAGGCGCCAGCTGTCTCCTCGCTGTCGGCTGGACGGATGTAAAGCAAATTTGGCATGGCGCGATAAAGATTGGCCAGCTCGATGGGCTGATGAGTAGGGCCATCTTCACCCATACCAATGGAGTCATGAGTGGCCGCGTGGATCACTTGGAGGCGCTGCAGCGCACCCATGCGAACTGCGGGTGCTGCATACAGGTAAAACATGAAGAACGAAGACGTCGTAGGTATGAAAGTGTTGGGTGCGAATGCAGCCAATCCGTTGGAGATGGCGCACATGGCGTGTTCACGTACTCCATAGTGGATGTAGCGGCCGCTGTAGTTGCCAGTAATGCCGCATGTTGTCTTCAAGCCCGGCTTTGAAACGTTAGCGAATACTGACATTGTTCAGGGTGCAAAGAGGCTTACGTGTTGGAAATCAACTTTATCCTTCCAGATCATGTTGACAGATGGGGAAAGATCAGCGGTACCAACCATGAAGTTCTTGACCTTCTGGGCGATTGGATTGAACACCAGACCAGACGACTTCCTTGTGGCTGTGGGCGAATCAGGGAACGAAGTGGGGATCAAGTCCTTCCAATTGTCTGGTAACCGACCCTCCACGCGATTTCTAAACTCAGCACCAAGCTCAGGGTACTTCGTCTCATACTCTTGCACCGTTCTTTCCCATCCCTGAACCAGCTCTTCACCCTTCGCCGGGAGGTCTTTGAAGAAGTTGCGAACGGTGTCGCTGATGACGAAGTGCTCTTCGGGGTCGAAGTCGTACAGCTTCTTCATATTGGCAACGTCAGCGGCACCGAAAGCAGCTCCGTGAGCAACTGCATCACCGGCGACGGCGCTCCCTAGGCCAATGACGGTGCGGACGTTGATGAAGGTCGGCTTGTCGGTGGAGGCTCGTGATCTGTTGAGCGCATCAACAATACCCTCTATGTCGAAAGAGCCATCCTCGACATCAATGACGTCCCATCCACACGCCCGCATCTTCATGTTCACGTCTTCGGTGTTCGTAAGGTCGACACTGCCGTCGCATGTAACTTGGTTGTTATCGTAGATGATGGTCAGGTTGTTCAGCTTGAGATGACCGGCGAAGGAGATTGCCTCCAGCGCCACGCCCTCTTGCAGACATGCATCACCAATCATACACCACGTATGGTTGGAAACGACGTCGAAATCCGGCTTGTTATAGGTAGCTTGCAGGTTCTTGGTTGCCATAGCCAAACCAACAGCATTTGCGACACCCTGGCCAAGAGGACCCGTTGTCACCTCGATACCCTCATGTTCGATCTCGGGGTGGCCGGGGCACAGTGCGTCGACGCGGTCAGAATGGTAGGACTTCAGCTGCTCTAAGCTCATGGCTTTGTAGCCTGTGAGATGGAGGAACGAGTACTGGAGCAGACAGGTGTGTCCTATGAATGGTCAGCAACAACACTACTCGAGAAAGGCATGTCCAAAATCTCACCGTTCGACAGAACAAAACGATCGCGGTTGAAGTAGTTAGGTGTGTGCGGGGCATATCGCATGACATACTTCCAGAGTGCTACACCTATCGCAGCCATACCAATTGCACCTCTTTGAGTGTTCAGTATCGTATCTTGTAAGTTCAGCTGGTTTACATACCCGGGATGTCCGCCGTTGAATTGCTGGCAGAGGTCTGCGATCAGCAATCTGAACGACTTCAAGACATGATCTTGTTCGTCTGTAAGCCTTTGAACTGCCGCTTGCTCGATCTTCTCCTCTTGCTTCAGTCCTTCCGCGACGTTCTTGCCGTACTTTGTGGCACCGTTGGCTTGTGTGGTATCCTGTGCGAGATGCATGGTTACGAAGATAGGTGTTGGTCGCGAGAGATCAAACCTCCCAAAGACAGCATAACAGGAACTTTTCAAGGCTCCGGACGACAGCACAGCAACATTACTCTGTTCATCCCTCTAGCACAGATGCGATGGACTTCCCGATTGGGGAATCCGAGACAGTTCGAGTTCGCGGAATCTCGGACTACCGTGCATTCCTATTGGTCAAAACTTGGGCGTGTGGCCGAATGCAGTAATCGGAGGCACCAAATTCTCGATCAGGCGAATTTAGCCCTCCGAAATCCACGACCCACCAAGAGCTGAGCTCCCGAGGCCCCGCCATCCGCTGCAATGCATTCGGCTACACAACCACCGGATGGTAGCATTCGAGTGCGCATGAAAACTGCGCATCTGGGGCGCTCCACGTGCCGTCTCTACTCCTTTCGGCGGCCGCGGCGATTTCGTCTTTCACATATACACTGCACAGAAAGCACACTCTGATCTGGTCGAAGGTATAATGGCGCCAGTAATCTTCGATTCTCCCTTGAACGACGCAACGTCCGCTAAGCATACGTCACAGACCACGAACGGATCAACTGAAAAGAAGACGTTGTCGACGCCACTGCCGAACCCGTCGCTGCAAGTCACAGCCGACCACAATCTGAAGCAAGAAGACGCGCCTGTGTATGCGCCCGGTCATGGCGAGGTTCTCCTACACATCAAAGCGACAGGTGTTTGCGGGTGCGTACATGGTCCAAGCAAGTGAAGACCTAATCGTTAACATACACAGATCTGACATTCACTTCTGGCGAACAGGCAGGATAGGGTCGCTCGTCGTCGAGGGAGATTGTATCTTGGGTCACGAAGCAGCTGGGATTGTCTTACAATGCGGCGAGAGCGTTCAGAACCTTAAGCCAGGTACCTTACCATCAGCGGCTGTACCAACATTAGTACTGATAGCTTTCCAGGTGATCGAGTTGCTGTAGAGCCTGGCGTGCCCTGCGGTACATGCTTTCTGTGTCAGGACGGCCGCTACAACCTTTGCGAAGATGTCCAGTTCGCAGGTGTCTATCCATACCACGGCACGATTCAGCGGTATAAAACACATCCAGCAAGGTGGTGTCACAAACTGCCAGACAATGTCAGCTATGCAGAAGGGGCATTACTCGAGCCTTTGTCTGTTGTCATGCACGGCATCAAGTCAGCAGGTCTATCGCTCGGTCGTGGGGTTGTTGTTTGCGGCGCTGGACCTATTGGGCTCATCGCCCTCGCAGCAGCACGAGCAAGCGGCGCAAACCCCGTCGTCGTCACAGACCTAGAACCAAGGAGGCTAGCTTTCGCGAAAAAGTTCGTGCCTTCTGCCCTGACATACCAAGTGAATCGAGACTTGGACGCGCAAGGGAACGCGAATGAGATCCGAAGGCTTTTCAACTTCGAACATGTTGGAGAGTACGGCGCACCAGAAGTGGTCCTCGAATGCACAGGTGTTGAGAGCAGCGTAGTTACTGCAGCATACACTGCAAGGAGAGGTGGCACAGTCATGGTGATCGGCGTAGGAAGGGAGATCATGAACAACCTGCCATTCATGCATCTGTCACTCGGAGAGGTGAGATTCCAATCTACCGTTCCGTGATGAGACTGACACCATCACAGATCAATCTCAAATTCATCAATCGATATCGCGACACATGGCCCGCAGGTCTGCAATGCCTTGCTGGAGGTATCCTCGATCTCAAGCAGCTCGTCAGCCACACATTCCCGCTGGAAAGGGCCCTAGATGCACTCCACACCTGTGGTGACCTGAGCAATGGAAGCATCAAGGTTCAGATTGTCGATGAGGTCGATAACGTATTGTAGACATGATGCGTCAATAGTAGATACATCACAAACAAACCCTTGCTCGAAAAGCAACCCTAGTCTTTGTGGAGCAAGGCGGTCTATGACTCGTTCCATTTCAGTCATGGGTACGGATGCCTATGATTGCCTCAGCTGATCCAGCGTCAAAAAACACGCCATCGAGACCGCCCAAGCGCGCAGACCATCTACCGCCGCTGCAGACTTACTGTCATAGTATGGAGGTGCAGATAGGAGTCATTTGACATCGCACAGGATTTACTCCACAGCTCATCATCAACTCTGTAGGCGTCAAGAGGGCTCGTGACCCCTTCGATATAATCATCATGTTCGAGCGACTTTCACGCTTCCGATGATCGAGCTAAGTGCCGAACACTCGACTTCTCAGTCCGTCTATAACGGTGTGCGAAACTGGTTTTAAGGACCCCTTTGGAAATAGCGCGTGCTTGAGGCTCTGCATACGTTTTGTGGAGTTGTGTGGAGTATGGGGTACCATGTGGGTGCTACTGACTTTTTCTTCCCGACAGCCAGTGATGTCTTCGGCCTGCACAACGATCATTGCGAACGAAAGATCCTGGTCTTATTTTGTTCTCGTTGCCAGGCTTTTGTGCCCTCACATGTAGCTAATAAGAATCACGCTGAGTTCGCTCTGAAGCCATGAAGTGCACCTGTATCCGCCTGGAGCGGGCTAACATGACTACCTGTGTAGTATTCATAATCGATCCTTCACCCTCTTGAGTCGCCATCTCTGGGTGCCTCTAATCTCCCGAAAGAGAGTGATGAAGGCTTGGTGGCTTGACAACGACGGCAAATCTACGGCATATCGTCCTCTGGCAGAACCTCGGACGCCAAAGTAGCGCATTGGGCTTGCACTCCTGGTGTCGCAACGAATCGGCAACATTTCGGTAGGCACAGATACGCTGAAAGAGGAATGGTTCAACATTGGGAGGCGACGCCAGAGCGTCGAATGTGGGGAAGACCATGCACTTTCTCCAGCAACCTGTTCCAGGATATCGAAATGACGGTGCAGGAGCTTGCGTGACTCGGCGCATGATTCGAGAGGACTTCAATTCTCCAGATATAAAGTATCTCTCCCCGCATCTAAGACCCCAGACCCACAGCTTGACGATCGGCTCTGAAGAAACCACGTTTTCGGGTCAGTCCATCGAGACTCATCTCATACATTTGTTTATCCATCTGCCATCCGATCATCTATCACGCCCGTCGATATGGCCATCGCTGCTGATGGTAAGCCTCATAACGTTGAGATCAACGAGCACATGCCGGTGGATCTGGCGATGAATGAAACCAGTCGGCTCGGTCATCTTGTCAACCAAGAAGACCATGAAATTGGCAAACTTGCTTCTTTCCGCAAACACCCGTGGGCTTGCTTTTGGAGCATATATGCCGTCTGGGTTGTGCTTCTTGTCAGCTTCGAAAACCAGGCCGCTGGGTCTGTCATCGGTATTCCAGAGTTCCGCAAAGACTTCGGCCATGCAACCACTGCTGCAGACGGGACCGTAACCTATGTCATCGATGCGAACTGGCAGTCGGCCTTCCAAGGTGCTCCCGTGGCATCGTAAGTTAATTTTGCAACTGAGAAGTATCCATACTGACTGGCAGTAGTGCTATCGTTGGTGCACTCGGCTGCGGACAGCTCGCAGACTGGCTCGGACGTCGCATGGTCATCATGCTGTGTCTGGTTGTCACCTTCGCCGCGATCACGATCGAATTCGTATCGACAACGCCTGAGATGTTTTTCGGCGGCAAGTTCCTCAATGGTTTCGTTGTTGGTGCCCTTGCTTCCGTCACGGTCACATACATTGGCGAGGTTGCTCCCTTCGCCCTTCGCGGCATGTTGACCTGTCTAACCGCGCTTGCCTACACTCTGGGACCTCTCACGGTCGCCCTGATTGTCAACACGACTGGTGTCTACAACAATCGATGGGCTTACCGCTCGATCTTCTGCGCTCAATTCGGCTTCGCGGCCATTGCCGCCATCCTTGTGCCTTTGATGCCGGAGTCGCCAACTTGGCTCGTGTCCAAGGATCGTCAAGAACACGCTCTCAAGGCTCTTGCTGGACTTGGCTACAAGGGCGAGGCCGGTGCGAAGAAGCTGGCGAACATCAACAACACCCTTGAGCAAGTCAGGAAGGAGACCGAGGGTGTCACTTACCTGGAGTGCTTCCGAAAATCCAACCTCAGACGAACCATCATCTCCGTTGCGCCACTGTCGATCCAAGCACTTTCAGGTGTCACCTTTGCTGCAAGCTACTTCACATACTATTGTCAGCTTGTCGGCTTCTCCAACGAGATGTCCTTCAAGCTCCAAATCGTCCAGCAGGTCCTCTCTCTGATTGGCAATGTCATGTCTTGGTACCTCGTCGATCGCATAGGTCGTCGTAATCTTACATTCTGGGGTCTTGTTATTCTTACAGTAATCCTCTTTGTCATGGCTGGGTGCGCAGTGGCCGGAAGCATACCCGCACTCAAGGGCGCAGTGTCAATGATATTGATCTACTGCTGGTGGTACAATGTCACTATCGGGGCCACTGCTTACACCATTCTCTGCGAGACTAGTACCTCCCGGCTTCGAGTCAAGACCATTGCAATCGGTCTGGCGCTACAGAACGCGCTGCAGACCATGTGGTCGTTCGTGCTCCCTTAGTAAGTTGGCATATTCTCCGCAGATCTCACACGCTTCTAGACCACACCCCGCTGACTAAATGCAGTCTTTTCAACCCTGATCAGGCGAATCTCGGTGGGCGATTGGGCTTCATTTTCGGAGGCCTCTCATTCCTCTGCCTGGTCTATCTCTGGTTCTACCAACCCGAGACTGCTGGTCGCACATACGAAGAACTTGATGAGATGTTCATCAAGGGCGTTCCTGCAAGGAAGTTCAAGTCTTATCAGACCGATGCACAGGCTATGGGCGAGGCCGTCAAGGAGAAGGAGGGCATGTAAGCGCACAGTGTGTCTGCCCAGGTATTGGTGAAGGAGCAGGTCAGCTTCACGCACTCACCTCCTTTTGTATCGTAACTAACGTTTTTACCAATGCTTCAGAGTTTGTTGCTGCAAGCTTTCGTTCCTTGTGAATGTACTGCAGACAATGTGCAGATTAGAGGCGTTCACCTCAGAGGAAACTTACCTGTGCTCCACGCTCGTGCAGTGCTGCACCCGTGATTGTGATCGACTTCTCGAAGCTCTACCCTTAACATTCATAAGATCCACGGTTCAGCCGTAGTGCCGTTACATCGCTGCATGCACGCCTCTTGTGTGGGATGCCTGGGAGACAAACGGCTGCGATGTTCGGCAGTCGGTTATCTGTTTTCGGATTAGTAGCAGAAAGAAGTTTCTTGGCAGACAAGCGTCGCCTGCAACACCCGCATGTGCATCCGTCACGAATCATGCGAGCCCTGCTACAGCTGTCCAGCACACTAACATGACCTTGGAGCCGTGTGCCACATCGCAATGGCGCGCTATCATTGGTGTCGGGGCGCTCAGCTGCTCTCCGAGTCGCGATCGAAGCGACTGTCGGCTCCGAGAGACGACGACTCTCTCGGCTCTCGATGCGACAAGGTTGTGAACAAGGATTTTTACCGGAACATTTTCATTGACCCGTTACGTCAGACGAAGATCTCTTCAGACAGCTCGATCGAAGCTCAACTTAAGTTGCTGCGACGTTCAAAGCACGTACATTCGCAAGGAGCAGGCAAATGGCGCGAGATGGTCATCTCCACCAAGCTTTCGCGCCATTCTCAATCTCGAAATGGCTACTGAACCCCGAACGTGCATGTTTGTCGATAGTCCGGGGGAAGAGGCCCCGCCTCCACAATCTCTGCCCACTCTTATACCCACTTGTAGCCTATGCAAGTGTCTGACCAGATCAAGGCTTGGCTTAGCTTGTATGCAGCTCGGAGGTTGTTATAAACCCACCTGCCTGCCACCCGCGGCCGCAACCTTTGTTCTTGTTCAATTCCTGAAGTTTCTCGGTTTTGTCGACATAGCCCTCTCTCTTCATTCATTGACTCCACGCGAAAGTCAATATCGACGGTCTCAGCTGTGACGGCACGCTACAAAGAGGACGTTCAACATGAAGCCTTCAACGATCATCAAAGAGGAGCATACTTCTTCGGATGAGTCGCAAATCAAGCAGAACCTGAAAAACCGCCGACATAGAGCATCAGTGGCCTGCATGACGTGTCGCGACAGGCGCATTCGCGTAGGTCCGCTTGGCTTGCGCTGTGCTCCGCTCTCTGACTCGTGGACAGTGCGTAGTACCTTCTGGGAGAAGGACATGTACCCAATGCGAACGCGCAAGCACGGCCTGCGTCATCAAGGACGACGACGAAAGGCGAATGTGAATTGAATGCTTTCCATCAGAGAGCAAAATTGCTAACACTTGACAGGCCCATTTCACGTGCATATGTATACTCACTTGTTGAGCGAATAGCCCTGCTGGAAGGACTGCTCGAAGAACATGGCTTAGCCGTGCCATTGGCCAGTCACCCCCCGGAAACACGACATCGTCCTCGCCAAATTGACGAGACATCGTCCGTCGACTATGCCGCGATGTCTTCATCAACACCTCAAGACAGTGCCTTGTCCGAGCACCCTACAACATCGTCTCCATACAGTCCTGATGACCAGATCAAGGACGAGCGATCTGGTACAAGATCAAGGAAACGGTCGTCGATACATCTCAAGAACGACGTCGCGGAAGACGAAAACACCAAACGGACGAAATATAACAGCCTCGGTGCGCCTGCCAACTTCAAAAACGAGTTGTCAATCCATGAACAATTGAGCAAAGCAACGCAATCGATTGAGACCTGCGAGCTTGATCTGTTCACAATGCCGCCGTCTCCCAATTCGGCCTCACTATGGGCTACTGTACATGAGCATACTGCCATTCCGGCAAATTCCTATTCCACACTGCAGACTACGCGTAATTCAAATTGCGCGTATAACGTATGGGGTGACAGGCTCTTGCTCTTTCAGAGCTATGACCCGCACCCAATGGGATCGCAACACAGAGATCATTTTGGAGTGGAACATCACTACACAGATGTGAGATCAACTGGAGGAACCACAAATTTAGACTTCATGCCTCTCAGTGTGAGAAGCTAGTTTTGAATGCAGTTCCGTTATAAGCCAAGGTGTATGGTCTCGTTCACCTCTCCGCCGCCTCAGCCTCGTATCGAGGTAATAAATTTGATGTTCCAGAAGTCAATCTGATCTCCTCTGTTTCGACAGGCCCTTACTTCATCGATGGATCCATATTACCGCTCCTTGACTCTGAACAGAATGACCGAATTCACCACGTTGGTCCACGGATGCACCTCGAGCAACATCTCCAAACCAACTCTTTCCATCTCCTCGCCAAGCTCCAGGACCTACTAGACGTCAGTACTGCTCACGAGCAGAATGATATGTCAACGTACCGGATACAGGACACCCCGCAGTCCCTTCGCGCTCCTTGCCACCACCAAAGTTCCAGGCTTGAGCTTCCTCACTAGCCCTTGAAGGATAGTCATTTTCGACGACGCGTCCATACCCACCAACGCTGCTAGGAAAACGACGTCAAAGTCCGCCCATTTTGTCTCCTCTTGTTCTTTCTCGGCGCCAACGTCCATGTACGTAAAACTTATACGGTCCGCGTAGCCCAACCTCGAGCACAGGTCCTGGCTGAGAGCGAGCGCTGATGTGTCGCGATCGATGTTGTTCACGTGCGCAGTTGGGTAGATACCGAGTATGCATAGTGAGGTCAGAGGCAGTGGCCCGGAACCAATAAAGGCGATATTCTGAGGTGCTGCTGTTGGCGAGGAGAAGAAGGCGGTGAGGGTGGCGCACTCAATGCGTGAGAGGTCGATATAGTTCTGATGATATGGAAATGTAGCAAGAAGGTCTCGAGTTTGGGCTGGCGTCGCTAGATAGAGTCAGGATGATTACTTCTTCGAGAAGAGGGTGGTGGGGTGAGAGTGACGGGATTAGTTACCTTGCAATTTCATCGAGTCTTGCAGAATCGTTGAGGCCCAAAACTTTTCCAACTCTCCTTCAGCGGCAGCGCAGAGTGGACGTAGCTTCTTGCACAATGAGTCTATCCCTTCTATGTCGAAGAAATAGTCGACAAACTCCGTGCTATAGGGCACAACACACAAGTTGACAAGGCGGGTCAGAAGTGAATTTATCTTGTCTCCTGGTCTGAGATCTGGAAGCTCCGACAAAGCATGATGAATGTCGCAAATCTCCAAAGACAGAGCTTGCGCTGCCGTCGCCCTTAAAGAAGGTGTTCTCGGTGGTGTTTGTAGTGATGTCGAAGTTACGCTCGTACTGCCGCTGAATTTCGTCTGATCTCTTCCCAAGACGTTGCCCATCTTGTACTCCATTCGTACTGTCGTTGAAAAGAGTGAAGGTCAAGAAAGAAGACAAGCTGTTCACTGGTATATAAACTTGAGCAAACGCAGTGAAACCTTCTCGCAGCGCCCCTCTTGAAGAGTTTTATACGCATGCGCAGGTGTGGAGCACATCCTTCCACGAGCGTAGTGAGGCTTGCTACTGCGAGTAGATCCTTGCTGTACAGTGACGGGCAGCACAACGGAACCCAAAGGGTAATTCGGGCATCCTGATTGGTCGAGACCTGACTGAGCACCATGATGGACCCCCACGTCTGTCACGCAAATCTTCGACAGACGGGAACTAAAGAAAGAAGGAGGCAATTAAGAAGGTGGTGAAAGTTTACTTGTATGCATTAGGTCGAAGCCTCTGACGCGAGGCTGGGGTCCCATGGCCGGGTGTACCCTGACCTACCCATCTTGACTCTAGTGTTTCTCTTCTTCAGCGTCAGTCACATGGCAGGCGCCTGCAGCACGTCGTACTGTTATGCTTATTCTGGAGGACTTGCACGAGAGGCAAACCCGTTTGGCGTGTTCAGTGTCCGGACCGTCGGTAGACAAGCTTGCCGCCTACCCACGTTTCCCGCACAGTGACACGACGAAGGTCTTCGAGGTCCATCCCTTCCAAAGGTGAATCAAGCACGACCCAGTCTGCCCACGCACCATCTTGGATTACACCAGCTTGTCCGTCTAAGAATGCACCGATCGCAGGGTTGACCGTAAATCCCTTCAATGCATCCTGGACTGTAAGGGTCTCCTCGGGATACCAGCCAATCTTCCCACCGCTTGGGTCCAGACCTGTTCGAGGGCTTCTGCGGGTCGTCGCTGCATACATACCCTCGAAGATGCTTGCTGGCTCAACTGGGAAGTCGCTTCCAAGGACCGGTCCCAATGGAAGGATTGAGCGCATCCGGTAGGCTTCATTTGCTGTCCGCTGCTTACCGAGTCTCGACTCTGCATATCCCATGTCCGAGGTGGCATGCGTGGGTTGAATGGAAGGGAGTATGCCGAGTTCGAACATGCGGCGCTGGTCGTCTGGGTGAATGATTTGGGCGTGCTCGATGCGGAAGCGGAACTTTTCTTGCTGACACTGCTTGAGGTTTGTGATATCAGAGCATTGAAGCTTCAGAGTGATCTCGAACGCATCGATTGCAAGCCTGTTTGCAAGGTCCTGTTTTGTTCAGTCTCGGCCTCGAGCTTCGGTGCATTGGAGTCGCTTACGCCGATAGCATGGATGTTCACCTGATACCCTTCAGCTGCCCAATTCTGTGTCAGGGCAGAAAGCACTGTGGCGTTGACTAGTAAAGAGCCTGTTGAGGTCTCTTTGTCGCTATACGGATCGATCATGGCGCTACCCCAGCTACCGAGTGCACCGTCCAGATTAAGTTAGCTTGTCGTTGTGAAATGAGAGAATCGATATGTACGTACCGCCAAAAAGCTTGACGCTGCGCACGTGAAACTTGCCATTGGGCGTGCTGACCTTCTTCATGTCACTTGGACAGAAACTGTTACGAATGTCACACTCGATCATTGCGTTGACCCTTACAGTCCAGTCCGCATCATCAGAAAGCTCCTTATACAGCTTCAGATCGCGTGGAACAACGCCAGCATCGTGCATTCCAACGATACCTAGCTTGTTGAGCTCGACCATGGCATCTTTGACGAACTTTGACTTGCGAGCCTTTCCGGGTTTGGGATAGTATTCCAAGACTACGTCCATTGCATTGTCGCAAAAGACACCCTTGGCCACAATCTCACCTCCCGCTGGCACCTCTGGTAAAGGTGAGGGGAGAAGCTCAAGGACCTTGTCTGAGACACAGATGCAGTGTACTAAACCTATCAGATGTAACACTTGCAGAATTATGCTATGATGACTTACCGTCAACACGGTCGAGCATGACATACTGGTCTTTGAAAGCTTCGCCGATCTCAAGGTCTGACTTGTGGCTGTTAGTCACATAACGAGCGGCATTAGGACTAGAAGTTCTCACAGTGACCGGCCAAACACCACCAAAATGGGCCTGATCCCAACCGACTCCTCTGATCCAATACTGGCGGGTTCCTTCATCTGGATGAGCGGTTTTGTACTGTATAAGCCGATTTTGCACTTCAGCCATGGACTTCGAACCAAAGAGATCCACTGAGTTGAGGAGCTCGCCATACTGGATCAAATGACCGTGGCCGTCCCAAAGACCTGGATATACATAGCCTGTGCGTGCTTCCTTGACAGCGTCGAAAGATGGGTCTTGCTTGATAAGATCATCCTTAAACACTCTCGAGAATCTTCCGTTCGATACGCTGAAGCATTCAGCTTTTGGTAAGCCAGTCGAAAGCGTCGTGACGGCAACGTAGCAGTACGTTTCTTCGAATAGACTGCGGAATATCTTAAGCCCAGCGTGCTGGTGTATTGAAGCTGGTAGAAGAGCCTGTAGGCCAATCTGGTAGATGATCACGCCCAGTAGGATGGGCAGCGTCACCCAGAACAGGACCTTGTGTGCTGGCATATTGAATGGGGCACCGTGGAGACGCAATCGAGATGTCGGTGTGCTGGAATTCTTCGTAATTTCGACATCGCCTATCGGTGGCACACCCGCCCTCGGGAGCCAATCAGAAGCTGATATTTACTAGTACCTTTCGCAACCATCGTTCAGCCATCCCATGGCACTCCATCTCTTTGCGAAGTGTATCAAGAATCTGACACCAAAGCGACGGAACCCATGTTCGTCAAGTTGTAATGACAGCGCCATGTTCCTCTCGGGAGGTTTGAGAGGTATGACGCTAGTGTCATCACGTGGACTTGTCAGCTTCGGTCCGGTTGGTTTACAGAATTTATCCCCTGCAAACTCGCCTCGTACTGCCCGCCTTATGCGTACACGCTCTTGTGCGCACGACATGTCAAAAACGACTGACGATCTTCAACGTGTTCTACAGACACCAGAGAGTGTTGAATGATGATGAAACCCTTTGCCAGTTGTCGCGACCTCAAAGCAGCACATCATGTCCAATCGGAAGTAGCGGTGAGCCTGATGAACGAACGTTACTGACCGGCGCGCGGAACGCTACTCGCTGCCCCGATCCATCACTGAATGCCCCACAATCAGCCTTGGCTGTCGACCGGCATTGGATAGGGAGTCAAAATGCCATCCACAGCAAGACTGGGCAACCTGCGGAGCTAAGCGGGCGGATCGGGGTTAGATTCTAAAGATCCAACCTCCAACTTCTGCTGTCGTTCAGCCTTTCAATTCGTATCGCACTCAAGAAGAGAGGGTGTCGCATTAGCATATGGCTACGCGGGAGCTTGATGAGCTTCGCAAGCAGCTAGAGACGCTTCAGCGCTCACACGACACACTACTGAAAAGCTTAACCGCATCGAACGGCAGCTTTGGACCCTCAGATGTCCCACGGTTACGTCGGAACGCTACTCAGCGAGGAGATGCCGTTTTCGCCGACACATCCACGCTCTCTGACGACAGCAGCGATGACGAGGACGACTTCTTCGTCCAGTCAGAATTGCCATCGCAGTCGTTTGACCATGAACATCTCCGCGAACACCTGAGGACCCACAATTGGGATGAACATGGCAGAGATATCCTGGCATCGTTAGTGTCCGACCCTGCGAAACTATCAAAACAGCCGCATCTATTCCATCTTGGACCGGGACCTGCCGACGATCGCAGCCATTACTCGCATTTTCAGTATGTGTTTGACATTTACCCGTTACACACACTAATCTCTTTACAGAATCTACGATGTCGGTCCAGATGGTGTTCCCCAGCTCGTCGAAGTCAGCTCGGCAGATAACACAATGTCCAAAGCTACAGAGATATGGCATGCTCTCAGGGTCAGTCAGGATCGCTAGAGCATCCCGAGGTCACGTCAAGCTGACACTTGTAGGACATAGGAAAAAGCAGCGATAAGCCAATCTCAGGCCGCATTACGTATGTATTCCCATGTTGATCGAGGGGGTCCTGGCTAATGTATGTGAAAGTGTTGCTAGGGAGCCCTCGCCAGTCCTCTTTGGGGCATTGCATCTGACGTTGCACAACACTTTCGACATGGATGAATTGTTCAGGCATCTCGTGCGCACCGAAGCATCATCTGCGCACATGTTTCGTGCGTTCCAGGAAGATCCACGTCACCGACGTACATTCTTCTTCACTTTTGAGTACTACACTATCATCGGAGATGATTGTAAGCCAATGCAATGGCAGAACGCCGACAGAGTAACTTCTAGCTCGGACAGTCATATCCCCTTGAGTCGCTGCGGTGCCGTAGTTGCCCTTGCGTTGTTTGACGAGAACCCTCGTAGAGTCAGGAACAGGGCGAGACGTTCGAAAACCAACTACGGCTTCGTATCTGATATGTGGTCTCCATATCAAGTACTCCAACTCGAATGTTTCCCAGACTGGAAATCTACCCCCGTCAATGGAAATCCGTATACGTTTGAGAACAACCATCGATATCTCAATGGTCCCGAGGCTTTCCTCCACGCCCTGCTCACTGAGTATCGAGACGCTCGGAAACGATACGATGAGATCTACCGGCAGATTACAGAACTTGTCACTCCACCTCTTGGCTTTCTGTTCGATGAGGAAGCGCGTAGAAGGCGACTCTTTGAAGACAAGAACTTCACTTGGACGCGACGTTACTTCTACGCACACCAAGCATTGGGAAACGTCAATGATAGTATCAAAGCGATGATCGATGCTTTTGAAGACACCTTCACCGATGATGTCTGGGAAGGAGAGAGCAAGACGCTTTGGCCACTGTACGAGGAGTCGCCAAGAAATGACCACTGGAAGCGCAGGCTACGTATTCTAAGACTGCAGTTCGAACGTGAGATGAAGGAGCTCCGAATTTTGCAACGCGAGAACAACGAGAGGCGCCATGAGATTGAGACTTTGCAAGAGCAACTCTTCTCCGGCACCAGTATTCAAGAGTCCAGAAAGTCGGTCGAATTGGCAGACGTGACAGTGCATCAAGGCTACAACATCAAGGTGTTGACCATCGTCAACTTGTTCTTCATGGTGAGTCAAAATCTCTCTGGTGACATTGATCGCTAAAGCTAACTGCTTAGTAGCCTCTCACATTCGTCACGTCCATCTTTGGCATGACCAACATGCCCGCAGAACCTGCGCCATACTGGCCATTTGCCATTACACTTGTCGCAATCTGCGTGCCATTCTTCAGTATCATTGGCTTCTTATCCACCAAGTACGGCTACCACGTCTGGGCAACAAAGACTCGACAACTGTGGAGGTGGATGCGTCCAAAGCCAAAAGTAGAAGAAGAGACCCGAACAGAATACACCGGAGTGGCGAGGAAGAACCGAAGCATGTCTACGGAAGAAGGTATGCGTATGAGGATCAGAGACAGGGAACCTCTTCCAAGAAGAAGCTTGCACAGACCGCCACCGAGTCATCCACATATCAAGGCTATGGTAGCGCGCATGGGCGAGGGGAGACAGAGTGGGTTGACGAGGATGGGCACGTTGACTGAGGTCGATAGTGACACCAGAAGCAGCAGCGGGAGGACTACAAAAGACACGATCATTAATATCCAGGAACCATGACGAACCATGAACGACGGCAACTGTACTATGGACGAGACACGATGTTACGGCAGATTTCACGACTATTTCCAACGACCTCTGGCGGCCTTTGAATGTCTACATTCTAGATTTAGAGCACAGCAATGCGATCCACATTCAGTCATCTATCGCGAAATCTTGAAATCATAGGATAGACCTCGTACAACGATGTCTTTGCAACGGTGCTGACCCCGCATCCCTCTGTTCATGCGGCAGCCACAGGGGAGTGGGTCAGCACTGTCATCTTTTAGGCCGCTAACGGGTTGATGCCCCAATGACGAGCTTCGGCTACATTTAACCAGTAGCCCTTCAGCCCTTTTGTACACACTAGCAGGGCGATATCCCGTCACAACCACTTGCTCGGTGTCATTCACTTCAAGCTTGGCTTATCACCAACGATGACCTACCGAATCAGGCATGAAGCTCTCTCAAGCATCTGCATTTCATCTCATATTTAAATAGAACCTTCCTGCTCACACACCAAGCGAACTGCAATACGCTAATGCTGCAGCCCGAAAGAACTATCTGCCACTGATGAAGAGGATGAGATGTTTGCAGCCAACACAAAGCCATATAACCTTCCTGCAGATGCCACGTGGTTCATCACGGGCTGTTCCAGCGGCATAGGCAAAGCACTCGCGCAGCACATTGCCAGCAAGCCCTCTTATCGTCTCATCGCAACGGCCAGAAACCCCAGCGATCTTTTCTACCTTTCTGACAACGATACCAACATCCTCAAGCTCGCCCTCGACGTCAGGTTGCCCAATGCCGTCAGCTGTGCCTTCAAGACCTCCGTCGAGCAGTTCGGCAACATTGACGCCCTCGTAAACAGCGCAGGCTACGCGCTCTCAGGTGACTCCGAGTCCGCAACCGAGGCCGAGTCGCATGATATCATGGAGACAAACTTCTTCGGGACTGTGCGAACCACGACTGCTGCGCTCCCGCGTATGCGCGAAGGCGGTCGAGGCGGGTTGGTCATGAATATATCCTCTGTTGCTGGTGTATGTGCATTCCCGGGTCATGCTTTCTACCATGCGTCTAAACACGCTGTCGAAGGGTGGACAGAGTCCATCGCGAAGGAGGTCAGCCAGGACTGGGGCATCTCGTTTTGCATTGTCGAGCCGTCGGCTGTCAAGACGAACTTCGAGGGGCACAGCAAAAAAAGAACGGTGCCGCACCCCGTATATGCGGACCCTAACATGCCGGCGAGGATGTTGCAGAAGTACGTCGATGCCGGGCTGCAGCAAGGTGTTGGTATGAAGCCAGAGGATGTTGCGAGGGTGCTCTACGAGGTTGCAAGCAAAGGCGAGAAGGTCCCATTGCATTTGCCCTTGAGTATTAATGCCTTTGGGTTGATCAAGGGCCAGTTTGAGGGTAGACTAAAGGCTTTGGAAGAGGTCAAGGAGGTCAGTGGGAGTTTGAGCTGACCTACTAGGATCGCTCTCGGGGAACAATCTCAATGCAAGATAGCCTTTGAGCCTGAACACTGTGTACGGCTCTCATGGACCGAAGGTTAAAATCGTCATCATGCGTACGTGTCGAAGGGCTATATCGTGAACAATGGTAACCTTCTTGTGGCGTGGCGAGCGCTTGAGTTTACACAGTTGATCTTTTCTCTTGGACCTTCCAGATAGGGCGCATAATAGACTGGTCACAGTACGTGGAATACCAGTACCGTCGGCGCATTCGACGCATGCCCAGATATGCTCTCTAACCGATAAGGACGCGTCTGACGGGCTTGCGCAGTCAGCCTTTCTGGCCCCGCAGCGGGCAGGGTCGTGTTGTGTTGATGCGCCATACGGACGTGTCCGCATCATTGTGCGACTTCGAAAAGAATCGAGAAATGGCTGATTCATTAGTGACCAAGCACCAGCGGTTGTTCAAAAGCTATGCCTCGGGCGAGCATGTAGACTTCTCGAGGTTTGCGCGGCACGATGAGGCCGAGTGCGAGCGAGATGACCAAATCACAGCGTGGAGCGGCAACTCGGTGACCGCTTTGGCGAGTTTGTCAGCGATGAGCTAACGGAACCTAGGCCCAAAGGAGCAATTAAGGAACAATGTCGCGCCCAGGTGAAGCTGGAGTTACTCCACATTCTCAGGGCATCAGCGAACAGATCCCGTCGGTGTCGCGAAAAGGCTTGGGCCTTATGTTGTCAGCAACATGGGAAGGTTGTCGTCGCGATGGCGTATAAAGCCCTGCGAGGAGTCTTCTCGGTGGAGGCATCATACCGCCCAGCATCACCCCAAACCTCAACCATTAAAATATCATTCAGTATCGACAGCAACCGTAGCATTTCAGCGAAAGCCCACAACATGTCGAAGCTTATCACTGTCTTTGGTGCCACTGGCAACCAGGGAGGCTCAGTCATCAAGCACATCCTTGCCGATTCGACCCTCTCAAAGACCTTCAAGATCCGAGGTATTACCCGCGATACTTCAAAGCCTGCCGCTCAAGCATTAGAAAAGCAAGGCGTGGAGCTCAAGAGCGTACGTAACTATGCAGCTTGATCGTGGATTGGCTGACAGCATATAGGCCGACTTGAGCGACAAGGCCTCCGTCACTGAGGCTCTTCAGGGATCTGACACCGTCTTCCTTGTCACCAACTACTGGGAGAGCGCAAAGTACGACGTTGAGTTCGGCCAAGGCAAGAATGTCGCAGATGCGTCCAAAGAACTTGGCGTCCAGCATCTTATCTTCTCCACCTTGCTGCACGTCGGCAAGGTCACAAATGGCCGCCTTGCACACGTTCCTCATTTCGAGGCGAAGGCAGATATCGAGGAGTATATCAAGAAGATTGGTGTTCCCGCTTCGTTTTATCTACCCGGCTATTTCATGAGCAACTTCAAGCAAGCAGTGCAGAAAGGCCAGGACGGGTCCCTGTCTTTTGCCTTCCCTGTCAGCAAGGATGCAAAATTCCCGCTCATCGATATCGCTGAAGACACTGGTATGCTGCCCCAAACTCAATCGTTCGTAGGCTCTACTGACAGCTCTAACAAGGCAAATTTGTCAAGGGTATCATCAAGAACCGCGACGCAACGCTAAACAAGCACATACTCGGTGCCGAGAACTACTATACCCCTGAGCAGATCCGATCTGGCCTGGAGGCGGCCACGGGGAAGAAGACGCACTTTGCGCAGATCACCGCCGAGCAGTACAAGAGGTTCTTGCCAGAGTTTATTGCTGAGGAGATGCTCGAGAACCATCAATTTATTGACGAGCCAGGATACTACAATGGTGCAGATCTCAAGGAGAGCCATGATGTTGTGCAGGACAAGCTTGTCAGCTGGGAGGAGTTCGTCAAGGAGAGCGGTGCCTTCTAAATGGGTCCGGCTGGACATGCTGTTGCAGGGATAGACGAAATGATGTAGCTAAGAAATTGTCCATTCAGCTGTCCCAATATCTTCAATTTGCTTGTGATTTGCGAGCCCATTAGGCCTCTTTCCTCTTTGGAGAGCCAAGCTACTAGTATGTGAGGCACCGGCTGCAGCTAGAGCTCCGCTTTTACCAATCACTTCTCTATCTCGTATAAATCGCATCGAGCTAACAACATTGAGTATGCGTAGCATCCCGTATCCTGGCCACGATGAAGAAAGCTGCCGTGGCCCACGTGCCGTCGTGAAAGTGCGAAGTGCGACCAATCATTGCCATGATGCAACAACTCCGCGATGGCCGCCATGATTACCTTGGCTAGCAAAAGCTGTCCCTGTTGAGAGGAGGAGTCTCTAGTCCCGCACACACGATATAAATCACGCTACCGACCGCTATTGAAGCGGAAGGTCACATGTGAAATGGAAGATCACATGACTGAAGATCTCTGAAGTATAAGTAAAGGACTCAGTCCATCATCAATCAATTACTGAACTTCTCACATTGTTTCACCCTGTTCAATAACCGCATCCGTCACAAAGTCAATGAAGGAATGAGGAGCCGTCATACCTACGGCCGAATACAACCGCAATGGCCAACGGTCCCGTACACCCACAGTTCTCCGAAGCAAAATTCCAGTTCAGGAGCTCTGAGAAATACCCGGAATATGGGCCTATTGCAGAATCAAGGTGCTGATAAGTATGACGCCTCATTCAAGACTGAATGAGCTGCATTTATAATGTAGCAGTACTGCTTGCACTACCCCAACACCGAGACCTATCAAAGCCTTATCCTACATAGTTTACTTGAAATAACTTCTTCCAGAACCTTGTCCACCGTACCGAACTTTATGAGATTATTGAACAGATCAACACTGCTACGGCAGCACGGTATACTTGTTGTACGTACCGTGCAGCCGATGTAGAGTCTTCGCGTTCATTCAAGTGCCCCGGTCTTGGTCCAGATCTTGGCGAACAGAAGTACTTGGGCGGGGCTTGGCGGCATATATTGCAAGACAAACACCAGGGTTCGATCAAATCGGAGCTACTAGCGATTCGCTTGCTTGTTGAAGCCATCCAAAACTCGTACAGTACAAAACAATATGGCCTGAGCCGACTGAGAGCCAATACATCTGAAACGACACAAGCACTTTCAATGATACGCGTCGTTCAAAGCGTGGCAGCTGGCGATCAGGAACACCATTATCTCTAACGATATCCTCTTTGATACCCTAGAGCTGGCAAGAGACCACACGAGACCTCGATCCTCTTTCATCGCTGATGCGCTTCCCTTTTGCAAAACCATCGGCACGAGTCACCATATGGTCCATATCACGTCTCCACTTGGACTGCTGCACACATCAATAAATGATTGTAATTGAAATGGAACACAAAGCGGTTATTGACGCTCGTATCTGGGTTGGATCCTTCAATCGCATACGTCCATGTAACGCCTGTCCTGGCGATGTCAAGGTACGCATGCAACTTTGAGAAGCTCACGAAGATGTGAGGATTGTCTTTCTGGTACGTTTTACTTGCTCGATGCCCGCTTCGTCGATAGCTCATAACCAGTAACGCCTCCTTGAGCATCTCGAGCGAGCGTCATTCGGACAGTTTCCCCTGAAGGCGACATCCTGACCGACCCTTGTCGTCGGACTTAAAGTCAATGATGAGACGGTGTAATCGTGACTGAACAATCGGCTCTAGTTCAATTCGCAGCATTCTGTCGTATGACCTAGCGCGTGGAGTACTGCGGGTACAAAATAGCGCAAGAATGGCGCACAAAGTCTCTGCTGTGGGCGGTTGCAACAGGATCCAATCCAAGGTAAGATTGAATTCGGCGTTTCAGGATTATTTTGCCATCTCACTAGTGGCACCACTCATCCGCAGCGGTCTTTCATTCCTCTCGCAAGGCTGGATAATTTTAGAACCAGGATTGCCAAGGACTCCTGAAGCCTTGCAAGCTGTGAATGGCTGATCTGACTTGACAGCAGGTCTAGTTATGTGCGAGACTACGGAACTGATCTTTTCGCAATCTCGTAGCTACACTTACTTCTGAGTTTTGAAGTTGTCTGATGTATACTGCATCGACGTTGTGTTTTTCTTGCCGAGCCTTGCGAAAAATGATGTATGCTGTGTTATGACAAATAAGCACTAAAGCTGGCGAGACGCCAACTTAGCTCTAGGTGTGTTGCACAAAGTAGCTACGTCTATCTGATTAGTTTAATGGCACGAGCCCCTACGGGCCAAGCCTTGCTGCGCTCTGAGACGTGAGCGGAGCGAGTCCCCAACATCAGATCAGTGCTACCATATGATGGTTATAAGACAACCATGATATTTTGTACAGATCTCAAACACAGGAGGCGACGATGTCAGGCTGACACGCTCTCAACCGGTCGATATCGGATTCTTGCTCGATCAATCTTGTTGATACGCACACCGAGCGCTCCAGCCTAAACGCTCACACATACGAGGAAGTCGCGCTCGGAGAGACTGAGAACATCCCCTTCACTGCATCAATCGACTCTACGCCATTCTACGCAGAGCCCATGTCACGAAAATCGCCATCACCTGAACGCATCGAACATCCGACCTTCGACGATATAGCTGCGGCAAGATCGAGCCCCGCTGAACATGCTTACTCATCTGTGGAGACAAGGAATATTGGCGAAAGCCGCCCAGACGACTCGAATCCAACATTGCTCTCTTACAGCAGTGATCCATTGTCTGATGATGAGATCTCTCAGATTGCTGGTCCGTTCCAGGCTGGAGCTTGCCCCACAGCCTTGGCGCGAAGCTCTTACCAACGATGGTTTTCCACACCTTTGGATATTTTGATCTCGCTGGTACCATTACTATTTCTTAGTGAGTGGCTGAATTCAATGTGTGAAACGTGACTCTGATCGGTGCAAAATTCATTTCAAGCCTTTGCCTCTCGCTTCATACCCAGCCAGTATCGCCCTATGGTGAAAACATCAAGGCAATGATTTTGTTGTCACCAACGATCTTTCCGATCGTCTACGCAGCCATCCTGGGCAGAACGCTGCGACGCATCGGTTTGTTCAAGGCTGAGCGAAGTGCCACTATTGGGGTAGGATAGACTCTCAGCTAACGAGTGGCATGACTGACGTAATTAGACACTTGAGCGTTTTATAGGTTGCCAATCCCTATTTGCCACGCTGGAAAGACAGTTTGGCCTCCGGCGCGTCGACTTCCTGAGCATTTCAATACTCTCAGCATGGCTCCTATCTCCTCTCGGTGGCCAATCATCTCTAAGGCTTCTATCAATACATCCCCGTTTGACGACATACAACACCACGGTGTATTATTTTCCCCTAGACGGCTTCCACAACCAGACTGTTCTCAACGTAGACATGGCTGGATTTGACTGGCCACAATTTGCGCCGCTTTACATGACGGCACTGCAGACGTCTCGCCAGACCCTGCAAGAGCCCATGGACTTGTTTGGTAATGTCAAGATTCCGGACGTGACGCGTCTGAAGAACTTCCGCAGCATATTCCCGGTGAATCTCACATCGTACAACAACCACGGCGATATGTCTCGTCCGCCAATCGATCTTCCGACAGAGGCCGAATCACGTTCTGACTGGTACAATATCAACCACCAAGAGCAAACATCATACACCTCACTTCTGGGTATTCCCGTAGCCAGACTTGAAACAGCAGGAAACTCCTCATTTGAGTTGACCTCAGGCTACTGGGATGTACGATGCGAGCCTTTTAACTACCGGAAAGGAAGAAACATCACCGAAATAGATGGCCTTAGATGGGGTCCCAAAGGACCGAGCTATACTATGCCTAGTGACCCCATCGATGGACTCTGGAATTCTTGGAACCAACGGTCACGGGCTGATTTCACTTTTGGCTCAAAACTTAACTACAACGAGCTTGTAAGCTCCAAGTGCTCTGCAACCTTCCAGTACATTGATTCCCATGTCAAGTGCGAGGCAGCAGTATGTGCCGTTGATCG
Organism: Didymella arachidicola; assembly: GCA_016630955.3. Taxonomy (NCBI): domain Eukaryota; kingdom Fungi; phylum Ascomycota; class Dothideomycetes; order Pleosporales; family Didymellaceae; genus Didymella; species Didymella arachidicola. The sequence goes on from CM049992.1 coordinate 1,599,996, forward strand.
TGTTCGAGAGGTGCTGAAAGACGTGACTGGCCAGAAGTGGGAAAGGTACTTCCAGATCCTTGCTGAGAACATGCCCGGCACGGCCATGGGATATTCACAGGGTATGGTTGAGAACTCTGAGCTTGTTGATCAGTGGATACAAGACCCGGATTTGAAGAACTTCATGGTGTATAACATACAATATGGAGAACGCGAGGTTTGGGTCAATCACTCGAACATGTCTATCGATCTGTTCAGTCATCGTCTTACGTTGGCGGTGAACACCTTCTGGGACTCCACTCTCGGCTTGCAGTACCGTATGGGCAACTTGACTGCGGACGACATACGCAATCAAGATGGACGTGTCAAAACACTCTCATGGAACGATACCAATTCGAACGTAGTCAGATTCGATGGCGAGCAGTATGCTTGTAATACCACGTTCGCTATCATAACGATTGTCATCTCTTGGTTTCTCTTGGTTTCTCTTCATGGCTGCCAACGTATCTGTCATCCTGGGAATTGTCACGAAAGCACCCGATATTTTAGGATACGTATCAACATGTGCTCGCGACAGTCCATACTTCAAGAAGCACCTTCCGTCCCATCTTGATGGACTAGAAGCAGCAAGAGCCCTGCGAGATGTTCTGGTCGTCATCGGTGACGTGCACAAGAAACAGGACGTCGGTCACATTGCTTTTGCTTCGCTGGAAGTTGGACCGGAGCGGGTGAACAGAAGAAGACTGTATGATTAAACCACCACGCGACTGACCTGGAGAAACTATTGACTTGTTATACCACCATCCTGTATTTCAATAGATCATCTTGCGAAATCTTGTCTTTTTTCGCTTCCAGCTCTTCCACATCCCAATTGCAACTTACAAACCTTCCGCTGAGCCACTCCCTCTTCGCCCTACCCAACCACACACAGAACGCCCCCGCAAGCCCCTCATCATCCGCCAATATTCCTTTCCACGCATCGCCCGAGTGATTTCTTGTCTGCGCTGTAACAACCGCACCAGGATGCAATGCAAAGCTGCTCTCGTCAGTCTCAACTCGCCCATTTCACAGTAAAAGGAACACTCACGCCTGCACACCATCCTTTCCATGGTCATTAGCCACACACTCAGTCAGCCGTGCCACTCCCATCTTGCTCAGATTATACGCCACAGGCGTAAGTTCGCTCACAACCGAATGCGCAGCCATACTGCAGCTGGCGACAATCGTCTGCGGTCCGTCTTTCGTTTGCGCAAGCAGCGGCAGGAACGCGCGGGATACACGCCATACGCCGTTGAGGTTCGTGTCTAGGACGCGCGCCCAGTCTGCGTCTTGCACGAGGCCCTGGGGAAGATTGGACTCTACCTTCGCGTCCCCATTTCCGTTTGAGGTCGACGCAGAAGTGGAAGAAGAAAACGCCGTCGAGGAGGGCGAGATGTACTTTGAGATCACGCCAGCGTTGGCGATGACGACGTCCACTCTCCCCCACTTCTGGCTGACCTCTTTCTCCAACTGTGCAACATCGGCGTCGCTCTGCACGTCGCATACCACCTTAAGCACATCCACGCTTCTCCCTGTCTTAGCTGCAATTTCCTCGACCTCTGACTCGAGGATAGCGAGATCTGCGCGCGTTCGACTTGAGATTGCAAGCCCAGAACACCCTGCGCGTGCAAAGGCGAGACTGATGTGATACCCGAGTCCCTTGCCTGCGCCGGTGACGGCCACAACGAAGGGTCTGGGCAGAGTGACGGAGGTTGGGTCGATGTTGGGGGGAATCTTGGAGTGGAATGTCGGGGTGAAGTTCAGGCCGTAGTGCGGCGGGAGAGCCTTGTTGGAGAAGTCCATCGTGGAGTCTGATCTTGTCTAGATGCGTTTTGGTTGATGTATTTCAAAGTATACGCTGTCAGTCCAGACGAACGTCATGCTCCGACTGTTCGAGGTGATGATCTGCAGGGTCGACGTCGTTAGTGCGACTAGCCGTCGGTGCATTCAGAGCCTCCCAGGGAAGCACTTTTCGGCCTTGGACATTTCAGCTCGACTTTGCTCACAAGTTTAACATGGACGCTCATAATTTCTAGTTCATACAACAACATAAGCAAAGAGTCTGGATTAGGAGCGGATGGCCTGTAGCGATTGTGAGAAGAGCGAGCAGTCGTGACGCCCAACAATGCAAGATGCGGTAGATGCAGCGAGTGTAACACTATGAAACGCCACTTCGAACGCCAAGCCATGTGAAAGCCGAAATTACGTCCTTCCTTTCGAGACTTTCAGCGCGTATTTTTATATCGCACCGCCAGCACCACCAGACCCCATGCTGACACCTCCCGCCCCATCACCAGCAGCTTCCTTGCCCGCCTTTCTCCGCATGCTCTTGCTCCTATGTGTGTAATAATTTGAAGGCTCCTTCATCTCCTCCTTGTCCTTCTTCTTCTGTGACGATTGCAGCTTGCCATTCTTCGGCGAGAGTTTGCTAGTCTTGGATCCCATTTTTCGGTGTTTGTGTAAGGAGTCGCGATCGGCGCTCTGAAGGATTCTGTCTACGGGGCCGTCGAGGGTGTGTGAACGTGAACGCGTACGAAGCGAAGGTGTGGCGGCTGGTGGAGAAGAGGATGCCGCGCGTTTGTTGCGAGAGAGAATGATGACTCTACCAAAAGGTCAGCGTTGAACAACAAAGTAGAGGATGTGTGCTGCTGCATAAGGGGGTGTCGCGTGCCCCGTAAGACATTCCGTACAATTGGGTACTTACGGTGGTGCTGGATGTGGCTCAGGCTCGGGTTTTGGCTTGTGTTGAGACGCTGCTGATGTGCAGTCTTCTAAGACAGACTGTGTCGGTGTCGCAGAGGGAGATCTGAGGATTTGTTAGGGGTAAGATTATCATGATGCAAGGCTACGCGTACCGCGCATATGACGTATGGAAGTGTGGCGGACCAGGGTCTCGTTCATGAGGCTGAGATCCACTCCTATTGCTATTCTGAGCCAAAATGATGATCCTATTGGTCAACGATCAGCGGACATTACTCCGGGTGGGGCGATGAAGCCTGGAAATAACATTGCTAGAATAGTGCTGTGCACGAGCACTGTCCGACTCATGGAACAATCAGAGATATACTTACGGAGGTGCTGCTGGTGGTTCTGGATTAGGCTCCCCGTCTACTTTCTTACTCAGGCTGCGATCGGTCCGCAAACGCTTGGGCATTCTCCGTGGCGACAGTCTTGCGGTCGACCCACAACTCTGATAGTGACTGATAATTGACAGGAACAGACGCGGTGCTTTTCCGAATACTCTGATTATAGTCTCGAAGAGATCGACAGGAGGAAACATCTATCAGACTTTGCTGGATGGGTGATGATTTGCTTTTGAAGTTGTCGTATTAGTTGATCGCAGGCGAGACGATGTTCTTGAGAGAGGTCGAGCGGGTAGAGCTTCAGGCTCCAGTACTGTGATGCCTGTCCTTTGAGGTTGGACTAGACTCTTATATGCGATTGATGATACAACATCATCCATTCTCATCTCGAGCTGGTTCAGGCAGCCATGCGCAGCATTGAGCGGTCGTTCCCGCGATAGCCATCTCTTCCAAGTTCGCGGCCCCCAAGATCCCTCTTCTCATCATCGTGGGCCGTGACTCTTTCACCGGCGCTTTGTAGTCTCCACAAGCCACGCTTGAGGCTCATCGATATCATGGAGGGCCTAAATTTTGGCCATGGGTGAGACGGAATTGACATATTTCTGTCGACTTGGTTGCCATTTCTGGTAGATTCAGGTACTCCACGGAGAGGGGCTTGTCTCAAGCCGGGGGCAGGACGGAGGATATGAGCCATTATTGGCACCGAGTCGCAAAAAGAGAACTGTAGGTTTCGCTTGCGAGGGCGGACTCATCAGGCGAACCGTTGATGGAGAAGGTGCGGTAAGTTCTTTTGGCCGGTAGGTGTAGTATGGCGATGGTTCACAGCGAGGCTGTGTGGTGCATCGAAGCTCTGCTGTCATTCGCTGGACCACTCGCAGCACGCCTTGATCGTCGGGCTCGTGGCAGCTCGTATCGCCACAATAGCGGCTTCAACAGGGGCCAGATGATCCATAACGGCTGTCAGGTGCATTTGTGCAGTGTCTTTGGGGTTGTGTCGAAGATGATGGTTAGGACTGCACGGAAAAGGTGCGCCGTTGCGCCCCGCCCGATCCTTTCCTTCGCTTGCACCCCTGTCCGCCCTGTTTCTGACCTAGCTTTTGTCTGAAAAAGGCGAGGCAGACTTCCGTCAGGCACAATCACATGATGTAACAGCCTCGTCTACTTTTTTCCAAAATTACTTGCCATCATCAGAGTCCATGCTACTTGCACGTATGACGCGCATGATGCAGACACCCAAGTTGAGAGGGCTGGATACGCGAGCTCGACTCGGCGAGTGCGATCTACAAGGCTGCAGCATTACATCAGGCAACAGCCTCCAATGCTCTGAGCGCGTCAGTCTTCGCAAGTGGACTGGAACAACAATCTCACACGGGTTGCTAGTCACCAACTGTCAGTGGCGCTAAAGGGCGACATACACGACCTGACCGGTGGATCGGGGTCCCGAGTCGGTCGGTGTAAGTCTTACGTCCATTTCGACCCGGCATGATGGTCGCAAAATTATGTCAGCCATGGAGGGCGATGAGCCACAGGCTTGCGCAGTGTTGTCATCATGTGTGTGTGCGGATGCGTGAACTATATGAGCGTTGAATTCAAGCGAGACAAGGAAAGTCTAGAAGTAACACGTTGTATGACTATCGTACATCCAAAAAAAAAAAATTTACCCAACCCCTGCAGTGAACCGTACTGTGGCGGGTATGAACGCCATGCGTAGACTCTATGCTGGCATATAGTGATGGAACGCTAGTCATCGATAACAATTACTTCTCGCCCCTGGGGTTCATTCCGTAGCTGCTTCTAGCGGCTACCTCTCCTATCATCGTGAGGTGGCGGCCCCGGTACCATTACCTTGAAGGGCATCTCTCTGCCCACATTCACTTGTGCGTATGGACTATAATGTTGGGCCGGTGCAGGCGCCAAAGGTGGTGGGCCATTACGGCCGCTGCTCCTCGGACGCGGGCCGACAGGACTCTGTGGCCCGTAGGGGCTTGGGTATGCAGGTATTTGTTGTGGAGCCGCGGCGAGTGTTCGAGGACCAAGATGTGAATGTAGTGATGGTGGGCCTGAATATCCCGGAAAGCTTCCAGATGGGATTGCGGCGAGCGGCGAGTACTGCAGTAACATGGGATGATGCATGGGTGCCGATGTGTATGTTAGGTGGGGGGAAGGAGCCGTCAGCGGTGGCAATGATCCATGCATTGTGTAGGCTTCTGGCTGGTAGTTATGGTCCTGGTGATGTACGGGCGAAGGTCGTTGCGCCTCGGGAGGGGTAGATACGGGTGTGGCCGTCGCGCTTGGCCCAGCGCCTGCTCTGCCGCCTCGCCTTCCATTGGAAGAGTTCGATCTCGAAGTCGGTGGCTTTGCAGGCTTGCCTTCTTTCTCGTCCTGCTCTTTCTTACGAGCTTTCCGTTCGGCCCACCAGATGGTCATCGACTGACTGCGCTTCTCGCTCTTAACTCGTGGCTTTCGTCGTGACCCGGGTGGCGGCGCATAATCTTCAACTTGATTGTTGGTGTACTGGCTTAGTGGAGCAGTGAGCATGTACGCATCCGGCGTACTCGACTCGCTTGGGTGGACAAGGGTGCCGTCTTGTGCGGTAGCAGGCTGTGGTGTAGCTTGGAAGACCGTCTCAGCAGAGTTCGGTGCTGGCAAAGAGTGTGCATCTGAAACAGGCTGTGGATCAATGGAGAACTGACCTTGACCTGCGCTCAATGACTGCAATGCCGGTGAAGGGGCATTAGGGCCATGTGCTGATGGCACTGGGGTACCACCATCGCCGGCCTTCTTTCGCGGACCCTTCTTGATCCCGAAATCACTTCGACGACCTGTGTTTTTACTGCCTGGCGGCCGCCCACGTTTCGTGTTCGTGTCCGTATACTCTTCGACGTCCATGGTCGACGAGCCCTCATCACCAGACGTCGTAGCTACGGAACCTTCGCGCACGCTTTCATGCACGAGGCGCTGATGAAGTGCAGAGGCTGCTGCAGTTCTGGCTCGCTTGGCAGGTCTGCTGTCGGGTTCTGGAGTCTCGGATGCCTGCACGGCAAACCTGCTGACTCCCTTCTTGCGAGCGCCACCCCATCCGTTGTGTTTCTTCGGTGTAGTGCCGCCTGTGACCATATCAGTACCATCAAACTTGCGCGGTGGCTTTCGTTGCCGCCTAGATGAGCGGCCTTCATTATCCTCTTCGTCCTCCTCACTTGGAGCTGCAGAGTCTAGCATGTCACGCGCACGACGCGTTCGTAATTCTCGACCACTGCTCTTTTCAGCGCCAGGACGTTGTGCCCAAGGATCTTGACAACCGGGTGGCTTCTTCGCATCAAATGTATACCCGTAGAGATCTGCCTCTTTGGTGTCCTCGAAAAGTTGTGGAGCCACCGGGGTTCGCCCACTAGTGCAGGCCTTCTTCGGCGGATGCATGTGAGGGGCGGTCTTATGACAGTTAGCTTCGTTGTCGGGAATTGTGTCAAGTAACTTACTCTGGCGTCTAGCTCGAGATACTCATCCTGCCAGCACTTCAAAATATACTGAGCATTCTTGGCCAAGGCGTATAGACTGTCGGAACTTCTTTGGGCTGCGGGGAACTTATTAAGAGCCGCGATGATTTGGTTTACGTCAGACATGGCTTGATACTTGCGCTGCAGGAGGTAGTCGGCCATATCTTCGCAGTCTTCCAATGGCTGGGGCTCAAAGTCGTCAAGCCAGGGACCAGGAAGGTCTTCTTCAGTGAGAATGTCGTCCTCCGGATCAAGCGGTTTGAGAGCTTCTGCGGGCGTTGACGCCGATTCTCGAGGGGTCTGGGAAGCGCTATTGGTTGTCAACGAATTCTTGGGAATCCTAGACTTCGACGTGTTTTTTAGGGCCTTGGGCTCCGGCTCTGCGGCTAGAGATGGCGTATAAGTCCCTCCGATTATGGCGTTAAGAAGCCCTTTTGGTGGTGAACCTTGAGGCGTCGTCGTGGAGGGGGGCGAACCAGCGGGAGTCATCGATTCGAGATGGGCGTTTCCAATAGACCCGGCTTCAAGATCGCTGTCGACATCGACATCCAGGTGCAGGCCGTTGGTTGGCTCCGAGCCGTCTGTTATCTGGTCGTCTTCGTCAGGAAGTGGTGACGCCAAGCGTTCACCATTCGGTGTCGTCTGATTGGATAAACCGTCATCTTCCTCAGTGAGCGCAAACGTGGGCGCTGCGGATCGCGATGGACGTGCCCGAGTCGGTGAAGTGATTCGAACTGATCCTCCACGACCACGACTTCCTCTTCCTCTACCACGGCCGGCTCGTCCCCGACCGCCACGCCCCCCGCGTCCTCCGCGACCACGTCCTCTGGGTGCTGAATGCGGCACAACGGGTGTCGCGTCAGCAGAGTCTTCGCTCTCGTCTGCACTTTCGTCTTCCTCCTGCTCAGAGTCTTCGTCAGAAGATAGCGATTCCTGTATTGCACTCTCGAGATGTTTGCGCTCTTTTGCTAGCTTGCCATGGTGCTTCTTGAGGCCATCGAAGAATTCGCGTGATAAGCCAAACACCATAAAATAAGGTTTCTCATAGGAAGCATAGACTTCAGGAGCCGCATCAGTGAAAGAAGGCTGACTCGAGATATTTGAGGCAGAACGCGTAGTTTTCCTAGTGATGGTGGGACTCAGCTTGTGTGGACTTTGCTTTGTTGCAACTACTTCTGTACTCTCTGGTTTTGCTGATGCGGGTGCTCCCCGAGTGGACCGGATCCTCGTAGGCGTATCATCTTGAACAGAACTGCGCCGTTGGGAGGAGCGAGCAGGCTGATTTCGTGGAAGCGGCATTTAAGCCAATGTTTATCGGCAGCCGAGCGCGCAACTGCTGCGCTCGTGTGATGGTGTGAATCGAGGTCTGCATGTACACTCCCGAGGAGGCGTAGTGCAGATCCAAGCCCTGTCAGGGAGGCGGAAAACCTGCAGGACTAGAAGATGAATCAAACTCAGCGCAATGACAGCAGCGCCACGAAAATGATTGCAACTGGTTGATACAAAGATTCAAGCAGGAAAAATGGTCCAAGGCGAGCAGCAATGGACGTGATGTGTGATGATCTTCGTCTGAGGCGGTCGTGGCTGCTTCTTCCAGTTGAGCGGCTGCCAAGGCCTCGTTGTCCAATGGCAGCAACGCGCTAGTGCAGCAGGCATCTTGCTGGACGGGAGCTTCCAAACAACAGTGCGAATGGTCACATTGATTGATCGATATCAGTGGGCTCACCTCGCTTTCACTTTCGCCTGTTGTTACAATATCATTTTTCAGCCTCGTACGTTGCTGTAGTTGCGCTTTTTGAGCCTCGCAATGCCGCCAAAAACGGTCGAGGAGGAGCTTGCGGAGCTCGAATTGCTTGGAGCAGAGGCACCAGCAGCTCCCCCGCCGAAGAAAGGTTCCAAGGCACCTCGACAGAAGCTGCCTCAGGAGGATGATGCGCTGAAGGGTCTCGAAGAGCTCGAGGACCTCGGCAAGTTCCAACGGCCTGAGAGTCTGCGTCCCATAAGCCGTCCGAACACTCCCAAGCTGTCCTCATCCTCAGCGGCCTCGAGTAACAGAAGAGGTGCTGATGTCGCGACACCATCCTCTACAGGCTCAGCACGAACCAGCGAGGATCGTACGGCACCACTCAGGAAGTCGGGAGAGAGCACACGGTCATTCCATCAAAGCATTGCGCCACCTCAAGAGGAGCCGGCGAGAGCAGCGGAGGCGCCCGCAACTTCAGGCAGCTCCTGGTGGGGTGGAGGATGGGGTGGAATTCTGAATACTGCGACGGAAGCCGCGAATGCGGCCAAGAAGCAAGCAGAAGCCGCGTATCAGGAGCTCCAGAAGAATCAGGAAGCACAGAAATGGGCTGAACAAGTACGAGGCAAGGTCGGTGACCTTCGCGGCATGGGTATGTTATCAACAGAACTTTGAAATCAAGCAGGCTAACGTATAGCAGGAGGCGAGCTGAGCAAGCACGCGCTGCCAACCTTCACCAATATCCTGCATACCCTCGCCCCCCCGATCGCGCAGCATGAGCGACTCCAGATCCACATCACACATGACCTCATCGGTTACCCTTCGCTCGATCCAATCATTTACCAAACTTTCTCTACGGTCATGGCTCAAGTCGAGGGCGGTGACCTCCTTGTCATCCAGCGCGGCTCAGAATCCACCCTACGTCAGTCGCTAGACGGCTACAGGGGAGGTGGTGGCGGCTGGAACGATGGACCGTGGTGGCGTCATGCCGACAAGCGAGACTTGAGCACTGTTAAGGGGCTTACAGAAGGCACAAAGCTTACCAGAGTAAGCGCCGAGACCTATGCTGATGAGTTTTACGCCGCCAGGGGAGGCGTCGAAGCAGCTGCAAAGCAAGCTACAGAAGTCCTCAGCGAAAGCAATCCAGTGCGGAGCAGCGACATCTTCATCGCCGTCCAAGCTGTCAGCTATTTGAATCCTACAGAGCTTTTCGCCACATCGACATCTGCGGACACAAAAGAAGGAGATCCACAGGAGCAGAAGGAAGACGAAGAACTCGTCGTCTTCGCTGTGTACCTGCACGATCCTATCCATGGCATTAGCTTCAAGACGGTCAGTCAGGGCTTTCCTGCGAAATGGGCACAGTGGCTTGATGCACCGGCCAATACGGAAACGACCGGTGAAGAGCAACAGCTGCCTCAAGAGATCCAGGAGATTATCGAAAGCGGAGGCGTTGATCCTCGCGAGTGGGTGTCCGAATGGATGGAAGAGGCCATCAGCCTCAGTGTTGGCATTGTCGCGCAACGTTACGTTGCACGCCGTATGGGAGTTGGTGAAGGCGGCCTGGGCAAGGGAAAGGCGCGCGAGGCCAACCTCGAGGATGGTGCTGGCGAGGCTGCACGAGCCGGCATCATTTGAAGAAGATGACATTTTATTGCAACCTGCAAGATACGACATGATATATGAATCTCAACGGGCTCTGGAGTCCATTCTTTGACGGAGGCCTTGACGCTTGATTCTCCCTCCCAACCTTCTCGCACTTTAGAGGTAGCCGAGACCAGCTGCGACATCATACTGATGCTGGTGTGACTCGGTCGCCTCCAGCCCTCATGGCCATTGTTCGTGGCCAGATCTGTGGCGACCTGCAGAGGCTTTGACGGACGCCTGCTGCAGCGCTAGACACACATTTCCCCAACGCAACCTACACCCTTGGGCTTGGACTTTGAGTAGACATGGCACAGTCGAAGTCTGCCGCTCACTTCGCCTTTGCGCCCTCCTTCCTGTCCTTCTTGCCTCCCCTCAGAATCTCCAGATGGCCTGCTTTCTCGGCGAGGAACTTTTCGGTGGTGCCGACGAGGCCGGCGGCGCTCTTCTTCTTGATCTTGTTCTGCGTGATCAGGCTCGCTTTCTTGGGCTTGATGACCTTCTGTCCAGGCCTGGGACCTGTCTTCGAAGGCCTGTATTGGCGGTCAGCGAGAGAAGCAGGTCTGTTGGGCGGAATGAACACACTTCCGGGGCGCCGCAGCGGGCTTGGACTTCTTGACAGCACCTTGTGCCATCTTTTTGACGATCGAATTGAGCCGCCTTGACGTGGGGGTTTGAACTTGGGCAGCGTGCAACGCGCGTCTGCAGCTTTCTGGAAAATGTTCCGCGCACCAAAGGCCGAAAGTTTTAGCTTGGCGCCCGCTTAGCGCAACGCGGGGTGCTCCAGCGGTCCACTTTAGCCATTTCAACCTGTCCGCTCCGCAAACCCACCACCAAGGCCGCCCGATGTGACCCTGCCCGCGCTCTTTGATGTGTAAACGCGTGGGAACCACGAAGCGGATTGCATTTGGGCCACAACACCTGGCGGAACATTTTCAGCAGGTCCAATTGCGCCAGATTCGGTTTTCAAGCGTGGCTGAACTCCCTCTGCAGCGATTCCTGCCGTCCGAAATGAGCACGGAGCAATCCTCTTTTGGCTCCATGCCATTGCGGCTATGCTGCTCGCCCCACACTCGATGAAGCTGGGGAAAACGACCATGATCACGTCGCGTGCTATTTATCCTGGAGAATAGCCGGTATTCTACGTGCACGTCACTTCGGGCCGTTTGGTAGGACAGTGTTCCTGGATCTTGGGAGATGAAGATGCATGTGGTTGGCGATCAACACAAGGCCATTGGGGCTTCTTCGTATTCAAGGATGCTCGTGGACCTGGCTAATATGTTCTGCACCGGATCTTCGCGTGCATAAAGGGCGAAGGAGCCCCGGTCAGCACTCAGCAGCCCAAGTTGAACGTCACCGCAACCATGGAGCTCTTACCACGCCGGCTCTTGAGCCTTGTGCTCTCGGCATGCTTCCTCGCGCCTACAATCGCTGTCGAAGGTTTCCGCAAGCCTACTGTCGACTTTACTGCCGGCAATGGAAGCTTTCTCCTCGCCACAAGCTCTTCACCCGCCAGTATCCACGTTGATGCGGCAGACTGGCCTGGTGTCCTGCGTGCGGCTCACGATCTTGCCCTAGATTTCGGCAGGGTGACCAAGGTCAACGGTACCCTGACTGCTACCGGGACAGCTACCGCGAATGCTTCTGTGATCTTCAATGTCACGGGCATCAGCAGTGACTGGAGCGCGGGCACGAGCGGGAACGGCACAAGTGGAACCGCGATTGTCGTGGGCACAATTGGCAGTTCAAGCTTCATCGATGGCCTGATAGCGAGTGGCAAGCTCGATATCAGCGAGATTGAAGGGCAGTGGGAAGCATACGTCAGTGCGCTAGTAGAGAACCCTCTCAACGGAATTGATACGGCCCTTGTCATTGCTGGTGAGTTTCTGCTTGGATCAGACAGAGCTCCCAAAGTTGACATTCACCAGGCAGCGACCGCAGAGGCTCAATCTACGGTATCTACGACATCTCCGAGCAGATCGGCGTCTCTCCATGGTACTGGTTCGCAGATGTGCCTGCCAAAAGCCACGCTGAAGTCTACGCCCTCAACACTGTAAAAGTGCAGAAGACCCCTTCCGTCAAGTACCGCGGCTTTTTCATCAACGACGAGGCGCCTGCGCTGACCGGATGGGCGAACATCAAATACCCCAAGTACGGTGGCAACAGTCCCTTCGGAGCCGAATTCTACGCCCACGTCTTCGAGTTGCTCCTCAGGTCAAGGGCCAATTACCTCTGGCCAGCTATGTGGAATGGTATGTTCAACGTTGATGACCCAAGAAACCAGCCGCTTGCAGATGAGTACGCTATCGTCATGGGAACATCTCACACTGAGCCCATGGTGCGAGCTACTGCCGAATGGAGCAAGGTCGCGAAGGGTGCTGAGTCTGGCTGGTCATGGGCTACAAACAACGCGACTCTGTACGACTACTTTATGGAGGGCGCCCAGCGTGCTGCGCCTTACGAGAACGTTGTCACCGTCGGGATGAGAGGTATGGCTTCCCAGCGACCCGAGTCGATTTAAATGTTATTGATACTTACATCCCATAGGTTACCACGACACGGCGATGTCTGCCGACGTGCAGACGAGTGTGCTTGAAGCCGTTGTTGACGCCCAGCAAGACATCCTCACCAAAGTTCACGGCAATGCTTCGGAGGTACCGCAGATGTGGTGTCTGTATAAGGAAGTGCAGGACTACTTTGAGGCCGGAATGAAGGTCCCCGACTACGTTACACTTCTCTGGACCGAGGACAACTTCCAGAACATCCGAAGATTGCCCGTCGGTGATGAGAAAAAGAGATCCGGTGGAGCTGGTGTCTACTACCACTTCGACTATGTCGGTGACTCACGCAACTACAAGTGGATCGACACCATCCAGCTGCAGAAAACCTACGAGCAAATGCGTCTGGCCAAGGATCGTGATGCGGATAGGATTTGGATTGTCAACGTTGGTGACATAAAACCTAGCGAGGTCGCGATCAGCCACTGGTTCGACATTGCCTACGATATTGACGCCTATGATGAGACGTCCGTGCCTCAATGGACAGCAGATTGGGCCGCCCGCAACTTCGACGACGAGCATGCTCAGACTGTCTCGGACATTCTGGACGAGTATGGCTTCCTTGCTAATATGCGAAAGTTTGAGTGGGTCGAGCCTTCTTCGTACAGCATTCTTAACTACGAAGAGGCTGACCGCATTCTCGCGCAATGGGAGGATATCGCAAAGAAGGCGCAGGACGTCTACGACGCTCTTCCTGCAGAACAGCAACCTGCTTTCTACGAGATGGTCCTCCACCGCGTCTTGGCGGGCGGGAACTTTGTTGATGTTCAAGTCGCCGGAGCCAGGAACATCGCCTACAGCGGTATGGGCAGGACCAGCGCCAACAGATGGATGCAGCGCGTTATTGATGGCATGAAAAAAGACCACAATCTCACTCAGCGCTATCACGAATTATTCAACGGCAAGTGGAACCACATGCTGGACCAGACTCATCTGGGCTACCAGGGATACTGGCAGCAGCCTATGCGGCAGTCCACCCCATTCCTCCGCTGGGTACAGACCTGGGAGAGGAGCCTTGCTGGCGACCTCGGCGTTGCTGTTGAAGGTAGCAACGCCACTATTCCCGGTGACGACATCTGGCACACGAACGGTGGCGGCTCCTTGAACTTGCCAAACATCACGCCTTTCACTCCTAAGCGTTGGCTAGAGATTGCCTCCGTTGGCACCCAACCTTTTGATTGGAACATTAAAGCGGACCCTTTCATCAAGCTGTCGCAGGCATCCGGAACCATGCAACCAGATGGTGAGGATGTCCGTGTCTATGTTGAAGTCGATTTTTCTCAAGTCCCCGACGGCTTTGGCCAGAAGAGCATCCTGAACATCTCTTCTAGCACAGACTACGGCACGCAATTCGGCATGCCTCAGGTCATCGTGCAGGTCAACAAGACTTCGATCCCTTCTAACTTCAGTGCCGGCTTCGTAGAGTCCGCTGGCCAGCTCGCCTTCGAGGCAGAGCACTACACACGCCTCACACCCAAGGGTAACCTGTCCCTGACCACCCTGCCCAAGTACGGCCGCACTCTTTCCGCTATCAAGCTCAGTGATCCTCTCGCTAAAGGTCTTACTTCCGCAAACGCGCCGGCCATGGAGTACGACTTCTTGACCTTCACTCCAACCACTTCCGCAAAGGGTCTCAATGTCACTCTCATCCTTTCTCCCAGCTTGAACATCGACCCCAAGAAGCCACTCGCGTACATCACGCAAATCGACAACATGCCCGAGCAGCGTCGTCAGTATGTGATCGACCAGCCGCAGCCCAATTTCCCTGTTGGCTGGGGCACGGCTGTTGCGCAGAATGCGTGGTACAACACTACGAACTTTGGCGCTGTTACGCCGGGTAAACACACTCTTAAAGTTTGGCTTGTCGAGGCGAATGTAATTCTGCAGAAGGTTGTGCTCGATCTTGGCGGTGTGGTGTATAGTCACAATGGGCCGCCGGAGAGTTATAGGGTTGGTGGTGGGAACTTTACGCAGAGGTACTAGAAGTTTTGGGGTGTGCTAGATGATAATGATGATTATGGGTTGCTGTGTAACGGCAATGATAGCGACTGCGTGTGCTTTGCATTCCAAATTTGTCTATCTCTTCAGTACATTGGTACTCCTACATGCTCCGAGATTAGCTAAGGTGAGTCAGCCACAGTTCGTGAGTATGTCAGCAAGAAACGCTCAATCCGAGAACACCTTCCTGCCACGATGTCGTCATGGCGCGCCTGAAAGCCTCACGGCGATAGGCTTACCTCCACGACAACTAAACAACCAATAACACGGAACTCTCCAGCTGAACGCCTAACTCCAGACTTGCTGTACTCTCCAATGTCCGATGCCGGGCGTAAGATAGCTGTAAGCTACGCGTGCTGCCCGCAAGCTAGTTCCATCCACAGCTGAAAGTACCCGGGTGAGTTGCAATGCAAAGCGATCGAATGTCGGCACTGTGGGGTTAGTAGTGTAAGTCCGCAGGCGCGGACTGAGTCTTTGTTTCCGACCGGGGCAAAGAGAGCTCAGTGAGGTGAAGTTTAGATGTACATAAATAAGAGAGCTGGAGAGTAATTTCGACTTCATCTCATACTCCACAAACACCTTTGCAGACTCACTCCTCTCGCAACATCGGTGTGCAAAGATCCAACAACACACTCCGTAAACTCAACATAAACTCTCAGGGATATACTTCAATATGGCCTCCCCTCAACCTCTCGCTGGCAAGCTCGCCCTCATCACCGGCGCATCCAAAGGCATCGGCGCAGCAACCGCGCTCGAGCTCGCCTCATTCGGCGCAAAAGTCGTCATAAATTACTCCTCCGACTCTGCGCCAGCTGACGAGCTGGTCAAAAAGGTTGGGTCCGATAAAGCCATCGCCATCAAGGCAAACGCTGCAGATGTAGGCGAAATTGAGCGGCTGGTTGAAGACACAGTGCATTGGAGCGGCAAGATTGATATACTGATTCCGAACGCGGGGCTCGCACCGATGAGAACGCTGGAGCAGACGACCGAGGAGGAATTCACGCAGACAATGAATTTGAATGTCAAAGGCCCGTATTTCCTGGCACAAGTACACGATCTCCGCATTTGATGCAGATACGCGAGTGCTGATCAACACAGAAAGCAACACCCCACATGCCTCCTGGCTCGCACATCATCCTCCTCTCAACGTCGCTCTGCAACAGTTCGACTATCACACCCAACTACCTGCTCTATGTGACCTCCAAGGGTGCAATCGAACAGATGGTGCGTATCCTAGCTAAGGATCTGGGTACCAAGGGTATCAATGTGAATTGCATCTCCCCGGGCCCGACAGCGACAGATCTTTTCTTCCAGGGCAAGAGCGAAGAACTTGTCAATCGCATTGCGTCTGCGAATCCATTTGGGCGGATCGGAAAGCCAGAGGAGATTGCAAAGGCGGTAGCGTACTTCGCGGGTGAGGGGAGTAGTTGGGTTAATGGGCAGATCTTGAGGGTCAATGGAGGCATGACCGTTGGCACTTAGGGCATGCCCTATATCTGAGAAAAGTGTTCTTTTGTCTACGAGAGCGACTCTCTTTATAAAACTGTCTGTACCTGAGATGACACTTGTGCGAAGCTTCCTAATGAGCCTGGTAGTTGAGCTACTTCTGTTCCTCCAGCACATACACAACCTACTATTCTGGCTGCTCAACTGGCTTTCATTCAGGTCGATTTGACCGCTCTGCTCTGGTCGTAAGCGCCGTAAGAGACTCAGCCCCGCCATGAGACCCACCTCGACTTCTGCATGCAGCCACACCACCGCCACCCCGCCGTCGCAACTTTGTTCATTACAATACCACGGCAGGATGCAAACCAGCAGTCACGAGAGCCGATGTGTAGACGATCTGAACCCCAGACATGACGTCTTATCTCGCCAAGCTTCTCCCGCAGATAATGCCGCTCGCGCCAGCTCCTGACATGCCTCTTCGAGCCTACAAGACCGCCGCGGCATAGCTTGGCAATGCTTGGAAGCCCGGCAGTCCTCCTTGGCCAAGGCGAAGTCTCCTATGCGTCGAGCGCACGATAGTGCACGGCAGCTGAATACGACCGTCCCCACAGACACGGTGCCTCCGATCGCCAATCGTCCTTCGTGTTGCCTGAGGTTGCAACTGTGCGCAAAGCCCTTAGCTGATCCTGACTGGCAACCGCCGTTGCTAAGTGGATATTGTGTTTGGAAACCGGCAAACTTAGATGGATAATTAGTGCAAGGTGAGATTGACACCTGCCTGACCAAGAGAAGGCGTCGCTTGGAGGAACGCCGATCTAATGGCCGTCAATGCGAGTTAATGGCCAACAGAGCAGGTAGATGGTGGAAGACCTGCTTGCCACTATAGTGGAAGTATTGCTGCAGTGATGCTGCGATCGGGTTTACGCTCCCTTAGGAAGGTGGACGTCCTGAGAGGTTGAGTGAGCTTGACAAGGGTCGGACTGTCGCGACGAGCGGTCTGTTCCTGGTGGCGATGTGCTTGCTTCTCCGAAAGCCGGGAGCGAGTACAAGAATGCCTGAACATCCACACTGGAATGGCATCGATACGCAGCTGATCACTTCAATACCCTCGCTTCAAGCCTCGCCCAGTCGTCACCATGCAGCTCAAGACTCTCCTCTTCTCCCTGCTCGCCTCCTCGGCAGCCGCCAAGCGTAGCTGCGGTACCCCCAACGCTACAGAGGAGCAGATCCAGATCGCTCAGAACCTCCAGATCCTCGAGTCTGAGGCTTCCTTTGGCGAGTCAAGCCTTGCTGCTGCCGCCACGATCAACATCAAGGTGTACTGGCACGTCACCGCGACCGCCAAGACTGTTGCGGGTGGTTACCTGACACAGGCGACCCTCGACTCCCAGCTCGCGGTCCTGAACAAGGCATACGCACCGCACGGCATCTCCTTCACCCAGGCCGGCGTCGATTGGACCGTGAACACCAACTACGCCAACGACAACGCCGAGCTCGCCATGAAGAAGGCGCTGCGCAAGGGTACCTACGCCGACCTGAATGTGTACTTCACCCCCGGCACACGGTACTTGGGCTACGCATACTTCCCGCAGGCCGTCACATCCGGGTCCAACGACTTCTACCTCGACGGTGTCGTCATCCGCTCCTCGACCGTCCCCGGCGGCAGCGAGACAGATTACAACCTCGGCCACACGGCCACCCACGAGATTGGCCACTGGCTCGGCTTGTACCACACCTTCCAAGGAGGGTGTACCGGTTCCGGCGACTTCGTATCTGACACAGCCGCCGAGGCGAGCGAGAGCTATGGCTGTGCGACTACGCGCGACTCTTGCCCCAGCCAGGCTGGACTTGACCCTGTTACCAACTACATGGACTACTCGGATGAGTAAGTGATCCCTTCTCTTGACGTGATCTTGGTGCTAATGATGATGTAGCGATTGCTTCACTGGCTTCACCGCGGGCCAGGAGACGAGGATCTACTCATACTGGAACTCGTACCGTGCGGGCAAATAAGCGCTCTGCAGTAGCTGCTTTTGTCGACGCGTGGTGGAAGAGCTCTGGTCTGATGCTGTAATGAGTGCATATCGTACCCGGGTAATGGCACTGTCGTTAATCAGTTGAATGAGATACCGTGTGGATGACATCAATCTGCTCTGTTACTGTGTGCGTAGATGTGATGCCTGAATAACGGGCATCAAGTTCTGGGGTGAGTGAGCGCGGGTGCCTGACATTGTCTTGGTGGATGGGCTGCAGACTATATGCGCATTGAGCTCCGTGGGCACCTTGATGCATGGTATGCTTCCAAGCCGCCGAGCATAGCGTACTTCGAGATGATGCGCATTTCCCAGCCTTGCCGCCGCATATGCGTCCAGTTGCTATTTTGGCTTGCATGGCAATGTATTCTTGGGGATCGGTCCTAGGCTGTGATGACCTTGCATAGGATTGATCAAATCCTCCATCCCTGCATCCACGAACGCCAGCGCATTCGCGTGTGTGTACAACCATTGCTTTAAATGTAAACACATCGGGACAACACTGTCCGGCTATGTGGTTTGCCTATCTGGCGGAGTTCGTCATTCCACCGCGTGTGTCCTACGCGACTAATGCTCTCTAGGTATAAAATGTCTATGGCCGAGAGGGAGTTGTTTCACGTTTCTCACAGCAAAGGTTAGATAGATGTAACTAGGGATCATACTTTTTTCACAGAAAATGAAAAAGTAATTGGCCAGACGTAATGTCCTTCCAATGAACAGCCTGTTGTCGAAGACCTTAGGAGATTAAGACGGAATCCATGTCTCAATCCCATCGCTCACAAAATAGCCAGATGGTACGAATTTGCAGACTCCACATACGATGGCGCGGATGTTAAGAGAGGTAAATGACAGCGCACGCCCTGGGTGACCCGATCGACACGAACTGACTCAACACAAAATCACTGAGCTTGGAGATTCCGCTGACCCAACAGAAGAATTGGGGAATAATATTTGTATCCAGTATCGTAAGTTCAACCAAGATATATACATTAAATTAGGAAAGTAGCTTGGTCGTGAGTCTACGTCATCATTATCATCTACACCTTCTAAAAGTTTAACTAGCAAGCGGCATCAGGGATCTTGAAGCTATCCTGGCGTCCAACAGCCTGGTACCTTGCGCCTTCACCGAGACCACGCTTGGCAAAAGCGGTCCAGAGCTCACAAGAGTTGGCACCGCCAGTAAGGAAGAAGTCGGCGTCGATGATAGCATCACGAGCCTGAACAAAGTTGGGGTTGCAAGGCTGAAGAGCCATACCATCCAGGACAATCTTCAAGGCGAGGTACTTACCATCGGTAGGCACGCCGTCGTTGTCGAAGGAAGGTAGGTCAGAGTCGTTCTTGCCGTGCTTATCAATCAGGTTCCACAGGACTTCGTACAGGATCGAGGCCCAGATGTTGCCGATCGGGTGGACACGGCTGTATAGCTCGACGCTCTTGTAGGTTTGGGGGTTGGTTGTCATGGAGGTCGAGTACAGGTAGTTGCGGATGCCAGCAGTGTTACCGTTGACCCATGCAGCCATGCTATAGTCAGTCTTGCGGGTGTCGCCAGCCTTGAGACGAATGGCGGTCGCGTAAAAGTCGGACCAGCCCTCGCCCATACCACCGGCCTCGAGCAAATTCAGGCAACCGGAGTTAGCGGGACCACCGGTGAGACGGTTGGACAGACCATGAGTGTACTCGTGGATGACGACACCGGCCTCAAACGAGCAGTCACGTACGGGCTGGGTGTTGGTCCAGATGTACCTGTGTGGAGTCAGTTTTGTCATTTGTGTAGCAGGAACTGGAGGCAGACTTACATCCTCATGCGGCCGGGCTGACCATCTGGTGGAGTAGCAAAGTTGGCGTTATTAGTGCCAGAGCCGTCTTGAGCGTTCAGGAAGACGAAATCATTGGCGACACCACCGGCGCCGTTGTTGTTGGCCTCGAAGTTACCGGCACGCTCATCGAAACCGAGCTGGTACAGCAAGTCATGGTACTTGTTGGAGGTGTAGAACAGCTGAGTGACGGAGGCATTGGCATATGTCTTGTAGTCTGTGGCGTTCAAGTCCAGAGGGTAGTGGAACTTCAGGTCGCGAGCGACGGGACGGGAATTGTTAAGGAGAGCGTCGTATGTTACGTCGTTCTCCCAGTTGGTCTGGGCAACACCATTGTTACCACGGGTGGTCTTGTACCAATCAGTACCGTCCGAGTGCCAGCCGAACTCGGAGGAGTAGTCGTCGAAGGGGTCCTCCTCGTAAGTACGGGATCCTTCAGTAGGATCGTTGATACCCCACCTGAAAACCTGATAGCTGTCATCCGCACCATAATCGACAACAGCTTCAACACTCTTTCCACTGGTAGCATCGACATAGGTTAGGAGCCAGTTTGTAGCAATGTCGGTCTCAACCCTCCAGGTAAGCTTGAGCTCGCCGTCAGTGCCGACGAGGTAGACAAGCTTGGCCTCGGGCTCATTCAAACTGCCGCTGGTGTTCTTGATTGCGTAAGTTTCCTTCTCGCCTTTGGGCTCAGCCTTGGCCGAACCAGCCTCAACAGGAAGTCCGAGAGTGTCGACGGCGGTCCTCAGGGAGTCAGCCGGGTCGGTTGTGGCACGCTTCTTGCTCGGAGCAGGGATCTTGCCCTTGTAGAAAGAGCTACCGAAGGAAAAAACCTTTCCGTTCTTGCCGATCTATTGCTAGTTAGTCTATGTGGAAGCAATTTCAGTACTTCCAGAACGTACATTAACATTGAAGTCAGCGTTGTCGATGTCAAGACCGTTGGCAGTCTGCTTGAAGTAGAAGTGAGAAACCCCGTTCTTGCCGGTGTAGTGGTCGTTGACCAGACGGAACTGGGCATCGGGAGCCTGAGCGCCGACAAGCTCGGTGGCGGTCTCTTCTGGCGTGGCACGAGTCCTCAAGGTGGGAATAGTAGGATCAGCATCCACCTCAGTAGCGTTCTTGTACTCAGTCTTGACGACCATACGGAACTTGTCGAGGTCGATAGCACGCTTTGACAGCGAGGCCGATGTGTGAGGGTGAGCATGGGCACCCATGGCGGCCACAGAAGCCAAGGTGGCGATGAGAGCGGAACGCATTTTGATAACGAAGGACTTGGAAAGGGAGGAGAGTGAACGACTGGGGTTGATCTCTCAGTGGTGATCGTGTGCTCACCTCTTATACAGCTTCACTCAATACACCCATGAGCTTAGGCCCACCATATTTCCGGAAATTGGCCTCTAACTCCCTCCATTGTCTCTCCACAGTAGGAAAGAAGATAGCAATGCGGTAGCGTGATCTCGCAAGCTACTTCGTGCTGCGGCTTACGGTCTCATGGACTACTATTACTGGACTCCACGGCATCGAAGACCTTCACGAGAGTCGCAAGCTTGGCAACTAATCCAATTAGGAAGCTGCATGTACTCGAGGTTCGGAACCCATGCCCCACCCCATGCTGATATTCTCTGGGCACTATATGTGATCTGCATTTGCCAAGTAGATACGCCGTTGACCTTCCACATGAGGCTGAGCGCAAAGTCGAAGCCTATTCGCGAGGGTGTCGAGCAGCAGGGGACATTAGGCGGCATCGGTCGCCATGACCCCCTGCTGGCATGAATGGCCCTGGAATGTCACCACTGGCGCGTCTGTGTAGATTCGCATATTGTACAGAGACCCGAGCACCGAGTTTTGTAGTTGTGCGATGACACTGGCGCGTGGGCAAGTAGGACATGAGCAGAGAAAGTTCGGATCGCGTTGCTCAGGGATGCGATAATAAGCACCGAAGGTGCTACCACTGCAGGTACCCGTATGATACGAGCTGCAAAACGCAGGGCGCAGCATGAGCATACCTCGTGAGCGCAAATGGATCTCGCCATCGTAGACGCACGAGAGTCGATGGGCAGTCTGGGCGCTCCGTCCACCTTCCTGATTTATGATAGCGGAATCCGCGATCCGCTCCAAGAAAACGTAATTTCGAGCTACGCAGGCGCAAAACAACAGCGCTTGGGGAAGCTACTTGGAATCAGACAGGCGCCAATCCAGGAAACTGTGGACGTAGACGACTCGCTGTGGTGTTGTATGAAGAGACAAGCCATTGGAGGCGGTCGAAGAGCGGATGCCTTCGCCAAGACATTAGCGCGGAACTCCTGACTCTGCACCTCCAACAAGCTTACTTGACGCTCATACTGGATGATCAATTTACACCCTGGTACGGCTGACCTGGTGCACGGAAACGCAACATTCCATGCTGCCCTGTCTATTTTTGCCTCTATCGTACTTCAATTCAGCACCGTTCCACCACACGGTAGCTTATCGATCGCCCTGCATTCAAGCCAAGACACAATGATCGACCACGTACTACCCGTGGACAGGAGTCCGATATGATAGCTTGCATCCTGCACCACGCGTCTTGTGAGGTCTGTCTCTCCACGTTCAGTGACCAGCTGAATGGCACGCACGCCTCGAAGCTACAGCCCCGCTGCAGGACTCCGGCACTTGGGCCCGAGCAGGTGTTCAGTACGCCATCTGTAAACGAAGTATCCACATATTTGTGGCTGAGACAACCGAGAACATGCGTGCCGTCCCGCCTGATCAAGCCTTGCGGGTATTGAGAGGAATACGCGGCAACGGTGCGGCACAGTCAAATATCATGACTTTAAGTCTTGCAGGCACCTTCCCGAAGGAGCAGTGGACAATGACCAAGTGAGCTCAATCAATCATGAAATGTGGCAAGCAGTGGCGCCAACTAATTCTCGACTGCATTCTTCCAATATTTGACAGCTCCGAATAAAGGTACAGCTCCACGTAGGGTACAGCCGACATGCACCTTCCCTATACGTGTTGCTCTAGAAGAGAGGGTCACTTATCAGCAACGGCCGGGATGGCTGCTGCAGTCCAATGCTTTGAAGAGGAACATCTCACTTGTTCTTCCCGCTCTTGTAGACTACCTGCACCAATAGGAGACTCTCACTTCGCAGTCCGGCTTGAGGCCCAAGCCGGCGACATACATCCATTCGGGGTCCTCCTGTCGAACGCGACGGTGGTACTAGTATTTGTCCGCCTGGCCTTTGGCTGGAACGCGGATGTCTTATGTGTGCTATTTAAGAGCACGCAAGATGACTTTGGGGTTTGTGGCCACCAGCTCGATGCCGTACATGGTCCGAAAGTCTTGCTCACTTCAGCGTATGTGAAGAGGCCGGAGGATTCTCCGGAGGGCTCTGCAGTCGCAGTGGGACACCACCCAGATGTTGAGCACAGATTCCGGCCAGATGTGAAGAGGAAGTCTGCTGCGGCAGGCGTCGAAGAAATTTCGGTCGCAGAAGTCCCGGGGGTGTCCAGACTTGGCCATGTAGTACAGCCGTCATTGCTCACCGTGTTCTCTTCAATTGCTGGTGGCTGGTCATGAGTGGCATTATTGTTGACTATGCGGAGTCCAGGTTGATGAGATACAGTTTTGTTGTCTCTGACACTGACGTTGTTCTGATAGTTGCTAGTCGACTTCTCATAGTCAAGCTTGATTACCATATCACCATTCTCAGCCTCAAATCGCACTCGCGTAGGTAGCCAGTCGGAGATCTTCTCGCCAGCCATTGAGTCCAGTGCTTCGCACAGCGATTCCTCATCTACTGTACTGACATCCCATTGCTCGTGAATTCGGTTGCATTCTTCTATCAACCAAGTCTTCATGCGGATGGCTTGAGAAAGGTCAGGTTTCGTGCCGGCGAAGAGGGATGCATCGATTCCAGAGACCGTAGTTCCGTCTCTAATAATGCGGTGCCAGGGTCCAATGGATATCTGCAGTGGAGTATGTAGGCGGAGCGGCACGAGTGGGAGACTTTGAGACACTGATTCGGCCCACGCGAGTGACTCGGCGAGACGTACGCCAGCATCGATGTCGAGTTGCCGCATAACTTTCGGTGTGGGCAGTAACGAAATGGACAATTGATGAGGGAAATGCCGATGCAGCGTATCGATGAGTCCGCAAAGCACGTTCTGTAGCATCCAGTAACGCGTGCAAAGTACCATATTCTGAACAGAGTCAAAATGCAACGTCTCGGGGAGTACGTCAGCCATTTCGATGCAAGGTGGAGCATCGACAAGAGTGACTGCATTTTGTAACAGCTCAGCAATATGGGCAGGTAGATCAATTTGCCAGAGGTACTCTGTAAGACCCACTGCAGCGCCAAGAGCGTCGCTGTCTCCCGGGTGCATGATTGCGTGTCGGACCAGACAGTTTAGTCGAGGACACTGCACAAAAACATGCATGATCGACATCGACGCCCGTTGGGATGGAGTGAGCTGTACGAGGCTTGGAGCCAGGGATGGAGGATAGGTGGTCGATAGGTAATATTCGTTGTCATAGACCGATGCTCTACCGGCAAGCATTGCTTCGTTCACCTGGAAACGTCAGCGGAGTGGTAGCAGATGCTGCTGGAGGCACTCACGTCGTCGATGTACGTATTATCAACCAAATTCCAGTAGTGCTCATCGTCTACATTCGCAACACCTCCAGCTTTGAGGAGCTCGGCAAGTCCAAAGGCATGAATGGCGTGATACATCGTGTCTACCCCCAAGAGTGTCTGCAAGATATCAGCAGGCTTCCCCACGGTTCATGCCTAACCTCTCACCTCGGCTGCATAGTGCATCTTTGTCGCCAGGACCACATCATAAGTATTGCGGCTCTGATCCTGAGAAATAGCTAACTGCAGCTCCCTAAGAGCCTTCGACTTCGTGGCAGTCGCTGTTTGTCGTTTTGTATAGCTATCATGCCAGAAGACTGCATGACTGTCGACAAGGAATTCGACAGCAAGATCTAGCATTGAGTTCGAGCCAACTCTTGATGGTATGGATTGAATCCATGTCCCAAGAATAGATAAAGGCTTATTGTTTTCGGGTACAGATCCAAGCATATCGACCCATCTTGATACTAGTGTCCCGTCAGCAGACGATGGTTTGATGAGTGCCAAGGAATTCTCCTGCTGGACCCGTCGAAGGTACGCATGTAATGCGTTTCTTCTTTTTAATGCGGCTTTCTTTGGTGTACGGACATTGCCCATGGCCACTGGCGCCAGAGTTTGAAAGGTACCGCTGCCAGACTCAGCCTTTCTTTGGGTGCTCAGTCTTAGTTCCAGTGGTGTTGAGCGTGAAGAGCTACCAGTCTCTTCAGACGATTCCAATGCGTACACGACAGGGGCCACTTTGGATCGGCCATGTTTGGTCAACTGATTCGGGTCCTGCACGACGAAGGCGGACATCCTTCCGTATGTAAATGTGCATGGCCTGTCCTTCTTGCGACATGCGCCACACTTCGGTTTCTCTTCGTCGCACTAAATTCGTTAAAGAACTGCAAAGATGCAATGTGTCGATTCATGCCGGTGAGTGATTGTCTTGAGGCGCACATGGAGGCGACTGCGGGTGGACAACTTACCTTTACTTTACGTTGTCTACAGATGTCGCACTTCCCCGTTTGTGTCATGGTTCTGTTGCTATGCTCTTCATTGCAACTAATTGTGCGATGATGAGAACGACAGGCCTTATTCACGTATTTCTGCAGGTTTCTCGGAGCTGACCAAAGTGTCAGGCGCCCGAAGAAGGCGTGGTTTGCGACGATCGACAGAACTAGGCCGAAACGAAGCTAGCACCATCATTAGACAGCAGGAGGTGCTCATCATCTCTTGATCGCTTCAATAATTGCAAAACATATGAAGCACTTAAATAGCAGGTTATCCTTCACTAGTCGGCCATTTGAGATGTAACGTATGGTGTAGCTGTCTTGATGTGTTTTTTGTTCTCTACAGGCAGGAGTCTGTCCCTTGCAGCGTATATGCGACGGTGTTGACTGCTGCTTTGTCTCCCAACGAGTAAATCAGCAGTAAAATCTTCAGCCAATGCAAAGACAATCGCCTAAAGAGGACCAGGAGGTACTGACAGGAACGCACCTGCATCCAGAACTCTCAGTGCTTTCACCCCGATGACCTCGGCCTTGAAATCTGCGAATGCCATTCCATCATCCCTCGATCCCATCTTGCACGCACAAGCGGCATGGCCTTTGAGCCCCGCATTTCCCTACAGCTACAACAACCTCTCCTGTCCTGTTGGACAGACAAGTAGGTCCTGACCTTCGTTTCTCATGAGTGATGGAATAGATAACGAAATTGCCAACTTCTACCTGGTTTCTCCAGTTTTCTGTCAGCCTTGTTTTTCCAAGTCTTACCCAGCATTCCCAGCATCTGCAACCGCTTGCAAATAAGGGTGCCGCAACACGTCAGAAGCCGTGGGCCTCTTGTCAGGATCAATTATCAGTAGAGATTCGATGAAACATAGTAAATCCTGCGGCACCGGAGGGTCTGGAATATCCTGTAGTTCCTTACGCCAACTGCCTCTGTCAATAAACTTCACAGAACCAAGCGGATGGTTCATAATAGCGAGTTGCTCCGCAAGCTCAAACTCTTCTTTGTAAGTCTCACAATCAACTGGATGGCTTAGCGGGCCAACGAGGCAGATGATTTTTGCAATACAGTATGCCTCGGTGTGGCCTTCAATCAGCTTATCACCAGGACCAAAAAGACCAAGTGGCGAGAGCTTGTACGTCAACTTCCACATTAGCTTTCTGTCTTCTCTAGAATATTCGGAGATGAATACTAACAGTAGCAGCGAGAGACCAGACATCTGAGGAGTGTCGGCACGGAATGCCTTGTCAGACTTCAGGCGCTCTGGTCAGTAGGCTTTGAACCCGAATCTTCGCGGACCCATCCACAATCAGTTCGAAGTAAGGATTATAATATTGAGAGGCGGACTTACTATTGCCTAAGTCTCCTAGCTTAGCTATTGGAGAACTTCCATCGACGTTGGAGAGAAAGATGTTATTAGGACTAATATCTAAATGGTTCGTTTACCACTAGTAGTCACAATGATGTATGGAATTAAACCTGTATGGACAGCGCCTAGTGTGTTCGAAACGCTAAGGGCTGATAGGACTGCCTTGGACACGGTTTTAGGTAACATCGGACGGCCTTTGAATTTAGGCGTAAGCACTGGTTCTAAAATCCTGGTCCATCCATTCAAATACAAGGCATGATGGGTTCTCTTGGTCTGACTTGACCATATGGTATCGCGTAACGCTCGGATGAACGGGCTCGAAGCAATCTCATTGAAACCGTAATTGTAATATTCATGCTTCAAACACGTTTTCTCGCCCTCAGTGGCTGCAGTTTTGAACATAGCCCTACCGCGAGAGCGAGCATTCGTTTCGAAATTGTGCTGTAACAGAGCCTCACCATCGTTCTTGGATAGGGCTAGACAAAACTCGAGCTTTGAAAACAGTGGAGCCCTTTAGCGGGTGAAGCAGCTCGTAACGTCTTTTTTAGTCCGCGAAGGACTTTTCCTGCGCGTAACGCCATGAGCGTAAAGAAAGTGGGAGAGAGGAGACTGTACAATGACAACAACCAGTGCGGCGGCACGGATCTTGGCAACGGGGTTTAGCGTCGTTGCGTAGCGCAGATAAACGCCAAGGCTTTTATTCTTAGGCCCTCACATGTCAACATGGCATTGATCACCACGCTGCCATCGCCCTGGACACCAAAAGAACACCTTGCTACGAAGCCCCCAGCCATGCACAGTAGTTATCACTAGTACGGTCTCCAGTGACAAAATTATAGGTTCCGTTGTAAATTTGCATGGTTTGTACATTGTTATCTGTAAGGGCGAGGCAGCTTCTTGAGCTTGAGACCTGATTCGCGGACACTTATTCCTGTTTTGGAAACAGAGCAACAGCGAGCAGAAACCAGAATAAGTAAGCATGGCAGAGCAGCAGGGTGAACCTGTTTCCAACGTCCTAAGGTTGTATGTAAAAAGACAGGGTTTTGATTTGGTATATGCACGGGCCATCAGTACGACATTTCTGTGTAGTCTTCTTTGGCTGTGGGGGCAAATGGCTTCACTATTCGTGCAGTCCGCCTTCGACGGCTGACCAATCAACATGTGCTCCGCGCGCTTCCGCCCCGAGATTGTTTGCAAAAAAGTGGCTGCGCTAAGGCAAGGTGAGAACGGGCCTTTGTGGAGGCTTGTTATCCCAGAGTCTGAGGGTAAAGGGTCAAGTATATCAAGCTAACAGTGCTTTCTCGCGTCTTCGGTCTTTATGGACAAGAATGCGTAGTCCGTGGTAGTCTGACCGTCCGGTGGCCGAGCTAACGACCTCATCCCTCACGGCAGGGTTTACCTGCTTTTGGCTTGCGGCTGGACCCTTCTTATGGCGTGACAGAGCCTCAACGAAGCGAGGTCGATGGTGTAGTACGGTAACAATGATGGGCAAGTCCCCAGAAAACGATGTCATCTGGGGGTTTCAATAATTTAACCCCACTTGGGCAAGCAGTTAGGATGAGCGATAGTGAGCGTCAGATGCAGGGCAGCGACTCAATGAGGAAGATGAAAGATACAAATGATGAGCGGACCCGCTACGCAAGCCCAGAAGTGTAGTCTGTCTCGTGGCTTTAGGAATGATGCGCACAGGGTTTCCCGTAATGTGAACGGTACTACTGCGTGCGGTCGACGTGTTTCAGAAGATCATAGGTGACGTATTGGCTCTACGCTAGCGTGGACCCTGAATGCCTGCGATGGATGGGGGCGCGAAATTTGGAGAGGTGGGTGTTGTGAGGATGCACGCAGGCATGCAGCGAATGATTGCACTCCCTGCAGTTATGGATGCTGCCTTGATCTGCGACGCCGTCTTTAAGCCCGTTCGGAGCCACTCTGGCATGCTTCCAAGGCACAAAGAGGGCACTCTGCAGCGTGGCGGCGAGACACTACCATCTTAGCGGCCCTCCCGTCCGTAAGCATGAAGCTTCCAACTTGACGCGATAGTATCGTTTGGAGCTGCCATGCCGCAGATTCCGCGGCCAGCCCACTGTTGCGCCGTACTCGCGCGGAGTAGTGCGTCCTCTGGCCGCCGAGACGCCTCAACAGACGAGTAGATAAGACTAGAAATACATGGACAGATTCCTCTAGGGATATCTGCAATTCTGCGACCTTCACTTTTATGCTCCGCCGTGCCCCTTTGCTATCATCCACACCCCAGGGCCGCCTTCCAGACCTGAGCGTGCTCCCGCAGCCTCCACGACAACGCAATTCCGACACAGAAACGAATGAAATAAGACTGATCTCTGTCTCGAACAACTTCTCCATCGCGAGCCAGCCTCAGCGGGCCAACCTTGCACCGCACTAGAGGGAATCTGCGAGATCTCCCAGACGGGACACGATTTCACACGGCGTCATACCTCCACACGTCGACGGCCACAAGACCCACGTCGTAGCACGGCAGGCGTACCGAAACAGACGCGAGGCGCAGGACTCTCGTGTAGTACAGTTCTGTGGTAGATGCACAACTCGTCAAAGAGCGCTGGACGAAGCAGAAAGATGCCCGTGATTGAGGTAAGATGCTCTCCAGTCTTGCGCAATTTACTTCGCGGTGTGCAGCGGTGACCATGCCCTGATGGCGGCACGAGCTTATTTCGACTGCATTGTCTATTGATTTGGACTGCGGGTGGTCGAGCCTTTTCTGCGATGATGTCGTTTAGATCGTCATCTCTAGGCGCACGGTCCCACACCTGCGTCATACCCTCCGCGCCTCTTGTTCTGGCAACCACCCTGCATGACCTTTGTTCTTGTCAGCGAGTCGCCTTTCTTTTGCTTTCCCCATCTTCTTTCGCGAACTATTCCGCCACACTACCCGCAGCACACAGTCTAGCTGAAGTTGCACGCGGCTCGTAAACCCAATTCTCTCCACACTTTGTGTCTTCATATACCCCGCCAACATCACGAGGCCAGAGTTGCATTCGCTTTTTGCACATAACAACTAAGCATGGCTGCGATACAGAACTTTAAGAATTTTTTGCGTCATGGCAAGCAGGCACGCCAGAACGCCGAGCCGACATCAAGCGTATCGCCTGTTCACGCACAGCAACATCGAGCAGACCCTGTTCACCATGGCATATCAGAGCCGGTAATGGACCACAAGCCACTGGCACATGCGGCTGCCCCTCACGGTGATTATTCTGTCGCTGCTGGAGGTGACAACCGCAATATCGCAGCACAAGCCGGAGCCGCCGCAGACCGTGCAGCCGACAAGAGGCAAAAGCAGGAAGCCGCCAAGCAAGGCAAGGGCGTCGATCCCGAAGTCCTGGAGCGCATTGTTGCCGAGGAACGCGAGGCGAAGGGCAAGCTGCCCAAGTATCCCGGTCTTGAGCGATGGCAGATTCTCGAGAAGATGGGCGACGGTGCCTTCAGCAACGTATACAGAGCACGAGACACCACTGGGCAATGGGGCGAGGTTGCCATCAAAGTTGTCCGCAAGTTCGAGATGAACTCTCAGCAAGTCAGTATACCCCAGCAGTCCTGCCCTCTTCAGCCCATTTCTTAGTGTCGTCATCCCTCCTTTCCTACCGCATCGCACTTGAGTTTTTGCGATTTTTGGACGTTACCAACACGATGCCTCGTGTTTAGGGCGATAAGCATGTGCATCCGGATTTCAAGACACCCAAAGCCGCCGATGTGAGATTCTACCCTGCATACGATGCTTGCTCGATTCGGTAGCATCATCCTCTCACCCTTGTCCCGTTCGACATCACAGCATAGGCGCTGACGTAATGCCCCGCAGAGAGCGAACATCCTCAAAGAAGTACAAATTATGCGCCAACTTGATCACCCCAACATCGTAAAGTTGATCGACTTCTCCGAATCTCGGCAATACTACTACATCGTTCTCGAGCTATGCCCGGGCGGTGAACTGTTCCACCAGATCGTCCGCCTGACATATTTCTCCGAGGACCTGTCGCGACACACGATCATCCAGGTCGCCAAGGCACTGCAGTACTTACATGAGGAAGCAGGCGTCGTACATAGGTTTGAAGTCCAACATCAGTTCAAGACATTTCTGATTACTGACGTCATTTAACAGAGATATCAAGCCAGAGAACTTGCTGTTCTACCCCACTCCTTTCGTCCCCACACGGAACCCCAAGCCCCGCGGACCGGATGACGAGGACAAGGCCGACGAAGGTGAATTCGTGAAGGGCAGGGGAGCCGGAGGCATCGGTCTTATCAAGATTGCTGACTTTGGTTTGAGTAAGGTCATTTGGGACAGCCAGACCATGACACCCTGTGGAACCGTCGGCTACACTGCCCCTGAAATCGTCAAGGACGAGCGCTACTCCAAAAGTGTCGACATGTGGGCACTTGGCTGTGTGCTTTACACACTCCTCTGCGGTTTCCCTCCATTCTACGATGAGTCCATTCAGACTTTGACAGAAAAGGTCGCTCGCGGTCAATATACTTTCCTCTCACCATGGTGGGACGATATTTCCAAGTCTGCGCAGGACTTAGTGTCGCACCTGCTTACGGTCGACCCTGAGAAGCGCTACGATATCAACCAATTTCTGAACCACCCCTGGATCCGTGAGGCAGACGAGCCCACATACTCCGCCCTTGACGCGCCTCCTCTGGCAACTCCTGCTGCATCTCGCATGGATCCCAAGATGCAGCAGCAGTATGCTTACCTCGAATCTCCTGGCGCTGGCCGCAGGGACTTCCGTTCGCCTGGTGCTGTGAACCTCCGAGAAGTGTTTGATGTCGGCTACGCTGTACACAGACAGGAAGAGGAGGGCAAGAGAAAAAAGAACTTCAAGCAGGGCTACCGCGGCGCCAATGCCATTAACTCGCTGAATGCCCTCGATGAAAACGAGGATGACGATGAGTTCAGTAACACTTCGGTACCTTATGACCCTTCCATACAGCACCCACCTGCTAAGCTTCCAAAGTCTCAAGGCGCCGATGTCTCCACAATGGAGCAGAAGATGCGCAACACGACGCTGTCAGCCGCTGCGCAAGCACGACAGCAGCAAGCCCCTCCTCAGTCTCGGCAGCAGGAGCGCGGATACGGTCAGCATTCACCCGCCGTCGCTGCAGCAGCGAAGCGACAAGTCAAGAATAAAGGCGCTTTCGAGCTCAGCCTCGACAACGCTACATTACTCGGTCGCCGTGGCAAGAAGGGTCCCCGAGGAAGTGGGCTTCGTGGCGAGGTCACGGCTGGTGGTTTATAGCCATCAGCACATCTTTCTAAGGATTGGTAAAGTGTTTTTTTTTTAATTCGCAGCTGCTTTGAAGCAGCACGACTGGCATGGACATGACCCGGACATCATGAGGCGTTCTTCACCCCTTGCTTTATTTTTTATATCTGTGTACGAATCGGCAACCCCCCTTCATCTGCTCTCCACTTACGGCATATTTGTGTATGTTCTGTCTCTATCATTTGCGATATGTGAGGTCTGGGCATGTGGGTAGTTTAGAGGAGCAGCATAGTCCGGAGCGCAGATGCATGCTGCTGCTGCTATGCAAATTAAAAACGTTCAACACAAGTCTACTGCCCATGAAAATGGATTGAATCCCCGCTGTGAACAATTATCTACCTCTGCGATCTATCCGGCCGCCTGACCTTTCCCCCCTCAATGCGTGCGGTCAACGTTCGTTCGATTTCGTCAAGAGGCATCTCGTCACGAATGTCAGGACTCCCCCATGCTGTTGTGCTCTGTTCGTGCGTATGGCCGCTCGCACTCTTGCGAAGGAGCATGCTTGCACTGTCCCGGCTGCGCTGCTCGCCGCCTTGTACCGTGAAATCGAAGATACCGCCCACCACGGCGAAAAATCCACATCACCGCAAAGCAATTAAATGAACCCTTGGATTCGCCTGCATTGCAGGGCGTATGAAGCAATTGCAAGGCTGGGACTGTGGTTTGGTGGGGTGTCGCGCGTCCTTCCAATCTGGCACATGGTACCCTGTATTCTATCGATGGTGAGCTTCGCTCACTCGCTTGGAACCGACTCAAGACAAGGGGATGCTGAATGCGTAAGGAAATATATTTGCTCGCGGTACTAGTATGTACAATTGTAATCACAGTTGCATCTAGGTATCTCAGTCAAAGCACTTTGTGTACGCTGAACGTAAGACACCAAACCCCGCGCTCCACAGTCCATGCACAAACTCCCGTACGCCGTCCATGCTGAGACCTTCCCTCTTAACGCCGGGGGATGGGCCCGCCGTTTGTGGCGGGTGTCTGCGCGCCGGTGCCGGCAGGGGTAGCTGGCGCGGGGGTAGGGGCCCGCGAGGGTGCCGCGGATGTGACGGCGCTTCTGTTGTGCGCCATGTGCGCCTTGACGAGGTGGCCGGCGCAGAGGGCGCTGTTGAGGGAGAGTTCTCCTGCGAGGACGCCGGCGCCGATGATGCGGGCGAGTTGGCGCGCGTTGTCGCCTGGTGTTTCTTGGTGGGCGCCGCGCACGCCGAGGAGGTCGAGCATGGCGGATTGTGGCTCGAGGATTGTGCCCCCGCCGATGGTGCCGACTTCGATTGAGGGCATGGAGACAGAGATTTGTAGGTTGCCGTTGACGCTGGGGAAAGTTAGGTCGTGTTCGATTTGGGGTGAGGTGGAGTACGTACTTGTTCATGATGGTGATGCAGTTCGCGCTCTCGACGACTTGAGCTGGATCCTGCCCGGTGGCGAGGAAGATAGCAGCGACAATGTTGGCGGCGTGCGCGTTGAAGCCACCGATGGATCCAGCCATAGCAGAGCCAATCAAGTTCTTCTGGATGTTCATCTGGACAAGGTCGTCGACGTCGCACTTCAGGACCGACTTGACGACGGCACCAGGGATGATGGCCTCGGCAACAATACCTTTACCGCGACCGTCGATCCAGTTGATAGCTGCGGGTTTCTTGTCCGTACAGTAGTTGCCAGAAACAGTCACTACACGCATGTCGTCAAAGCCGCACTCGGTAGCCATGACGGTCAGGGCGTGCTCGACACCCTTTGAGATCATGTTCATGCCCATAGCGTCACCGGTAGTAGCCCGGAAGCGGACGTAGACGTTGCAGCCTGCAATGGCACTCTTGAGTGCTCGGAGCCTAGCGAAGCGAGAAGTTGAGTTGAAGGCATCGGCCATGGTCTTCTGACCTTCCTCAGAGTCCAACCAGTTCTTCGCAGCACCGGCGCGAGTTAGGCTGTCGAATCCAATACAAGGGCCACGAGTCATGCCATCGTTGGTCACAACAGTAACGGCGCCTCCACCAGCGTTGATGGCCTTGGCGCCACGAGATGTAGAAGCAACCAGGACACCCTCTGTAGTGGCCATGGGAAGGAAGTAGTTCTGGCCATCGACAAGAATGGGTCCGGCAACACCAAGAGGAAGAGGCAAGTAGCCAATAACGTTCTCACAGCATGCTCCGTGAACGAGGTCGTAATTGTAATGCTGGTAAGGGAGGAGGGAGCGTTCAAGGAGGGTCGACGTTTCGCGGGTTGCGTGGGTGCGCGATACCAGTCCACGGCGAATCTTGACGGCACGGGTCTTGTCACCAAGAGTCTTCTCGAGAGCATATCCAGGTATCTTGCCCTTGAGCGACATCTCAATTAATTCCTCATCGGTCATCTTGGGCGCATTCTTCTCCTTGAGCATCTGCTCCAGAATCTCCATGGATCGGTTGGGCTGCTTCTGCTGGTAGTCGGTGGGACCGGCAGGGGTATCGACCTGGAGTCTCTCCTGGGCAGGACGAGGTGCGATCTCCGTGAGCGGCTTGATGGCTCCACGACCGGCCTGTTCTTCAGGGCCAGGCGTCCTGGGAGGAGTGGGTACGGACATGGATGGGACACGAGACTGGGTGGTGGAAGGCGCACCGTCTTGGATCTCTGAAGGAGAAGGTGGTTCCAGTGCCTTGTGTGGCTCCTTGATGGTCAAACGGGCGGCATTGAAAAGATAGCCGTTGAGGACGACGCTCATGACAAGGGCGAGTACGATCCACTTGCTTAGGAAGGGATCTTCCAAGCTCTTGAGCACGCCGTCAACAATGTGGTTGCTGATGTTGGCACCGAATGCCGACTCAGAGTCAATGACGCCAGGCTCAGCATAGTGAATAGATGGATATTCAAGCTCATACTTGATGGGCATGAGTACCGTAACGAGGGTGGTGACTCCGGTGCTCTTTGCTTGCTCGAGGAGGTGGTCCAGCCCGCTTCCAGCGACCTTGAAAGGATCGAGAGGAGGCGAAGCACCAACGCTGGATACGTGACTACCCTTGGTCTGTGTGAGACCAAAACGGTAGGTAGCAAGGTTCAGGAAGTTGATGAGGAAGAACCCAGCAACCATGATGACTTTGAACTTCGGGACGGTGATCTTCTTGCCGAAGATGGTGGTGGTGTTGGAGCGAAGCTGGACGTCGCCGGAATTGCTGGGCCACTCGCTGCTGCGAGCCACATTTTCGGCAACCTTGCCATCAATGCCATCGTCCTCCAACGCGCGTCGCAGAGCCACATGGCGCTTGATGCGGTTGATCTCGAGCTTGATGGTAAGGATCGCCGTATAGAAAGTCAGGAGCATGATGGAGTCGAAGAACAGAATCCATGCGCCCAGGAAGCAGAATTGTCGCAATCCACCCTGGATTCCAGACATGGCTCCTGCGACCAGGATCAGGATCTCGAAGAAGTAATCCCTGACGATCTCAAATCCGGTCCTCTTGATGGCAATCTGCACGGCAGACTGGATCGTGACGGGCTCTCCGCGGTTGTCCTCGGCGGCTCGGCGAGCGTCAATGGCAGCCGAAAGGACGGCCTTGGTCAAGACGATGGGCTTCTCGAATCCAATGATGACGACCAGGAAGGGAAGGCCCTCGGACAGCAGGATCATGTTGATGGGTACACCGAGGTAGACTGTGATACCGAGAGCGAACAAGAAGGCAAAGGCTGACTGGAGGAGCACCGCCGTGGCGAGCCAGAAGTGGGAGCCCAGGCGCCTCATTGCGAGGAACAGCGAGACGAACGTCAGGTGCATGGCGAGATAGCCAAGTGCCATGATGATGATGTCGCCCGTGTCGGCGTTCTGCCAGTCCCGTTAGCCAGATTCGCATGCGTGCGTACACGGCAAGTCAACGTACCTTGAGCAGATCGACAAACGAAGTCCACGAATCGCTGATCCAGTTGCGCACACCTCCCGAGGCATTGCCGTTCTTGGAAGCCCGCATCATCCACTTCTTCTCCTCGCGCGTGCCCTCTTTGTCTGAGCCGTGGGCGTCTGCCACATCGGCGGGCGCGGGCATCTCCTGCATGGCCATGAGGAAGTCCGAGGCCTCGGTGTAGGGGATCGAGTAGGCGAGCGAGGTGTCTTGCGACAGCGTGGAGAAGGAGCTCGAGGAGCTGGGGAGGCGCTCGACCGAGACGTTGCGCGGAACGGCATCGTGCGAGGGCGCCGAGCTGACGGCGCTGGACTCGGGGAAGACGAGGGTGATGAGGGCAAGCTCGCGGGCGTGGGCGTGGGCGTGGGCGGCGGCGGCGGCGGCGGTGCGGGACTCGTCGACGTGCCACTGCCAGTTGGTCTCGGGGCCGACGTGCAGCTGCTTGCTGCCGGCCAGCAGGGTCTGCAGGTCGACGCGGCCCGTGTGCGCGCCTGCCGTGTCGAGGAGGCCCTTGTCCAGCACGCCCAGGTACGAGTAGCTGCCGAGGAAGGCGATGGTGACGATGGTGTGGATGGGGTGGGTGCAAGCCTTCTTGGCGATGGACAGCAGCACGGGCGAGACGGAGCGGGCGAACCACGTCGGCGTCGTCTTGGCCTGGGGCGTCGCCGACTGCCAGCGGCTGGTGAGGAAGCCGAACATGTTGCGCCGCTGGTGTGGACTCAGCGAGGGGCGTCGCGGGGCTCTTCAGGAGGAGCCGCTTCGCATCGACGGTGACGCGGTGCAGTGGCTGTGTGCCGGGGCGGTTTGCGTGCGCGGACAAGCAATCGCGTGGCTATACGAGGACGCGACGTGTACGAGCGGTTCGAGTCTGGGACATGTCAGTACTCGTCTATGCCATCTTTTGTTACTCCGACGACGTGCAGCGGACAGGCAGAAAAGCGAGGCAAAGCAAGGCAGAAAAGCTCCCCAGCACCGGCGCACTCACTCAACTCGCGCCAGATTCGGGCAATTGGCGTCACAGCACAGCAGCACGCGAGCACACTGTGAAGAAGCTGTCTCGCTGTTGACGAGCCAGGCCCGCGCGACACGCACTCGACCCTCTTCCTGCGAGTGGGCCCCTATCCGCGACTTTTTGGCACGGTGGCGCTCTCACCGCTTTGTGGCCAGGGCGCCGTGCGCGGGATGCGACGTAGCGGGACACAAGCGATGGCGAGCCACAACAAGCGACAACAAAGAGAGATGAGATGGCAGCTGTCTGCGCCTACTATTGTTCACCACCGCAGCGCAGTGGCTCGCTTGATTGACAGTGGAAGTGCGCGACAAGGGCTGTGAGCGCCACTTGAGCACTGCTTGCATGCTGGACAGCCGCGGCAACGGCTCAGCGGCTCATCAATGCGTGCGCCACAGTGGCTGCAAATGGCGCCTGCCATTTTTTTCTTCCGGCAGAATCTAATCTTATCAATCAGCCCCTGTCAACCCTGCCCAATCCGCCCGCTCTCTGCCAATACTGTTGCGCGTGCTCAGTCAAACCTTTCCGTCATGGGGACGTCGCCGTGCGTGATCTCCCTCAGAAAGTCGCGGTCCGGCTTGTACAGCATGACGTGGAAGTGCTCCACGGCGTGGACGCTCTTCAGACTCTTCCAATTCTTGAACCAAACAAGTTCCTCAACCCTCGTCGCGAATGTCTTCTGCACGTAGTCGTCAATCTCTTTGCGTGATTCCGCCGTGCAGAGGCCCGTCTCTTCATCGTCCTCGAGCTCGAACTTGGTCCACACCACCAGATGCACAATGTCTGGATCGATGCCGTATGGCCAGTCGTTGAACAGGATCTTGATGTCCTCTGAGACACGTTAGACTGCCCGAAATCTGACTCGATGGGCATCCGTACCGTCAAACTCGAACGGCTTCCCCTTCGGCTGCATGCTGCCCCATTGCAGCCGCTCGTTCACAATGAAATTCATAATACTGCCATACTCTTTTATCAAACGATACGTGAACGCCCTGTACCGCCGCAGCTCTGACGGTTTGCGGTGGAATCTATCGACGCGGTCCGTGGCTGTCAGCTGTCGTCAGCACTGGTGCAGGCGTTGGGTCGCACTGCCGTACTAACGAGCTCCCGCACTACCGGCCAGCTCAACAACGTGTATTCCGCATCGGGCGTGCCAATGATGCGCTGGTCTTTTACGCTGATGTCCTTCAGGAAATCAGGACATTCCGCTGCCCATTGCTCGCATGGCACGTTCACCTTCCAGAATGGCAGCGGCTCTTCTTTTAGCATCGTGATCTGTCGTGCGGTCTGAACGCGTGTCGAGATGACAACCAGGTAAGACAAGAATTGTGGAGTAGTGGCCCGGAAAACCCTAACGGTCAGAGATTGAACGGAGCATTGAATGCATCTTATCCAGATCCATGGTGCACAACGCTGCCTCGCCCTGAGGCGGTCTAGCGCTCGTTTCAGGCCAACCGTCACTCTCCTTTTTGGCCAACCTATCAACATGAGGCTAAACGCACCCATCTCGAGCTTACCCAAACTGCTTGTCCGGACAAAGGGCCGTCCTAGACTATGAAGCTGCAGGTGCGGGTAGCTGCCGGTGAATCCTCAGCCTTCCGCGCATCGCTTTCATTAAAGCGGCGACCAGCCAGCGCAGGCACCTGCGAGCATCCAGCTTGTTCCCTGTCTCGAGTCGTCCTTTTGCAATCTCGGCACTGCCAGAGCCCTGTCAGGAAGGGTTCCCAGCGCTCTTCCGTGGTTCAGCCGGCTCTCATTGGACGACTAGTGCTCCACTTAGAAACGTCCTCAAACAAGGACTCCATCGCGGTGAACGCTCCATCGGACAAGCAAGACGAGATCCGGTACCTCGCTGATCTGAGCGGCAGTTGCATCCAAGGTATGCAGGTCCATAGTACGCACTGTTGTATTAGGGGTGTGGTGCAGTATAGCCAGGTGTGTTGTTTCCTGTTGCCATGTAAGAAACATGTTTCCTTCATACTCACTCTTCTCCTGTCTGCGCCTTGACGAGCTGCTTTCCACGCAAACAAAAATATAACATCATTCCTTTCGATCACCAACTAGCCACGCTCATTCACATTTCATCGTGGTACATCCTGGAACCGCAACCTTTTAATCCAAAACGTCGGCGGGATCACCTGTCTGTCACAACGTTGCTCCACTACAATCTCGGGCAACACAACAGTCATCTCGAGTAGCACAACAACTCCCAAAATCGTCATCGCACCCGAATCAGACTTTGCTATCACCTTGTACCCGCCAACCACGACTTTGCATGTATGACTTTTCCTTCTCGGCAGGCGTAATTTCTATACTTCGGCGGTGATACAAAGACAACTTGGCAAGCAACAAACGCTCCCGACTCGACTACACGAATACGCAAATCCGGCTGGCCCCACTTGCTTTCACTGAACCTCGAATTTTGTATCCGTTTCGAACAAGACCGCGACTGCTCCACGCCTGAACCACCTTCCTTTCTCCTCCGCGAAATCTCAACGTCACCACCACGAACCCCCAATCGCGAACCAAGTCTGCTCCAGAGAACCAATCCAATCAATATCACCATGGTCCAAGACCCAAACTTCTGGCGCCGCTTCTCGGTCGCGGTGCACAACGACGAGGCTGCCATGCTCGCCGCAAAGACAGGAACAGGGAAACGGGAAACCAAGCATGCGTACGTCGTGTCTCTTTCGTCCCCCATAGACTCGCCCTCGCCCGTCAGCACACCAACCTCGCAATGCCACCTCTCTCCGGCCTTTCCTCCCGCGGCATTCACCCGCCCCGTGTCAGCCCCCGCGCCCGTCTTCCACGAGAAGCGGGAGAACAAGCGCAAGACAATAGGCGGGACGCGGAGCGTGTCCTCGAAGACGCCCGAGATGATCGCCCTGCACAACCTCCCCTCCCACACCCCCTCTCACCACCCTGCCCCCATCCCCTCCCTCCCCTCCACCCCGCACTCCACCCACTTCGCCCCCGCAGCGGCCTCCCCGCCCTCCCAACGCTCCAGCAAACGCACATCCCGCTTCCGCTTCGCGCTGTCCTCGCACCCCCCCTCTCTCCCCCCAACCCCCACCCACCCCTCCTTCCCCTCCACCGCCCCGCCCTCCAAACGCAACTCCCGCTTCGGCCGCCACGCCAACAGCAGCCGCCTCTCGCTGGGCATCAGCCTGTCCGGGCGGCCGAAGAGCGCGTTCCGGTTCTGGACCACAATCACCGCGGGCGATGTGTGCGACGAGGCTAATGCGGGGATTAGGAATGATAGCTGGTTGGAGGGACAGCAGCGCAAGGCGAGGCAGAGGGCGTGGATGTGTTGGGCGTTTTGGGGGGTGTTTCTGGGGGTTGTGGTTGGGGCGGTTGTTGCGGTGTTGGTGCTGCGGCAGAAGGGGATTATCTGAATGGAAGGGTGGAGGGGGTGGGTGGGGGATGTGCATAGGTGGCGTTCTGGGCGTTTTCGGGGGTGCTGTTTGGAGGCGAGGCTGGGAGAGGATGGGTTCTGAGGGTTAGCGGGTTGGCGTTTGGATGATACCAGGCTGGACTACGGGCCGGCTCAATGCAATTTCTTCTGTTTGCAGCATGGGGTGTGTGGGGATGCTGTGCGGACTGGATGCTTTTCAAACTACTTGTACCCGTCAGCGCTCGCTGCTTGTAATGTACAGTCCTTCTGTATGCGCGCTGTGCGCAATGAGGTATCAAACTCCCTGACGCCGTGTCGCCCTTGATGCTGTGGTGTTCTGCTTCTTTCGACTCCTACTAGCGGCATCAAACTGTTCCTCTCCCGCCCAGAGACTCCAACAACTACCTCTGAGCATCCGCCCTAGTCTCGCTCCCAATCTTTCATCTCGTCCCCGGTCCTGATATCTACCTCATCAGGATCAGCGCCCCCAGCCTCGCGGCGATGGTCCGCCTAGAACCGTTTCGCGGGCGGCGTAGGACTTCTGCTCATGCTCCTCTCGTCCCTGCCCCTCTCCTTGAGCCACTTGCGCGTGCTCATATCCAGGTCGCGGTCCAGTTCAGCCGTGGGCTCCTTGCGATGAATGAAGTTGCAGAAGCCGCCGCGGACGCAGCCCTCGCCGCTGTTGAGGCGACAGCACGCTTCTCGGAAATCGGTCACGGGGGATAGTTCGCAGTAGATGGGACGGCCGGCGTACCAGCGCGAGTTGAGGGCGTCGCACGCTTTCTGCGCGTCTTCTTCGTACTTGAAGCGCACGTAGACGTTGCCAATGAGATCTGTTCTGCGGTTAGCTTGTGCGCCGATTGATGGGTGGGGGTGGTGGACTCACGATCATTGTTGTTGTCGCACACGACCAGCTCCTCGACCAACCCGTACTGGCACAGCTCGCACCAGATATCCTCGTAGAAGGCGTCAAAGTGCATCTGCATCTGCTGCGCGTTCATCTTGTTCTTCGGGTCGTAGGCCGGGTTCTGGTACAGGTTGGGCAGCAGGATTGTCTGCGAGTACGACGGCTTGACGTGCTTGCGCGAGCAGCGGTCGCCGTGGCGGCAGGCGCCGATCTTGTAGTAGAACGAGCAGTTGACCTTGTCCTGCTCCGTGCCGAAGATGGACGCGAGGTAGTTCGCCATGCTTGCGGTGTTGCAGAGGTGTGTGCGGTATGTCGTGTGCGATAGAGATCCGGCGCAGGCGACTGGTATGGGTGTGGACGAGCGACAGCGACGGAAGTGGATGTTGTCGTGGAGAAGCTGCGCAAGCAGATGTTGCTATGGACTGTCGCGAACTTCGAGCGCAGCACTAGCGTTGCAGCTTAGTCACCTTCGCGCGTGGCGTCGAGTGGCGTCGAGGGGCTTCGAGAACCCAGCACTCAGCATCTGACAAAGTACGCAGCACACCAGCAACTCGATTCAGACTGCATAACGAAGCTTGCACTTCTGCTTCTCCGTCCTAGAGGCCTTCGTCTGGCAGCATTATCCGCACTGGACCCCTCCGTCAGATATGGACTGTCCTTCAACACTATTCCGGTGTGGGTAATGACCATGATCAGCGATCGTGATGGATGTCTGCAGTATCCTCTCGCAGGATCTTGATGACTCTCGAGCTTGCTGAGATAGATACATGAAATCCCTTGCCAGCGTTGTGCCTTACTAGCGCCAAGGGTGGGAGAACAATCCACCAGATGCCTACAGCGCTCATCAGAAAGTCGCCTCCACGACTGCTGCCAACATTGAGGTCTTCCTTGAGCAGACACGGCCTATTCACAGCAGTCCTGATCCTGAATACATACTACGACAGATGCACAGAGCAGAGGTTCAGACATGTCACGCGACCACACCCCGATGCGCTCGGTCTACAAGGCAGACAGCTCACTATCGCCAACGTGTGCAAGACACTAACAGTCGAAACCTTCGTCTCCGTCCCTGGCGGCTCTATCCAAGCGCTCTTCTCTACACCGACGAACCCGAAGCCAACTTCAACTCAACACGCTCCAAGGACCAGCTTTCCAACGAGCGCAGTCCAGACAACGCTCTCCTCTGCGCACTTTCCATCGACCTGCGTACCGGCTGCTGGTGAGACGCCATCGTGACGTACGAAGACAGGCGCCAAAGCTATTAGAGCCCGACGCGCACAGGTGTTCGCGAGCACCGCAGCCACGCGTCACAGAGCATCGACTTGCCGCCTGATGTCGATATCAAGTGCACTCGGTGTCAATTAGAGAAGCAATCAGCGCTGCGTGCAAGGCGTGAGGGTGAGGCTTGTGGATCGCACTGTGCGTGGGGAGCTCAATGCGAGGCGCGGTGATGGGGCGCAAGTCGTACGCTTGGAGACGAAGTTGCACAGGGCTATTTTCGGGTTCTATTGGGCGCGTGGGAGGCGTTATGGGGTCATTGATTTGGGGTCATGGATATGGAACTTCACTGGGCGAAGAGTGTCTGAGAGAGTCTTGGATGTTGTGTTTGATTTGCCAGGGTGCAGGAATACGGTCGGAATGGATGGGAAGGGGGGACTGACGGAGATGACGAGCACCGCGATAATAAAGTTGAGGGTGTCGCTGACGGGAACGACTGATAGACCGCTGTGCAGCGCGTCAGCACACCACATTCAAAGCCGCGC
This sequence comes from Didymella arachidicola, assembly GCA_016630955.3. Taxonomy (NCBI): domain Eukaryota; kingdom Fungi; phylum Ascomycota; class Dothideomycetes; order Pleosporales; family Didymellaceae; genus Didymella; species Didymella arachidicola. The sequence continues at coordinate 1,643,039 of CM049992.1, forward strand.
TCCATCACATAATCCTCGTGCCACCAGTCGCTATACTTGCACTCTTATTGTTCACGCACTCGTCGCCCACTGTTGCGCACAATGCCCATAAGCGGAATCTTGAGCGAGCCCATGCAGGTACCGTGTAACAGCGCGACCCTTACCAACCACCGATAGCAGGATTTCGATGTGCCTGTAACTGCAGCAGATACTGTTGTACCACTCATTGGTCAAACGCTTGGACCCTCAAAAAGTGTTCCTTGCAATATCCCACCGACCAAACGAACATCGGGACCCCGGCCGAGAACGTGTATATGCCTCAGGATTTATGATTGTTGGATTATGTTTGGTGCGCGTTTCACGAAACCGCTTGTGAAGCCTGTTTGCGCGCAACCCAAGAGCCTTGGAAGAACAACGAACGCGAACCCAAGATCGTGAGTTGTTTCTCAGCATCGCGAGAGTGGAGAGGTGACGAAGCACAGGCGAGTACGTTGGCGAGCTCGGACTGTCTGGGTGAAGTACGATCAAATATAGTGATTGGGTGAGCGGCTATCTGGTCGTGCAGCGCCAGTAGGTGCTGCCTGAAAGGGACGAATGCGCTCCAATCAAATAAGCTGATGGCATGCCCAATCAGCTGAGCTGGACGTTGAGATCTGAAACGCGACACAACTTGGTGGGGATGGGGCGACTAGCCATGCGAGGAACAGAAGGCTGCTGCGGTCGCTGATGAACTGCGCAGATCGCACAGATAGTCCGGAGGTGTGTGGCCAGTTCTCATCATTAGCCAACGCTTGACTTGTTGACAGTGGTGAGATACTTAGAGGTGAAGTGAGTGTGTCGTGAGGCACAAGGGCTAGACTGTTTGCGGGGCGCTAAACATTGTATTGTGAAACTTAGCGTCCTGGATGCAGTGGGGTGGCCTGCCGACGACGCTTCAACACCATTCACTGCGGGAAATCCTACGCTGGCGACGCGCCGCAACAGCGCACCGTCACCTGTCGTCGCGTGGTGCAAGCCTTGCACTTCCACGTTCGGCGGGCTTAGCACCGCCTAGCCTTGTTGTTTTCTGGCCACCCTGTCGCCCAGCCTGGTCCACGGTGTTCTTTTCTTGCCTGCGCTCATTTCGGCGGTCAAGGCCACGAAGAAGGCTTCCACAGGGCAGTCGGCAGGCTCACAGTGCTTGACGGCAATAGTGGAGATACGCAAGTCGTGATCTACGAGAGATCTAGATGATGCCTAGCGGCCGGTTGTCGTGTCGTAGATCTGCGGGACAGGCACAACTGTCACGCTTTGACTCAGGACCAGAACGCGTTCCGCCTCATGTGGCCGGTAAGGCGATGAACCACCGAACTTGGTTGTACCAGAAGCACGGAAGAATATGCACTTGTACGCGCTACGCCGCTGTATTGCTGCGGGCCCGGGACAGGCTTGCTGGCGGCTACAGTTCAGGTCCGACGTTGAAACGCAGATCCAACATCCACATATTAGGCTCAGAAGCTTGAGTGCGGAGTCGCGTAGAGTGGCGCGCTGTTTCGACACCGACTATGTACAACTCTCCATTGGCCGTCGTCTCTTCTTGCCTTCTAGGCCTGAGCAGTGTTCAACGTTGCGCGGCGTTTGTCTCATCTCGTCTATCTCCCTAATAAAGGACTGTGTCCGCGTGTAGAACAGATTCGTGTCTGCACCGTGGTACGCCGTCGCTCCCCATCTTCCCTTTCCTTGCCCCCCGTTTGCGCTGTGCGTATCGGTCTTTGGTGGCTTAATACTGCACACTTACGTTGTTCTATTGAACAATAGTGCTGTCGCTGTTCAGGTGAAGAGCAAGTCGTCACGTGTAACCTCACATTGTGCGCTCATCAATTCGTCGCCAAGGCCACATTGAATACTACTTCAGTGTCCGATAATTTCTCTCTGTCACCTTCTTTTCTTTACCAGACAACTTTGCAAGAATTCGACAGACTACGCCCGCTTGCACATCAACAACGCGTTTCGGCCGGACCATTCGCAACACTTTCTTTCCCCACTTCAATAACAAAACAACAAACGCACAACATCAAAATGCCAAGCATTTTCAAAACGACACTGGCGGCCCTGGCTGTTGCCCCTTTCGCTACAGGCCACAGCTGGGTCGAGCAGACACGCAACGTCAACAAGAAGGGCGAGTATGTTGGCGAGTATGGCTACCCCCGCGGCATGGTCAGCAAGACAGACAAGGGCTTCACCGGTGACTCTATGAACTGGCTTCTCCCGGTCCAGCCCAAAGTCTTCATTGACGAAACCTCACCACTATGCCATCCTTCACAGCGCAAGCAGGAACAGTCGTCAGACAAGTACCCTCGTCTTCAAGCAGTTGCCGGCGGTTTCGTCGCCATGCGATACATGGAGAACGGTCACGTCACCAAGGTCGACCCTGCGACCGGTCTCGGTAAGCCTGAGAAGGGCGGCTCAGTCTTTGTGTACGGCACCACCTCTCCCAAGGAAGACGAGAAGCTTGTCGACGTCCTCAAATGGACCAAGGATGGCTCCGGCGGTGACGCACGTGGTGTGCTCCTCACAGCCAACGACTTCGACGACGGCCGCTGTTATGAGGTCAACGACACACCCATCTCACAGGAGCGACGGAAGTCGGATCCCAACTTCGCCTTGGGTCAGGTCGTCGATGGCGAGGCAGGCAACTACCCTCTGTTCTGCGAGACCAACGTCCAGATCCCTCAGAACGTCACCCAGGGCAAGCCGTACACCTTCTACTGGGTCTGGCAGTGGAACACCGCCCCCAACGTCGACCCCGGCCTGCCAGACGGCAAGGACCAGTACTACACTACTTGCATGGACGTCGATATCGGCTCTGCTGACACTGCGCTCGCCGCGGACGCAGAGACCAAGTACGACCTTGGGCCTCAGCAGGACGCCATGTCCATCGCTGTCTCTGACTTCGCGTCCCGTACAGCCATCATCACAGATGTGTTGCAGGGACAAGTCGGCCCTACGTCCATATTGGGCTCCGCAACTGCAACTGGTGCACCTGCTGCGTCTGGCGCGCCTGCCAATTCTTCATCCGCGCCTTCTGCTCCGCTCGCCTCACCCACCGCACCGGCACTCTCGCAGATCACGAACATCCCCGTGATGACCTCGCGTCCTGTTGCTTCACCTGTGCCTACGCCCAGCGCTGGGGACGACAACGCAGTGACAGTCACTGACATCGTGTACGTCACCGTCACTGCTGGCGCTTCTAGTAAGGCTGCCTCCGCACCCTCTACGATGATCACGTCTGGTGCTGTGTCTGGTACTCCCGCCGCTTCTGCCCCTGCCGCTTCAACTCCCAGCCCTTCTACTCTCGCAACTTCGCTGGTGTCATCTGCGGTTGCGTCTGGCACCGCACCCTCTTCAGGAATCGGTGGCTTCACGATGCCCAGCGGCGCGGCGAAGCGTGAGATCCAGCGCAGAAACGGCGCCAAGTTCCGCGGTATGTTGTAGTACTTGTGCTTCTGCGACTTCTTTCTCCATTTCTTATCGTTCGGTTTATCGTGCTCGAGAAGCATTAGACTCATTTCAGTGGCAGGCCACAGGTAGATTCAGCAGCAGTTTGCATCGACGCGAGGCGCGTTTGACGACGGTACTGAGGGCGTTATGATCATGGCGATGAGGACGGACTTACGATCACGGCTGGCATGGACATGGACGGATATACCCCTGCATACTCGGCGTTCAGGTACTTTGCATTTTCGGATAGGTCAGGACACTACGGAAACATACCCTGGGACTGGCGTTTACATAGCTGGCTTTGCACAGTGCTTCACCAAGATGTGAAGGTGAGCTGTTGTAGCAAGGCTCAATCAGATTGTTGAACATCATCTTACCTTCTTACCCCGTGATTCAGCTTATAGCGTGATCTGGTGCTGTCCTTGGACAATGGAAGTCGAGTCTGCAGGCAAGAGCTGCATCGAGCAGTACGTAGAGAGGTCAAAAGAGCTCAACTTTCCATTGGGAGGTTCGCAGGACTCCGAATCAGCAGCTGGTACAAATGTAGCAAAAGTCAATCACAATGATTCTATAATGGCTTCTGCATGACTGAGCTCAGTACAATAGCCAGGTTCGATGGCTCTCGCCGTTTAGTCAGCGACACCACCGGTGGGAGCGACAGTTTGTCTGACTTGGGCCTGGAAATAGGCGTAAAATAGGCCTGAAAAACTTGCAAGAATTTGAGCAAGCACATCTGATAGGTCCACCCGATAGCGAACGTCAGTTGAGTTGAGGATGACGATGCCTGCACCCATGTTCATCCGCGATTGTGCCTGCGTCAATAGTGGGTTGGTGGACCCTAATGCTCGTGGATGGTTCCTTCCAAAACTGCAACAGACCTTCAAAACAATTGACACAGACCCAGAGGAAGACTCTACCACGTTACATGCCATCGACCTCATGCATAGTGATTGCAACCTCGGAGCTCGGAGTAATAGCGTGCTTGAGGGAGTAACGGCGGAACACGCGCAATTGGCGTTCCCGCACGCACATGACCCTTGTTCGCCAGCTTGCCGTCACCGACTCTGCGGGGTGGATCCTCTCCGACCGCGGTCATAAGCAGCAAGCTCCACTGCCATGCGCGCGACTCAGACGAACAGGCAAACTGCCTGTTCTACTTACTTACTTTTCTTTGCGACTGCTGCATAGCATGCGTCCAGAGAGTACGGCACCACCATGAGCGAGCCCAAGCTACCAGTCAAGCAACTGGTCATTCTTGGTGAGCAACACCCCATCATTCTTGACCGCCTTGACCATAGCTGACAAACACTAGCAATATGTCGGTTTGCAGAGCCTATCGCCCTGACCTCAGTCTGGCCATACGTGCCAGAGCTCATGGAGCGATTCGGCGTTCCTGAGAACGAGATCGCTCGCTGGGCCGGCCTCACATCCGCCATCTTCTCGATATGCCAAGCTTTCACAGGCCTGATCTGGGGCGCGGCTTCAGATCACTACGGACGAAAGCCGATTATATTACTGGGATTGTTCAATACGATGTGGACCATGCTGCTTTGGGGGTTCTCGACGAATCTGCCCATGGCCATGGCGGCGCGTGCGCTACAAGGCTTAGGCAATGGCAATGTCGGCATTCTGAGGACAACAGTCGCTGAGCTATGCCCTTGGAAGGAGCTGCAGCCTCGAGCCTTTTCCGTCATGCCGCTGGTGTATACGGTCGGCGCCATCTTCGGTCCTACATTGGGCGGTGCTCTGTCGAATCCTCTACGACTCGATCCTCGCAAGCCGAGCGGTGATAGCTTGCTGGAGAAGTTTCCGTATTGTTTACCGAATCTGGTGGCTGCTATCTTCTTCGCAGTCGGTATCGTCGTGGGGTGGCTTTTCCTGCAAGAGACTCTGGAGAGCAAGAAGCACCATCAAGATCTTGGTCTCAGGACTGGTACAAGGCTTATTGCATATGTCCGTAAGCTGTTTGGCATCGGGAAGGAAAGTAGCAACCCTGAGCCGGAACGTGAGCCGCTTCTTGGTCAGCAGAAGGCTGTCAATGGCGCCTCTGCCACCGTTCACGGTTCGGTCGTCGTGGCCAAGCCAGAAAAGACCGGGATACGAGACGTCTTGACGTACCAAACGACCTTGAACTTGGTCGTGTACACTATCCTGGCACTCTACTCGATTGCGTATGATCAGGTAAGCCAATTCACGGGTCGGCCGCTGTCTACGTTCTAACAATTGCAGCTGATCCCAGTCTTCTTGCACCATCCACCGCAAGCGCTGGACGACCCCAACGTCAGCCTTCCGTTCAAGTTTTCTGGTGGCTTTGGAATCGATTCACGACGTATCGGTGCCATGTTCACGTTATTCGCCATCTCGTCGACCTTATTCCAGTTCCTCCTGTTTCCTCCACTCGCTCGCAATCTTGGCGTGCTCAACTGTCTGCGAATTGCCTTCTTGATCTATCCGGTCGTCTTCTTCGTCACGCCCTTCGTGAGTCTTATTCCCGACCACACTACGAAAGAGATCGTCATGATTGCTCTACTGGTAGTGCGCGGTCTGGCCGGTACCTTCGCGTTCCCAACTTCGACTATTATGCTCACCAACAGTGCGGCCAGCCTTCAAGTGCTAGGAACAATCAATGGTGTCGCTACCAGCGTATCCGCCGTCGGGCGCGCATCAGGACCAGCTATCGGCGGCGGTTTGTTCACCTGGGGGGTCAAGCGAGGGTATGTCATCGTCCCTTTCTGGACCTTGACTGCCATCTCGCTCGTCGCATCAATTCCCACATGGTGGCTTGTAGAAGGCAAAGGTTTTGGCGGCAGTGATGACTACGAAACTGAAGACGAGGATGCCGACACCATTGACGCCGAAGAGAGAGCCACAGCACCTAGAGCGATACCTGAAGAAGCTGCAGTCCGTTCAGAGTCCGAATTCGGCGAACCTGGGGCCATCCTCAGCTATACCAGTACGCGAAGATCAAGCGCAGCTCTTTCTGACGAAGGTGACGAGATCAACGACCCGGAGCGAAGACGTTCGTCAGCACGACTACAAGGCATCAGAAGTCACTCTCGAGGAAGCAATACCGTAAGACGCTCCTCTATCCCAATCGGCATGGGCAAAGGACTGCGAAGATACAGCTCGAACTTGGGCAGTACAGGTGTTGACGCCAGCGGTACGAGCTGGGGCGGAAGGTAATAATTGATGGAGATGCACTCCGGATTACGACGCTGCGAATGTCCACCATCAGTGCGCTGAGGGCGACATGGAAGCAAGCAAGAATGGTGGCAAGGCGATTGACCCTTGCGTGGCAAACGGCTATGGCCGTTGAAATATATCTGGGGACCTCTACTGAAGCCAATGAGATATCCAGGCAGAGCACTATCAAACTTGAATGCTCATACATAGGATCCTGTCTCAGAAACACCCACTTCTCGCCATCGCCTTCAGTAAAGCCTTGAAGAATTTTACGATGAGATTGCCAGCAGGTGCATAGACAAAGTCACATAATACCAAATCTCTGGACACGTGAAGACCGTGCACAGTTGCTTCTGCTGCTACTTACTACGGTGCGCGATCATCAGTCGGTTGGTGATCCATACTCCTTCGGTCAGCCTGGCATTCCGTACGGACAATCAGCGAAGTTTGCAGCCGTCACGATGTACGATGTCAAGGCTAGCGTTTGTCAACGATGCACTACATGGTCTCTTCTAATGAGTGGTCCAAGGGGCAGATGTATTTCCACAGCGCTAGTGAGTTAGGAGATTGACGACAACGCTATTGGTAGTGGCAATGCTGCCAATGGAACGTTGCATTCGACAGATTCTCTCAACATATCGCGCTTCTCATGAAGATAAGCCACACGCTGCTGCAGCGGATCAGCTCAGACAAGACAAGTCGATGCTGTGTTATGCCCAAGCCTCTAGTGCTGATCCAGCTTCGTCATCTCAATGCTTGTGGCAGAGTCTATCGATCAATTTGATACACAAAAAGCTGCAACAGTGGTGTACGAATCCCTAGCGACGTATTATGACTGCATAAGTGCGGGCTGTGTATGGCGGCGATCAGATTCAGCCTTGCAGCGCGGGGAGTTGAACACCCTAAAGCTTGCCCGGTTTCCTGCGGGACTGCGTAACAAGACCACATCGAGTGCCTTTCCTCTACTTCCAAATACCTGTCAGTCTCATCATCTGTCCTCCTTCGAGCAGACTGTGTATGAATACAATCCATGAGTTTGCGCAGTATGGAGATCAGGCTGAACCGCCCCCACACCCCCATCCCACCATGAACTTGGAACGAAATGTGCCAAATCAGGATCTATCGACAGTTGAGGGTCTTCTGAATAGCGATCGCTCCGTTTCTTTGCCTTCAGAGAGGTCAGGAAGAACCAAAGAGTGCGACGGTCAACAGGAGCTGCGCAGTCGCCAGAGGATCTGGCAGAATCCTGCCGCGATCATAGGGTTTTACGTCACAGGTAAGAGACCTCTCCTTCACACGATAGCTTAGAATTGATAGCCATGTGATAGCTCTACTCAGTGCAGCGGTACACTTCGGTCTCTACATGTATCTCCACGGTCGAATTGCTGTAGCAGGCGGCGACAAGTTGCCGTTCACAACAACTTTACCTCAAAGCTGTCACCACTCTATCGCTGCTACATGTCACTATCTTCCGCGCTGCTTTAGACGCCAGTATCGGCACCTGCTACGCTCAGTATCTCTGGACGGTCTTGAGGCGTCAGGTCCTTAGGTCAAACTGATCGAAGAGCTTTTCCAGATCCGTGCCAACGCGCTCCGTCTGTTCAATCCCATGCTTCTTCGGCACGCTCCAACGATTTTCTTAATTGCCTCGATATTTTGGCTCATACCTGTGGCAACTATCTATCCACCCGGAGACATGGTCGTAGAATTGGAAGCACGCCAGATACCACAGAAGTCCAACGTATCTGTGATACCGCAATCAGGAAAGCTCAGCCACCATAATCCCAACTTTTAACATCTTCTACCGTCGATACTTGCCCGCGGTTGGGAAGTCGGGTGCTCCAATATGTTCATACCGTCCATCCTCACCGACCAAATGCATGGCCTATCAGAGGACGATATGACGGGACAATACTGTTATACGTAAAATAACGCCAGCCTCACACGGAACCCTGACTGACTTGAATCTAGACGACCAATCACGCCTCTTTTGACACTTGCTAAATCAATCTTGGTAAACCCACGAAGACCTCAGATTCAACAACTCACAGAGGTCAATGCTTCTTACACGATGGTATTTTCCGGCCCAATGGTCCAGTTTAAGGAGGTCAATATTACGAGTGTCACCTCCGCGAACCGATCAGATCTCTCAGACCCCGCTGAGCAGGGGATCGGCCCAGGAGCCCGGTTTCCGGACTGGGCCCTGAACAAGACGATAAAGCCATCACAGCTATACTCTCCGATTGGTGCAATCTTCTTGAACCACACCTATCGACCTGATAGTTATTTGACCGTTTCGCCTCGCCCAAGACTGCCAATCAATGAGACTGGGGTCGAAAACAACTACAAATTGGCCTCGACTATCCATCTGATCTGGACTGTCCGTCACCAGAAGTGCTTTCTGGCTACAGCGGAGTATACTGTAGAGGTCACGAATCCGGTACATGACTGGCACAACACAGTCGTTGCCCCACCTCAGTGAAGTAGACTGGCGTCAGAACCCAGTCGAGACTTTTCCCACGCCACTACGTTCTTGGAAAGAGTATTAAAACATACTGGCTTTCTTTGACTCAATGACTATGAGTTTCTCTATGCGTGGCGCGGATCTCTCTGGGCTGAAGTTTTTCGGGCAAGATTGAATACTACCGGCTCATATCGCTCCAGTAATGGAACGGTCCTTGCGACCTGTGTCGCGATCGGGCTGTTCGAGAATACCCCTTATGAGTTCTGTAAGTCAGACTTTCTGTTACAAGCCATAGAGTCGAGGGCTCGCCATATAGACCTTGCGCCCCAGCGGTTGTTGAGTATCCAGCATACTGACGAGATACAGGCGACCCCATGTATCAGCTGTCGCCATTCTTCCCAAAGGTCAAGGGCCTTGGCAGCGTAGAATTCAGGCTGAACGAGACGCTGCTCAACGACGAATTGGTTAACCTTACGATTGCGGCCATTTCTCTCGGTTTGTGGTATGACGTCGTTGACGGTAACGTTACCCGTCCATACAACGTATATCGCTTTGAGCATCGCCTCAACTTCTTCCTCCCATACGGACTTTGCTTGTTGCTCACTCTTCCAATATTGACGCTTGGTCTCTTTGCGTTGCGACACAACGGCGTTTCCGCTGTAGACGGCGGCTTCCTGTAAATTCTTATGGCTGCCGCAACATGCGATACTGCCATTGAGCGGACTGCAAGCCCGGGCTGTTTTGTTGGCAATGAAAACATACCTGAGAAGCTGGAGAGATTAAAGGTTCGTTTTGGCGAGCTAAACGCTGCTGATAGGGCGAGTACGCAGGAGCCGAAGTCACCCAGTAGGCAGCGCGAGCTTGAGCCCAGGCATTCCCAAAACGTAGACCGGGAAGACTCTGTTAGGGATGCCGCTTCAATGAGCCTGCTGCAACCTCATGAGAGTGTCGAGGTTGTGGCTGTTGAAGAAGAAGAGGCGACATCTTTGGCTGCGACTACATCGGCAGTGTCGCTGCATCAAGCGACAAGCACTTTCACTCAAAGAGCAGGGTTTGGAACTATCGAGGAGACAATTCCATTCCGCAGAGGTCGTGGATCGAGTCTAGACTGAGCGAAGCAAATTAGGTTGGTTCTCCCAGTGTCAAATAGATGACTAGCAGACCGTCGGAACAATTTTGAAGTGCAGTGTATTAAGTTTACTTGATGAGTTTATTTGGCGTCAGTCATTAAGTTGGGGATGTGCACACTGCACAATGTTCGACACGGCCGTCGGTCCCCGATGCCAGGCAGCAACATTGCGAGGCGTTCCGGCAACAACTCGTTCGACAAAGGCGCCCGTCAGCACTTTCCTTGGCCGGCCACAACGCGACTACATCTCACCTTATCCAAGTCGTACACCTCAATTCCTTCCGAGTGTTGTTCGTGAATCTTCGTGACGCAATGGAGACTATAAGGTGCTTGCAATGTCAGCACGAAGCTACTCACCAGTCTCTCGACAGCTTGAATACATCTTATGCACTCGCGATATGGGATCATACAAAAACTTTTACTACGCACTCAGCGCCATAGGCACCGGCAGCGCAGCCTATTTTCTCACACGCCACAAGGAACCAACACCACCAACGACCCCACTCCACGGCAAAGAGAATTGCAAGTACATCCTCGACAACTCGCACTCGCACACTTTCGGCTTGCCCGACGGACGAAAGCTCAGCTACGCAGACTATGGTGACCCAAGTGGCAAGCCTATCTTATATCAGCACGGTCTCCCAGGGAGCCGCATCGAAGCGACGCGTTACCATGATCTCGGCAAAGAACTTGGCCTAAGGATTATCAGCATCGACCGGCCAGGTCATGGATGGAGTAGTGCGTTCGAGAAATTTGGAGCTAGGACGGTGAAGAGTTGGGCGGAGGATGTGAATGAGCTTGCGGAGGGTCTGGGCTTGAGTGAGTATGCAGTGATGGTATGTCAACAGCTTCCGTCCTGTCATCATCCTTGAAGCGTATCACGGCCGTGCGCTTGAATTGACCTGCACAGGGTGTGTCCGGCGGCGGTCCCTATGCGCTCTCCCTCGCCTACGGCCTTCCCAAAGACAAGCTGAAAGTCGTGAGTCTGATCTGTGGCATCGGTCCGACAGATATCGGCATGTCTGGCGCAGGATGGCCCACCTATCTAGGTTTCACAGCCGGTTGGCGCTTTGCCGATCAAAGGATCACTCAGATCCTCTTACGGTGGTTCTTCCAGCGCGATAGCGCCGACAGCCTTGAGCTCTCTGATGAAGAGCGTCTGCGTCTCTTTCTCTCCCCAGACCGCATCAAGGGCATGAGTGATGCTGATAAAGCACTCTTCAGCGACGAGGATGAGATGCGTGCGTATCTTGCTACTTCGAGAACAAGCTTTGAGCAAGGCTTCGATGCTTTGTGGAAGGATGGTTATACGATGTGTACAGAGTGGGGATTCAGGATTGAAGACATCCGCAAAGATCTGCCGGTTGTGTTGTGGTATGGAAGTCAGGACAAGAACGTACCGCCGAACCACGGCAGAACGATTGCGCGGCGTTTGAGGACGGAGAGTGAGCAGGACGATGGCGAGATAGTGGATAAGGGACCGGTGGCGTGGAAGGAGAGGGTCAGACTGAGGATGCTGAACGATACACATGCGAGCATTAGTATGCGGGACAAGAAAGGGTACTTGGTGGATATCCTGACTGCGTGGGGAAAGTGAGGGTTCATGGGTAGATAGCTGCTCAGCTCTGCCTCCAAGACTTCACTCATCTCTTCCTTATCGAACAGCCTGTACACATCGAGAAATCAATGGGTCCTCCGATTATCATCGCCAGGTTTGCCGACGGTTACGATGACACTATGGCCTTGAGCGATTATTTCTAAAACAAGCCTCTCGAGGTGGCTCACGCGGGTCACATGGTTGCGTAAGCGCTCTTCGACTATTTTGCATACTCGTGCTTCTTACTCGCTCGCGTAAGGTGAGGGTGGTTTTTCAAACTATTGTACAATAATTTCTAGGCTGGTTTCTATGCCTACGACAAAGAGAAAATACAGGCGCGATGCGTCTGTCATTCTTTTGGGTCAGGTGCGACGCAAGACTAAGACAAAAGCAGCTCAGACACAGCGAAGCTCTGCGGATGCATTTGACAACAATAACAAGGGCGGACGAGAAGAAGGGTGGGATTTGCAAAAAATGCATATATAAAGCAGCTTGGAGGTGTACACCTAGGGTTTCATCAACGATCTGAAGGCCTTTCAACATGGCGCCTTACGACCTCTCCTTCCGACCCGAAAGCCTCATTCCGAACATCATATACTGCGCATTCGGCGAAGAATTATCTGCAGAAGAGAAGGAAATAGTCAAAGGGTCAGATCCAGGTTTCAACTCCACCGAAATTTGTGACCTATGTCGAGCCTGCGGTTGGAACACTAAGCACGAACTCACATCCTCGTACCTACCGCGCCTTCGCGTCGAACATACGCGCACTAATACCGGTCTATGGGTTATGGGGAACGACTGGATGCTATGGGACCGCACTGCGGACCGGACTGGGAACGACTACATGACGCACCAATTCCTTAGCAAACAAAATACGAAAAACATACCCATTGTGAAGACAATGATGGAGTTTGCAGACGAGGGCGGTGGGTACAATTTTCTGGTCATGTCTAGAGTGAAAGGCATTCCGCTCGAAATCGTTTGGCCAACACTAGCTCCTGGAGAAAAGGAGGGCTACATGCAGCAGATGGCTGCCATGCTTCGAGAACTGCGCGAATTCACGGCAGAGTTTCCGCAGCGGGTGGATGGAGGCCCACTGTGGGACAACGTAATTGCGAATTGCAGTTCGAGGAAAAAGTGCATTAAGATTGGGAAGACGACAGATGAGTGGTTCAGCAACATGGACGATGAGCTTCGAGAGGGCATTGCACGGCGGCTGAGGACCAGAGACAAAGCTGTCATTGAAGCACATCTACAAGAGATAAAGGTACATTTCCCTGTGCCTAACTCAAAACACGACCTAAGCTCTAACACCAACACAGCAAAACTTCCCATCCAGCACCCCCTGCGTCCTCACCCACGCCGACCTCACCCTCGGCAACATACTGGTGCACGAAGGCAAAATCGTCGCAATAATTGACTGGGAGGTCGCGGGCTACTACCCATGGTGGGTCGAGATCCTGACCTCGCATGACCGGTCCCTTAGCGACTCGGGCCTCGAGCTGTTCGATGCCGTGTGGAAGGAGCTTGGCACAGGCCTCGACGACTTCCGGGACAAGGTACGCCCCGTCAATGAGGCGTGGCGGTACAGTCCTGTGCAGCATACAGGCAAGACGCATTACTGGCAGCGCCCGGCATTTTGCAGGTGTCAGCTGTTTGGCGGCTACATTGACAAACATTTGGTTGATTCTGAGGAGAGACATTTTGTTGAATATGAGAGGCCTGAGTGGGAAAGGTAGGTGGATGCTAGAGTAGTATCAATGAGGAGCCTAGGCAGAGTTAGAACCATCACTGGTGTAATGGTCGGAGATGCCTTACCGGCTGTTCTATCGGCGTGTGTTTCGAGTATGTCGCGGCCCTTTTGAAGAAAATCGGTTTGCTTAAGATGCCATCGCAGCTTGGGCCGTCTTGTTCCTGCGCAGCGGCGCACTGTCCCGTCGGCGTCCTTGATTAGTATGGCGAATTGCTCGTCGCTGCCAACGCGTACTACGACGAGCACGCCGTTGTTCAATATTTGGACAGCTTGCTCGAGCAAGCCCTCGTGGAGTCGTTGGGAAGAGGGGAACCAGCGAGAGTTGCAGCCGAACGAGTATATCTGATAGGCGCATTTTTGTTCATTGTCTATGGTGGATGATGTTTGTGCGGTGCAAAGGCACACCTTCTGATTGAGAGAAGGTGCTCTTCGCAGAACCAGCACTTGTTCTGATCCACGGGAGGTCGGACATTAGCGAGCATCTTTCCTTGATTGATGGAGTCTGACCCTTCAAAATGCTCTTCACGTCCTCCTTAATGCATGCTTAAATCAAGACAATGGCAAGACACACTTTCATTTGTCTCTGGTTTTGCGAGTTCGTAATCTTTGTCTGACGTCGGTAGTCAGACATCTCGGCACGTTTCGCAGTATCTCAGTGCTCAGATAGCATGGGCTCTGTATGCATTCACGAAGGTCACAGCAAGGACGAGTCTGCTTGATACAGTTCCGCTCCTAATTGACCCTACCATGACGAACAAGAAGTGACCGTAAAGCTGACCGCAGTCGCTAATCAGGACATCTTTATGTGAACAGATTTATGGACACATTAGGAAAGCAGGAAGTGAGATTGAAGTACCGACGAGTCGTTCAATTTTTTTGTCCTTTCGTATAAACACTAGGCATCATTGCTAGCTTCCCATCTTGGACAGCCAAGGACAAGGCCGCTTCCATCCACACATCATGAAGTAAATAGATATATGTATAACTACTGCTGCTACATTCACAAGGCTTCATCGCCTAGCAAGATATCAACGACTCCTTTTTTGGACCTGGAGCAAGCAACCTCGACAACGACCTTAACTTCGATCACAAGTACGCTTATCCCTGGCGTCTCAGGCGTTCCTGGACCTATTTTCGCCGCCTTGGCTTCGCCAGTTGCAGTCGCTCCTATACAGCAGCCGGGAGGATCGAGCGCTGTCTTGGATCAGTGTCTCCATGGTTGCGACGTTACGTTGGTCGTACGGTCGCCGTGTGAGGAAGCATGCCGACTATGATCACCGTTGCAACGAGCGTGGCTGTGGTAAGAGCTTCTGAAGCTGCGTGATCACCTTTGGCAGAAGGATAGGGTTGAGACCCAGGCGTCTGCACGCAGCGGAGAGCATTTTTAGGAGATAGCCTTTGCACTTCCCAGTCGTGCCTACAGTAGTGTAGTGCAATAGTCTTGCTATTCACACACCCTCTCCCAATCCCACATCCCCTCCACATCCATCCACACCTCACAACCTCCCCCTCCCCCCCTCCGCAAGCACATCCTCCCTCCTCCTAACATCCACATCCCGCGGCCCCTCCCCCCTAAACTTCGTCGTAACAACCCACTCCCTTACCCCCCTCCTCCCATGCCCCTGCGCCTCGACCTCCCTCCCCGGTTGATCCAGCACAAGCACCGCCGTATGCCTATCCACGCCGCCAACGCCGTCCTGTGCTTTGTCGCCATACTCGCCCTTGCCCAGCACCACGGGGGATATACACGCTTCGGCGAAGCTGACCTCTGGCTTGCCGGCGTAAATGCGCGGTTTGTTGAGGAAGAGCAACAGTTTTTCGCGCTCGTGCTTGAGCTCGGCGAGGGAAGGTGTAGGCGATGACGGCCCGGTTACACTGGCGCTGAGATACGGGGCGAGGAGCAGCGTGAGGAAGAACTGCGGGGGGAAGAGGATGATGCGGTTTGCACGCGCGAGGTCGATCCACTTATTCGGCGGGAGGAAGCGCGCTGCCGTGTGCTCGATGCCGCCGTCGTGCGTTGGGTTTGGGATTACGAGTTCGTCTTCCTCTTCCACGCCAGCGCCGGGCGGCGTGCCTGCTGCTGCGGCTTTGTTGGTGGGCGAAGTGGAGTTTAAAGGCAGGAAGTAGATGTACATTTGCGTGGAGAAGCGCTTGGGCACGTTGGGCGGCGTGATCCAGCGCGTGAACGGGATCAGGGCGTCTGTGTCGGGCGCGGCGCCCCATTTGTCCAGCAGGTCGGTGAACTTGACCTTTCCCGAGTGCACCGCGCGGCGCGCTTGTTCACGCTCCTCGTCGCTGATTTCGGTGAAGAGCTTGCCGGTCGTCTTGCTTTTGGCCAGCAATATCCCGCATTCTTCGAATGTCTCACGGATTGCGGCGAGTCGGTATGCGGGGCCGTCTTGGTGCCGTCCTGGGTCGTTGATGTCGGGGATTGCGCCGTCGTGGGTTTTGGACAGTGCGCCGCCGGGGAAGACGTGTGCAGAGGCGAAGCTGGATGCTTTCTTGACGCGGTGAAGGAGGAGGATTTGGTTGGTAGGGGATATGAGAAGGACACTGTTGGAGGATCAGTTTCTGAGTGAAGGAGCGTAAGGAGCTTCTACCTTGAGCTGGGTCTGGGGATTGCAGGCTCTTTCACGGGTTTCTTCGAAAGTTGATGGTCTGCTGGAGACGACATATTGCGTTGAATTGCTGAATAACGAGGCAATGGAGGCCTTAGGTGCAAGGTAGCTCTCGACGCTGGGTTTAGTTCGGCGCGTAGATGGCTTCTGGATTGTGGAGTATGCAATCGACGTGAACCGTATGGCGAGCACGCTGCTCGAACTTCACGACTAGCCAGGAGCGGCCGAGAAGGTATAAGCGGCCTGAGCATGGTCAGCCACACGGTTAATTGGCAACGCGCGTGTCATTGTATGGTGTTGTGTCTGGCGAAAACGCGGGGAGGATGCCGAGGTCCAATTCAAAAAGCGCGAGTGACATCACCCACCCGAGTCGAAGCTTCATGCCATGTCCGCAAAATCGGCAGCATCACAGTCTATGGACACTGTTGGAGACGATATTGATAGTAATAGTGAACATGGTTCGTGGTATCATTGCTTTTGAGCCTATCTAGTCCTCCAAATATCCCATCAATCGTCATCACATGTGTAGAAATTCAAGCCGTACCCAACGCCTTTACAATGCAAGTAGATCTCTTCAGATCCATGTCTACGAGTAGAGCTTCTTGTCGAAGCTGTGCAGACCGTGAACGTTGCCCTCAGCCTGAGCACTGGCAGTGCGGAGCTCGAACCTGAGCTTGCCGCTATCGACAGCCTCGTGCATCTCGGTCAAGCTCTTGATACCAACATCCTGGAGCGAGTGCTGAACACCGGCCATGAGGTATGGCACGAACTTGGTGATGGAACCACGGTCCTGAACGGATCCAGAAACACCCTGAGCAACCAGGACGCGGTCACCCTCAGAGAAGTAGCGGGCGGTACCAGCGTTGCTAGCCTTGGAGTCTGGGTTGCCGGCTCCTGCCTTCTTGTCCTCCATGGCGGCAATACTGCCCATACCACGGTAGGCCTTGACGAGCTGGCCGTCACGGCTGACAAAGTACTCACCAGGAGACTCGGTGGTACCCGCAAGGAGGCCGCCCATCATGACGGTAGAGGCACCCATGGCAAGACCCTTGACGATGTGACCAACGTTCTGGATACCACCATCGGCAATACAGGGGACGCCAAAGCGCTTGGCGAACTGTGTGACGTTGTAGACGGATGTGGCCTGGGGACGTCCGACAGCCATAACCTCCTGGGTAATGCAAGCGCTACCGCTGCCCATACCAATACGGAGACCATCAGCACCAGCAGCGATGAGCGCGGCAGCCTGGTCGCGAGTAACGACGTTTCCGCCAATCACATCGAGACCAGGGTACTTCTCCTTGATGTACTTGATCATCTCGACTTGGTACATGGAGTTACCCTGGCTGGAGTCGAGGATGACAATATCAAGGCCAGCATCGACAAGCTTCTGGAGGCGAATCTTGTCTTCGGGCCTGGTGCCAATAGCAGCGGCAGCGATGAGCTGCTTGGAGTGGGGCAGCTTAGACGCAAGAGGGTAGTGCAGGTTCTTCATCAAGTCAGAGCGCGACAAGAGCGCAATGAGGTTGAAGTCCTTGTCGACAATGGGAAGCTTGCCCTTCTTCGACTTGTTCAGGATAGAGTTGGCCTCCTGGAGATCGATGCCGTGGGGACCGGTAACGAGGTCGGTGGACATGACAGCGGTGACGGGGTCGTTGACGTTGTCGTGGAACTGGATGTCACGAGGGGTGATGATACCAATTAGCTTGGAGCGAAGCTTGCCGTCCTCTGCAAGTCATTGTTAGCGACTTTGCACGCTTTCATTTGAGGTGCAAATGAGTGAATTGGAACCAGGATCAGAAAAGTAATCATGGTCTCCACAGCACGGCGGAACCGTTGCGGATGAACGAAAGTTATAAATGAAGTTGAAGCATCATAGAGACGGGTGTGAGGGAGGATTAGAGCTGCTTACCGGTGACAGGGAATCCGCCGAAACCCCACTTCTCCTTCAGAGCCTTGGCCTCTGCGACTGTGGTCTTGGGAGAGATGACGATGGGGTCGAGGATGAAGCCGTTCTCGAAACGCTTGACCTTGCGGACCATCTCGGCCTGGTCGTCCTGGGAGCAGTTGTGGTGAATCACACCCAGACCGCCAAGCAGCGCAATGTGGATAGCCATGTTGTGCTCGGTGACTGTGTCCATGGGCGACGAGACAAAGGGAGTCTTGAGGGTGATGCGCTTCGTGATGGGGGTATCGAGGGTGACCTCAGCGGCAGGGAAGCCTAGAGAGCATGTTAGAGTGCGTGTTGCATCGCATGTGCCTGGCGACCCTTTGCGCACACTTGATGGAAGTGCGGCGGTATATTGGAGTCGGGCTGGCTGCGAAAGCTACGCACCGATGTAGCCAGGGAGCATGAGGAAGTCATTGTACGTCAGACCACCGTTCTTCTTGGAATCGATGAGCGTCTTGACATCAATGCCGTCGCGCTCCTGGTACTCGTTCTGGAGCACCTCGAGGGCCTTGGTGTGGTCCAAGGCGTTGGCGGTGGTGTCGATCATAGCGTCGCCGTTCTCGATGGTCATTTTGGATATGGAAAAAGACTTCTCAGGAACAGAGAAGTACTTGCAGAGGTGACGTGAAGGGAAAGACCTCAGTGCGCGGATTTACGACTTTGGCCGGGAAAAAGTAACCTTTTCCCAAGAGCAGAAGCATTGCGGCGACTCGAAAAGTTTTGTGGTGGCAGGCGGGAGTGCGCTAGCCGCATTCGTTGTGAGGGGAATCTTTTTTTGCCTTTCTGCCGGTCACGTTACATACCGCCCGTCCGTGTCATCGAGACGCGTCGTGGTGGTGTTGACATGGGTTCGAGATGACATTATCATAGTAGGAATTCGCTGCTCATGACCGTGCAGGGCAGCAAGAGGACATTGCGACTCTTGTTAGGTCGATGGCGGTCCAATATGGGGCGCCACGAGTCGCGCGCGCCTACTGTAGTGCGGTTGAAGACTCGAAGATGCAACCTCCAAGTCGAACGTGGGCGAGACAGCGGTGGCAGGGGGCTTGAATTCGAGTCAGGCCTGCTGTCAAGACTCGCATCGCATGCTGGCCACGTTCAGATCCTCCAAGGTCTGCGGTGATGCGACGGGACGGCAATCGATGATGTGGTGGCGCCGCGGCTCTACTGTCGTAGTCTGCCTGACCCTAGCAACGACAACACAGCACGACAAACAAAACTAGCGCCCTCCGCCTGTGCGCGGCCCTCCAGTGCCAATGCCAGCGCCAACTCGGCTGTGACATGTTCCCTCCCCTCGCCCTCCCCACATTCTACATTACCTTCTTTGGCTGCGGGAGTGAGCGCCAGGACGCTGGACGCCGGATTCTGGATTCTGCGACTCGCTGTGAGCGTCTCTTTGCCTTGTTCCTGGACGGCAGGCGCCTCCAGCCCAACCCGGCGTACTTGTAATAGTAGTAATACCGGCCTCGCCAACGGCCGCCCGACCTAATCCCCCCAACCGTTGCATGCATGTTGCGCGCCTAGGCACTCTGTCTCTGCGGTGATCAGGATCAAGACCAAGACCAAGACCAAGCATGAGCTACAACTCGTACACGCCGCGATCGCGACTGGGGCACCCGACCGCCTCGCCGTCCCCGCTCCGCCAGGCCTCGACGCTCTCCAACGGCTCCTCGACACGCTCGCACGACGCGCCGAGCCGGTCGAGCACGCAGTCGAGCAGCGCCTCCAACGGCTTCGGCGCTGCGCTGGGCCACCGCCGCGGGCTGAGCGAGGCCACGGCGCTGTCGCAGCAGCCGCGCACCGAGAGCCACTACGGCAGCGCTGAAGCCTCCAGCGCCGGGGCAAATCCCTACGCAAGCCTGCGCAAAGCACTGCGGCCCCTCTCGCAGGCGCCCCAGAGCTCGCCGCCGCCCTCGCCCGAGAAGGAAAAGCGCCCCCTGACACCGACCGCAGGCGCCTCACGCTCCTTCTCCCACACGCGCTCGCAGAGCGTCGAGAACATCCGCTACCAGCCCTTCGATGGCCCCGCCTCGCCCGCCTCGCCCACCTCGCCGCCGTCGAAGCCACGGCCCCTCTCAATCGCCATGTCCCGGGCAGACTCGATACGCGCCCCCGCCCGCGACCACTCGTCGCGGCCGCTCTCCACACATCTCGAGAAGCCCGTCCTCCAGAGCCTGCACAAGTCGGCGACGGGCCATCTGCGCACGCTCTCCAAGTTTGCAGACTCGGCCAGCGAAGATGACTTCAGCATCAAGTCGCCCGAGCAGGAGGTCGTTGGCTTGCACGGCCGCCGAAGGCTGCAGCGGACCGACCAGGAGAGAGGGAAGAAGACACAGTCCTCGTGGGCCCGGAGCAACTGGATGGACCAGCAGCGCCAGTTCTTGCAGGCCTACGAGTACCTCTGTCACATTGGAGAGGCAAAGGAGTGGATGGAGGACATCATCGACTCGGAGCTGCCGCCTGCTGTCGAGCTGGAAGAAGCTCTGCGCAACGGTGTGACGTTGGCCGAGATTGTGCAAGCAATCAAGGGCCAGCCGCTGCGAATCTTCCGCGATCCCAAGCTGCAGTATCGGCATTCTAACAACTACGCCCACTTCTTCAACTTCCTCGCCGAAGTCGAGCTTCCGGATCTCTTCCAGTTCGAGCTCATCGATCTCTACGAAAAGAAGAATGTTCCCAAGGTCATCTACTGCATCCACGCCCTGTCATGGCTGCTTTTCCGAAAGGGCATCGTCGACTTCCGCATCGGCAACTTGGTCGGTAAACTCCAATTCGAGGATCACGAGCTGGAAGCTACACAGAAAGGCCTCGACAAGTCCGGCGTCAGCATGCCCAACTTCTCCGGCATGTCTGCGAATTTCAACGTCGAACCCGAGCCGGAGCCGGAGCCCGTCGAGTCCGAGGATGATCGAATTGATCGTGAGCTTGGCGAGAATCAGGCCATGATTCTGGATCTGCAGGCTCAGATGAGGGGTGCCTTGGTCCGTATGCGTCTGGGTGACATGATGCAAGAGCTGTGGGACCACGAACACCTCATTGCGGACCTGCAGTCCCGTATTCGCGGAGACTGGGCAAGACAGATTGCAACGTATCGACTCGATATGCGCCGCTTCGCAGTAACGCTGCAGAGTGCAGCCAGAGGCTACCTCGTCCGGTCAAGGAAACGCGGCGAGGAAGATTTTTGGCGGGACAACACCGCCCAAGTGTTGAAGGTCCAGAACCTTTTCCGCGGACGCAAGGCCAGGGCACAGGTCCAGTACACAAGATTAGAGCTTCAGCAACATGACCATGGGATACGGGAATTCCAGGCAGCCATCCGAGGAGCTCTAGAACGACTTCGCGTTGGCGATCGATATACCGAGACCCGGGACACCGAACCAGCTACCGTACATATCCAAGCGATGATTCGCGGAGCCCTTCTTCGACACCGCGTCGATCGCGAGTGGGCCGAGCTGCAAGCCAACGAGGCTCAGATTGCCAAGTTCCAAGCGGTATCTCGGGCAGCCCTTCTTCGACAAGAGTTGCGAACCGACCAGGAGAGCCTTCGGCAACATGAGAACGTAGTCACCCTCTTGCAGGCGGCTGCCCGTGGCATTCTCGCTAGGAAACAGAATGCGGAGATGCAAGACCAACTGGTAAGCACGTCAGTCGATTGGTCCGCTGTTCAGTCCAAGATTCGCGGTGATGCTGCTCGAATCTCTTTCGGACAATTGATGAGTGCGCTTTGTGCAGAAGAGCCTCAAATCACGGATCTGCAATCAAAGATTCGTGGAAACAACTACAGAGTTGCTTTTGGCCAGATGATGAGCGCGCTCTATGCAGAGGAACCGCAGGTCACCGACATCCAAGCCAAGATTCGGGGCAATGCCTCACGAATTGCCTTTGGTTTGACGATGAGCGCGTTGTATGCAGAAGAGCCGCAAATCACCGACCTACAAGCAGTTGCAAGAGGCGGCCGTGTGCGATTTGAAACTGCACACACACTTGCGCAGTTGAGCGGACAAGAAGCTACCATACTTTCCTTGCAGGCTTACATGCGTGGTTTCCTTTCTCGACAAAGGCATTTCTCTGACCTCAAGGCTCTCCAGGCACAAACCCCAGCTTTTGTCGATCTGCAGTCGGCGAGTCGAGGCTTCGTCCAACGGCAGCGGACCTACGATATACTCTGCCAGCTGAATGCACAAGAGCCAGAAATCATGCAGCTCCAAGGAGATGTCCGTGGCATGCTGGTCCGCATGGACATTGGCATGCAGCTCGCGCAGCTTGAGGAGCACGAAGAGGCTGTTGCAGAGCTCCAGGCGCTGGCACGAGGCATGATCATCCGCCACAAACATGCCGAGAAGCAGCAGTTCTATCGTGAGAATATGGAGAAAGTCATCAAACTACAAAGTTTTGTTCGCGGTCGTCAACAGGGAGAGGCGTACAAGAGCTTGACAAGCGGCAAGAACCCACCTGTATCTACAGTGAAGAACTTTGTCCATCTGCTGAACGACAGCGACATTGATTTCGATGAGGAGATTGGTAAGTGACCACAATATCCATCATTTGCCGATGCGCTGACATGGTACTAGAATTTGAACGTCTGCGCAAGACCGTAGTCCAACACGTGCGACAGAACGAGCTTGCTGAGCAATATGTCGATCAGCTGGACATCAAGATCGCGTTGCTGGTCAAGAACAAGATCACTCTGGACGAAGTCGTCAAGCACCAGAAGCACTTTGGTGGTCACGTTGGAACGCTCCTGAGTAGCAAAGACATTTCTTCAAAGGACCCCTTCGACCTCAAGGCGCTCAACAAGACTTCGCGCCGCAAGTTGGAGCAGTACCAAGAGCTCTTCTTTACCCTACAGACACAACCTCAGTATCTCGCACGTTTGTTCAGGCGGATTCGCGAGCAGCGTCTTGAAGAGAAGGATACTAAACGCATTGAGCAGTTGACAATGAGCTTGTTCGGATTGGCCCAAAAGCGAAGAGAAGAGTACTGGCTTCTTAAGCTTATGGCAAGGTCACTAAGAGAAGAGGTCGATGGTTGTGCGAACCTGCAAGAATTCACCCGTGGCAATTTCTTCTGGACGAAGCTGTTTGGCAGCTTTGTTCGCTCGCCACGCGACCGCAAGTTTTTGAAGGAGCTGTTGGGCACTGTTATTCGCGAGAACATTATCGACAACGAAGAGCTGGACCTTGAGAGTGATCCTATGCAGATCTACAAGTCTGCTATCAACAACGAGGAGCTTCGCACCGGCCAACGGAGTCGCCGAGATCCCAACGTCACCCGTGACATGGCACTCAAGGACCAGGAGACTCGAGCTACGTTTATCCATAACCTGCAAGACCTCCGAGACGTTGCGGACCAATACTTCTCGATGCTTGAAGAGGTCCTTCATCGCATGCCGTATGGCGTTCGCTACATCGTCCAGCAGATGTTTGAGGAGCTGCGCCAGAAGTTCCCGTACGAGCCGCAAGAACAGCTGCTCCAGGTTGCAGGACAATGGCTCTGGCGATCATACATCCAGCCCGCGCTCGCTCAGCCTCAGCACTGGGGAGTCGTGGACCGCGGCTTGTCCAATGTCATGGGTCGCAATCTCAACGCTGTCAACAAGGTGCTTGGGCAAATAGCCGCGGGAAGGCTGTTCGGCGGCGAGGATCTCTACCTGCAACCGCTCAACAGCTACGTCACCGAAGCGATCGACCGTCTGCAGGATATCTGGGTCAACGTGATCGATGTCCGCGACGCTGAGACTTACTTTGAGATTGACGAGTTCAACGATCTCTTCGCTCGGACCAAGCCAACACTGTACATCAAGCTTGCAGATGTCTTCGCGATTCACAATCTTGTCATTGACGACCTTCCAACCCTGTGTCCATCTCAAGACGACCCTCTGCGCGAGGTAGTACGCGAGCTTGGAAGCGCAAAGAACAACGAGAACGAGCTGTTGCATGTCAGCTCGACCGAAATCACCTTGACCCTCAATCCCAAGTTCCACGAACAAGAAGGTAAGTAACGCCGCTCAGCTACGCCGGACAAGTCTAACAATAACAGATCCCGACGCACACCTCAAATCACTGTTCATGGAAACAAAGCGCTATGCACTATACATCATCCGCGTCCAGACTGGCGCCAATCTTACAGAGATCCTTTGCAAGCCTGTCACACCCCAGGACGAAGACCGGTGGGAAGCTCTCGTCCGCGAAGAACTCGCGGCACAAAGGAAAGACCGCAATCGCAAGCACAGCGCGGTTCGATCATCAGCGGCCTCCACTTACACGACGGATATGGGCTCCAACTCAGTCTTGGAGCTCGATTACCCCACTTTGAAGCAATACTGTCTGGAAAACATGGTCCAACTCCAACGCGCTGGCCGCATCTCACCTCACAACAACTACCAGGACCTGCTCAACGCCATCGCCGTCGACATCCGCACCAAGCACCGGCGCCGCATGGAGCGGGCGCGCGAAATGGAGGGCGTGCGCACGACGCTGGCTGCGCTCGACGAAAAAGCACACTTCCTCGAGCAGCAACTCAAGTCATACAACGACTATATCGAGCAGGCCATGGTGACATTGCAGTCCAAAAAGGGCAAGAAGAAATTCCTTCTCCCCTTCACCCGGCAGTACAACCACATGCGCGAGCTCAAGTCCACAGGACGGGCCTACCGCTTCGGGTCCTTCAAGTACTCGGCGCGCAACCTTGCGCAAAAGGGCATCCTGGTGTCCTGGAATGGCTACGCAGAGAGCGCATGGGACCGACTCGAACTCACCATCTCATCGAACCAGACGGGTATCTTTGAAATCCAGGGTTCGCAGGGCAGCATGATGATTCCCGGCGCGTTTGCAGAGGTCCCGCTCGATGGGCTGCTGCAGGCGCAGTTTGACAACCATCAGTTCATGAACCTGTTCGGCGAGGGCAGGGATGGGAGTGGTAATGGCGCCGTCAGAGTCAACGTTAATCTGTTCTTGCATTTGATTTTCAAGAAGTTCTACCGCGACGAGTAGCGTCGGTTCGGTCAGGGCTTCGCTGGGGTTCAGGGTGCCATAAGTACATGGGATGGAGCTCGAGGATGGGATACCGTTGTTTTATGTCTGCATGGCTGGATGGGTGTTTGGAGCATATTGAGGGTGGTGGTAATGACGAATCGATGAGATCATGCCTCTTTACATTTGGCATCTGCAATCATACGTGCTCTTGATCCACCACTCCACCACTGTGGATCCGCTTTTCAGCTTGGGGTGTTCGAGTTCGCGCGTTCCAGATTCGGTACGAATCGCGGCTTTCCCCAGCTCGTGTTGCCGGATTGAGGTCTGACAGCACCCCAACCCAACAATTTCCCGCCGTACATGGCGCAAGAACATCCTGGGAGTCTAAAACCTCTCATCGCCCACCCCTGCCAGTCGCCCAGACAAGCATTGCGACGCAGCGATCAAGCTTCGTAAGCCCTGCGCCCAATGCAGTCTGGTTGTGATGGGTGACGAGGCCCGGCTT
Organism: Didymella arachidicola; assembly: GCA_016630955.3. Classification (NCBI taxonomy): domain Eukaryota; kingdom Fungi; phylum Ascomycota; class Dothideomycetes; order Pleosporales; family Didymellaceae; genus Didymella; species Didymella arachidicola. The sequence continues at coordinate 1,668,672 of CM049992.1, forward strand.
CGTCACCCTGTCAGGATAAGGCCAGCCGCGGATTCTTTTGAAGCGTGTACGCGCCTTCTCGTCACGACGACTCGACCGCCTCTCCTGACTCCTCCCTTCTCAATTCCTGCAACGGCTAGAGCTTTGTTCGCCCCGCAAGCTCCTCTGCCACTGCTCTCCTGTAGTCCGGGGCGCGGCACAACCGCCGTCGCCCTCTCTCCCACGTCACACATCGCCATCAACACCACCGATGCGCACAGGCCACAATGAAGCCCTCTCTCTCGCTCCCCGTCGAGCTCCTCCTCCTCTCCTCCAGCATCCTCGCCGCCCCGCTCGTCCCCCGCGCCGCCTCGTTCCCGCACCTCACCGGCCTGACATCCAACACAAAAGACCTCTCCACAACAGACTCCCGCTTCCCCACCAAATACTTCCACGAGTCAATCTACCACCCGCACTATGACGGGCGCTTCGCAGCCAGCGTCCTGCCGCCCGAGACTCAGCAGTTCCACATCCGGCTCCTGCTGCGCAGCTACACGCTTGCGATGCAGCGCGCGCGCGTCAGGACGTGGGTCATGCACGGCAGCTTGCTGGGCTGGTGGTGGAGTCGGGGCGTGTTTCCGTGGGATAGCGATTTGGATTTTTGCGTGGAAGAGGGCGGGATGAGGGAGTTGGGGGGGTGGTGGAATATGACGGTGCATGAGTTTAGTGCTGGGGATTTGGGGATTGATGTGCAAGGGGATGCGGAAAGCGATGGGGTAGCGATGGGCCATCGTGTATGGGATAGCAGGGCGAGGGAGGTAGGCGGCGAGCATGAAGACGGAATGGAGAAGATACGGCAGCCGTCGCACCTGAAGGCCGGGACGTGGGATGCGGTGCTGGATAAGGGGAAAAAGTACCTTCTCGAAGTGAACCCACACTTCCTCGACTCCTCAACAAGCGACACCCGCAACAAAATCGACGCGCGATGGATCGACACATCAACCGGCCTATTCATCGACATCACAACCGTACACCCCGTCCCCTCCGATTCCTCAACAGCCACCGGCCGCGCCGCGCACAAATTCCTCCTCCAGACCAACACGCACAACCGCTACCCACACGATCCAGAGGAAATGTACACCAAAGACACACACCTATACACTACAGCAGCCCTGTTCCCACTCCGCGAGTCCACGCTCGAAGGCACCCCCGTTCTAGTACCATACGCGTACGAGCAGCTGCTCGTTGAAGAGTACGGTCCGCAGGCCCTCACGGAGACATGGTTCAATAGCTACAAATTCGACGCAGAGACGAAAGAGTGGGTCGTTGCTCCGGCGCCGGATACGGGTAAGGGACGAGGGGGTGCGTTCAAGCAAGGAGGGAAAAGGTCAAAGTGGAAGCCTGTGGGTGATGAGGAGAGGAGTCGTGTGGATAATATGGGTGAGGGGGTGTATACGCCAAAGCCGGGGAGTGAGGGTGATGTGCATGTTGTACGTGGAGGAGGTAAGGCGTGAAGTGGACGATACCCCATGTAGCGAAATACAATGAGTTTCAATCGAGGCCAACGGGTGATCAAGTTAAGATTGTCCCATGGTGATACTGGTATGACGGAACAAACAAGTCACATAGCCAAAGACGACCGCTTCCAGATCTCGTCGAACAGCCATCGACGCAAACAGAATCTTGACCTCGTGCTTGCAGCAACGACACCAGCCTCTTGTATGTATTCCACGCAGATGTTCACTTTTTTTTTTTCTTAGAGTAAGGACAGCAATATTAGCCGCAAGTCGTGGCTACGTCATTCCTTTGTGGCGTCTCGGGATTGGCCTTCGACTAGTTCACCGACCACGATTTTTTTCTGCTCGTCTCGTCCAGACGATTCATACGTGGTCTGTGCAAACGAGAAGAACTTAGTTCCCAGCCACTGCTATTCTCAGGTCGCCCGCAGCCATCGACTATGCGCTCTCGAGCACAGCGATTCAGAACGCATACGAAGACATGCCTTTGCGTTGAGCGATGGCGCAGGTTGTGCGGAGTGCATGCGAAGCAATGTAACACAGTAGGTGTGAGCGCATCGGAGCTGCCGGACGCAACCAAGAACTCTTCATGCTGCGCCTCGCCAATACCACACGACCCACTTTCCCCAGATACCAGCGCCGAAGTATTTTTAGAACAACAACAGCGTGCACGCATGGCATTCCCAGCGGCGCCGTTGTTGGCAAGGACTTTGTGGTACACTGTTTCCGAGCCAAAGCATTGGAACGGACAAGCTCTGCACCCCCCGCATTGGGTAGCGCCACCATCGCTGTGCCAACCTCCCAGACTTTGAAGCAACTAAACCACAGCCGCACGTTGACGTCTTGAGGCTTATCTGTGGAAGCGGAGAGGCTGGTCACTACGGTGACCAAAGCTTTACGAGCGCTAAATGGCTGATCCCATCAGCTAGCCATGGTTTGCCTCCTAAACACGAGGTAGGATGATCTTTGAGGTTTGTATAAAGGAAGACGAGATGCCTGCTCAGATCCTACATCATTACCTTCATCATCATCATCCGAGCTTCGTACCACAAACACATCACCGTACACTCTAAGGACTATCACACACTCGCTACTACAACCATAATACACGTTACCGATCAAATACAAGATGCAGTACACTATCTTCACAGTATTAGCAACCGCCGCCTCCCTCGCCTCTGCGCAGAGCTCCAGCGCCGCTGCCTCTGCCAGTCAGACTCCCATCGGCCAAGTCATCCCCATCGGCGGGGACTGCGTTCCCAACGGCACCCCATGTGCCCTGGGAGCTAACTGCTACGCCGTCACCTCCATGCAGCAGCCCGTCTGCGGTAACTTCCAAGCCACCTGCACAAGCAACCAGCAGTGCGCCTTCAACACCTGCAACAACGGCTTCTGCAACGGCTTCCTCTCTTCATCCTCGGCCTCGGTCTCTTCGGCAACACCAACCATCACATCCGCATCTTCCAGCGCAGGAGGCTTCCAGCCCCGCCCCTCGTCCACCGTCACAGCCGCCCCCGGCACCCTCCCCCTCGGCGCCGAGTGCGATGCCTCTGCCGCTCAGAGCCAGTGCGTTAGTGGCGTTCAGTGCTGGGCGAGTAACTCCGGGTTGATCCCGCGCTGTGGAAACTTCAACGCGGGGTGTACTAGCGACGCGCAGTGCGCGTACAACACCTGCAAGAACGGTCTTTGCAATGGCTTCCTTGCTTCGTCTAGCGCGGGCAACAGTACCGTGACTGCTTCGTCCACGGGCAGTATCAAGCCTAGCAGTGTCAAGCCTAGCGGCGCTTCGGGGAGCGCGTCTGTGACTGCTTCCCGCAGCGCGACTGGTACCGGCGGAATCACTGCTTCTCGCACTAGCAGTTTGCCTGTGTTCACTGGTGCTGCGGCCGTTGCTACTATGGTCCCCGAGGTTATGGCTGTCATGCTTGGTGTCGCCGCCTGGGCGTTGTAGTGTTTTGTAAAGACAGGAGTCCGGGCATTGTGGCGCGACAATGGCTTAGATGTGCTTTACGAAGACGGCATGGCAACGATGTATGTAGATTTAATGTATGTAGTAATGATATTTGCAAGACCGACGCCTTTTCGTATCCGAGTCGCTAGTGCATGTGCAAGACCCGTTCGAAGTAGGTGCATCTTCGGCTCGTTCGCTAGAAATGCGATGAAGCTCAGAATGAGAGTCGGTGATTGATAAATCAGCGTAGTTTAATTGGGAGCAAGGCATCAGCTTGAATGTATACCGAAAAGCAACGTTTTGCTCAATGCGAGCGTATAAGAAGAAACTGACAAAGCAAGATGCCTGATAACAGCGATAAACCCCCGGTTCCATGCAGCCATTTATCCTCGAGTCATGATGTCCAACGCCTTCCAATGCCTTTTATACCTCGACAACCTCTAACCTTCATCTCCACGCAGCACAATAACGTCGGTGCATAGCAAAGCCTTCAACTCCGACGACCTCAGACGACAAACTTATCCCCAACCTTCTCTTCGACCTCAACCGTGGTCGTAACCCGAATGTCATTCTTCCTCGGCAGCAGAGGAGGAATCACAACGCCCATCTCCTCATCCCGGGCCCTCTCCGGAACACTGTACTTGTGACACTCTCTCAGAATCGTCTCTTCACTCGCATTATCACTGCCCATCTTAACAGTAGTATTCAACGTACTAGCCCCATGGCCCATGAACACGCGGCTCCCCGCGCTGCCCTTGTGCGCGAAGCCCTTACCGCCAACACTCCCTTTCTTGCTGTGCGCATAATCGTGGAGCGGGTAGCTTCTCCCTCCGCTGGCACCGCTCGAGTCGCCGCGGGAGCCATACGCGATGCGGACGTATAGCGGGCGCAGGACGGGAATGCATGCGCAGATGATGGTGAGGCAGATTTCTGAGGAGGACCAGAGTAGCATGGGGGAAGTGTCGTGGACGTAGTTTGCTTTGCTGGCGAGGGTGCGTAGTTCTACGGTGCGTACAACGGAGCAGCAACCTGCGAAGACGCCGAGGGAGAGACCGCATGCGATGGTTATTTTCTCTTTGCGCTTCATGTTCAGGCCCATTACTACGGGCCAGGGGAGGATGGCGAGGATGAAGTCCATGGCTGCGGACCAGGCTGGGGGGCGTTAGTTTGTGGCGTGTTGGACGGCATTTGGGGAGCTTACCGCCCATGGATAGACCGACGTCGGTGAAGTTGACTGGACAGTGACCACCGGGGATGGTTTGATCCCAGAGGAACGACACTGGCTTGCACTGCAAGAACAACAACGCCGTTGTGATGGTGCTGAAGATGGAGGTGCTTATCATCACACTCCATAGCAGTGCAATGTGCCATTTCCGTACGACGATGCGCAGTAAGAACAAAGCAATCGCGGCCTTGGATATAGCTATGCCCATCTAGTGTATTGCTTAGACAGGCATCTTGACACAACAGCAATCTTGAATGCGAACTTACGATGCAGATACCTTGGCCAACAGCTTCCCAATATATGGCTTTTGAGTTGTCCAACCCCAGACGCACAATGTCTTCAGTCGTTTTCCCGACTCCGTACGATACACCCACCGAGGTCGTAGCTATGAAGGCAATGAAGGTCGCCTATGGCTAATTGTCAGCAGCGAATTCAGAGTAAAGACAGATTTCGAACGCGTCAAGATAACAGAGAAAGAGAGGGGCGCCACTGACCAGGTTAACGACCATCATATAGTCATCCCAGCCCAAGCTCTTGATGATGCAGTGCCGCGTGTAGATACGAAGAACAATGAAGACCGATGAGATAACAACCTGGAGCCACATCACTCCATTAAGGATAGGTCCGTAGTCTGAGGGCTTGCCCATAATTGCTTTTGTTTGATTGGGACTGCTCAAGGGAACTCAAACGCTAGCAGTGCTGGAGCGATGACCCGTAATGACCTGGAGGAGATGTCTCTTCGACTTTAATCAAGCTGTAAATTCTGTCGGTTTGTTGTTATAAGGACACAAGGGGCGAGGGATTGCCGAAACGAGGCTGTCCTTCGCTCTGTTATTGGGCAGAGGATCAGGATGAGTTGATGTGACAATAACCAAAGGAAGGGGAAATGTTGGTCTCGAGATGCAGTCAACAATATTACAACACGATCGGCTCTTGGGCGGGACGTGACAACGCAGCATCTCCATCATCTCCATACATTACCCCGTATCGTCAGCTACTCAGCAATGCCGGCGGACGCTAGGCAGATCGTCACCGTCTTCGTTAGGAGCGGGTCGACGCGCCGCCATACTCGAGTTGATGTGATAGCCAACACGCCACGCGCCTAAGCTCAGGAGGTGGGCTCTCTCAAGGTTTCGTCGAATCCCACGCGCTGGACTTGCATCGGACTGCAGCTCGAACTGGTAAGTTGCCGTTGGCTGTCCCTGGCATAGTACATGAGGCTAGATTGTGATGTGCTCAACGGGTGATGGTGTGCATACAGGTCCAGAGAGTAGTCCATGGGGCGGGGATGGCGTAAGAGCTGAGCTTCGGGCACAAACTGACCCTGGCTGTCAAAGCTCGTCCCAGTTTCTCCATTTCAGACTCAGTCAGGGTCTTCGGCAGCTCGTTCACTCACTGCGAAACTGCCGATGTTTTTCAAAAGTACGTTGTTTGTAAGGTAGGCTCGAGGTTCGTATTTTCTGCTAGTGTTTGTTGTGCGCGGAGGAGCGCGCAGTCGTGCTCCACTACGTTGACGCTCCCAATCCTTCGCATCCGGAATCTCGGAAAGATTAGTCGAGTCTATTGTAGAAGTACATAGACGTGCAAATTTTGCTTTTATGTCATCTCTCATTTGCTGAACCCCTAAATCTGGTTGACAAAGTCATCACAGGTTCCACGACAGTTGCGTATCGTTATCCAATCGCGTTTGTGACATTCATCCCTTTGTGTTACTCTGAATTTTACAACTTTATAGCGTTGCAGTACCGCAGTCACGCATTAACGTAGAGCGGCAATCCCTAGGCTATACAAAGTCCTCTGCCTGCACGCAATTTACTCTCTTGCTTCTAGTATCTGGCTAGTAAGCTCTCCTGCTCGCAGTGTCTCTTTTATGAGGCTAGTGCTGCAAGCCGCTCAGACGCTGCAGAATCAAACGAAGGGATATGTTCAAACGTTGGCAGCGGCTACGCGGAAGCGGCTCGTTCGTTCCCCAAGCCATTCCAGGGAACTGTGGATCGGCTGACGTCGGTCGCATTGCCATGTTCTGGCGAGCTGCAGTGAGTTAAGATTTGCCTGCATCGCTCTATATTTGCGACGCTGCTGTATTGCTCATCCAGGCTGCCGGTACATTGACAGGGCGCAGTTGCCAGGATCCGTATTAAGGTGAGGCAGCATCGCAATTGCAAAGGCCCGACTTTTGTCATGATGAACTGAAGTTGTGGATAGGTGGGTGAAGGGTGGTGCAGCTGCTATGCCAGGAACAGACGTCTTTCCCGTGACACTTGCAAGCGAGCCACTGGGGTTTTCCCATCCCGCGCGCCCCGAGCCTTCCCTCCCCACTTCATGGTTCTCAGCACTCACACAAAACAATTCTGGGGTTGAGAAATATCACGAATGCTCACCGCACAACGCCCTGCAGATGCTGTGCTACCACACTACGCGCGTGGCAACCGTCGCCGTCGTGCGCCCAAGTTGACCGCCGCGTGCACTCATGCATGTTGGTACCTTTAAAAACGGACCTGAGCGGATCGTCGGCCGTATCCCGCACGCTAGCGCCTTCCCCCGAGATGGCCAGACCAACGCGAGCAAAACTAGATCGACCGCAGTGAAAGCGTACCTGTTGCCGCTGAACTACAGTTCTAGTAGTATGCATTGAAGTTGCCGCTAGCACAACTGTAGAGGTTACAATGGAGGGAGTCCGTTCTTCAAACCTTCAAGTTCAAGCGATAGGATAGCTACAGCTGTAGGGTTTTCCCTACTACAGCCTACACAGTAGTGCGTTGCAATACAAGCAACTTCTGCATGCAGCTTCCTACGTCTGAAATGCGAGTAAATGCTCGCAGCTTAGCGCGCAAGCTTAGTCTCCTCCTCTTTCGGGTATGCCACAGGGAAGGACAGGCTAATCAGCAGGGGCAGCCCTTCTCCAACCAGGGGAAGTCTTTACAAAACCACGGATTCACTGACCTACTTCTACTTTGAGAGGAAATGTCTTGATGATTTAAGCAGCTAAGCCTTGCCTGCATGACCGGGCTTCACGATCGCAACCAAGCTCCTTTCGCATAACAGACTCCCTCTGATCAAGGGTCGTAGCACCCCACGACTAATCAACGAGCCACACACGCTCTCTACCCCAGGTGTAAATTATGTCCTTAAGTGGTACTTGTATCACGACCATTTGATCTGAAAGGCCGCGAGATCGAAAGAAGGCTGCGACAGTCTCACATGCTGCATGCGGGTGGAACAGCTTAGCTCGGCAATTGAGCCATTGGGGCCGTTCTTCGAACCCCTGTCCATCGTATGGTTTCCTAAGATCGATGTACAGGGATCTTACTGCGCGAAAGCCACGCGATCGGCTGTGGATTATACAGGTCACATCCGCCCCTCTACCGCTGCTCGAGTTTTCTTGTCCTCACGTTGCACACGCAAATATGACATTGTTCTCTTTGACACTCGCTCTCTTCGCAATTGGTGTTATTGCATTGGTAATTCAGTATGTTGTTGTGTACCTCAAATCGCCTCTGAAGAAGATCCCTGGCCCAGCCCTGGCGAAGTTCTCGAATATCTGGCGCTTCTACAACCATTATGGACAGACGCACATCGAGACACAGAAGGAGTTGCACAAGAAGTATGGTGACGTGGTTCGTCTCGGTCCGAATACTGTCAGTCTTGCAGATGCAGGTCTGCTCAAGACGATCTACTCCACTCGAGGCACGTTCCTGAAAGTGAGTCGCAGCACCGAACATAGCATGTGGAACCTCACTGACCGTGCTATAGAGTGACTACTACTCTGGTGCCGAACCCCCCCGAACATTGGAATACCTCGTCGCTAACAAGATGAAGTCAACGATGCTCTTCAAAACGGCCATCTAATCCAAAACCTATTCAGCACCCGCAGCAATGAGTTCCATGCTAAAGGACTCAAGCCAGTTCAGAAGCTGTACAACTTCCAGAGTGCTCTTCAGTTGGAGCCACTCATGGATGAGGACTTGCGTGTCCTTGGTAATGAGCTCGAACGCAGATTCATGGCTGGTGAAAATAGCGGCAAGACATGTGACATTGCTGACTGGATCTCCTATTTTGCCTGGGACTTCCTTGGCGATATGACTTGGAGCAAGCGTATGGGCTTCATGGAGCAAGGCAAAGATGTCGGCGGCATGTTGCAGACCGCCGAGAATGTGATGCGGTACTTCTCCGTCGTATGTCAATACCCGTCGGACCAGCTTGCACTCCTATTAACACTTTCAAGATCGGACAGATACCCTCGCTTGACAAGATGCTTGGTAAGAACCCGCATCTGACGCGGTTCTACAAGTTTGACGACTTTGCTGTCGCTGCCGGCTTTGCAGTCGAGCAGTTCATGGAGCGTATGGCGAACCTCAAAGAATACAAGGACAAGAAAGACTTCGTCAACGGCTTCCTCGCTGCGAAGAAAGAATACCCCAACCTCGTCACTGACAACGAGGTCATCGGCTACATGATACTCAATGTGCGTCTCTCGTCTTCCCTAATCTTCATACACTGACTCCTCAGATCCTCGGCGGCGCGGACACGCTCGCCATCTGCACAAAAGCCACATTCTACCACCTCCTCAAGACACCAGCCGCACGGGCAAAGCTAGTCAGCGAACTGCGAAGCACCAACGTCAGCTACCCAGCGCCCTACCAGTCCCTCGAGAAGCTGCCGTACCTGGACGCGTGCATCAAGGAAGGACTGCGAATCCACCCGGTCATCGGCCACATCGTCGAGCGCGTCGTGCCCGCCACGGGTCTCACATTGGCTGACGGCACGGTGCTCCCACCTGGCACCATCGTCGGCGCGAACCCATGGGTCGTGCACACCGACACGCGCATCTTCGGTGCAGATGCCGAAGCGTACCGGCCTGAGCGGTGGCTTCGCGGCGAGGACGAGAGTGAAGATGCTTTCGCGGCGCGGCTGAAGCGCATGAATGACGCGGATATGGCGTTTGGAGGGGGGAATCGGACGTGTCTGGGCAGGCCGCTGGCGCTGGTGGATCTGTATAAGGTGGTGAGCTTTGTGTTTGGAAAGTACGATGTAAGTGTGATGGCAAGCTAGGTTCGAGCGTGCGCTGACGGTGGTAGATTGAGCTTGAGGATCCGGCGAAGGAGTGGGATCTGCATAAGCAGTGGTTTGTGTGGCCGCACAATGTCAAGGTCAAGATGAGCCCGGTTAAGCAGGAGGGGGTTTTGGTGGAGTAGGGTACGGTGCGGCGTAGTCAAATGGCGCGGTGGACTGCTGTGGTGGGGCGTTGTATGTTGATACAATTCCTTCTGGATCATACTTCATGCCTCTCGCTCTATACCCGATGGTGTACCACGCATCCTCGTCTCGTGTTAAGAGCATACTCCTCTTCACCATGTGCTGCCAAGAAGTGCTGAGCCTTGCCCGTGGCCCAGCTGCACGCCTCGATCGCTCGCGTCTACGCTGTTTATTCACACCACGCGCTTCTCTATGACCGCCGCACGCTCCTTATTCCGGCTACACTTGCACGCCTAGCGTTCAGTCTCGCTCCAGCCTTCGTCGTCAAACACGTCCCTTCCCACCTCACCCCTCAAACTCGGCCCTGCCCCCCACATCCCCTTCATTCGTAACGCCATACGCATCCTCAAAACTCGCAATCTGTACGTCCCACTCCTCCCCCTCGGCGCCCGGCATCCCCTCCCACCGAAACGCCAACACAGCACTGTCCTTCAGCCCCGCGCCCTTGGCACAATCCATCCCCCCCGTCTCCCTGACAGCCTTGCCCTTGCCCTTGCCCTTGCCCTCGTCAATCGCAACCTCGTCGTCCTCGGGCTGCGCCTCCCACTCGCCGAGCACGAAGCCAGCGCTGGGATCGAGCGGGTCCAGCGGCCGCCCGAGCTGGATGGCGGATGGCGACGAGGGGAGGGTGAGGGAGGGTGCATGGTCGGACTGGGCGAAGCCGGTTTCGGTTAATGCGGTTAGGAGCGCGGCTTTGATGGCGGAGAAGGTGGTGAGGGGGTCGATGTGGAGCAGGACTGTTGTGCGGGCGGATTTGAGGCGGAGGGTCCATGTGCTGGGTGTTGGTTGGGCCATAGTGGGGAGGATCGTGTGGCTTGGCTTGGCTTGGCTTGGCTCTGAGCTGTGGTGTAGAGACGAAGCGTTGGTGATTGAGGTTAGTGGGTGATGATGGGGAGGAATTGGGTGTGCTGAGTAATTGGCCAGGGTGAGTGGTGTTGGGTGTGGCGGCACTGCGGCAGCTTGTCGAGGGCGCGTCGCGGGTTCGCGCGTGCACGTGATCGGCAAAGAGCTTCGATTCGGCGTCGGTCCAAGCTGCCCGCTGCAGCAACAGCTCACTTCCACCGTCGCTGGGCCGCCCCCAACACAACGCACCAGCATGGCGACCCTCACGCCCGCAAACCCCGCCGCAGTCGTCGTCCAAGACCACCCTCCGCCGCCGCCGCGCCCATCCCAGCCCCTCACCAACGCGCCCCGCCTTGGCATGCCCTTCGACCGCCGTCTGCTCCTCACGACCTTCGCGTCCTTTGTGTGCGGCTTCACGCTGGGCAGCGCGTCCGCAGGCTCCATGGCCGCGCTGCGCTTCCGCGCCGAGAACGCGCACCGGCTGCCCATCTCGCAGCCCGGCTGGTACCTGTACCACAAGAGCAAGAACTACTACAAGACCAAGGAGGGCGTGCTGGAGGGGCTGCACAAGGGTTGCAAGGTGGCCGCCTGGAGCAGTGTCTTCTTCGTCGTCGAGGAGAGCCTCGATGTGTTCCGCGGCACGTGGAAGGCGGGGCGCACCATGGATGAGATGGAGGGCGTCGACGAGTTGAGTCTGAAGAGCATCGACCGCGGCGTCGCGGGGAGCAGGGATTTTGTCTCGAGCGCGCTCGCTGGCATGGTCACAGGCGGCGTGTGGAGCGCCTGGCATCAGTTCCCGGTCAGCTTCGCTGCGAGGACCATCAGGATGGGGCTGGTCGTGGGTCTGGGCTATGGCCTGGGCCAGGATGCGCTTGTGTGGGCAAAGGCGCGGTACGGGGGCGGCGAGGAAGGCGAGAGCTGGATCTACAAGGGCGCGAAGAACACGAAACAGAGTGATGTTGGTGAAGACGGGGAGAAAGCATAAGAGGAAGAGTCAACGATACCCCCATTGCACTACGATATCACCACCACCCTCGACCGCCCCGCACACGCCAACTCACTCCAACACGTACTTGCGCCTTCTCAGAAATGCTTCCAGGCCCGTCACCTCTCCCCTCACGTTTTCCCTCGCCCATCTCACGTCGTCATCCATCGACGGTCCATAATACCCATACTCCCTCTGAAAAGCCCACATCTCAAAGAGCTGCTGCCTGAGCCCCTCCGGCAAGAATCCCTTGAACACCTCATCCGGCAAATTCTGGTAGCCCACCGTCTTCCCCGAGACTCTGCTCACAATCTCGCACACCTCCTGCATAGTCAATATCTCAGCAGCAGCAGCAAACCGCTTCTCCTCAAACCTATCCGGCTCGGCGAGAATAGCACCAACCCACTTCCCCGTCTCCGTAATGTCGATGAACGGCACACGAGTCGACCCGTGCAGACAGTTCGCAATCGCATAGGTCCCGTCCCCCGCCGGACTGGGCCGGGGTCGCATGTGGTCGTACAGGTTCTGCATAAAGGACGCGGGCGCGAAGAACGCGCTCTTGGCCGGCAGATCTCGGATGTACTCCTCGATCTCGGCCTTGACGTCAAAGTGCTCGACGTTGCTCCACTTGCCGCCGCTGATCTGCGCCGGGTGGCTCATCGAGCTGAAGATTATGTATGACACGCCTGCGGCGAGCGCCGCGTCGCACACCGCCTTGGCCTGGCGCGTCTCGATGGCCCGCGTGTTGCCTTGGTACTGCGTTGCGGTTATGAAGAAGAGTGTGTTGGCTCCTTGGAGCGCGGAGGGGAGCGTGGAAGGTTCGTCCATGTCGGCGGCTGCGAGCGAGGCGCCGCGTGTTGAGAGGTCCTGCATCTTTGCGGCAGACGTGGAGCGCGAAATGGCGCGCACGTTGTAGCGGGCGCGCAGCTCGGGGTCGGACAGCACGGTCGAAGCGACCGAGTAGCCTTGGTTGCCTGTGGCGCCCAGGACGGCAAGGAGGAGCTTCTCGTTTGGCATTGTGATGGTATTGCCTTGTACTCCTGTTTTCCAAACTGTACCAGAAGTGTGGTGGGAAGAGCGATGCGAGAAATCTAAGAGATCGAGCGGTGCTTGTCACTGTCGTTGATTCATCGTGAGCCTACAGACCTTATATACACTCGTCCAGCTCTTGCCCTGCATTACATCGTGAGTGACCGATCAATGCAGAGCCCGCGTCAAAAGACAGCTACTGCCAAACACCTAAATCCGCTTCCTAACTCCATCTCCATCCAGCACAACAGCACGGGCTGAGCCAGTGACAAGATCGTGACGCCGCCGCGCTTTACACTAAGCAAAGTACGCACTTCGACATCGAGAGTTTGGATGCGGTGCAGGAGGCCTCGGGGTGCATGATCGTTGGTGTTCGGACATGGCGGAGGACTGGCTCGGCCGGTGCGGCGCTTGGCGGTGCGGCTTTAAGGGAATGTATGAGCTCAAGACTCCTGGATCCGACTTGATAAAATGAAAGTAAATTACGCGTTTTTCGATGCAGTGCATATCTGAAAATTATCATATTGCAATGGCATCTTCGAGTTTGCTACTGCCGTCTTTGCTGGAGGCAGATATAACTGCGGCAGGACCAAAATGTCAGCGACCCCATTCCTGCAATAGTACTTGGCTCTCGACGTCTTGTTTCTGCTTGCTTGCGAACGACGACTCGTATCGAGCGATGATTGAGAAAAGATTCAAGCCAGCATGTCTCCCTGTGGCAGGTGTGAGCCCAGACACGGCATACTCGAGGTCTATTCGTCTATGAGGAAGGCCGATCTGATGCCAAGTGCAGGCACCGGCTTCCTACACGCTCGAGAGTCGAGTCTCGTACAAAAGTGGGCTCCTAAACGAGCAGGAGTTAGGAGAAGATACCGCGAGCCTTGAGCGTGATCAAATTGTCGGCCGAAGGATGTGATATTGCGCCATAGCGGCACAACCTGATGCAGCAGCAAGAGAAAGATACTCTTGACGAGCATCCTGTCAAAGATGATGAACAAGGTAATGGCGAGTCTTTGTCAGGCTCAGAGAGGAGCCACGTGTAGAATCATGCTGCATCTCGTTGATATTCAAACGTCTGAAGCAAAATGGTGCTGATGTGTTCCATGCCCGTAACCATACCCCGTCTCTAGACGGTAATTGCCTAATTATGTAGCTGCTATGTCTGAGGCCCCTTGGCGATAGCCTCCACAGCAGTAAGCAATCCAATCGAGTAATCCTACAAGTGTCACTTGGCCCCAGCCGTCGCCTATCCAAAAGCTTACTCGATGTGATCGAGCAAACATCTGACCTATCGAGCTCTGCACGATCCTTTGAGCGTTTACCCGCTACACTTCCTGCAGTAACCGCCGTCTAGACGGGACCATGGAGAAAATTTGTTCGCACTTTGCATAAACTTCTTGCAAGGTCCCCTCAATGCAGACCGCGATGCTGCACTTGTGCAGCTGTCGTCGTGGACATCGGCGTCCAGCGAACCTGTGGGCCCTGGAGCATGGAAAATTTGTATTGAGCCGACGCACCGATCCCAGGCGCATCTTCCGCGGCTGACTCGCGCAACCATTGGCTGAACAGGCGGGAGAGCTACCTGCGCCAACCAGTAACCAGATATCAACACGATGATAACAGACCTTCTGTTCGGATTGGCGTCGTGTCAGTGGGCGGGAAACAAAGAAGCACAGACGATGAGCTCATTGGAATGGTCAGCCGCCTGGGCTGTTGTACTGCGGAGTAAGGTGGAAAGGCGTGATGCGTGTGATCATGCGTACCCAGATCTCTGCGCCTCATGCGGGAAACGGCCTAAAGGCACATAACCCTGCATGTCCCCTCACACTGCATCCAGGGCTCATGGCGTATATAGGACCCTGACATCTTCCCTCGGGGATACTTGATATTCTCCGTTCCTCATTGCAGATTATTCAGTCTTTGTTGCATCCGTGGAGCGTGGTGCTACGCTTCAAGTTCACTTCCAGAGCTCACTTGCGCCGACGTCATCAGGCTCTTACTACCGAGCAGCTTTCCCGGTAGCACTCGAGCACGGGCGCACGGCGAAGGTGTCATTGCAGCAACAAAGTGCGCTTGCGCTCCAGCTGCTGAGAGGTAGCATATCGCAGCCTGGATAGGCAGAAGGAGAGAAAACGAGTCGCCCATCATGTCTCTCTCGGAGCGCCTCACGACGATGGAGGAGTACCAGCCATGGAGTGCGCCTGGGAGCCGTGAATCCTCGCGCAATCGGAAAATGTCGTTCAATCCAGTCGGAACGTGGACCGAAGCTGCAGGAGAAGTGCAGCCAGTCGGCGCATTCGAGGTACCCAAATGGAAGAGATACCGTGAGTACCAGAAGCTTGTACGATGCGGGGAGGCCGGCTGACGGTTGCGCAGTGCAGGTGTTTCTTGCCTGCATCTACTGCCTGTTAGCTGCGGGGGTTGTATTCGGATACGCAGCGATCAAGCCAGTATTATTAGCCGAAGGCGTGTACAGAGACAGGTGCTCGAAACAGGAGCTGAAAGACCATGTTCATGTGTGTTACGAACAGGAGTTGAGGTGCGTGTGAAAGACGTTCGACGTCTTGGGGAGCCACAGCCCTTGCTGACTAGATCGACAGGCTCAACCTGATGTTCACGATCGCCGCCGTGTCCACGAACGTCGTCGCACTGCCCGTCGGCACCATCTTGGATCGCTATGGTCCTCGCGTATCTGGCATAATTGGGGCAGTCTCCATCACCGTAGGATCTCTCCTGTTCGCATTTGCATCAGAGCTTCCATTTGATGCGTACATCCCCGGATACCTGTTTCTGGCTTTGGGAGGGCCGTTTGTCTTTATTTCCTCGTTCCAGCTCAGCAACACCTTCCCTCAGTACTCCGGCCTAATTCTGGCGCTTCTCACAGGCGCATTCGACACGTCGAGCGCAATCTTCTTGTTCTACCGTCTGGTCTACCAGGCTACAGATGGTGCATTCACACCCAAGAAATTCTTCCTCGGGTACCTCGTTGTCCCAGCATACATTCTGGCAGCGCAACTCTTGTTCATGCCTGCAACCTCGTACAAGACAGTCGGTGAGTTGGTGACTGAGGTTGAAGACGGCAACAGCGTTCACGATTCGGACGATGAAATCGAGGACCAGGCCACTGTTCAGAGCCTGCAAGATGCTCGCCGTGCTCATAGAGATAGTATCGCCAGCGAGATTACCGCTTTGCTGGGCACTAAAGACGGCGCCGACCAGGCCAAAGAAGAAGAGAAGAAGCGCAATAAGTCTGGTGTTTGGGGAGCACTCCACGGACGTACGGCGGCAGAGCAAATCAGGACTCCTTGGTTCATTCTCATCACATTGTTCACCGTGTTGCAGATGACGAGGATCAACTACTTCGTTGCTACGATTCGCTCGCAGTACACGTACATCTTTCATGACTACTCCAAGGCTGTGGAAATCAACAACTTCTTCGATGTTGCGTTGCCTGTGGGCGGCATCATCTCGATTCCTTTCATAGGATTGATTCTCGACAACACAAGTACCACGTTCACTTTGTCTCTGCTGGTCACTGTCGCCACGACAATTGGTGTCTTGGGAGTCATTCCTGAGACCTGGGCCGCGTACGGTAACATCATTCTGTTCGTGCTGTATAGGCCACTCTACTACACTGCAGTCTCGTAAGTGCTTTTGAATCATCTGGGATATTCTGCTAACAATGCGACAGTGATTACTCCGCCAAAGTCTTTGGCTTTGCCACCTTCGGCAAAGTCTACGGCCTTATCATCTGCTCAGCCGGCATCCTCAATTTCTCGCAATCCGCTCTTGACGCCGCGACGCACAAGGTCTTCAAAAACGACCCAATCCCTGTCAACGTCATATTGCTTGGCTTGGCACTGCTTATAGGTATAGCGCTCGTCGCTTTCGTCTTTAAGAAAAGCCACAAGATCATGAGGGAGAACATCGAAGAAGAGGCGGAAGAGGCAAGGGAAAGGCTCATGCCTGGTGTCAGTGTTGGTGTGCAAGATTACGGCGCTGTCACAGCTAATGGCAATGGACCGAGTGGCGATGACGAGAGAAGAGGTCGCACAATGTGATCGATGGCAAAGAATGGATTATAAAAGCACAGGCCGCTGCCTAATGACTGATGAATCATTGTGGCAAGCATCTCCAATTTGAAATTGCGGTCGTACAGCGAGGCGTTCGGGATCTGGGGCGGCTCGAAAAGTTTTGGGTTTAAATCTTTTTGTCAGTAGGTGAGCACTTCCGTTTCAAGCTGTGGTCAACGACTATTTGTATATGACGACCCTCAGACAGTATGTATCGCATCTCGTCGCCTTACGTCAAAACAGGCTACACAGTCCGAATCGAACGGGAACAAGGGCGAGATACTGCTCACAGCCTCAATTGAAAGCCCCACACTCCGTATGAAAAAAGTGCATTAGCAATGAAGTACAGTGATCCTTCGTCAAGAGTCGAGAGTCGAGACGTTCAGGCGTCCAGAAGTAGGCGGGCACAAGTCAGCCTGACCGGACAGCACAGTCGATTTTTACACCGTTCCAAGCCATTGATCGCACCGGGAAAATGACACTTTTTGGAGTTGCTAACATCACCATGAGCATCCAGCAATCCGATGGTCGCGTTGCAGGCCAGATGCGTAGTAGTGTATACACTTCCGCCGCACCGGTCCACCACAATGCCAGTCTGTCGATCTCTACAAAGAGCCTGCCACCCTGCTTCTAGAAAACTGCCACCCTCTGGAGGCACTAGTATCGCAGGGTTAGACAGCGACAGAGTTAGGACGCATGATTGTGTTCATTTCTGCAAGTCGCCGAATCACAAAAAAGAGATTTCCTTATCGACGTTTCAAGCGTACGCGGCGACCCACAGTACTTTCACATGAAACAGGGGCGGGCACCACGTCGCCATGCGCCAACGTCGACATCCCGATTGGCATCATAGGCAGAATTCTTGACAGATCCGATTCGCATGTTGGCTGTGCAACATGTGGGCCTCCAACGGCATGGCACAGGGCGTTTTTTCGGCTTGGTGTACCTGCTTGGCGAAGACATGACTCTCAGACGAGGCCTTCCACTGTGGAAACCTCTCTTCATCATCCTCTCGTTTTTTTGCTACCTTCCGTTTTGGTGTTTTCGTGAAGGGCGATACTTTCGTTCGCAATTTGTTTAAACTGTTGGACTATCTTCGTCCATGACATTCATTTTTTGACTCGACGTCTTTGCATTCTTTTGACTTGCGAGGCGATTTCGCTCACTTCTGTCGTTGAAAAGTCTCGGCTTCGACTCTGCCTCTGTGTTCCATCATCTCCCGCGATTTCAAGATGCGTCTTCCAGAAAGCATCATCCCGCTAGTGACGATTTTCTTCCCAGATTCGCCATTGCTGCTTTCAAATTCGACCAACCCTTTTATACAGACGTCTTCAGTCATAGCTTCCGCATCTCTCATACCGACAACGACTGCAATCAGTTCGGCACCCTCGTCTGCAATTCCAACGGCAACTCCTTCGACAACCCCTTCGGCAAAAGCAGCTGCGGGAGTTGAGGTAAAGCTCCTGCTCAACCATGCCGGCTCATACGCATCATCCCTCCGTTCCACATACCCTGACCAGAATCTCGCGGTCTTCGCCGAACCGATTTGGTGGTGGCAATCTGGATCAGCTGTCGACGCACTCCTGACCTACACCTCGACAACAGGAGATACTCAATATGCTGACCTGCTATCCAACACTCTGATTACCGAAGCCACTGCTACCAACGACTTCATGACTGTGCATGCAACAGGCAACGACGACCAGGCCTGGTGGGCACTTGCAGCCCTCACAGCCGCTGAGACCAATCTTGCGCCCACCGGGCCGGTGCCATGGGCCACCCTCGCCCAGAACGTATTCCAGGAGCAGACAACACGGTGGGACCACGATAAATGCAACGGCGGCATGAAGTGGAAGATTCTCGAAGGCGATGGAACGGACGGGTGGCACTACAAGTCGACGATCGCAAACGGCTTGTTCTTCCAGATGGCTGCTCGCCTTGCGTTGCTCACTTCATCTACGGATATCAAGGACTGGGCCGTGAAGAGCTACGATTGGACCGTCAGTGTGGGCCTGATCAATCCCGACTTCGATGTATACGATGGTACGGACGACGCAAAGGGCGAAAATGGATGCATTGACGTGAACCACAACATGTGGAGCTACAACGTCGGCGTCTTCATGTACGGTTCGGCAGTTATGGCGAAGCTGACCGGTGAGGAGAAGTGGCTCGACAGGACCAAGGGGTTCATCGCCTCTGCGAAACGCAACTTTGTCAACGAAGAGACCGGCGAACTGTGGGAGGCGAAGTGCGAGGGAGATGGCAGCTGTGACTCTGACCAGGTCAGCTTCAAGGGAACATTGGCAAGGTGGTTGGGCGCTACTGCTGAGTTGCTCCCTGATCTAAGGGAGAGCGTTGGGGGCATCATGCATGGTGCCAGCGACATGGCAACAGGGGGGACAATCGCGACTGAAGCCCGGGGTGCCATCTCCACATTCAATCAGCTTGAGATCGTGGATGCTGGGCTGAGGCTGCAGGGTGTTGATGGAAAGGAAGGGATGATTGGTACGAAGAAGGACGCGAGGAGCGTTGCGGGCAGGATACGGTGGTGATGCCCTGCACGCCGGCAGCTGCGTATAGCCTTTGCACAATCTAGCTTAGACAATCTGTAATTTTTTTTAATCGGCCCTTGTGTTGTGTCGTCCATGGATATTCTGTCGTTGAAGCGCGTATGATGTAGGAACGTTACATGCCGCAAAGCGCTATGATGGAAGGCTTGGATGGAGCCTCCACCTTTCGAGTGCACTTTAGAAACCGGCCTCACAAACGTCAGCTCACTCTCGAAACTCGAACTGCTAGGAGGTCTGAGTCTGGCCTTCGATGTTTCCACGAACACTAAAGCCTGGCGCTTACCACCCGCCTATTTCGCACTCGTTATGTACTTAATGATCCTGCAACGTCGTCACAGCCTTCATTGACTGGAGCCAAGCGAGACTTTTGGTTCCGTCTACCAGAGCCGTTCCGCTGTCATGAACGTTCAATGGACAACACCATGACGACGCCATGGTCTTCATTGCGTCTTGTGTTCCTCTCCTTCCTACGAAGGCGGAATCGACTTTAACCCTTGCGATATAAGGTGGCACATAATTAGCCCACCGAGGAGAGTACTCGGCGAACGGTCCGATGTTGTTGACCGATGTTGTCAGGTCATGACACTCATATATAAAGGCAGTAGGCCAATTGTGCGCACAGCCTTGCGTTGACTGCAGTCAATACGCTTACTCGACAGCATAAGCGCTCCAAGCTCCGTACAGCCAAGTCGGTTGGCTACATTGCCCAGATTTTCGGTCACTATAACGGGAGACACGCTTTCATATCGGACACGAATATCTGGGTTGACGGATGAAATGGACAGCCGGTGGGATTGTTCCTGCATTACATTTCAGCCAATCAAAGACGTCTTGGATTGGTCGCAGCACCAAAATAGGTGTAGAATCCGCGGTCGCCGTTATGGCCTTGTACGCTAATACCTTAACAGGGAACGCTCTTTAATCCCCGCAATGCCTCTTTCACGCTTCGGCAGAATATCTGGTAGGGGTCAATTGCTGGGTGATTGGCTCCGTCCGCAGCTTCCCCATGGAGATTTACTCGAGAACCATCAGGCCGAGGCGATCTCTGCTGATCCCAATACTTCGCAGTACTATAAGTCAATTGTGTCCAGGCATGTGTTTGAAGGTACGACTTTGGACAACTGCATTTTAACACTATGAAGTGGGCAAGCCTCCTCCTCGCGCTTGCAGCTACTGTTCTAGCAGCAGCACCACCAAAGCCCAGTCAAAAGCCAGGATCACCAGCACCGCCTCCTTCACCTGCTCCTCAAGGCTACCCGACGAAACCACCTACTCGTGAGCCAGGCAAGCTGCCCGACAGCTTTAAGTGGACCTCAACTGGTATTCTTGTCACTCCTAAGAATGATTCGCGCCAGGTTGCCGGTGTGAAGGACCCCTCTATTATCTTTTACAAAGGCCATTATCACGTCTTTGCCAGTACTGCCAAGGATGAGGGCTACAGCCTGGTCTACTTCAACTTCACCGATATTGCCAAAGCGAACGAGGCACCTTTCTACTACCTTGATCAGGCGCCACTTGGTACCGGCTACCGAGCCGCCCCTGAAGTGTTCTACTTTGCCCCCCAGAAGCTATGGTACCTCATTTACCAGAACGGCAATGCCGCGTTCAGCACAAACCCAGATATCAGCAACCCAGCTGGCTGGACTGCTCCTCAGGTCTTCTACCCCAACGGTACGCCAGCTCTCATTGCTGAGGGCCTTGTGACTCCCTCACAAGGATACTGGGTCGACATGTGGGTCATTTGCGACGACAAGAACTGCCACCTTTTCTCGCACGATGACAACGGCCGTCTTTACCGCAGTCAAACCACCCTTGCACAATTCCCCAATGGCATGAGCGAACCTGTGGTTGCTCTTTCTGAGCCTCGCAAAGAGGACTTGTTCGAGGCATCGAACGTCTACCACCTCGAGAAGGAGCTCTACCTCCTGCTCGTCGAATGCATCGGTGCGGGAGACTCGGGCGGCGGCATTCGCTACTTCAAGTCCTGGACCGCAAAGGATCTCGCTGGTAACTGGACCGCACTTGCGGATACCCAGGAGAACCCTTTCATGGGCGCTGCAAATGTCAAGTTCCCTCGGGGTCAAAACTGGACTATCAGCATTTCCCACGGCGAGATGATCAGGAACGAGGTTGATCAGAATCTGAGGTTGGGTCCATGCGGTACTTGGAGATTCCTGTACCAGGGCATCAACCCTGCTCCTACAGACGTGTCGTACAATGCCTTGCCGTGGGACCTTGGTCTTCTGACCCAGGATGGATGCTGAGCAGCAGCAGCGCATTGAGCCTGTAGAACGCATATGCAATGAGAGATAACGTTCAAGATGGATATGGTAGAAATGCTTCGCAAGTGGTTTTGATGATCCTGACTCACAGCTCGTCTTGATGGGAAGAGTTCGTGTTCGGTCCCCCAAGTGATCCAATGACGACGCAATGTAGAACACCGGGAAGTAGGCACACAGAACGAGTCGCTCTTTTCGCTGGCCACAAGCTGCATTGGACGCTTGCGATCCGATCAACTCTTTCTGACCCAAGTTCCAGCATGCTCTGCTCGTGTAAGTGTCTTGCGTCGCGGTACCCTGCATCTCGGTTGTCTCGCTTATCTACATGGCGCTAACGCTGTCGTCGATCTCAGGGTCTGGCCGGTGTGTGATAACAAAATAAATAATAATCGCTTCAGTTCTATCCTTACTCATTCTTCCCTCGCCACTGCCGTACAAACCCAAAGCGACCCACACGTATCATGTCCTCCTTCGTGCGATCCTTCCTCTCTGGCTCTAGTACTCTTATACGTGACATACGCAATTGATCGTAGCAGCCTCGAGTCGCAGGCATCACTAGTGCATTCCGCAGAAGGAGTGTCTGATCGCGATTCTTTGCTTAGCTGCTGCGACCAAGGACCTTGATCGACGACATAGCCATCTAGCTCTCTCCACCTGCACTGACGGACTGTCAAGGGCTGCATCCCTGGCAAGAAGCCGTCAAACGCCAGCACCCCCGCGCTACCATGTATCCCTCCGACGACGCCACCTCGACGACGGCATCCTCAGCCTGCAGCCTCTCTCGACCGTCATCAGCCTCGTCGGTGCCGTCGCACGAAGCTGCAAAGTCTCTTCCAGTGGGTGCGCCGTCGACACCTCTGTTCCAAGTTCGCGATACGCCCACCGCCGGCCGCGCCGTCTTCGCGTCGCAGGCCATTCCCGAGGGTACGCTGCTTTGGCGCTCAGACGACCTTACACTCTCAGTGTTACTCCGCGAGTATCGTCGCGAGGTCTGTGGTCAGTGCTTCATCTATGACTACGGGCGAGATCTGTCGATACGGGACCAGAGTGTGGGCTTTGCATTCTGTTCCTCCGAGTGTCAGGATGCGTGGACATGCTGGAATGGCGAGGTTGGGGTGGCTGCTTGGACAGCGGTCGAGACCCTAGTCAAGAAAAGGAGCAAAGAGGACGATGAGATGGTCGAGGAGGGTTTGCCAAGGCCGAGTCGCAAGGCGATAGCGAAAGCATGGGCAGATGTCGAGAATCAGGCTTCTCTGATCCGTGCATTCCGGGAAGCAGAGCAGCCTAAAACTTCGACTCCGCATCTTGGTACGGCCGAGGGTGCTGCGCAAGTACAAATCACCAAGCAACACCGCAAAGCACTGTCCAGAGCACTCCAGCAGAAGATCTCGCCTGATGTTATGGCTTTTGTCGTGAGTGGCGTTGTATGGCATCACAACAACCCGCAAGACTGGCCCAAGGTCATTGCACTCGCCGATGACCAGACACCATACCACAACGCCGATGATCTCGCTGCCTTCGTGCGCTCGTACTTGCACCTCCTCGCTATCCTGCCTTTACCTCTCTTGTCCTCCCTCACTCCCGAGATTGTGTTCTTGCTCAGCAGCCGCGACAGTCATAACTCATTTGGCATACGGTCCTTGGAGGACAACGGGAGCGAATTCTTCGGGTACGGCTGCTGGCCTGCAGCAAGTTACTTCAACCACTCATGCGGCCCCAACATCGAGAAGAAGCGCATTGGGCGAGTGTGGGAGTTCCGGGCTGGCAGCGACATCGAAGACGGTGATGAGCTGAATATCACGTATTTGAGCGGAGAAGAGAGGAAGATGGGTCGTGGGAAGAGAAGGGAGGTGTTGAAGAAGAATTGGGGCTTCGATTGTGCGTGTGCAAGGTGCGAGGGTATTTGAGATGACCTGAAGCTGCGTCCGCATATTTCGTGTCTGACTTCACAATCTGACGATGATCAAATGGATTTTTGTTAAGCGCATGTCATCTCCTGTTGAATTTGGAGGTCAAATGTTACTCCTTTTGCACCTTCTCGACCCGTACGGTCCCAGTCAGCTTGTCCTGACCTTTGATGCTATTCTACGGGGTCACATGCCCACGTAAACTATCATAGGCTTGAATGAGGCAGGACTTTGGATAAGCCCCTTACTCGCATACGCCGAAATCTCGACACACTTCTCTCCCCTTAGCGGCAACATTTTCCACAATCCAAAGCTGCGCGTTCGTGAAGGCCAAGACGGCACCTGGCAGAAACGCGAAATTGTTGGTCGTCACCCCGGTCCAGATCTTGCCCAGCAATACTCCTTCAGGGTTCCAGATGTGAATACCATCACCACAGCCTGCCCATACATTACCCTCCGTGTCGCAGTGCACACCATCGGGAAACCCGTTGTCTGCATACGCAAACGTCCTCCGGCTAGCTAAAGTCTTCTTGTTGATGATGTTAAAGGCATACAACGTCGCAGGGCGCGTCTGGTTCTTGTCAATTTCCTGGGCGGCTGTGTCGCTGACGTACAGCGTCTTCAGATCTGGCGAGAACTCTAGGCCGTTGGGCTGAACTGCATAACACTAAGTAACTGCCTTCATGAACACTTGGGGAAGCTTACCGAATCCATCAGCTACGACTGCAATCTCGCCCGTCTTGGGAGAAAACCGGTACACGTGCTTTGGGATCGTAGCCAAAGGCCTGAAATTCTGAAAGTACCCGTAGTCTGCGTCTGTGAACCATAGATCGCCGGTTTCGGGGTGCTGGCGCACGTCGTTGATGCTGGAGAAGTTGCGGCCGTGGAAGGACGTCAGAATCTTCTCTGATGCGCCCGTGACGGGGTCGACAGAGACGAGAGCGGAGTAGTTGTGGAAATCGCCCTCGTCGCAGTACAGCACTCGAGGTGGGAACGAGTGATTGCCCTCGGTCCCGGGTGGGAAGTAGCTTGTTGCGCCGTTGGCTTCAGCCAGCTCGGCGTAGCGCGTAGAGGTGAGCGAGTAGTTGTTTGCGAGATCGACGACGGTGACGTTGATCGGATTGTTCAAGTCACCTGCCCAATTGCTCGTCACATAGAGCTTGTTGGTCTCCTTGTTGTATACACCCGCTTCGTGGAAGGCCTGATAGTCTAGGCTGTATAGCTGTCGTGCTGTTGCTTGCTCACCGATGACTGCAGCAAAACTGGGGTCATATGCAAGCAGCTCAATGGTTGTGGGATTGGAGATATTCGTTGTTGCGAGCGTATTGATGTACGCTGGGTTTGTCGCGAAGGACAACAGGTCCACTGGAATGATGCTTGACATGACTGCTGCGATGATCGTTGTGATGATGATCTTCCAGATAAACGCTGGGCCAGCTTCCATGTCTTCTTTATACCACAGTAGACTTCAAAGAGTGCCGATCGGTTCTACGGGTCTCGCAACGAGCCAACATAATACCCTATCACAACGTCACCAAACCCCCCGGTAAAACCCTGGATCCCAGCAGATTGTGGTGCGGGGTCTTTGCAGTGAAGGACCTTACTGTGGTACTATGGTATATGGCATAAGTTGTGTAGGTGGGTCTTGGAGTTTCTAATGGTTGCTGCGAAATCTTTGCAGCATTCTATTAGATAAATGACAAAAGTCATCACGGAAAGCATCATTTAATTGGTCAGATTACACGGTAAACATGCTCTCATCTTCGGTCCTTACCCCTTGTCGCCGTTCTCCACCTACACTACTTATGCCATGTACCATAGTACATCACCGGCAAATTGTGACGGGAGTTTTGTGGGGTAGGCATGTCGCGTGACTCGCGTCAAATCATTAGACGCCGGACGACAAATGTCCGGCGTCGTCAATTTGGCGTCAATTGGATGTATTGAAAAGGACTTAGCGCTTAGTAATACACCACATAGGCTTAGCGACTGCTAGTTATAGTATAGCGCCTACAAATCAGCATGGAATGTGGGGGAGGGCTAGTTGATTTGCATCGCGGTTGCCGTTTGGGATGCAGACTGACGCGGCAAAAACGCCGATGGCAAAGCCGCAAAGCTTGTGTTTCCTTCACCACCACTACGAAACTGCGGAGCCTTGTTCTTCGAGAATACATAGGTCGAGGTCTGGTCACACCACCTAGACAAAAAAAGTCGGACACTTTTGATGAGGTCAGCGGCCAAAGGTGTCCGATCTTTTTTGTCCAGGTGGTGGTCACGTACAACTAACAACGGTATCAATCTGCGATACATTGTGTTGCCGAGGTCTTGTCGTGCTGAGATGAGGGGCTCTGGCGCTGAAAAACTCCGCTCAGGCGCATCTCATCCATGTCCACAATGTCGCAAAGCTCAACATGGCTGCACACGATGAGGAGCCATCAGCAGTGACATACATACCCTCATCAGCACAGATCGCCACCATCACGATTGATCGTGCTGCATGCCGCAATGCGGTGAACCCTGCCACGGCATGCAAGCTCTATACGGCCTTCCTCGAATTTGAAAACGACACAACCCAGAAAGTCTGCGTCTTCCATGGCGCAAATGGTACCTTCTGCGCGGGAGCTGATCTTCAAGAGTTAGCCACGTCGCGATCAACTCAGGAGCCGCATTTTAGATCTGTGTCAGGTCGCAATATAGCCCCTATGGGTCCTTCGAGACTCCAGATCAAGAAGCCTGTGATCTGCGCTGTTTCTGGCTACGCCGTTGCTGGAGGGCTTGAGCTGAGTCTTCTTGGGGACATGCGAATTGTTGAGGAAGACGCCGTTTTTGGAGTCTTCTGTCGTCGCTTCGGCGTGCCGCTGATCGATGGCGGTACAGTTCGACTTCAAGCGGTCGTAGGCTTAGGTCACGCCATGGATATGATTCTTACCGGTAGAGCTGTATCAGCCCAAGAAGCATTGTCTATGGGCTTGGCCAATCGTGTCGTGCCAAAAGGCAGGGCTGTCAAAGAAGCGCTGAAGATTGCTGAGATGTTAGTGAAGTTTCCACAACTCTGTATGAACAGAGACCGTGAGAGCTGCTACTTTGCAGCGTACCAAGCTCGAAGCTTAGAAGACGCCCTGCGGCACGAATTTGATCACGGAAAGGCTATCATAGCAAAAGAGAGTGTAGACGGCGCAAGACGATTTGCAGGAGGTCAAGGACGGTCAGGAAAGCTTTGATGGGTGTAACACCAATCTAGACATGCTGTCAGTCGCTCAGAGTTCCAGTGCAGGCTCTTATCGTAGCTGCTCGGAGGCCGCCGGTCGTGCATGAACGGAGCAGCCCGCTTGCTTCAGCGCCGCATATATCAGATCGAACGCCCAAGCAGCCTCAGCTAAAACAATAACCCAGCTCATTACAATCCCCGTGCTGTTTTGAAACCGCATTGCCTTGCTGTCAACAATGGCCTCTCCAGTAAACAGCGATGCAAAGATCGTCTCCGCACTTCTCTCTACACTCGAACACCGCATCATTCCCCTCACGTCAAAAGGCGTAACCTCTGGTTCGAAGGTATTCGGGGCTGCTATCCTATCGAACACCGATCTTGCTCCGCTTACCGTCGCCACCAATCATGAGTCCCTTTCCCCTCTCCTCCATGGCGAAATCAATTGTATACAACAGTTCTTTACAGTAGACTTCCCGGATCCGGCTACTCGGCCAAACCCTCGAGAAGACTGCATTTTCTTTGCCACCCACGAGCCTTGCAGTCTGTGTCTGAGCGGTATTGCGTGGTCGGGTTTCAAGGAGATCTACTATCTGTTCACGTACGAAGACAGCAGGGACTTGTTCAGTATACCATACGACATTGATATCCTGGAACAGGTGTTCCGCGTGCGGGCGGGCGGTGAGGGGGACGAGGCGCTGAAGGCGCGGCCATTGTACAACCGGGAAAACAAGTTCTTCGTTGCCAAAGCCCTAATGGACGTAGTTGCTGGTATCACTGACACCTCAGAGAGAGAACAACTTGTAGAGAAGCTTATGGAGGTCAAGGCACTTTACAACGGGCTCAGCGAGACGTATCAGAATGGCAAGCAGGGAGGAACAGAGACTGCAAGTGTTTGGAAGTGAGGTTAACAGGCAGTTGAAGGACAAGCTTCTTACATGTGAGATTCAACATGGGCAGAAACATGATGATAGGAAAGGAAGTATTGAACTGTATGTTATCAGGGAAGCAGTCACGTGTTGACAGAGCCTTGAATCCAAACGCCGATCGGCAATTGACGCACGCATGAAGCGAGCGACGCTAGCCGCTATACCTCTCGATATAGAAATTCTGCCCGCTTCATTGTTCACATTGATCGCATCGCTGCCAGTGCACGACGAGAACGTGGAGCTCGTCACTACCATGAAGGCAAGCGTAGGACCTATGGTGTCTTTATAATACCGCTCGTTCGAATTGCTGCTTGAAGGAGACCGTGGCAAGTCATCCTCATCATGTCCTCCATACGCGCTCCGTGGCGACACGCGCACAGGACTCTCAGAGTTACAGCTTTCCACGCACATAGCCAATCTCAACCGATTCGCACGTTGCGAACGACGCCATCACCATCGAGAAATCGTCCATCAGGCACTCATCCAGCATCGGCCTCCTCTGTCAGCAGGCATCTATATGCTTGGGCCGTTGCATCTGTATGTGATTCCTACCTATTCGCCGAATGCTGTCTCTAAGACTCTGATCAGTTTGTTGCAGGCGCATATACGCTATACGGACAGAAACCATTGCAATGCGATGCCGCAAGCGCATTGCCGAAAGGCCGGCCGTTGATTTCGTATGAGGAAGTACAGAAGCATGTTACAGAAGATAACTGCTGGGTCATCATTGATGTAAGACGTGGTCTTGCCTTCAGGACGTCCTGAGTGAATGGCTTCTGACTAGTTTAGGGCTTGGTGTATGACATGACTGAGTTTCTTGAAGCACATCCTGGGGGCCGGTCTGCGATACTGCAACAAGCGGGTAAGGATGCGAGTGCCAAATTCACACTCTTGCATCCACCCGATGCTATCGCAACGCTCCCTCAGGAATATTGCCTTGGACCAATCGACCCAGACACAATCCCAGCACCGGAGGCGCAAGAGCTCACAGAGGATGAAATCCGGCAGCAAGAGGCGCGGGAACAATTGCCCCCAGCAGCGAGCATGCTCGTGGTCCAAGATTTCGAATACTGGGCCGAGCGCGTACTTAGCACAACGGCATGGGCATACTACCGAAGTGCGTCAGATGAGGAGGCCACGTTCTTTGACAATCGCGAAGCTTGGCGGAGATACTTCTTCCGTCCAAGAATTCTGCGAGATACGTCTCATGGCTCTACTGCAACTGACATTCTTGGCATCCCCACATCCATGCCGATTTTCATCGCGCCCGCAGCGATGGCGAAATTGGGGCATCCCCTTGGTGAAGTGAACTTGACTAAGGCGGCTGGGAGGGTCGGCATCGTGCAGGCAATATCTGCTAACGCAAGCTGTGGCTTGGAAGAGATGTTCAACGCGAGAATTGAAGGACAGCCGCTCATCTTCCAGTTATATCTCAACAAAGACCGGTCTGCATCCTCCGAATTGGTCGAACGCGTCACCAAGCTTGGCGCAAGCGCAATCATTTTAACTGTGGATGTGTGCTGGCAGTCAAAGCGAACGCTCGACGTAAGGCAAAAATTGAAGGAATCGAGCGAAATTCCTGCACCGAAGTCAACTACATCCTCAGCGGCTGGCTCTAAAGGAAAGAGCGTCTCGGAGCAGATCAGCGGATACCAAGCCACGAACCTGACTTGGGACGACATCGCCTTCGTAAAGAGGCATACGCATCTGCCAATCATTGTCAAAGGTGTGCAGTCTGTTGAGGACGTGCAACTATGTGTTGAGCATGGTGCTCAGGGTGTTATCCTTGTAAGTCAAATCTATGAAGACGCAGATCATGATTCCTAACAACATGACATAGTCTAATCACGGAGGTCGCCAGGCTGATTATGCTCCGGCGCCTATCGATGTGCTTTACGAACTTCGCGAACTCCGACCAGACCTCTTCTCTCAGATCGAAGTCATGGTTGATGGTGGCGTGCGCAGTGGTGCTGACGTTGTAAAAGCCCTAGCATTGGGTGCAAAAGCTGTTGGCATTGGCCGGCCCATATTATATGCGAACGGTACACACGGTGAAGATGGCGTAGCAAGGGTGTTGCAAAGTAAGTCCTCGACCTCCCCGACACGATAAACAATGCTGATACAGCCAGTCTTCCAAGAAGAGATCACGAATACAATGCGGAACATAGGCGCCAACACAGTACAGGATCTGAAGCCAGAAATGGTCGGCCCCATCGGACCATGGGTGGGGAGGAACCGTCCGTCGTACGCTTCAATCCCAGCATCGGCTCCGAATGAGCGAATACATTGATGTACTCGAGTAGCGGCTTATGCCACGACCGATCTGCATAAACGCCTAGCGTCATGTATAGCATAGGACAAACACATAATGAGGGCGGATACATTGCTACGAATCTCAGGTGGTGAGCCCCGGAGCAGGGGACTCTGTAGCAGGTGATCCGAACGTGGTCACGCAAGGTTCAATGCCATTTTCGGACTTTAACAGAAAGTTGGAGGGACCAGCTTCGGAAGACGGCAAAGTGAGGATGAATATGTATAGAGTAGATCTTAAGTGTTGACGGCAGTGATTGCAAAGAAGAATGAGCGTCCACCTAGGACGATAGTTTCTAATGAGATTAGGCTGCTACCGAGCATTCTGCATGTCACATTCGTGCCCAGGTGTTGTGACAGAGGCTATGCACACAAGCAATTGTGGTTCAACAAGGCCCTGTAGCCTAGATGAGCTTGATGTTCCAGTTTCTGGGCTTACCCAACATCCTCATGTTTCCTTCAGACATCATCGCCCTGTACTGTAAGCGTTCATGCCAAATTAGACCCTATGTGTCGCGTCAATGTGTGAACTACAGTGTGGCCTCACTCACGCCGACGCCAACAATATCGTTTGTGTTCATACAGCGGCTACAAGATCATTTCTGTAATTATATCTAATGAGATAGAGTTCCCTTGCTTATGCTGTATACAGTTGGTGAAAACAGCACTACGCTAGAACCGTGTTCTGCGAGGCCTTGTCATGACGCAACAGCTTTACAAGGTACGGAGGTTTTCTAGCCTCGTGCTTCTTCCATAATGATGCACTCCGCCTGAACAGGGTTTTGATCAGTGGCACTCCAGGCGAGTACTTTTGGAACCGGTAAATTTAGGATATCGCGCGCAAATTCCATTGTCGCAACCTCTGGCGAAGTGGTAAGTGCCGCCGGACCAGCATTGGGATGAGGGATCTTGGCGATAACCTTTTGGCCGTCATCCATCTCAAGACGGTATGCCTTGTTAAAGATTCCCTCGCCGAGTTTCTCAAGCGAAATGCACTTATCCGCTGCAAGAGCTTGACAGGCCGCTTGCTGAAGGCCAGGCACATCGAAAGATCGATGTCGGGCCTCAAGCTGCTCACGCTCATTCCATAGCCACCGTCCGCTGGTGTAGTCGAACAAGGAATTGGAGTCAGATTGAGATTGGAATGACATCTTACGAGCGCCCATTAAGGTTTTTGGGAAACGAACGCGCTTCAGTGCAATGCTTGAGCGTAGACTTTGCAGAAGCAGCATGAAAGGTATCAAATGTGGCGACGCGCGTTTTGCGATGCGATGCGATGCGAGAGTTCATTCCAGGCGACGTCGACGATGTGGGAATTAGTCGTACTAGGCGCTTTCCAGATTGCCAGCCAGCATGCAGGGAAGAGCTAATGTTGTAGTTAGATCGGGGTCGATGCCAAGGCGGAATTGGCAATTAATTGTAAGATTCTATTCTTGAGGCCTAACGTGTTTCCCCACCGAGCCGCCCACCCCCACCGAGTCGCCCGCCCTCACCAAAATCGCGACTATTACACGATTATTACGCTCGACCACAACGCTGCATAAATACAGTATCAATCTCAAATTAATCCTTAGAAGCGTCGCTATCGACTGAATCTACTATTTCTGCAGTGCAGGTGCGCGCGTTGTGGCCAGTCTTGCCACAACGCCCGCAGTGCCTCTCTTTGCGCACCCTCTTCGCTGGCGGTTCTGCTGCCTCCTGGCCGCCACCGTCCTTCTCAGCTATCAAATCCTGTACGTCACCCACTGTAAGACTCTCCTCTGTCCGAATATACTTTCTCTTGCGACTGCGCTGCTCTGTTAAGGCGTCAATTGACTTCCGAAGCCCTGCCAGTTCCCTAGCTTGTAATAGTGAATTGTGGCCTATTACAGCCATGCCTTTTGTGAGCGAGTCAACTGCTTGCAGAAGAGGAGAGATAGGAGACTCTCTGTGCCTTTGTATGCGCTCACGAACTAGCGTAGACTGCGCCTCCATCTCTTTTATTGTGGCTGGCGTTTTGGACTCCCAAGGGGTGTCCTCTGGTAGTGGAGGTGTTGGTGTACGAAGCACCACATCAAGCTTTGATAACACCCGCTCTGGGTCGTGAGGTACTAAACCAGCGCCTCTAAAGCTTGCTAGGATATTTTCCTTTGTAATTGCCTTGTTAAAAGCAATGTGAAAGGCTGGTAGAAAGGTCTCTTTCTTAACTTGAGTGACAGAGTACCTTGCCCAGCTGTCGATCTCAGCGTAGTACGCCCGCTTCAAGGGGGCAAAACAGCCCACGTCAAGCGGCTGTAATAGGTGCGACGAGTGTGGGGGCATACACAGGGTGATAATCTTGTGTTCTGCGCAATATTGGTGAAATGCAGCAGAGCTGTGGCTCTCATGGCCGTCCACAATTAGTAGACGGTACACACCCACAGTACGCTCCTTTGTATGCGCGTCAAAGTGCTTCAGCCACTTTAGACCAAGCTCATTTGTTGTCCAGCCGTTAGAGCTAGTCTCAATTACCCAGTCGCGAGGCAGGCCTGGGTACCAGCTTAATATAAGGACCTTACCACCAAAGATAATGAAGGGTGGGATAGCCCAGCCAGCAGCGCAGATGCCCTGGATGATTGTGACCCAGTCACGGTTGCCTGGCTGTATCTTCTTTGGATTGGTTCGCTTCTCAGAGCCTGTAAAGACCATCTGAGCGTTAATTATGCCCATCATGAACCCAGACTCATCAAAGTTATGTGTGTCTTCAGCAAGGATGCCGTACTTCTCCTTTGTTGTCCTTACTAGCTCGAACCAGGGCGTTATAACGCGTGGGTCTTCGTTTAGGGCTCGCTGACGATCGTATGGACGGCTGCGTCGAAGCTTGACTTCCTTGGTACGCGTTCTGAACCTGTCTACCCAGTGCTTGCCAACAGGTCCTTCACCGCGCGCAGCAAGGAGATCATTCGCCATTTCTTCCACCATAGCCCTTGTAGCGCCTATTCCTCGTGCGTCTAGGTCAAGTATACGCGCGACTATTACATCCTCCTCTAGCTTTTTTAGCTTCTTCGAGTTAGGCTCAGTATCGCGTCGTGAAGGCTTTCCAGCGCGTCGGTCTCTTAGCGTTGTTCGGGGGACAGCAAAGGCCCTAGACGCGTGCCTAGTACTGTCGGGTTCAGCGGCTTTTGTAGCCTGGATAGCAAGGTATAGTGTACCTTCGTTATAGGTCGATTGCGCGTCGCGTTGTGGCGGCATAGTAATAGTTGTTGTAATAGTCGCGATTTTGGTGAGGGCGGGCGACTCGGTGGGGGTGGGCGGCTCGGTGGGGAAACACGTTAGTATACTTGCAGAACTGTTATTATTGTTGAATAAAGGCTATCAGCAAAAGAAGATAACAGTAGGCTCTTAGTAAGAGTATAGTATTTGCCTATTAGTACCTGGGTATGTAGCACGCAACCTCCTGTATAAGATATTTTAGGGCTAGAAGGACACCTACATAGTAACCCAGCGCAAAGCGTAATTCTGCGAAAGTGATTTTGCATTTGAGCATCTGCTGTAGCGACTGCTTTGATGAAGAGCATGGCTAATACTGCGCTAAAGCCAGACCTCTATGCTAATTCACTGCTTGCACATCACAATGACCGCAGGACGGTAGATAATGCATAATATTCGCTATTAAAATTCCGATTGCCATGTCAAAGCCGCTAAAAGTCCGCACAATATGATAGGCCTACGACACTTACTTCGCATCGTGCGGCTTCGCATCGTCATCAACATCGTCGTCCCACTCATCCCCTCGAACACCACTTTCATGTGGATGTGCCGCACTCGAGCTGGCGGCCGCAGGCGGCGCATCCTCGTCACTCTCATCATCCTCGAACGCCGCCGGGTCAGTCAGCGGCTGGCTCTCTGAATCACGGTTCACGCCCGTGCGTGCCGGCGCGTCAAGCACGCCTTCGTCTGCAGAAACGCTGATACCTCTGCGACCCCAGTTGTTCGACTGGGCGTTCCTCTGCGGCGCAGCTTCCTCGTCGTAGTCAAAGTTGTCCGTGTTCTTGCGTCCCATGCCGGCCAGCCTGCCAACCAGCCAGCCGCGGTCCAGGTCCTCGGAGTCGACGACACCGCCCTGACGCAGCTTGACGCGCTGGCGAGTGTAATAAACCCAGGCAAAATCGATCATCAGGGCTGTCTGTATAGTGCCGAAAACCCAGCTCGTGGGGTCACGGTACCCTTTCTCCGTGGCGCCGCGAACTATCCAGTTCAGGACGTAGAGAAAGCGGTAGGCGCCGAGGGTGACGAGGTAGTACGAGTCGATGACGGTGGGCACGGTGGTCTGGCGGAGGAGAAGCAGCTGTGGGATGACACAGACAGATTCGAGGATCTCAGAGAAGACCCAGAGAAGCTGCATCGTCAGCACGATCGAGGCAAGTGCCAGAAAGCGTAGCATACCTTCATAAACGTGCCGTGGCCAATGACATGTTTGGCGAAGATCCAGTACCAAACGGGCGTGATGGCGAAAGCGCCTAGCAAGCAGTACAAGCCGAGCTTCCAGGCCTTTTCGCGCTCACGTGTGCGGGCGTAGACGCTGGTCATGAGGAAGATGATGTAGAACGACGACAGCGTGTAGAAGATCTGATCAGGTCAGCCCTTGCCGTCAACAGGCCAAGGCTCCAAGCGGTTGCTCTACCTTGAGGGTGAAGTTCCAGACGTGGGCGGCATCGCTACGCCCGCTCGTCGTGAAGATGTCCAGGTAACGCGTGCAGAAGACCAGCGCATAGAGGGCCTGCGTAAGGAGAGAGACGCCTGCACCGAGTTAGACAGTGTGCACGTGGTGGCAGGGCAGGCACCCACCCTCGGAGCTGCTGTTGGAGTGGATGGCCCATATCAGGATCAGCTTCGACGACGTGTGCGAGACATCGCCGAGGATGTGGAAAAGATTGAAACCCATCGCTCAGCGGCGTGGTGGGAGCACAGCGTAGCCGCAAGCCGGGAGTCACGGGGAGCCGCGGGAGCTCCAGGTGTCTCGATGGCAATGCAGGAAGGTGCCTTCTGTGGCGGCAGGCGTGTCGCAGCAATGCAAGGGAGGCTCCGGCGCCAAAGTGACAGGGCTCGTCGCTATTGTGCGTGGGCGTGATCGAGGTGAAGGAGCGCGCAGGTGGTTGGTGCTGCTATTGATAGTTGGCACTTGAGCTGGGTCGTCATGGTCCACGTCCTCCAGCTTGCGTGGAGCTGTTCCGCGCCTTGGCAGCTCTGCATGACACTTGCCCAACAAACCCGCCGTTACGTTACCCACCGCGGCCACAGCTGTAGCCTCACTAGCCTCACTAGCCTCACTAGCCTCACTGGCATCACCGTCCCCAGCACTTCTCGGACGGAGGAGAGCGACATGTGTTTCATTGGCAAACCTGTCTTCTTCTTCTTCTTCTTCTTCTTCTTCTTCTTCTTCAAAAAAAAAAAACCAAAGAGTACGAAGTGCTAGCTACGCGAGAAGGTATGCAAGCGAGGGTATATAGCAGCAAGCGAAAAGAACAGAAGAGAAAACCCCACGCGCCAATAAGTATACAGGTTACACCGAAGAAGCGAGGCCGTCAAAACATAAACACGCTTCTTGCGCGAAGAAACCCGAGAATCGTCCCCATTATGACTCGCTCGCCGCACTACGAGTGCATGTACGCTAGGAACGATGTCGCCGGCTCCGCTGGGCTCATCGAGTACGGCGTGAATGTGTGTTGCGCGTGCTGGTCGTATTGTGGCATAGGTGTAGGCAGTGCATCTGTCTCTGCCCACTTGCGCGCGCACTGACGGGCTGTCCACTTCTCCTGGGCGCCGAATTCGAGCATCTAGAATCGTCAGGTCAACCTAGTCGAGCATGTCGTTGTGTGGAACCTGCCTTTTGGGAAATGATATCGAACTTGCTCTGCGCCCAGTACTCGTGCGCCATGCGCAGAGCCCTGACATCCGCATCGCCCCATGTGCGCATCCGCTCTCGGAGCCGCTTCAGCCGCATCTGCAATGCGGGAATCTGGTACTGTTTGCCCAAGTCGGTCTGGAATCGCACCGCAATCTCCTTCCACGGCATCGAATCCTCCTCTTTCAACTTCAACAACAGCTTGTCCTCTTCAGTGAGCTCAAGTTGCGTGGACGTTGCTGATTCCGAGCGTCGCCGCCTCTTCGAAAGTTCCGCAGAATCATCATCGTCTCTTGACCTCTTCCTGGCCATTGACCTTGGGGTGTCAGTGGGCTGGGGCGCTATTGGCGTGAACACACGGCGCGGCTGCGGCGCAGTCAACGGCATCTCAATGGAACTATCTCCGGTACGAAGACCCCGTACATGCTGCGCAAAGGTTGCATAGTACGACTCGGACGGCACCGAAGGTGTATGGATACCAAGTGGGTCAATAGACCAGGACGAGGTGCTTGGAACAGATTGCAGGATTGAGAAAGTGCCATGAGATGACTGCTGACCGTTTAATTCGACCTTGACGTGGTTTGGCGGTCGCTGTGAGCTTATGTCTGAAGTTTGCGGTAAATCGACCAGCTGCCGTCCCGTTTCGCTGAGCAACGAACTTTGAGGATAGACTGGCACCGGAGACAGCACTCGAGCTGTCGAGTCAGCATACGCTGTCGATGAAGACACCTGGGTCCCTTGAGGGTATGTCGATGAATGGGGGGAAATGACCACTGAAGATCGAGGCGGGATGCAATGATCGTACCCAGTGTACTGGTATCGTAGCATCAGTATAATGTGTACCGCGTGACTTGATAAGACAAACCTGGAAGTCGTTGGCTGGGGTGGACGCGTCATACCAGCCAGCGCTTGGAAGGACGTTGATGTTTTGTGAAGACATATAGCTACGATGCATGCGGCTGTATGTGTGTAGCGGCTGGGGAGACTTTAACGCGGGCGACGAGTCTAGCGAAGGACCTTGAGAAGTGTAGGAGCTAGGCCATGTAGCAGACCTACCCGAAAAGAGGTGCGGTGGAGACACGGCATCCTCAACCTTAAGGGACATGATGTGCGGTAGATGATATGAACTGTTTGGATTATGTCAGGCCTCGAACTCCCAGCATTGCCAGTTGTATTCGATAGATCCAGCCCGGTCTGCCTGGGACAGTCGTGAGCTGGTCGGGCCCGCAGTCAATGGCGCCAGAGCCATCTTAACAAGTTGATGATGAATCCTAGTGCGGCACCTCTACCAAGCTTCTCGAAGGATGCTGCTGCGCACTGACTTGGGCGCTTAGCGCCAGGCCCTTCACCTTGCCTTTGGAACGCTCCTCGTGCCCTAGCGCGCTCCAACCTGGATTGAACGCCGCTCTCAAGCCGTCCACCTTACTCCCGGCCTGTCAACGGTCTGACCCGGCTCATTGCCAGGGCCTGAACGGTCCGTCGGGTCATGTTGGCGACGATCTTACCGTTGATGGGCATTCCCTTGCCTTCTCAAGGAGGTTCGAGGATGTTCTCACTTCTGTAGGGTTCGCGTTGCCGGTCAACGACACTCCTACCTCAAGACCTACAGGAGAACATCCGCTCGTCCCGCACTCTCGTAGGTGGGCACTTCGAGCACGACAATCTCCCTTCGATGCAGCGTGATATTGATAGCCCGGTCTGCGCTGGCGGCGCCGTAAGGCCCATTGTCTGCCAGGTTTAGCTCCTTCGTGTAAGACAAATCTCGCAAGCCGTGTGCTCTCATTTGGTGGAAGACCAAAGGTGTGCCGCATAACTGCAGCAAAAATGCCCAGAGCTGGTAATCATCAAGGGCGCATAGGCGCTTAATTGCATGAGCGCGGCAGATGACATTGGCTGCTAAATATCGCAATCCGGCTGAATGACCACTAATTCACCGTTTTGGTGGAGCCATGCAGCATCCACCCTTACACGTAGCGCATGGCTTACCGCACACCTGGGCCGTGCTCGTTCTCCACGATCGTACGGTCGTCCTTCGTCGTTTTAAACAGCTAAATCGATTCGTTGCCAAGCTGCGATTTGTCGAAGGGTGGACTGGTGGGTTTCCAATGCTAATCTGATTCGACACTATTCTTGACAAGTTTGTGCTTTGTCCAATTCTCTTTTGCCCCAGATTAGACTCAATAAGACTGCTGGTTACAGTAACGTTACATTGAGTCGCAAAACAAATGCGTTGCTGGAATGCCTGCAATGCCTTAGAACGGATGGGTTTGCTGGCAGGATTGCATTACAAGCGCGATGGGCATCAAAACCCGTTGTAACTCTGCGTGTTTGAATCTGCTGAGTAGCTCCACATTTGCATCGAGTCTGGGATGAACAGGGCTGAGAGATCGGCGTCGGAGCCTGTGCCAAGGTCAAATTGGGTGAAATCGAAGTTGAGATCGAAGTTGGGCTGTGGAAGGCTCATAATGTCAACTGCGTGCGACTGGCCCTGCATACCTGCATACCAATTTTGCTGCAGAGACTGCTGTGAGGCATGTGAATGGGCTTGAAGCGCAGCCTGCGCTTGCTGTTGAGAACTATTGTGGCTGTGTGACTGTGGCTCAGAGGTTCCGGAGTTGCTGCTGCCCATTGCGACTTCGGACAGCAGATGCAGTGGGGTTTGGTTTGTCGCCGCCTGTCTGGCAGTTACCTGCGCGCTTTCGTTGGACGGACGTCTTGATATTTCGCGCGAGTCCGCCTGCTCCGACTTGGAAGTCCCTTCCTTGATCTGCGCGAATCGTTCCTGCAATCGCTTGGCTACAAAGTAGAACTTCCCGTGGGGCGACTGAGCATCCCTGGACACGATTGCGTTGAACATGGTGACGAGCCTTTCAAGGTACATCTCGATCTGTAAGTCTTCCTTCCTAATAATGCTGCTGACCTCTCCAGAGCTTGTCACGGATACCCACATCTTCATGAGACAGACGATGGCATAGATAGCGCGCACGCCTAGATTTTAGTCAGTGAAATGCTACGACCCTCAGACGGA
This sequence comes from Didymella arachidicola, assembly GCA_016630955.3. Classification (NCBI taxonomy): domain Eukaryota; kingdom Fungi; phylum Ascomycota; class Dothideomycetes; order Pleosporales; family Didymellaceae; genus Didymella; species Didymella arachidicola. The sequence goes on from CM049992.1 coordinate 1,707,600, forward strand.
GGTCGACTCACAGAATATGACTGGCAGTGTCAAGAGGATGTCCAGCTCGATGCTCAAGATCGTGTCGAGCATACCGTGGGTGGCAGTGAGGCATTCGCCCAATGCGCCAATATGTGCTGGGCCTATGGGTACATCTTTCTTGACAGCGCTTGCCGTGAAAGACTCGACCGAGAAGGGTGGTTGCAGGCCTGGCTCGCCTGCACTTTGGCTCTGATGAAGCGCGATTTCATGCAGGAAGAGATTTGTTACATGCTCACCGAGACGGAGGGTTGCTTTAAACTCGTCAGTATGGCGCTGTGGGCTGTGATAAATACACTCACGATCCACCTCACCCATCTTCGCGTTTTCATCTTTCAGCTGTTGTAGCTCATTTTCGAAGATCTTGAGCGCGTAGATGACTTTAGGCTCGGATATGGCTACCTCGATAGATGGGTCGTCCATGCAGAACTGGACGGATATGTTTTCCCCAATATGCGCCATTTTGACTTGCTGACACAGCAGCCTGTCTGAAGGGTACGCATCCAACGAAGTTTCCAGAAGTTTGACGCTCTCCTCCATGTACTTGGTCCAGCGTAAGAGAATCGGCCGCCGCAAGATCATCGTGATGCTCATGCAGAGATAGTAGCATACGAGGAATGTTCGACGTGCTTCAATGCTGCTTGAGTTAGGATGGTATCGGCGAAATGGCCCAATCGACAGCTTCATGACGTTTGGTGTCGCTTTTCGTCCGAGGCCAAGGTCTAGCGCCATCACGGCGGCGCAGTTGACCATCATGTAAAAGTTGTGCTGCTCAAAGTGCTGGGGTGGTCGGTACCACAGCACAGCAACCTGTAGCGCCTGAACAATTTCCAACGACTTCTCTCCGTTACGCCAGATGATATCTGCGAGCTGATCTTTCAGCATCTTCGTCAGCTCCCGCTGGACATCTTGAGAGACCAGCTGCTCTGCGCTGCCGTGCGACGATCCGGCGAGCAACGATAAAAACAGTAAAGGCTTCTTCTCGCGGACGTCGTGGGCCGTTGTCCCTGGTGCAAAGGGCACAGCTGGGAAGTGTGGGCAAATCTCGTTGACGTAGCGCAGAAAGACGCGCTCGGCGAGCTCTGGGCTTACGAGCGAGTCGATCAGGGCATTGATGTGCGAGTTATCAGCGTGGATGTGGCTCTTGCCCTTGCGCTTCATCTCAAGATGTTCTTCCAGATCGCGATGAACAGCATCCATATCTTCGGGTATGGTCTAATCGTGTTAGATTAGAGGCTGACATGCAAACAAATCACCTACTGCGTGGCTTTGACCGTTATTTACCTTTCTCCGTTTCGCCTCCGGCCCTCGTTGGATGGTCTGGGCCGGTCCATATCCTGGAGGTATGTTTGTGTAAGGCCCTTGCGCGGGACTCGACCATTCGTGACTGATGCTTCCCATTCGAAAGGAGCCCTCGGGCATGGCCATGGCAGAGGGGTTGCCCTCATGTTGCGGTATGCCTCCATGGTGCTTGGTTTGCGGCGCTACTGACTTTTGCGCGTGCAGTGTTGCTGTTAGCGCATCGATTTTGCGTTCCAGCTCGGCGACACGACTGTCGGCCTTCTTTTGACGTTTCCGCGTAGGAGGCGTTGTGATGCTGGATGAGTTAGCAAAACCCTTGCGTTATCATTTGCAAATGATTATACCATGGTCGCCCAGCCTTTGCGCATCTTCTGCACGAAACATTGGGGTTTTCCTGGTCGCAGCGCACCTTCAGACCTCTGCACGAGTCGCAGGCGCGTGGGCGCTTGAGGTCGGCGCCGTCTTTCACAGACGCAGATCCTGGAGTCGCATGGGCGCCATCCTGGTCGCCTTCATCTTCGTGCTCGTATTCGTCGTGATCGCCTTCGGGAATTTGAGGCGACGCCTGCTGCAGCGCTGGATCCAAGCCGGTACTCGGTGGAAGCTGCGACAGCTGTGGGGTCGGCTGTTGCGGTCCTGACGCTGGCAGATAATATGGGTGGCCCACGTTCTGCTGAGGCTGCGATGCGTATGATTGTGCTTGTGTGTTGTCCTTTCCATCGAATGGAGTGAACAAGGCCGGGTCAATGGGCGCCGCCATCGTCGAGGGTTGGACGGGCAGTCGGCGTCGGTGGAGTTGGGGATTCCGTTCCAAAGTGGAGTCTGTCAGGCTCGTGCCAAGCCTACTTATGCTGTCAAGTCGCCGTGAGAGCTGAATATCTCTCGAGGGTTCGGCGGACTGGCCTGAGATCTCCGGAGATCATCTATGGAGTCCAGGTAGATAGGTTGATCGTTTGAGGACCACGGTCTGTTGTGGGTGCGTCATGCCGAGTCTTCTCAACGACGTGGAAAGTCATAGCATCAATGAAAAGGAAGCGAACGGAACAGATCAGGATTAATTTAGACACTCATAGTGGTATCACTGGGTATGAAAGACTCGTGGAAATCTACACGCGGCCAAGGTCTTGCAACGAGCTCAAGAGGCATGGACAGCACTCATAGCTTAGCCTGGCTCTTTCACATAGGAGGTGCTGGGAGACAAAGAGACGAAGACTTCAGCTTCTGGGGGATTAAAGAGGAGAAATTTCTATAGGCGTTAAAGGAATACTGCTTGATTGCACAAATGCCACGAAACAGCTGTCAAAAGGTTTCTGACTCCAGCACAACGATTTAAGTCACTAACTGCCCTTCGAATAACACATTGATTTTGCTGGCTGATACATTAGTACGCGAAGGACCGACTACTAAGCTGTTACCACGATGTGCGTTGTTGTCGCTGTTGTGTGATGTATTGCAGCAAATGGGCTGCTTCTACAAATGACAAGAAGTATCAGGATGGGTGGTCGGAGAGGTGAACATGTCAATGTCCAACGGCCCCCAACAGCACCACGTATCAGCGTCTAACTTGTCGTTCGAGAACATCTGAATGAACCAGCTACACAGCTGTACGAGCAACTGACAAGCACGCAGCATAGACGAGAGTATTGAGCATCGAATAGCATTATATATAAACTGATCTTTCTTCGACGGTCGTGGGTCATTCATCATAATTCGTCCCTTGCATCTTTACATCCATAAGCCTCAGCCTGAGCTCACAGGAGGTATAATGGCGACTTCATCGCCCGGTTTGATCTCTTGATCCGCACTTCTGGCGTCATCGTCATCTAAATCCACGTATTCGAGATTAACAGTCAAAGCACAGCTGCTAAGAACCTTCTCCCTGATCCCAGGATACGAGTCATCAAGCTTTGTGAACAGGTCGCGTATGCGGACGGGTGCGGGAAGATGTTCGGTCGTCTTGCCTGTGAATGTAGAGGCAGCCGCAAAGTACAGGATTGTGAATTGACCTGCTGGTGCCTTTGACGTAGATGCCATGTCTACTAATTTCACACTGATACCCGTTAGCCGTGAAAATTGAAGCAAATGCAACAAGAAAGGGCAGGTGGTTTCTAATCAGCCAAAGAAAGGTGATCCACAGGTTGCCACCGAAGTGACAGTCGGGTAATACATGCTGTTTTGGAAAACATCATAAGAAGCAAAGGTTGAACGTGAAGTGTGAGGGCGCGGCTTACCTGTTGATTCTGCGTGTGAAGAGGGAAGGAAAGTGCGGAGTTCTCGGAGGAGAGCTTGTGTGGAAGGCGCTAACGGCGCGCTAGTGCCTGTCGCGACTTTCCTTGAGCGCATCATCGTTAGTGATTCTTTAGCTTTCACTCTGCTTTGTACCATGCAGTCACGTTCGTTGTGGGCTTCCAGCGACATCTGCTTGCGATGTGAATGGCGTATCGCTTCGAGGTCCCAAACCAGTGTGCGACTGCACACTCGTACTCGGAGCTCCGCCATAAAACTTCCCAGGACGCTGCCAAGGCGCGCCTTCCATACTTCCTCACTTGTATGGCTCCAGCATCACCCCTTTGGCTCCAGAATACTGACGGCATACAGCGCACACAGTCTTTTCTCGAACCTACGCCCATCGATCTCGCCATTAATCCTGTATACGTTGCTCGACCGCCACAGATACCAATTCGCAATCACCTTGGGAAGTGGCAAGATCAATATGGAGGGCCCAGCGAAGAGATACTTTCTGCTTTTGAGAAACATCCATTGGCTGGAGAAATATACAACAATGTATCAAAAGTCTCGAACGCGTCAGCGGCTGAGACCGAGACAGAGGGCGACCGATGGTTCGCTGGCGAAGACGATGATGGCGACGACTTGATCACGATTGGTCTCTTCCTGAAGCCAGGTGATGTAGTTGAACTCTCGTGAGTTAATGTTTATTTCTTTCTGCGTACGTCCGTCTCTGACAGTCTGCAGACAATCTGGGCGGGAACCGATACTTGCTGTATTCGTTCAGCAACTCGACAACGACAGTCAGTTCTACACCATCAACGGCAAGTGGGCTCATTCGAACATCGGGCAGATATCGTTTGCTATCCCAGGCTGTGTCGATCGCAAGCTGCTGGATCCTCTCATCCCATTCCTGCCGACCGACCCCGATAAAGCCAATCCAAAAGGCGAGGTTCATGTGCCACCTGAGGTGGCTGCTCCGGTGCAGGACCTTCTCGATGATCTAGCAGCACAATCTGAAGCAGTGTATCGTCAGAATGCTCCAGTTCTGGACACCGCCTACGCCGTGCTTGCGGATAGCAAACGGACTCGCATGATGACACTTGCGCAGATTGCGAAGGTCCTGCTGAGTCGCGGGAACACCATGTGGACTCCTACTTCATCCGACCTTCTGGCTGTGCGAAAGGCTTTGAACCATAACGCGTTTCGATTCCGATCTGATCAGCGTAGTCACAGGCTGACCAACGTTTTTGCAATCCGTCCCAAGGACGATGTTGAGACCGTGGAAACGGTCCATGAGTGGATTCGAGAGTATTTTGAATACCGAGCGAAGACCGCAAATGAATCGCAGAAGGATGTGCTGCGTTCAAAGGGCGCTGAAAATGTCTTCAAGTTCCTCCAGAAGGCCCGCAGGCTCATCACCAAAAGCAGGAAAGACCGTGATCCGGCATCGGGAGGTCTCGGGCCAAGCAAGAGTCGGGGTGCGATCACCTTGCGAAGTGAGGAGATTTTTACCAAGACCGACAAGGAGATCATCACGTTTATGCAAGCCTGGGTCCTGCACAATCAGTTCCAGAACATGAGCGGTCTGCATTCCGCGTGTACCGACCTTGTTGCGGCTACTGGCCTATACCAGCCTGGTGTCATCAAGCACCCTGCCGAAAACGAATCGCAAGTAGATCTGGTGCGACGTGCGACAGGCCTCGTCTTTCTACAAGAGATCGGAGTCGTGACACCATACGAGAACCGCTCAATTTACGATGAACAGCTCATGCTTCCTACAGTTCGGTTGTCACGCAACATCGAGGTACTCAACGAGAAGGCAAAATTGCTGGAAAAACTTCCTAACTTTCGCGATTCCATGGCTAGTAAGCGCCGAGATTGGGGCGACACGAATATCTACTGCATAGACGATATTGGTGCTCAAGAAATCGACGACGGTATTTCGATCGAGAAGGTTCAAGGTGCTGGTTCAGAGTTCTGGATCCACGTGCATGTGGCCAACCCCACTGCGTTCTTCGATAAGGCACACACGCTCTCCAGTCTTGCGGCTCATATGACTCAGACTGTCTACACCCCGGAGCGAACATTTCCTATGCTGCCGAGATGGGCTACAGAGAATCACTTTAGTCTGCGGCGCAACCGGCCAGTCATCACGTTCAGCTCGAAGGTCAATCGTCAAGGTGATGTGCTGGAAACCAAGATCTCACATGGCATAATCCGCAATACGGTCTCCATAACACCTTCCGAACTAGCGTCAAACCTAGGAGAGAAGGTCAAGGGCGAGAAGCGCAGACTTGTTGTTGGCGGCGATGCTACAGCAAGCGTTGAGACTCGAGTCTCTCCAGAGCTTGGTCACGCTCAGATTGAGGAATTACAAAACCTTTATTCTGTGGCGAAAAGCCTCTCCAAGAAGCGGCAAGAGCGTGGCGGTATTTCAATGTTCAACAGCTCACCGAGCGTACGTGTCTTTGAGGACGCCGACAAACCAGGGTTGACCTGGAACGCTCCTTCTACCGAGAAATCGCGATTCGTTGACGGAGATCCTATCATCCAGATAACCAAAGCTGCCCCCAAAGGGTTTTTGCGCTTCGAAACGGACGCAACTAACATCGTTGAGGAGATAATGATGCTGGGTTGCTCAGCGGCTGCGACCTGGTGTGGCGAGCGCGGCATACCAGTGATGTTCAGAGGCTCAATTGCTCCGCCCAACGTAAATCGAGCGTCGCATGAAGACCTCAAGCACGACATCATCTCGAATTACTTGGCTAAGCATAAGAATCCACCACTTCGACTCACCATGCAGTACATGGAGTCACTGGGTCGAGCTATCGCCCACACATCTCCAGTGCCGCATAGAGTTATCGGAGTCTCAGGCTATGTCCGAGTAACAAGTCCTCTTCGACGTTTCAGCGACATGATTGCTCACTGGCAGATTGAAGCTGCTATGCGATATGAACAGAAAACTGGAAAGACATTCGATGCTGCCCAGCTCAATGGTCAAAGGGGCATACTGCCATTCACACAACGCCAAATCTCGGAGTCGATTATCACGCTTTCCCCTCGGGAGAAACTCATCGCGACGACGCAGCGAAATGCCGTCAATCATTGGGTGTCTCAGGCATTTCTCCGTGCCTTGCACTACGGTGAAGCGGACTTACCATCTACCTTTAAATGTTGGATCAGATATATTGACATAGGAGGTAATCGACCTGGCTTCAAGCCTATGGCTGCAGGCCTCATGCCAGAGTTTGGCCTGAGAGTTGCAATTCGGGATGTCGAAGATGCTCACTTAGGTGACGAGTGGGAGGTTGTTTTGGATAGTGTGGACCTGTTCAATGCTCGCATCTACGTCAAGCCTATCCGACTCCTGAAAAGAGAAGCAGATGCCACCGCATAAGGCCCTTTCCGGATGATCTCAGGATAAACTTCAAAGCCAAATGCTCATTCATGATTCGCGGTAGAGTGTTCGGATCCAGAGAACTATGGCTGGGCAGCTCAGCTTCGATCGCTTTCTACGCGTTAGTCCAATCAGGCCAACTTTTCAGGGTTGGCGGCGGTGAGGCGTTCTGTGCAACGCAGAGGAGCAGTCGGCCGCAGCACGAATCACGAGTCAGGGCTGGACTGGCATGTTAATTACAAATATTCCAGCAGACGATGCGATCATGGAAAACAAGTAGAAAGGCACCGCACTACATGGACGGCACGGGGAAGGCGAAATTTAAGCGCGACGGCAAGGAAGAGTTACAGCGGGCCGGGGAGGCACACTGATACAACCCTGCAAGCCACAACAAGCCCCCGGCGCGCTAACGATCTATGTAGATCCAGCAAGGATGCCAGTATCGTGCTGTCAGCATGCGCGGTCCCCCCGTGGCTGAAGGCGAACAAAGTGCAGCACGGTAAGAAATCCGGTTCGTGCACACGTGCATGCGGATGCGCATGCTGCACGGCTGAGGCGAGTGGATCCAGCGGACCGGGCCTGGTAAGAGAGACCAGATCTGTGTACCAAGTATCATGTACTGTCCCGACAATCTTTTTACGTCCTTGGCGATATCTCTGTACCACTGAGCCGTAGAGAGGCTAGCCGACGCATAACGACCAATCTGGATCCATGACTACACTGACAATCCAGCATGCGTTGACCAACAATCTCCTACTGCGCACGTTGTCCACCCATCCTCACTGAGACTATTTTTGTGAATGAGGCTGCAGTCTCTCAATTACTGATCGCAGAAAACAGGTCAAGGATCAGCCACCCCAGCCTAGCGACATGCACGTACCTGTCATAGGAGCTGAAACCCGGCAACTGTACTTCTGAGCAGGGAGCAGCGGGTCTTATAACACCGTCCCATTCGAGGAGTCGAGCCAACCATATCCTGTCGCATCTGTGCCCATCTACGGTACTGGCATAGTGTGTCCGATCTTGATCTCTATGACCGCCGCCCCGTCATGTCTACATTATCACATAATATCCTTCGGATTCCTACTGCCCAACCCATGGATATCACAAGAAGGAAGCAGCAGCCACAACAGCCACGTCAACTCTTGTCTTGTACCAAGTGTCGCGAAAGAAAGGTCAAATGTGATCGCACCAAGCCCTGCTCCGCTTGTTGCGCAAGAGGAGCGCCGAAGGATTGCCATTTCGTTGCAGAAGGTGGTGACTACGCACCAATACAACAATCATACGAACTGCGCAAACTCCGTGCAGAGAACCTTCGACTCAAAGAGCGTTTGCGAACCAGCAAGGTTTCGATCGAGGACGAGGACTCCGATCAATCATCAGAGTCCCAACGAAGGGATCGGTGCAGGGCGCCATTCACCAAGAAACGTGCAGTACGCCAAAAAAGGTTTCAAGGCTTCGAGCGGTCTGACTCAATATACTTTGGCGCCCCAGGGATCGCCAACATCATTGCCGACGTGAGTGTAATCGAAGAGCGAACCAGGAACCGTGCTAATTTGTATAATAGTTCGCATCTGTCAACCTGACGCCACTCTATGCTCAATCGCTTGCACATCATATGCCCCGTGGCCCAGACATATTTGTTCCGAATTCCCCATCTACTTATTCGTTTGCCACATTATTTCCAGCTACCCCAGAAGAATGTATACCACAGCTTCTAGACATCTTGCCTCCTCGCACAGAGCTCCAAGAATATCTGACCGCCTTCGAAAGACGCGTCTACGTCTGCGCTTTCCCACATCTGCCGATCGAACTTACCAAACCAGAGATCGATCGCTTTCTTGCTGATCCCGAGAGGAATTCTAGAATGTGTCCAGAGATGTTAGCGTTAGTCTTTGCCGCCATAGCGTTAGGCGCCCAACATTCTGTGTGGGACAAGTGTGCCGGATCGTGGAGGGCTGAAGTGGTAGATGCGGAGGCTCAGAGGGGCAACGTCTACGGTGAGTATATCTGCATCCTCCGCGAGAGGTTCAACAGTCCTGACCAGTCTCAAGTTGCTGCCGCAATGCAAGCATTACGTCTTGCGTCTTTCATGCACAAACCATCGTTACTGGCAATCGAGACACTCATCATGATTGGACCTTTCTTGTCCAATTCCGGGCGGTTTTTAGACGCGTGGACGCTCTTTGGTACTACTGTTCGATTGGCTCAGGCAATCGGTCTTCACCGTCACCCAAAATATCTTAACCCAGCCCCTCCCACTCAAGGTGAGTGTGCGATTCGGCAAACGCTCTGGTGGTGGATGCTACACATGGACGAGCAGTATTCCATGACTTTGGGACGCCCACTGGGTATAAGCGGCATCGGAGATTGTCCACCGCCACATGAACTGACCACAGATCCGCGCATGATTCGCTTCGGAGAGTTCACCAACCATTTCACCATCTTGGCCCGACAAATTTTGAGTAGTGATCAACTGTCGAACGCAAAGATCGATGATTACACAGACCAGCTAAATGGGCTTCTGGATACAATGCCCGAGATGCTCCAATTCAACCACTCCTGGTTGGACAAAGAGAAGGAACTCCCCGAATGGCCCTTGAGTGCCATTTCTGCCGGTATGTGCCTTTTACTAACATCAGCATATCGGTCAATGCTCACCTTTCGAAGTGTACTACTGCAAAGCGCACACATATCTCATACTTCTGAATCGCCAAAGGAGCGACAAACCAGAGACTCTCCATGGACCTGCTTCTAAGCTCCCTTCGGCGTTTCGATCAGTCAACAGAACACCCTCTTCACATTCTTCACCAACTACTTCCTTGCCTGATTTGCAACGGGGAAGGCCGATAGTGCTTGTGTCTGCTGCAGGAATCCTGACGGCTTTCTTGTACTTCTACACCCGAGCGCCAGCATTACTCGTCTCCTGGACCATAGGCCAGCAAGCCTTCAATAGCTCTATGTTGCTTCTTCTGGACGCTATAGAGACGGGCAATTTGAGCCATGTGAGGAAGGTTGAGCATGCATATGTTGTGTTTCGAGAATTGCAAGATAACGGCGTTCACAAGCTCGCACAATTGGCAGTGGAAAAGCTCAGCTGGGGTCTAGATCGATTACGCGTAACGATTGAAGAGCGTGATACACTTCGACCTTGGGAAGAGACCGATGCCAAATTGACAGCACATGACGCACAATGTGGTGTCAGGGCTGGCTCTCGCGACACAGTAATGGGAGATACAGGCATGGTCCTTCTTGAAGAACAAGGTCTGCAATCGTACACGACCGAATATTTCGCGCCGTTCACTTGTTTGAGAACAAAAGCTGTGGACAAGGCTGCGACCTCGAGACAGTTGAAGAAAGAGCAGGATCCGCACGTCCAAGGCTTTCCGGATCACTTGAATGACAGAACGTTGGATAGGTCGGATGAGAGCGTCTCAAATTCGAAAGAGCCACAGGACCGTGCAAAATCGCCCCTCAGGCGGCCATTTGGACGATATCGTGCGCCGTCATCACAGGAACACTTCCAACCACAAAGCACTGTGACAGACCCCGCCACGCCTATGGACCTTGAAATGCCATTAGCGCAAGAGAACCGCAAGGAAGCCTGTGGCTTCTCCGAGTCTCGTCATCAGCAGCAGAGACAATCGCCTCATTCACAGCATCGGAAACCACATCAGACCACTCCACCTCCATTTAAATCTCCCGACCAAAGACCGAGCTCCGGAACCGCAACCGGCAACAGTGTTGCATCCACCCGAACATGGTATCAGCTTGCATCGACACCAAGGAACGAACAAATGTTAGCAGCACAAATGAGACACCACCCATGCCCGGCGCCACACGAGCTCGGGACAGCGCCACCTCTCCTGCGACCCACCTACTCCTCCCCTTTGACAAGCAAAGTGCACAGTCCTCTCCATGAAGAGCAGTATAGCGTGCATGTACAATGGCCGGCGAATCACACCACTTCGATATTAGACAGCGCTGAATCGGGGATGGTCACATCGCCCACGATGGAACAGGAGCATATGATCCCGGACCGCCACCGGGGTGCTCCACAGCAGCATATGATGTATCAGTATACGATGCCGAACCATTCCATGGTAACAAGCCCCGCTGAAGATGCAGCCAGGATCGTGGAGCAGATGACAGTAGAACAGTGGAGACGATGGGTAGACAGCGGGGCGCATGCGTAGCATCGTAGTATCGCGGACCCACCCCACTTTGTGTCATGCTGCTTCGGCGCTCTTGACCCTGCATTTGCATCTGTTCTCGCAGGCCTATCATTGTGTACCATATCAAGTTGCTGGTACTAGGCGTAACATATTTCGACAAAGTATTCGCACCGCTGACGCATCCTCTCGAACATACATAGTACATTGAATGAAGAAGCTTATGTAATATACATAGGATGGGCCCGTAACCTCTTCCTACGTGTAATCGCTGTGCTGCGCAAAGGTCCTCCTCCAATTTTGAAGTTGCCGTCATTGTTACCTAGTCAGCCCCCGCTCGACAAAAAGCATCACAGTTACGGTCCCCGCTTCCCTGCCTTCCAACACACCCTTCCGCTCTTGTTAATGTGCCCCTGGACAGCTTGCATACTCTCAAGCCTCCTGCCATTTCAAATCAGGCAATGCAGTACGTAAGAACTGCTATCATCGTTTGTCACATTAGGACCCCCATGCCTGCTTTTGGTGGCTGCCACGTCCTTGTCTCTTAGCCTGGCGGCCCTAGCCGTTCAATCCTTCGCGCCATCACCATGACTTCCAAGGTTGAGCGGCCGATCGCAACACAGACACACTGGCACCCGCACGTGGGGTGTCGGTGTGCTGTGTCACAACCCAGGTACCAGTTGTACTGTCTGAAGATCAACACATGCAAGGAACCGAGAACATGTTCATCACCACGAAAACTCGTGATGGTTCACACAAAAACCCGCTCGCCCATCGACTACCCCTGCAACTGATATGTACTTGCGCTAATCGACCCGTTCCGGTGGTCTGTTTCTATCCTGGTCCTCGGGTACGGGGTGTCAATTCCACGAGTTAGAACACGATGCACAAGGACATCATCCTCGATGGGGTCGCACAACAGCGATGCGGAACGCGAGTTTTCCGCAATCCTGCCAAATCGTGCTGCAACATAAGCCGAGCGTGTCGCTCGCGTGCACTCCAAATGATCGTCGAGTGCACAAATGTAGCAGTGCTCGGAGTACGCCAACAAGCATACGAGAAGCAGATGTCGTCGAGCCTCACTTCTGTGTGCAAATCAAAAAATATCGTGGCTTTGCGACATTAAAGCTCGAATATCTGTGGCCAGATAACTCAAGGCCTGGTCCCCACTTTCGCAGCAGTTGACAAATATACATATGGACCACAGCACCGGCGTCTCGATCGACGTTGCCGATGTTGACACAGTAGGAACTGTATGTGCGAGTCTTTTCGTCTGTAGGGATCGTACCCAATTCACGAATTTTGAGCGGGCAACTAATACTGATACTATACCTTATCAAGGTACTTTCTTTTGCGTTCCAGAGCTCGAAGGTGCATACAACAGAACGAGGCTGCGGCCGTTTGAAGGGCGCTGTCGGCGACCTGCAAGCGAGCCACGGGCGTCAACAGAGTTCGGACCTCTATCGAGCAGCGGTTGAGTGCAGGATCGAGTATCAGCCGCCCAGCTCGCGTGCGACAATACACGCTAGCTTTACTTTTTTCGGGAGCAGGGAACGCCACCACTGGCTCTCTGCAGATCAGCCACAGCGATTGCAGCGCGAGTGACGTACCGAGATCTCATCGGGTTAAAGGCCCTTCTGCGGTCCAACTCTATCGATCCCGCTGATGATGACAAGGAGCCAGAGATCCCTGTCTCCAACTGACGCCCGGATTCGCATTATGACATACCCCACAACATTCGGACCGTCAAACCGATGGGGATTTCACTCCCCTTCGAGTAACCACGCATGCAAGAAACATACGATACTTGCGCCAGCGGCCTGCACCAGCGCCTTGAGCGGCTACCGATCAGATTGGCGGGCGACCTAGTGGATCTTGAGTCTGCTAATGAAACGTTTATGCAAATTATAGGCGTCGTCGCGTCGGGTTCAGTGTTTGGTCGAGAAGTCGCCGACCTCAGGCAGGGGCTCTGAGAACCCGTATCTGGGGTCTTGTATTGTGCTGCGAACACGAGACTCGCAGACTGTTGTGTTAAGCAAGGGAAATAGTGGCCACGGTATATTTCATCCGGCAACGATTTGTCGACGTATCTTACACACCGCCATCCTCGCGTGCACAAAACTCTTCTATGGCTGCTCAACACTGAACAGAAATCTCTGCGCCCCAAACTGAGAATCACCCTTGACACTCGGTCACTACGGGACCGGCCCGCTTTGCACTAGGATAGCCTCATGATCTCCCGCTATTCAAGCCATCACGCTCTCCTGCAGGCTCTGGCGAGAGGGGTTTCTTTCAATCAAGTCAATCGCTACCCAATGCACTGTTTTCGTTCTCGTTGACAGAAACTTGATGGGACTGTCGCTTTCAGTTTCAATGTAGGGTGTACGGCCCGCTGTATGCGGCTGTGCAGTTGTTGCCAGCTGACTGAAACGCCATGCTTGGTTCGTGTGACGGGCGGGTCTGGATTGCGGTCTGGCATGAAGACCACGACGATGTTTCGTCCATTGCTACTTGACTTCCTGAGTATCTTGAAATAGCCTCGCTGCGACAATGACAAGAGTAATCAGCATACCCGTCCCAGCTGTACAGGAGATGGCTGCGCGATCTGGCCTGAGCGCCACAGCACCCGTTGCGTCTGGCACTTCGATCAGAAGACTACCGAGAGGCGTTGCTACTGCGACGGCAATAAGCAGATTAAAAAAGAAGCCCGCATACGCCATCCGTTGACACGGACAAAGACGAGCATCGGGACCAGGGACGTGCTTACTGGCCATATCGCTGGTATACTGGTCCAATTGACGAACTCAGTGATCATCATGGTGTTGAAAGCGCAAGTTTTGTCGCATGCCCATAGTCCAAAGATACGGCCTAGAGCTGTGGAAGTACCAAAGCCGCCCATAAGCCCTGCATTCGTCAAGGCTGAAGCCCGACCGAGCCCGCGAAAACAAGCGTTAAGGACATTCGTAAAAACAGCGCAGCGACTCTAATAGCCCTAGCTATAGAGAGAGTGAAAAACTCGGGAAGGGTGCATTCTCCGACTGCTCTCGTCAGATATGAGAAGGGTGCCTGTAGTTGCGCGCTCCTTCCGTACCGCGCAAGAGAGGTTTTTGGACAGAGTGTAGAGTGAGTGTAGGCACAATGCCAAGTCGCAACCTGTGTTATAGAGTTATCACAACTAAATCACAAGATCTGCTTCAGGACATATGTCAAGGCTAAATTATGTCTGCGCTATGTTAGAGGGTATATCTATGCCTTATCTTGAGGGGAAAAGGAGCAACTTATGCGTGTTAACAACACCAACTTAGGGCACCAACACAGTGCGCTTACATCTAAGAAAGTACAGCAAGAACCCATAGGTACAAAGCGTTCGCGCTGCACGCATAGCCATCGCGTGCAGCGTCATACGGTAGATGGTGAAGGACCCCTGGAGTAAGAGATTCAATAAGCCTTTGGCTGCTAGGGTCTTCTAATCTTATGTGGCGCAGTATTAACCTGCAACATAATTTCTATGCACGAACACTTAGACCCTGATATATAACCACTGTTGATGAAGTATTATTGTTAACGTGGCTTGGAAGTAGAATTGGGGGCTTGAAAAGCGTTAAAAATCAATTTTTGACTGCAATAGCGCTGACAGAACACCAGAACAAAACTCATCGTGCGCCATATTTATTACCAGTGCGAATGGTACATCGGTGACCGCAATAAGGATACCAGAGTTGCGGAACGTCCAGTCGAGTGCGGACCTCTCGATGAGCGCTTGCTCTGCGAGCGGCAAGGCTACCACACCTATCCAACTGTCAGCCTTGATGAGAATATTGGCAATTTCAAACATTCTGCTGGACTAGTGCCAAATCAGGCTATTTGTTGCGGTGTTTACCTATGGTAGAAGAGCCGTGCTTGCCCCTACAAGCATACAGGCGTCGTAGAATAGTCTACTGAGCTCGTATAGCGTCAACCTCGTTGCTACCAAGCCATTCCATCGATCAAAGTTGCTGAAAGGGCGAAGTAACGGCTATAAAAGTAGTATATTACTTCAAATGAGACCATTTTGAGGGATACCAAACAGGTCTGATAAAAGCTACCGGTAAAAGTAATTGTCTGTGCACACTGGTGATAAGAGTAATTGCCTTCAAGACAGCGGGTTGGAGGAAGCCTCAAGCTGTAGTGTAGTCGTTCATCTAGAAGAGTAGGTGATGGTAGGTAGTAGTAACTGTTCTACCTGATCTGCCGTCCAAGATTATTCCCATGGCATTGGACGACGGTTGTGCTGAGCCTTTGAAGCTGGTGAAGTCGTTAAGAGGCTCCTACTTAAGTTCTATTCAGCCTGAGAGATGTGAATTTGTGATATTCTAGGAGGAAATCTTATTGTTTTCGTGGAGCTCTGCGTTGTGGCCGTTGTGCACAGTGATCCTCTTCTCTGCGTATGACAAGTCTCCTATTTGTTTCTCTTTCGGGATCTTCGAGTCATCAGCAGAAGTTGACTCTCGGTCGGATTAAAACATGAAAATGAACTGTACTTCCTCATGGATTGTAAGCCCAAGTGATCACCCACTGGAAGACAAGTCAATACTTGCGCCCACTCATGCTTCGCTTGTGAGAGACCAAAATTTAAACTTGGCCTGACAAGCCGTGTCATATCATCAGCTGCAAAATGATGGGACCATCCTTCTACTTTATGACTGTAAATAAGTCGCTTAGGATTGTAACTCAAAAGATCATATGTAGTGAGTTGTATGTTGCTTCATCACAACCAGCCGCTGAATCAGACCCTCACTACTACCAAGAATCCACAGGAGAATTGTTTTTAGCGTTGCCATCGTCAGTATATTTACCCTTCCCTGAAATCACTGCGATTTAATGCCTTCATTGATGTATACCTCTGCGATGCTTACAAGCCGTACTAGCATGTCTAGCTTATCACTAAAAGAAGGAAAATACCTCTATTATCACATAGCTTACTTGAATCAGTAGTTTCCGTTTGTAGGGCTGCACTTATTGGGCGCGGTCCTATGTACACTGCACAACACCGATACTCGCGTGGACCGGGCTCGACTTCGTCGTGCTCGAGCGGTGAAAAGCATACGAATATTTCGGCTTTTTCGCTCTCGTATGCTCCGCGACCATCTGCACCTCTTATAGCTCTGTCATTGTATAAGCAGAGATTCTCTGATGTTGCTAACGGCAAGATACCGCTTTACCTCAAGATTCAATCGGGCAACGTAAAGGTGACCAAGATGACCCTGGCAGCACTCTGTATGATATGAGTGATACTACGAATCATCGAATTGGAGCTCCGTTGGCGTGTACCCCGTCATATACATCATGCATCAGTGGGAATGACGAAGCGGTGCTAACACTGACCGAAAAGCAACTACTAAATACAAGATAGCTCGCTACGTTGGATAAATTCCAATGCTTGATTGGCAACTATGCACCTGACATAGCCTGTTCTCTTCGCTGTCGACTCCAAAGCTATCATCATCGACCGCTGTCCAGCCTTCGCAGTTTGCGTGAAAGTTTTCTGAACTATGGTGTCTTGTGACTTACGAGGCTATTGCAAGTACAAAGATAGCGGCATGTACAAAGAGGCAGCAAGTTGCAGCTCACAACTATCGGCAGTAAGGGCTGACAATAATTCGAAAACGGCGCTGTGATGAAAAAGAGAAGGGATCGTGTATTGACGTAAGAATACCACGAACGTAATGAAGAGGAACACCTCTGCGCCGGACGTGATATTCCGAAACATTTCTCTTTGAAAAAAGAACCAAAGATGCTACTTATGTATGCGTTTTGTCCTGCCCAGAATGAGACAGGAGCAATGCTGCTGATCACGCCTGCAGCAAGATTTTCAGAAAAATCGCAATTTCGTCATTTTACACATGCTATGCTAATACGCCATATGGACACGGATATCTCTCCCCCTGAGCATTACTCGAAGTCGTAGTCGTCGTCAATACATGTCCCTTGTTTTCCCTGTTCATCGTCCCATACGGATGACACCGGCATGGACGAGCTTTTGTATCTTGGAGCGAATACCAGGGTTCTTGAGGTGCTCTTGCAGGGCAGCAGGGTCGTCCTTGGCCTGTTGCAGGATGCTCTGCATGATCGGATCTTGAAGGATGCTGACGATCTGATGACTTGTCAGTATGATGCGCTGAAGTATGCGATGAACTAGGGGACATACCTCTGGGTCGCGCTGAATACGCTCCATTGTCTGCTGCTCAGTCTCGCCCTCACGTGCCGAGTACTGCGCTTGCAGCGCTTTGGTCTCCTGTGTTTGAATCTCACGAGCGTTCTTACCGTCATCGTGCTCCATAGCCTCAGCGCAGACGTTAATACACTTGTTATACTCCTTCATGACGAAGTAAGCCTGAGCCTTGCGCAGGTATGCGCGGATGAATTTAGGGTCGAGCTTGATAGCTTGATCGCAGTCTTCGATGGCTGAGGGAAAAGCGAGAAGCTTGATGTAGCAGGCAGCGCGGTTGGAGTAACCTCGGGGATCTTCTGGTGCCCGCTTGATCATCTCAGTGTATGCTTCGACAGCGGCAGGCCAGTCTGCTTCCTTGAACTTGGCGTTTCCGAGCTCGCGAGCCTTCTCTGCTTCTTGGGGGTTGATATATGACTCCTTTTCTTGCTTGATCTTCGCCTTCTCTGCTGCGCGCAGCTTGGCAAGGACCTCGGGTGTGCGGTGCTCTGTCTGTGCCTTCTGGTAGAAATTCACGGCATTGGCGAGATCGCCCTGCTTCTCATACGCAGTGCCAATGCGTGCGTATGCCTTGGCAATGATCTTGAAGTCGGCGTAGATCTCACGACCGTACTCGATAGCCTGCTGACAAGCCTCGATGCAACCCTGGTAGTCGCCCTTCTCGAATTTAGCAGCACCGAGGTTCGTCATGTAGGCAATGTCCTTGTGTGTCTCCCACGCCTTTGTGTAGTTTTCAATGGCCTCGTCGAACTGACGCTTCTTGTAGAACTCGGTACCCTTCTTCTTCAGCTCATCAGCCTTGATCTTGTTCTCCTTCGCAGCCTTCTCTTCCTCTGTCTCCTCAACCTCTGGCTCGGGTTCGGGCTCGGGTGTAGGCTCCTTCTTGGGTTGTGTAGGCGCTGGTCGCGCGTCTGGCATCTCAACATCTTCCTGTACTTCGGTGGCAGCAGCGGCAGCACTGCCCTGCTCTCCAGGGCCGCCAAACTGCATGTCAATGCCTAAAAGTACGCTCATGACCTGTAGGAAGCGCGGATCCTGCATGAACTCGCCCACGCGGTTAGGGTTGCTCTTCAGCTGCTGGAGCTTCTCCATGAAAGCGGGATCTGCGAGCAGAGATGCCGTCTTGGGGTTGCCGGCGAGCTTCTGGATCATGTTGGGGTCGTTGAACATGCTACCGAGTCCGCCTGATGGGTCACCACCAAGACCGTCCGCTGCAGCTTCCTTCTCGATATCGCGACGGACGATCGCGATGCCAGATTTGGCTTGAGCATTGTTGGCGTCGAGCTTGAGGGCCTCGTCGAAAGCATCGGAGGCTCCTACGAGATCGCCGGCACCGTGAAGCGCTGTGCCCTTGCGTGTCCAGCCCTTGGGCCAGTCAGGCTTGATCTCCGTTGTCTTGTTTGCGTCCTCGATGGCTTTCTCCCAGTTCTTCAGCGAAGCATAGGCACCTGATCGGTTTGAGTACAGCACGTGGTTCGAC
The DNA here is from genome assembly GCA_016630955.3 of Didymella arachidicola. NCBI lineage: Eukaryota > Fungi > Ascomycota > Dothideomycetes > Pleosporales > Didymellaceae > Didymella > Didymella arachidicola. Next base: position 1,726,406 of record CM049992.1, read on the forward strand.
GGGTCGAGCTCGATAGCCTGAGAGAATTTCTCGCTGTGTCATGTTAGTCGATGGACGTGTTGCTGGGGTGGCAAGTGTTTTGGTGGGGCGCGTACATGGACTCCTCGAACTTCTTCTCCGCAAAGAGCTTGTTGCCCTCTGCCTTGAGCGCGTCAGCCATGATATGGTGTGGGATGTTGAGGTGTTATAAGGGTGTCCAAATAGCTTGCAGCGAATTGGCGTCGTAGCGCAGACAGAGCTCCTGTGCAGAAATACGTTTGACATTCGCAGCTAGAATGTTCCAGCATGCGGAGCACTGGCGGGAGTCCAAGCGTCTGCACGTAAGGCTGAAGGGCGTCATCCCACCATGGCCATGTGCGTCTGGCTAATTGCAACTTCAGCTTGTTCTACAGTCGTAAGTGCGCCCTTCTGTGGCTTCTATTCCCAAGTCATGAGATGCGACCTGAGTCCACGGTGTCTCTGTCTCTGTCTGCTTCCGTTCAACACCATTGCAGCCTCCTGCTTATCTACAAGCTTCAAGAACGGGGAAGAGCGTTTGGAGCCACGCTGTACGCACAGGACTGACATAAGACGACAGAACAACTGCACGGTATCTGAATAGTGTTGTCGTTTCTAAAGTTAATCTCGCAGAGCTAAAACATAATGAGCGTTGACAAGGCCCTTGCCCGCCAGGCAGCGTGGAACTCGCAAGTTGCACAGAGCGACTGCACAGACAAAATCATCGTGCAAAACCTCGCCGTCACCGTCAATGCCGGTACAGACGTTTGGGGCCGCAGGAAGAAGCAACGAGCGCTGATCAGCGTCACTGTCACCCTCAGTAATCACTTCGCCTCTGCATCGTCATCGGACATGGTTGATGAGAGCACTGTCCATTATGGTACCCTGAGCAAGGCGATCCAAGGTCGAATTGAAGACGACAGCCTTGCGTGGATGAGCACCGCAGATCTTTCGATAGCGATAGCCGGCATCGTGCGCACAGCTGCTGGCTCAGCACCAATCTTTGCCATCGAGACAAATGTCTGCTACCTCAAAGGCAGCATGTTTGGTGACGGAGCTGGCCACCAAGCCTCCATCATCACCACAACAGGTATCTATTCGAACGTTTTGTACTTGCGCAACGTCCGCATACCATGCCTGATCGGCGTGAACTCCAACGAGCGGCTGCAGAAGCAGCCGGTAGTTGTCAATCTGTGGGTCGACTGCGTCCCTGCGTCTCGTGTCGACGATTACGCGGCACTCGAGACTGCACTGATTCAGGTACGATCGGCTCAAGTTACCCAGATCTCTCTTCTGACAGTTACCAGATCGTCTCGGCAACAGCGTACGAGACACTCGAAAGTCTGTTGGCGTTCGTCGTCCAGGAGCTCAAGACCAAGTTCTTCACCAAGGAGGAAGACCAGAACGCATACATTCGACTGCGAATGGAAAAGCCAATGGCAGTGTCATTCGCGGACGCTCCTGCTGTCGAAATTATGCGCTCGCTGAGAGCTGCATGAGAACGTGGTCCATACACGGCAATGCAACTGGTACAGAGACCTACAAGGCTTCAGCTATATTTTTATCGTTAACTTACTCGGCAACCGAAAGTCTGTTCCTGAGATAGGCTGTGGCTCGTGCCGCTAGCCTTGCATAGGCGAGCATTTTACAGAGCCAGAAGTCAGACTAAATGATATCGAAACATTACTTCTTGGACGGTGGCTGGCTGTACACGCAAATTTGGCAAAGGTGTACAAAGCTGAAACCCTTTATGGAATTAACATGATAAGCGATTGGGCCAAGGAAAGAGACTGCGTAATCTTCATTCTCCTTACAGCGATTGCCTACGGCAGACCGCCGATGAAGTCGGTGATGGCTTGCAGCCTCAAAACCAACTTGACTAGCGATGTTGTCGAGGATACCCAGCTTTGTCAGTCGATCCCCCACGTGGCTCGAGCACACATCCCGCGGACGTGAACGCGCAGCGCCACCGTGTTCACCGCATTTTCCCGAGCAGATATGCAACCTCATCAAGGTGTGATTGGGGATGCACTGGGGAGAAAATCCTTCATGGCGATGGAGGAAATATCGCCCGCAGTATTGCCACACCCCATGGTAAAGGGCCAGTCTGGGGAGTTTGTTGGGGAGACTGTCGGGAGGCGTTGGGCGCGCTAGAGACGTTATGCAGCTGCCTCCCAGAGCTTTAACCCGGCTGGGTTTACGAAAATTTGGGTTGGCCTTGGCCATAGCTTCTAGAGTACTGAGCCTCAACAATACTGTGTAGAAGATCGTGCGTCGCGGTATAGCAACGGCATCAATTGTCTCAAGGTGTACGAAATCCAGCGCTTACGGCGGCCTCGTGAAAGCCATGTGCCACAGTACAATAGAACACAACGAATACTGCGTTGCGACGTGGAAGACAGGGGAGGGGCACGATGGACGCAGGTGCGCCCCTCAACCTCAATTTCCATGGGTTGTTTCCGTAGATAGCAATGATAGCTGAGAGGCGCTGGGCTAAACAAGCTAGAGCCATATAAAGTGTGCTCCCACTCAAGGAATGGCTCGCCAACGCTCTACACTTTTTTGACAGAACCCGTTTGCGGCTTCTTCTTCAGCTCCATCGCCGTTGCTAGGTCGAGAACGTGCCTCGACTTCCTGCCCCACTAGACACATTGAACGTGGGCCGTGCTAGAGCCATTGCCTTTAAGCAACCCGACCGCCTCTTCTCATCTACTCCTGACAACAATTCACTCTCTCCTTTCCCAGAGTGTCTTTTTCCCTCACACGCAACCCACACATACACAATGGCTGGTCGCGCTCTTCCTTCGCACTTGAAGCCGTCCGCCGCTGAGGGCGGTGAGGGTGGCTTCGCGCCCCGTCACCACGGCAAGACACAGTCTCACGTTGTAAGTGCTCTCCTTTTCTGCACGCTTCTGCAGTACCCTGCCACGCCAGTCTGCTTCTACCTGTCTGGCTATGGATGTGTCGAGAGTCCTGTACAAATATATGCAGCACCCCCGACTCTAGCAACACGTCCGGCCGATTGCCCTTACGAGCGAAGCTGTAGCTGTAGCTGTTCTGGCGCTGGCTCGCTCCACCTCTACTTGACTGTCACTAACATTGCAATTTTCACAGGCTTTTGAGAACACTTCCACCAATGTTGCCGCTTCGCAGATGCGCAACGCTCTCAACAAGCTCGCCGATGGCGTCACCGACCCCGCGGAGAAGAAGGTGAGCGTTCTCTCTTCCCCACCCACCAGATCTTCTAAGCCGATCACCGAAGATTGTGGGAGTATGAAACGGGCCATTCGCTGTTTGCCAAGTGCATCCGACGTGGTTGACAGGGAGGGGCTTCACGCCACCAGAACGCATGCTGACCCACACAGTACTTCGAAACTGAGATGGATAACTTCTTCGCCCTGTTCCGACGATACTTGAACGACAAGGCCAAGGGCAATGCCATCGACTGGAACCGTATTGCTCCCCCGAAGAAGGAGCAGGTTGTCGACTATAATGACCTTGCCAACTCCGAGGCGGTCGAGTACCTGAACAAGTTGGCTGTTGTTAAGCTCAATGGTGGTCTCGGTACCTCCATGGGTTGCGTTGGTCCCAAGTCAGTTATCGAGGTCCGCGACGGCATGTCTTTCCTCGACCTTTCTGTCCGTCAGATCGAGTACCTCAACCGCACATATGATGTCAATGTTCCGTTTGTCCTCATGAACTCGTTCAACACCGACAATGACACCGCCAGCATCATCAAGAAGTATGAGGGTCACAACATTGACATCTTGACCTTCAACCAGTCCAAATACCCGCGTATCTTGAAGGACTCGCTTCTGCCTGCTCCCAAGACTCGCGATTCCGACATCGCCAACTGGTACCCTCCCGGCCACGGTGACGTTTTCGAGTCTCTCTACAACACCGGCATGCTCGACAAGCTCATTGAGCGAGGCGTCGAGACCATCTTCCTTTCCAACGCTGACAACTTGGGTGCTGTCGTCGATCTCCGCATTCTTCAGCACATGGTTGATTCCAAGGCTGAGTACATCATGGAGTTGACAGACAAGACCAAGGCCGATGTCAAGGGTGGTACCATCATCGACTACGAGGGCTCCGTTCGTCTCCTCGAAATTGCACAGGTTCCCAAGGAGCACGTCAACGAGTTCAAGTCGATTAAAAAGTTCAAGTACTTCAACACCAACAACATCTGGATGAATGTCAAGGCTGTCAAGCGTGTCGTTGAGCAGAATGAGCTTGCCATGGAGATTATTCCCAACGGCAAGTCCATTCCCGCCGACAAGAAGGGCGAGGCCGACATTTCCGTTCTCCAGCTCGAGACGGCTGTCGGTGCTGCCATCAAGCACTTCAAGGGCGCTCACGGTGTCAACGTTCCCAGGAAGCGTTTCTTGCCCGTCAAGACCTGCTCCGACCTCATGCTTGTGAAGTCAGACCTGTACACTCTGCAGCACGGCCAGCTCATCATTGACCCCAACCGCTTCGGCCCTGCCCCTCTTATCAAGCTTGGTTCCGACTTCAAGAAGGTTTCTAGCTTCCAGAACCGCATCCCCTCGATCCCAAAGATCGTTGAGCTTGACCACTTGACCATCACCGGTCCCGTCAACCTTGGCCGCGGCGTGACACTGAAGGGCACTGTCATCATCGTTGCCACAGAAGGTTCAACCATCGACATTCCCCCGGGTTCCATCCTCGAGAACGTTGTCGTCCAGGGTTCTCTGAGACTGCTCGAGCACTAAATGGGGATTTGTGGCGTTGTTGAAGTTTTATTTAGATTTACGATAACATAGGTCTTCCTGGCATCGATTGACCACGATGGACGGTACGCATGTTTGGAGCTTAGCAAGCTCTTTCCACGCGACGAGGACGTAATGATGCACGCCTCAGACGCATTATGGATTGTAATAAATGAAAAGTTGCATCTCTCAATCTGCATGACTCAGGTGTTTGTTGCTGTTTGCCTGATTGATGCCTCAGGCCTAAATTGGGCATGATGTCAGCCCGCAGGCAGCAAGCCCGAGCTCAAGCTGGCTGCCACAGCCTCCGTTGCACCACGGCGCGTGCTTGAACCAGAGGCGCAGTCAGCAGCCTGCCCATGGCTGTGACGCCTGCTAAAAACCGGCGTGTCGTCTCGCACCCGGCAGCAAGACGATTGTTTTCTTGCGCGACGCGTTCGTTTGTGCATCTTGCACGTCGCATCTGGGATCATCCAGCGGGGCAATTCGGACATTGCATGTGCAGGTATTGATACCCAACAAATCAGCTGAGCGCGTGTATATGTCACCCGTGAGGCTGCCAACACTCATCCATGGGCGACATGGCCGCAGAGACACAAGAAAGCAGAGAGCAGCCGCCGGCTGAAGCGGCTGCGAACGATGAAGCTGCTCAGCGCGAAGCCTATGACTACTGGGGATACTTGCTGAAGGCCGACAAATGCGGGACGCCGATGCTCGACCGCTTGCTGAAGGGAATCGCAGAGCTCATCGTGAGTGGAGGGCTCAGGGCGCAGAATTGTGTTCGGACGGAAAGCTAATGTCTCTGGGGCAGAGTAACAAGTTTGAGCCGAGCGACTCGCCCGATCTCACGCCATCTCAGATTGCAGCGTGGTACCGTGCAGTCGGCGGTGACTACGATATGCTCTTCACCGAGACAGCGCCCTCCTCGATCGCCTTCATCTATCGCGCCCTTGGCGCGTTCCACAGCCTCCAGCCATCGGCAGACGACGATGGATATTCGTCGCCAACGATACCAGCGCTCAAGAAGCAGGGCTTTGTCACATGGCAGACCATACAGCTGCTACTTGGTCCTCAAGAGCATGTTCCCTTTCTCCAGCAGTCGGTCGAGAAGTTCGACGTGATCGACCCGGATACGAAGCAGCCCTTCCCGAAGGTGCTGCCGAGCAAGTGCTTCCCAGATAAGCCGGACGAGGCAATGGAAGAGTGGTACGAGGGCGTTGCTGCCAGGCTCAGGAAAGAAGCAGATGCGGAAGCAAATGGAGCGCGCAGCGAGAAGGACCCCCGAAGCTCAGCAGATTTGTCAGGAGACGGGTCATCGGCAGACGAGAGGACAGGCGCATTCAAATACTTCGAAGACCCCATGTACCGCAAAGTCAGACCAAGACCAACATACATGCGCCATGTGTCGAAAGAACAAGCTCGCGCGAACAACGATGGGCCGATAGCAAGAGTCAGGCATATGCTCAATCCATGGGCCAGGCGGCGTAGCCTGCCACCAGGTCGATATGAAGAGGAAAGCCTGTCAGACGAAGATGCAACACCAATTGCACCCAACCCAAATCAACGATACCCTGCTCACAAACGCCCACATCCGGCCCGGCGGGAGAGCTCGTTGTCCACTACAGACTCGGACACTGACCCAGACCAACCGCCTTCAAGGCGACGTACACCTGTCCTTCGTCATCACAGGTCGTACGAACAGCCCATTTTGCCGAGAGAGTACTTCCCATCCTATCATGAGCAGTACCGACCCTTGCCTCAGCGGCTGCCCAGTGAGCGACCAGATGCCAGAACGTCCACTGCGCCATCTCCCATTCCTATATACGGACCAACCAAGGCTCCTCTCTTCGCAACGACGGTCGCGCAGCAAATGCAGGCACGAACTCACTACGATAGACCTGCGATGACCACGCGGGGGAGCTACAGACCCGTCCCAGCGCCAAACGTCAGATATGCAAGCCACTCTACATCTGTAAGCCCGCAGCACGCAGAAGCACCCTATGTTCGTGATCACGATCGCTACGCCCATCGCGACAGAGAGACAGCATACAAAGGCAGCACCCACGACAATAGTCAGTCACACCGCCGCCACTCTTCAACAGGCGACGCCGTCTACCCACGCGAGCGCCACGAGCGCGACCGTGACCGTGACCGTGACCGTGACCGTGACCGTGATCGTGATCGTGACCGGGACGTGGCGCGAACACGGTCCCACGACCGTGTCAAGGACGAGTGGGACGACAGCGAACGAGATAGAAGCCGCGACAAGAGAAGCTATGATTGGAGCAGAGAGCACAGCCGCGATAGAGACAGGGAGCGAGAGCGAGACAGAGACAGGGACCGACACAGAGGGAGCCACAGGTATGTCACGGGCGTCGAGGGCGGCGTCAGCGGGAGGAGGTATCCCGTCGTGTCTACCAGTCCTTCTTACTGAACACGCGTCTAGGGTTGGCGGACGCATTGTCAGACTGCTGAAGGAATTCTGAAACGACTACACACTGCGGGGGACGGTGGCTGGAAATCTGTGTGTGGCTGTGGTGGCTAGAGCAAACGCGCGGGGTTCATTTCGAGGCTGGGGATACGCGTGGCACGAACTACGAATGAGTAATGATTCATGACGGAACGAGACGATCAGACCGCGCATAGTGATACAATTGCAAGCTGTAGACACTCCGATTGGACTCGCGCCAAGGTGTGCGGAGGCCGCGGATGCTCAAGATGAAGATTTGCAGATGGTGTTCAGCACGCCGAGCACGGTTCGGCGCAATGATGAGCTCGATTGAAACCGAGCTCCCAGCACTTCAGAACTTCTAGAAGCTCTGCCATGGTTGGTGATGCAGCACATAGTGGCTGGCTCTCCCACGGACATCGGGCGCAACGACCATTGCAAGCTCCAGCGTGAAGTCTCTCGACGAAGTGTGTGTCTCGCAGTGCGACTGCAAGGCCGCGTAGGTGTTTGCGGCGGACGGGACAGCTAGGTCGGCTCCTGCTCAAGCTCCGGCGAGCAAGCAACGCAGCCAACCACGGCTGCTGCAGGCCATAAGCGGAGTCGCCGAAGCACTGCATGCACGAGCTGCAAGTGAAGAACACCAAGTTGGCCAAGGCAGAGGAGAAAAACTGCGGCTGGAAAGCCAGATGTCAAATAGCCATGGTCCATGCTTGGTCGTGTAGATCGAGCGCACTGCCACAATGACATGGCGCTGCTAGCTTACCTACGGACCCCCGTGAGTAGGTAAACATCGAGCTCCTCACTCCTGCGCGAGAGCTGTCCCGCTCCCAACCAGCATCGTTCCACACGGCCGTTCCCCCCCTCCTCCGCCCATTGTTGTATCTCAGCCACTCTTTATTCTTTTGCCCGCTGCTGTGTTTGCTGTGCTCCTGCCAAGCACGTCCAATTGGCCCAGCTGCGTACACAAGCTGTTGACTGGTGAGTCTAGCTGCGGGACGTGTGCACGCCTCCGGTTAGATAGTGAGGCCGTCTAACCGGGCCAGCAAGCAGGTTTGGTGCAGCCTCACGTCCAGCGCTCGAACACACCTCGACGCAATCCCTCGCTGCTCTCGCTCTCGCTCTCTCTCTCCCTCCCGGTTGACACCTCGACTGCACCTCGACTGCACCTCGACTGCACCTCGACTGCGAGCCTCCCAAGCCCCCCTGTTCTGCATGCGCCTGCTACATCTACGCAGGTAAGGAGCAGCGCGTTGACGCAGAGCCATGTCGCACCTCAATGGCACAGCGCAGGCTGCCTCGGAGCTGAAGCAGCAGGGCGCCCTCGACGCCGCCCGCGATCCCCATTCCAGCGTCACGGCCGAGGCCGCCGAGCAGAGCGTCGTCGAGCAGGCGCGCCAGGGCGGCAGCGCGGCCTTCCAGTTCGACCCAGATGCCACCCCCGAGCAGAAGCGCGCCCAGGCACGGGCACGAGTCCCACCGGGCTTCCACCACGAGCGCAACAACAACGCGACTGCCCTGGTCTCGGACGCCGACGACGCAGCAAATGGCGCCCCGAAATATAATCTTCCTCCTCCTTCGAAAGCTGGCGCTGTGGACCCACCCTCGTCCCCCACTGCCAACGGCCATGCGCCAGAGGTCGACGAGGACGCCCGCTGGGAGCGCGTTGGATGGGCCCCGCGCTTCGGCATGCCGGGCTCAGAGAACAAGGACGAAGACGAGGGCACGCTGCTTGACCACCAGACGTTCCTCGAGAGCCAGCTCGACGACAAGTTCTTTGGCGATTGGTACCACAACACAGGCGTCATCATCTTCGCCTGTCTGAGCTCCTGGGTAGTAGCCACACTTGGTGGAGGTCTGGGCTGGATCATGATCATCATGGCCATCTGCGGCACCTACTACCGCACATCGATCCGCCGCGTGCGCCGAAACGCCCGCGACGACCTCAACCGCGAGATGGCCAAGAACAAGCTCGAGACCGACACTGAGAGTCTGGAGTGGATCAACAGCTTCCTCGTCAAGTTCTGGCCAATCTATGCACCTGTTCTGTGCGATACCATTGTTGGTTCTGTTGATCAGGTTCTGTCGACATCCACGCCGGCTTTTCTGGACAGCTTGAAAATGAAGACTTTCGTCCTTGGAACCAAGCCGCCGAGACTAGAGCACGTCAAGACATACCCCAAGACACAGGACGACATCGTGCTTATGGACTGGAAGTTCAGCTTCACGCCCAACGACGTCAACGATCTGACCGCGCGGCAGATCAAGAACAAGATCAACCCCAAGATTGTGCTTGAGATTCGTATTGGAAAAGGTCTTGTCAGCAAAGGTCTGGATGTCATCGTTGAGGACATGGCCTTCTCTGGCCTCATGCGCCTAAAGTTCAAGCTGCAACTTCCGTTCCCCCATATTGAAAGGGTTGAGATGTCCTTCCTCGAGCGCCCGACTATCGACTACGTTTGCAAGCCTCTCGGCGGCGAGACATTCGGTTTTGACATTAACTTCATTCCCGGTCTGGAGACATTCATTATGGAGCAGATCCACGCCAACCTCGGTCCTATGATGTACGATCCGAACGTCTTTCCTATCGAGATTGCCAAAATGCTTGCAGGTAACCCGGTCGATCAAGCCATCGGTGTCCTACAAGTCACCTTCCACGGGGCACAGGGTCTCAAGAACCCTGATAAATTTTCTGGCACACCGGACCCGTACGCCACGGTCTCGATCAACAACAGGAACGTACTCGCGAAGACAAAGACGGTCCACGAAAACGCCAATCCCCGCTGGAATGAGACTGTTAATATCATTGTCACGTCATTGAAGGACTCGCTTACAATCAACCTCCTCGACTATAATGAGATTCGCAAGGACAAGGAACTTGGGACAGCTACATTTGCACTAGAACAGCTCGAGACTGAGACTGAGCACGAGAATCTGCATCTCGAGGTCATGTCTGGCGGCCGACCGCGCGGCATTCTGCAAGCTGATGTCCGCTTTTTCCCTGTCCTGGAAGGCACTACACTGCAGGACGGCACAAAGGAGCCGCCGCCAGAGTCTCGCACTGGTATCATCAAGTTCACTGTTGAGCAGGCCAAGGATCTGGACGGCACCAAGAGCATGATCGGTCAGCTAAGCCCGTACGCGATCCTGCTACTCAATGGTCGCGAAGTCCACAAGTCGAAGACTATGAAGCGCACCAACATTCCCATTTGGCCCGATGCGAGCAAGGAGATGCTCATCACAGACCGTAAGAAGGCGAAGCTTGGTCTAGTGATCAAGGATGATCGCGACCTGGCTACAGACCCTATTCTTGGAACGTACCAAATCACTATTGACGACATGCTCGACCTCATGGCAAAGGGTCATGAATGGTACAATCTGGTTGGCGCTCAGACTGGTCGCGCCAAGATGAGGCTCGAGTGGAAACCTGTTGCACTCAAGGGCTCTCTGTCATCTGGAGGGTATCTCACCCCAATTGGTGTCGTGAGGCTACACTTCCAGAGCGCTCGGGACTTGAGGAACTTGGAGACTATGGGCAAATCGGATCCATACGTCCGTGTCCTACTGTCCGGTGTCGAGAAGGGCCGCACCGTCACATTCAAGAACAACCTGAATCCCGACTGGGACGAGGTTGTCTACGTTCCCGTGCATACAATGCGCGAAAAGCTCACGCTCGAGGTCATGGACGAGGAGAAGCTGGGTAAGGACCGCTCGTTGGGTCATGTCGAGTTGTCTGTTGGCGACTACCTCCAGCAAGATGATAATGGCGAGTACCTCGTTCACGAACAGAAACAGACCACCCCTGGTCCACTCCGAATGACTGGCCAAGCGGCGCATAAGGGCACATTGAACTACACATGCTCATTTTATCCTACTATTCCTACTTGGGACCCTGACGAGGATGTGGAAGAAGAGGAAGAGAAGGAGGCGACTCCGCCAAACGGCGTCTCTCGTACGGCTAGTGTCCGCACGGGAGGATCCAAGGCACCGGCTTCAACACATGCCCGTTCTGTGTCTGGCACAAGCCAGCTCGTTAGGTCCGAGACTGCAGGCACTATCTCTTCACTTGCGCCGAGCAGCAACAACAGGGACAGTGCCGCCGACCTCGCGAAGCAGCTCGAGAAGAACGAGCATCAACAGGACGAGCCTATTCCCGAGAAGCCTAAGATCGAAAAGCTGCGCCTCAACCCCGAGGATCTGCAGCAGTATGGTAAGCTGCGCCGCGAGGAGAAGGATGTGGGGAGGTATAGATGGTTGAGTTGGTGTCCCCAGCCTGCTGCCTTGCATCCATATCTTTATTCCTCTGCCTGAAGTGTCCAGTGCTGACGACGAACAGAATCTGGTCTCCTCGTGTTCAAGTTCATTGACGGAGAATTTGCTGAAACGGGTGGATACGTTGATGTCCTTATGGATGACATGGCGTACCCGAGCTACTCCAGCGCCAAGATCAAGAGCCGCCACATGACTTTTGGCGAAGGTGAGTTTCCCCCTACTTATCACTGTGCATCGCTGATCTTCAATAGTTGGTGACGTGATGGTCCGCGAGCTCGACTTCTCTAAGATCACCCTCCGCATCATCGAGAAAGTCAATAACGATGGCGATGGCGATGAAGACCATGTCATTGCTAAGCTTATGGGCAACACCATCGACACTTTACGAAGGTGTCTGTACACACCTACGCAGCTCACGCTCAAGGACAAACACAACAGGGATTACAAGATTACCGTCAGTCTCAAGTATCTGCCGGTTAAGATGCGTCTAGATCCCAGCGAATCCTACAACAACCAAGGAAAACTGCGTGTGGATGTTCTCGATGCCGCTGATCTGCCCGCCGCAGACCGCAACGGCTTCTCCGATCCTTACTGCAAATTTGTGCTCAACGACAAGGAGGTGTACAAGACGAAGACACAGAAGAAGACACTGCATCCGGCCTGGAACGAGTACTTTGAGGTTGATGTGCGGAGTCGGACGGCAGCAGACTTCGTGGTCAACGTGTATGATTGGGATTTTGGCGACAAAGCGGATTTCCTTGGCAAATCTGCAATCAACCTTGAGATCTTGGAACCATTCCAACAGCAGGAAGTCACTCTGAACTTGGATGGCAAGAGTGGTGCTATCAGACTTAGGATGCTTTTCAAGCCGGACTACATCCTTCGATCACGACAAGGCTCGTCTACCTTCTCTGGCACATTCGCTGTCCCAGGAAAGGTCATTGGTGCACCGGTCAAGGGTGTAGGGAAGGGTGCAGCCTTCGTTGGCGGCAATGTTGTGCGCGCTGGCACGTTCTTGGGACGTGGCTTCAAGCGCAGGAAGTCGCGCGGCGCGAACGGAGATGAGGACTTCGAGCGGCCTAGCTCTGACGACAGGCCTAGTATGGATGTCCCTCTCGTTTCCATCGAAGGAACTGGCAATTCGACGTCCGTCTCCGCCGAGCCACCAGTGACGCCAAACCGTAACACCACGGAGCACAACCGCCACCGCAGCTGGGGTGCGCAGTCCTTTGCTAGCCGCAAGGGCGACAGTGCCGTCCCTGGCGCCGGTGATCACGGCACCGCCAACATCCAAATTGTGAGCGCCGACGGCTTCCCGCCCGGCACCAACCTCCGCGTCTTCATCTCAACGGGCAAGAAAGACGTCCACAAAACAGACCACATCAAAACCGCCACTGGCTCAGTCGAGTTTCCCGATGAGTCCTTCAAGGTGCCCTGCACGGCAGACACATTCTTCAAGGTCACCGTCAAAGATCATGCGACATTCGGCCGTGACGACGAGCTCGGCGAAGCTCAGTTCACGATCGATGACTCGGGCGCCGGCGGCGAGAAGAACGTCGGCGTTGGAAAGGGCATGGTGGTCATCAGGAGCAGTTTCACGCCCGCCGATGCAGGCAGTACTGCGGGGAGCGTGAGCCCGAGGGTCCAGAGAGAGAGGAGAGGTCTTCTGAGTCGCGGGAAAGACAGGAGTCCTGCGCCACCGGGTGCTTAGAAGGCCCAAACTGTGAAGAGGCAAAGAGCGAGGTACAGCGGTTGCTCGGCTTGTTGCGACAGCGAAGCAAGCTTGGCTCTTGAGGACAGCGTGCACGAAGAAACCCCAAGAGGACGCACTATGGTGCTGTGAGAGGTATAATAGATGGATGCGGTGGGTATGCGCCACGAGGGTTTTTCCTAGGCTCGACTGCGGCATTTCCTAAGTCGCGGCCGCAGTTCCTTCCCGACCTATTCTTCTGCCTATTGGAGTGTGTTTTATACCAGTTCAATTACTGAATCGTCTTGACGAAGACTCACAAAGCTTTTACGATGTGGGAAGCGCAGCTCAGTCATTGCGAGTTGAACCTCACGTAAATGCGCATCCCGCTCCTGCGTTCTTGTCATTCCTACATTTCGCTAAGTGTCCGAAACTCGTGCGCTAAAGTCTCCGAACGATGTCAGCCTCGAGGTCGAATGTTTCCGGAACCATACTCTATCATCTCGCCGCGCACTCGGTTATTCAGTCATCGAGCAAAACGGCCCATCGAGGCGATACAGTAAGCTGTGCTTCAAAGATATGGTAATTCATAAGCACTAGCCATAAACCTACAATCAACACTGTATAAGTGCACCCCAGCGCCCTAGAACACCTCTACATAACTCCACACTGTGTTCAAAAACCTAACTCTCCACCTCACACCCAGCAAATCACACCACCACACATCCACCATCTCCCAACCCCTACCCCCAAACCATGTCCTCCCCCACCTCCGCCGTCAGGGCCCACTGGCAGCACTCCACCGACATAGCGCAGCGCTACAAAACAGCAGAAAACGCCACGCGCCCCTTCGCCCGCACCATGGTCACCCTCACCAACCGCCTCACCACCCCCAAACCCCCACCCGTCCAAATCCTCGACTTGGGCTGCGGCACCGGCGCCGTAGTCGCCGAGATCTACGCTTCCCTGCCCAAGCAACAATGGTCCGACCTGTCGATTCTCGCCGGCGACGTGAGTCCCGCGATGCTTGCGTATCTCGCGAAGAGGGGGGAGGAGGAGGGCTGGGTGGGACTTTCGACGAGGATTGTGGATGGGGGGAGGCTGGAGGATGCGGGGCTTGCGGGGGGGTTTAGTCATGTGTTTGTGGGCTTCGCGGTGTTTATGTTGCCGCCTGGTACTATTTCCCTGCTTGCGAAGAGAGTGGCGAGTGGTGGCACGCTGGCGGTGAGTACGTGGGCGTATCTCCCGTGGTTTGGGCTGCTGGAGAGAACGCTGGGGAGGGTTGGGGATGGGCCGGGTGTGCCGACGGAGGAGCAGTTGTGGAAGATGGTGACGAATGGGCAGGCCTGGTATGATAAGGGGTTTGTGGGGAGGGAGTTGGAGGAGGCGGGATTGGAGGGGGTGGAGGTTGTGCAGAGGAAGGAGAATGTTGATTGTGGGACGCCGGAGACGTTTGTGACGACGTTTAAGTTTGTTTTGGGGATGTTGAGTACGCAGTGGCCGGAGGAGAAGAGGGCGGGGTGGTTGGAGCGCGTCGCAGATGCTATGACGGCGATTTTGATTGAGGATGTGGGCGGCCCGGACAAACATGTGTTCATGGAATTCGAGGGAATCGTTGGTGTAGGACTGAAGAAATAGCTGGAGTACGAGCAATATAAAGCAATGAGTCTAGATCTACTTGCAGACTTGCAAGTAGAGGATGTGGTTGGGTATTTTCCCGAGAGTACCGTAAATGCTGACTGTCCTGAACGCCCTCGCTATGCTTCTTGAAACCGACTTTTATACATCCTCGGATGTCGTCTCCAGCCACTGGCCGAAGTAGACACAGGTCCTCGCTGAGATCTCGCCTTCGTCGCCGCAAAGGTCGAAGACGGGACAGTTGCCGCAAGGGGCGTCAACAAAACCGTTATACACCTTTGTATCAACCGCTGTCAAGACAGTGCGGTAGTTTGTGCCTGAAATCTTCTCGAGTCGCCCATCGAGCACCATCATCTCAAGCAGCTGTTCCATGTCGTCTTCTCTTACTGTCTTGCCCCTCAGGACTTCCTTCGAGTTGAGCCACTCCGCCACCGAGGCAGACGTAGGGTACTGTGGACTTGTCCGGTGCACGATCTTTGCTGCGTTCGGGTCTCTTGGCGGATGGTAGGGCTTCACTGCTGGTGCATCCTCAATGTCGCGCACGCCTTGCACCTGCGCCTTCTTATGGGCGATTTCAGCTGACCTGTCCGGCTTCTCATAGTCATTCCAATTTCCCGGAACTTTGATGCAAGTCTCGTTCTCGATGTGTTGCGCCACGATCTGTGATATGGCCTCGATCAGCGCGGTGTCAAAGTCACCCTCCGATTGCCATGGACCTCCAGCAATATCCTCTGACGGCCTTAGATGCTTGAGCAAGTACATCTTGCGATTAGGGAACTTGACGCTCATGACCGATTGCACCAGGTCCTTCGACTCTAAGCTCTTGAGACATTTTGTAAGGACCTGTTGTGTGACGTTCGTTCGTGCGCGCAGTGCCTTGGACCAGATGCCCTCAGCTTGGACTTGGTCGATGTGGTGATAGAGGAGGCGTTCGTCAGGCGTGAGTCGTCGCAGCCTTCAATCTGTCAGTATTGTAGCAGTGCAGCGCAGAATCAATCACCTACTTATCAGCTTCGGCGCGCGATCGCAGCTTCCAGCATGGCTCTCCCTCGAACGTCATGAGCTTCATGAGATGGCGATCGCACAGCTCCTGCAAGAGCATTGTAAGCTCGGCCATGGTCTCTGCGACCTGCATGTTGGACAGGTCGCGCTGGAAAAAGACAGTGCCTTGGGATCTTTGCGCGCATTTGTCGTACAGCGCATCAGCGGGGGACGCTGCTTCGTTATTCACGACGTCGACAACAGGAGGCTCCTCCTCTTTGGGCACCATCGAGGGCGCCATGGGTGCGGCCATATTGTTGCTAAGCTTTGCGGGTCACCGTTCGATCATGGGCGTGGTGTTGCAGCTGAGGCGCAAAGTCGTGGGAGATCGCCGCGCCCGGTTGTTCACAAAAAAGTGCGGGAAGGGTGGAGTCAAGGTGTCACGTGAAACTCACTTTAGTTGCGGAGCGCAGCTCACCCCCGAGACTCGAACACTGCAACTCGGCGCGCCCATTGGCTTGGCTGCATTTTGAAACAAAGTCGTCGTGATGATTCGTACGTCATCGTCTGCACTGCTGCATGGCTTTGCTCTTACAACTCGAAGCAGCAGAAGGCGCTTCCCCTCCCAATCGCGCTGAGGTACTCGAAGCCTTCGATGCACGTTACCTTCCATATCACAGCCGTCACACGTCCAGATGTTCGAGATGTGAATTTCAATGATCGCTATCTACGGACGCTTGTGCGTCTGGTGGTATTTACATCTCGTCTCACCTCTTATATCCTCGAGATCATTCTCTGCTGTTGCTCAATTCTTACTTTGGTCTACCTCTTCCCTCCCTCGCTTACCATGAGTCTCTAGAACAGTCTCCTAATCTTCTCGGCGATATTACATTTGCGACTGAGCAGAGCCTGAGTTCTGGCTATATACAGCCTACTTGCAGCGCAAGTGGCTGGCTGTATTCCCCTTGGTGAGTTCGACTTCAAGTCCTGCACGGTGACGCCGCCTCGCAGCATCCCTCTGCAGCTGAGCCGCTCTCGCGTTGTTATAAAGAGATCAGCCTTCTGGGCTGTTCAAACTCTTTCATATCACACTATGGACACCACATTGAGCAGGGTAGACTCTGGCATCCAGACCACACCATATCGGCCCATTGACTCCGCACAAGGCGAGATACGCTTGCTTGAGGTTGCAAGTGGGCAGTATGATGACGACATGGTGGTCAGCCTCAGAACAGTGAAACTTCTAGGCAAACCCGTGTATCCGGTCGCGTCTTATGTCTGGGGACACACCCTCTCAGCACGACCCTGCATTTTGGACGGTACACCCATGAGAGTCACTTCGAACCTCTTGGACTTTCTGCTTTACCTACGAAACTACACACAAAACCGCACGATATGGGTTGATGCCCTCTGTATCAATCAGCAAGACCTTGCAGAGCGCGCTGCGCAAGTCCGACTGATGAAGATGATTTACGAGGGGGCAGTCCGCATCTACGGTTGGCTAGGGTTGCCACACGATAATGAAGAAGCAAAAGCAGCAGTCGCCATGATGCGCGAATGCAACAAGTATCTAAGAGAAGCCCTACGAGACAACGACGATGACATTACGATGGTATTCAGCAAGATTACCCCAGATCTTTCATGCTTCCCCCATGACACGCATTCGACGTTGGGGTGGACTGGCATCGCGCGCATCTGCGATACTCATTTCTGGCGCCGAGCCTGGATCTACCAAGAAGTGTCAACACCTGCAAAGATCAGCTTCTGGTACGGGCAGTACGACTTCGATGACATTCTGGTTAATGCGGTTATGGCGATGGCCATCAACTTTGCGAAGCTGCCGGGCTTTCCCGCCCAATTTGCGAAAAGCTGCGGACACGGGAGCAGCGTGTACAGCATGATCTCAGCAAGAAACCGACGCGGAAAAGGAATTCGTTTAGCATTCGGCGATTTGCTACAAGAGATGCGCATAGCTGATTGTACGGATCCTCGAGATCGTGTCTATAGTTTTTTGGCGCACTCTTGGGACGTTCCCGCCGAGCGTTTCAATATCGACTATCAGGTTGACCCTATGGAACTCTTCGTGGACGTGGCAAAATACCTTATAACGGAAGATACAGACGGATTGCAGACCTTGCGATATGTCTTTGCGCTTGCCTTAGAGAGCATGCAGGAGCCCTTCCGCACCATGTACCAGCCTGCTCTGCCTTCATGGGTACCTGATTGGAGACAAAAAATCTACCTGGAGTCAGCATTCTCCAACTTCATGAAAACAGCAAACGATGGCCTTCCGATGTATACGCCACTACCGGGGTCGGCGGGCGTCCGCGTTGAGGGCCATGAACTGCACGTTGACGGTTTCGTCGTACGCAACGTTATGATCACTATGCTGACCAACATATGGGACAACTATGACCGCTCGTGGCAGACGCCTATTACATGGTATGAAGATGTCCTCGCCAAGTTTGAATCAAATCCCGTCGTGGATTTGGCCATCCGTCAAAGCATGGTCGGCAACCGCACGTACTTCAAGGATGATCCTCATCAGGCTCAATACGGGTACAAGCGGGGCGGCGCATTGGATTGGGAGACGATTGAGGCCGTAAATTCCATCCCAGATCCGTCTTCACCTATGCGCCCGGCCTACATGTTCGCAAACTTCTGGGACGTCTGCTATGGCCGGAGACTCGCCGTGTTAAGTGACAGAATGATAGCCATCGTGCCTGCAGGTGCGGCACTGAGCGATATGATTGCCGCCTTTCGAGGTGGCCACTCGCTGTACCTGCTGAGACCTTTGCACAGTGATAACTTTCAATTCATAGGCGAGTGCTATGTCGACGGCTGGATGAACGGAGATATTGCACAAGAGGAAGCTAAGACTTCGATACGTACGATAAAGCTTGTGTAGTGGGTTGATTTCTACCTCTCAACCTTTGCATTCAGTCTCACTATCATTGCACGTTAGAGTCCGAGTCAGAATGTCACGAAAGTCCCCCAATATCATGGTTGCAAGCACCGAGATGTTGACCAGGGGACGTGCCAGATTGGGGCAAGACACTGCTCACGATTACTCGAATAACGATGATCAAGCTCTTAATCGGTTACATTTCTGATTGAACCTTCGTGAGAACGTTTCTTGCAGCAGCCACTTGTCTGTGACCTTACTTCATCCAGACACTGCAGTGAAGCCGCCGCAGACCGAGCTTCGACATCAAGCATCATTCTCAGTCTCCAGTCTCGCAACTGGAATCTGAAACCTTTTTCTTCCAGAAATGCACCAGTCTGCCAAAGCACACAAAACGACACCTCCTGTAATCGGTCCCGCATAATTCATATTGATTGAGTCCACTGGCAAGAAAGCTGGGAAGGGCATCCAGATGAGCATGAAGACAATGTAACACAGAGAGATGACGTTGACGATCGGTCCGGCTCGACCAAGTCTGAATGGGCCCCAGGGGATTGTCGAAGGGTTGGATGTCGACAGTCGCCGCCAGAGCAGAAAGAGAATTGGAAAGAAGTACGAGATATATATGGCGAAGGCCACCAACGACAGAATGGCGTTAAAAGCAGTGCTGCTTCCGATGTTGATCAGAGCAAGGAGACAAACGCATATGGCGACGAGTACGAGTGCGTTCAGCGGCATTCCAAGGCTGGGATGTATACGTGCGAAGGTCTTGGAGAACGGTAGTCCATTATCTCGGGAGAAGGCCCACAACAATCGGGAGGTGGAGGCAAAGCAGTTGAAGAAGGCTACCATTACCAGAATAGCAAGCATGGCGACAAGGAAGTTTGTGGCTGCTTTCGATCCCGTAGCTTGGTAGTACACTTGGAGGATTGGAAGTGGATCGGCCAGAACCAGCTCAACGTCTCTAATTGCAAAAAGCACAGTCATCATGTAGAGAAACTGCATGACCGCATTTGCGACGACTGCAGTGATCATCGATCGAGGGACTTGTACACGGGCCTTTTTGACTTCATCTGACATGTGTATGACGCTATCAAATCCTAGCGACAGTCAGATGAAGATTCGACAGTACCGAGGGTTAGGCGAGAGACGGTACTCACCGGTCAGTGGATATGTCACCGTGAGCAATCCTACACCCCAAGCCACAGCTGGATTCCGCCAGCCACTGATATCGTTGGTCAGGGTATGAAATACATACTCGACTGTGCTATGCTTGCCAAGAACACCGAGAGTAATGATGCCGGCAGAGAAGAGCCCTACATGGCAGATGGCTCCGAAGGCTTCCAGGGGTGTGATGATCTTTCTGCACCACAAGTTCGTCAGGAAGGGCACAACGGTAGTAGCCCACATGAGTAAAGTAAAGTGCCATCGCTCCGGATCGTAGTCAGGAAAGTTGAAGATGGCCAGGCCGGTAATGAGATTCGCGACTAATGCCGTGGTCGATGTGGTGGAGCAAATCCATGCAAAGACGGTGATCCAACCTACCGCAGTGAGTGCCCTTCAGATTTTCCAGAAACCCTGAGATAAGATGTCCAAACATACCTTGCATCAACCCAAAGAAGCGATTCCATTTCGGTGCAAAAGTCGCGGACCAGCGATACTGAGCCCCGACCGTCGGATCCCTGTGTGTATGTCAGACCTGCTGATGACAAATAATGTTCTGATACCTACATTGATGCCATCTCTGCCAAAGAAATGGCTATGAAAGTCGTACCGATCCCGGCAAACATGCAACCGTATACAATAGCAGCCGGGCCTCCGTTGAGAAGTGAGAGCTGCATACTAGCAGCGGCACCAACCCATGAACACAGCAATACGAAGGAAAAATTCATAGTTGTAACTCGATTGATGTATCTCTTGTCGGTATATCATCAGCTTATCGGAAACCTGTTCGTGAATGATTGTAACAAACCTCAAGTGCTCCATGCTGTAACTCTCCTCCTCCACTTTTCTCACCTCCATTGAGCTCAACATCGACGGCATCTTTGGTAATCTGCATGATGGTAGCGCTTTCGCCACTTTTAATCGTGGTCATTATGATGTGCATGAAGATGGAGAAGAACAGCAGTCAAGGCTGACTTTATACCCTACCCGGCACCGTTGTGTTCGAAGGCTGCGCATGTAAATAAGACAAATTATCATACCATAACTTCATACGCAGAATATAGCAAGGGGTTTACAGTGATCAACACGACAGCTGAGCATAAATCATGCAGCAGGACCCGGATTAGACTCTTACAAGTGGGAAATGCTGCGACGAGACGATTGATGAGATCTTCCTGTGAGAGGCGAGACACGAGGGGCGAAGATCGATTGGTGATTTCGTAGTGGGGTGCTTTATCCGTGTGCCCCTTGCCAACCAAGTGCGTGGCTGTTCAGAGATCATGGTGTGTGACACAGAGTCTTGCTGCTCAATCATTGTCCAGATTTCGTTTAGGACCCAATAGGCGTAAGGAGCGGAACGGCCCGATCAAAAGCGTAGCTTGGCTGTTACCGGTAAGTCAGACGCCGATCAATCGTCACACATTGGAGTGAATCGTAGACCGGTCGATCCTGCCTCACCTCTGTACACAATGCTTGGCTGTGTCGCGTAAGGCTGGTAGTGCACAACAATAACGCGCGTAGCACGATTTTTGAACTGGATAAGGGTCTGTACGAAGAATATTGAGTCTAATACGGCGTTGAGCAGATGATGGGCCGGTAGTCTAATTGCAGTCGATGTGAATAGGAATGAGCAACAGCCTTACTGCAGCTGCAGCTTGTCGCACATATTCCTCACCGCATCGCGGGGCTTGCTCGAACTTGCGGTACTGCGGCACTAGCGAACAGTGTCTGTGAAAAGTGAGATGACGCATGACGATAACGCGTGCAGGAGTGAGACCTGCATGACGGGAAACACGCCTGCTAAGTCAGCAGCCAGGCCAAACTGACGAAGCAGAGAGAAAGTGTTGTCGAGAGGACAAAACAATAAAACGCTTCAGGCATAGCTTACATCTACATGCAGACGTACAAAACTCTGGTCATTATAGGTTCCGCCTGTCGCTGGAAAGTTGAGCACCAGCAGGCTTGCCGTATGTTTCCTTTTGGCTTGTGACGGGCTTCCACTCAAAGTGATGCTTGCCTTCCATGGGCTTCTTGACCTGTGCGTCCTGGTCGCCCTTCTTGTCGAACATATGGCTACCAAAGTAGTCCAGCTCAGCCTCGTAGAAGCTTGTCGGCAGGTCCGTGCCAGTAGACACCTTGAAATACTCAAGGCTAGCACTCAGGGCAGGGATAACCTGGTCCGTCTCAACTGCCTTAGCAACGATGCGTCGTAGTGCAGGAAAGGTCTTCTTGATGTCTTTAGCGACTACCGAGGAGAAGTTGAGGTTAAGATCTTCGGACGAGGGGTTGTTCTTGAGTACAGGGGCGAGGACATTGTCGGAGATGTAGTCGGCCTGGATAATGCAACCAGCGCGCCAGATTTGCCAAACTTGCGAGTAATCAATTGACCAGGAATGTGCTTGGTCAGCGCGTGCGATGATGTTCATGCCCTGGATGTAGCTGGCTAGACATGCTGCATATGTGGCTTGGCGAATGTCCTCAATGAAGGCCTTCTTGTCTTTGACATCGTTCAGCTCGCTAGGGGGAAAGCCTCCATCGAATGTTTTGTTCGCGCGTTCGCGATCGCCTCGGTATGCAGATGCCAGGCGCAAGGCGTGGGCAACATTGAGAGTGAAAGCCGGTACATGCAGCTCGATTGCCTCGGTATTGGACCAGATGCCGGTTCCTTCTTCACCAGTAATATCTTGTACAACCTTGTCGAGAACTTCAGAGATAACGAGTGGGTGTTCTGAATTCGAATTGTCTCCCTGCTCGCGCTTGTGGGAAAGGTCGGCGCCGATCGAAATAAGGAATGTTCCTTGCTGTCCGTTGCGTAAGCAGACGAATCGAATCCTGGCTGAGAATACTGACTAATTCGCCTGACGAGTTCCACTCGTTCAGCACATCACCAATCTCTTCGTAGTCAAGACCCAGCTTGCGCATAATGCCCCAGGCTTCACAAATGGCGCTCATCATGCCGTGCTCAATTCCGTTGTGCACCATCTTGACATAGTGGCCTGCACCACCCTTGCCAATGAGGCCAACACATGGTTTGCCCTCCTTGTCCTTAGCTGCAACCTTCTGGAGTAATGGGAGAACCTCCTTGATACCAGATTCGTCGCCTCCTGGACACATGGACGGGCCAGCTCGAGCTGCCTGGTAGCCACCACTGACACCGCAACCGATGTAGTGGATTCCGGTGTCTTTGCACTTGTTCTGTCGTCGCTCGGTGTTTGCGAAGTGCTCATTGCCGCAGTCAAGAATGATATCCCCCTTGGACAGCTTTGACATAAGACCGTCGAGGACCCTGTCGCCGACGTTTCCATGGGGTAGAGAAAACACCAGCAAACGGGGTTCGGAGAGTGATTTACAAAGTGAGTCGTAGTCTTGCAAGTTCGTCAGCGGGACTCAAGGCTGTACTTGGTGTCAACGAGCATACCCTTGTGTTTCGTGAGCTTTCCGTGGTAACCAGCTTTCTCGGCCTTCTCGATCACCGCATCCATAGTCTCTTCAGACGGATCTGAGAGACTGACATGCACACCGTCTTCTGCGAAGAGTAGGGCCATGCCGCCGCCCATACTCCCGCACCCGATCATGGCAATCTGCTACAGTTAGCTTTCATGCCTTACACCCACCATCAGCAGTTCACCGACAGATGTAAAGCTCGACATATTAGTTAGCGGGCTGTTTCAGCCTCGAGTTGTCGGGAACGGTAGGATACCAGAAAGGCAGAAAATAAGACCAGAATGAAGAGGTAAGCAAGGTTGGAGAATGCAGGAAGGGAAGGATCTTGGTAGTGAACCAGCTTGTCGAGGAATTGAAGCATGACCGTAGATGAGACTCGATGAAGAGCTTTATTATGCAACAATTCAACGAACGAAAGAGTGACGTCGAGTGGGGTAGGTAGCTGCGGTCTAGTGTGGTTCTATTTCAGATATCTCGCCTGTAGTCTTCAGCGACTGGTGACAGGAAGGAGGGATGGTTCAGGGCTGGAGGGCGGCAACATCAAATGCGACAGTAATAGCGCCGTCATTTCTGGCGCACTTGCACGCCATCATGTCAGGGAGACCAGCTCCAGGCGGCGCTGTTGAGGTCTCGGGAGGGGCGCTGGCGGAAGAGCGCCGAGTAGAAGTCGCGCTAAAAGAGCCGCACGCTACGCGGAAAGCTTGACCGTCATCTTGCCCACAACGACCCACCAGGACAACAACTCAAAGCTCACCACCACCGAAACTTGCAATCAGCTGATCATACATCTTCACGATCGCACTCATGGCCGACACCGAGATGGAAGTCGACCAGGTCGAGCAGCCCGAGACCACCTCTGCCGAGCCCAAGGTCAACGATGCGCGCACTGGTGCTGGCGCAACTGCTGTGCGTTCAATCGAGGGGTGGATTATCATTGTTACAAATGTGCACGAGGAGGCGACTGAAGAGGATGTTCAGGACATGTTCGGTGAGTTCGGCACGATCAAGAACCTGCACATGAATCTCGATCGCCGAACGGGTTACGTCAAGGCATGTCTCCTCCACAGGATTGAGGATCATGGGTTGACACATCATGCAGGGCTATATACTCATCGAATATCCCACTCTCGAAGAAGCAAATGCCGCGATCAAGGGCGCGAACGGCGAGGAGCTGCTGGAGCAGAAGGTCACAGTTGACTTCGCCTTCGTTCGACCGCCGCCAGTGAACAAGGGACGCGCCCGTGACCATGACAAGCGATCGAGTGGACGTGGTGCAGGAAGGGCCAGGAGTAGGAGTCCTGAGCGCGATGGCTCGGACATGGAGGACTAGGGCACGCCACGATGTTCAGCGAGACGTATCTGCGAGGTCATCAGTATCCAGATTTCAAAGGTTCAGCCACGCGGCGAGCGACAATTGTGGCTGAAAGCACTCCATGAGGCATACATCGAAGAGGATGGATGAAGAGCGGACATTGGAGTTGAATTGAGCTTCCCGGTCTGTCTCTGATGAGGGCAGGTCGGGCTATTGCACCTTACTTGTAAGCTCAATCCTGTGTGCAACACAAACCTTTGCTGAATAATGTCCAGGACTCATTGCTATTCGTCACATATAGTGAGACCTTATTTTTGACTACACAGGACAGGGCAGCTCGTACATCTCAAGACAGGCACCGGAGCATGCTTTGTGGCACCACATAGTGTCCAAGTCTCAGCAAAGCTCATGAGCGGATCGGAAGCAGGGATTCGCTACGACCAGGCCCGGCTGGAATGTGCATAGCGAATGTTCGGGACCATTGCAAGCATGGGCTCGAAGATCTTGACTGGCGAGGTGTTTGTATGTGCAGTGTCGCACTACGCGTATACGTCATCCAGTTGGCAGCCAGCAAAAACACGGCTTGCATTGTTACAAAATAGCAGTGACCAAAGCTGGAGCTCGTGTTGCGCCAATCCGGCGACCGAGAGCCGATTGGCTGATCAGGATTCACGGATACCAGCCACCTCGAATCGCAACACTTTTGGTGCAGCAACAGCTCTGCTTTGTCCACCACAATACGCACAATGCATCTCTGTTTCTAGTCAGCCTCCCATGGCCCGATCTTCCAGATAGCTCGCTATTCAGCCGCGAGGTCTTCGGCAAACTTCGAACTCGTGTGCGGCCAACAGTCCCGAAATTTAAGACCGGCCGATCTCTAGGGCTCCTTCTCGTTCGAGCCTGGCCGTCGTTCGTCGATAAACCCACCTTCCTTAAGCACAGTGGTTTGCTTTGTACCATGGGTGCACCCCTGCTATCACGCCGTTGTCGCCATCGTCATATCGCGCCGCTCATTGTATATATTCCGTGGCCTTTCCTAGGCTCATCCTGCATCTTCGCATGAGCATTCTTACAACATGCGTTTTTCGACTGTCGTTGCAGGGCTCGTATTTGGCCTCGGAGCTGCCGCCATTAGAGTAGGGCCTGTACAGGCTGGTCAGGTTGTTGCAGAGGTATGTGTAAATGTCTAGCATGGTGTGCTGTTTTGCGGCGCAATGGGCACACTGCCCAGGAGCTTGGTAGTGCTTATCGCAATTCGTCTGATGTCTAAGACTTGGTCGTCAACAGCTTCAAATGGTCCTGAGCTTACACAACGCCAGGTTCAACACGCAAAGTCTCGTCGCAGTCTCTACAAGCGTGATGACGAAGTCGATCTGACCCTGTTGTACCCTGAACGCAACATCTCTGTGCCTGTTGACTTTTTCCACAACGACACTCGTTATGAGCCTCACTCGAACGGTACCTTCAATTTGAGGTACTGGTTTGACGATACTTACTACGAACCGGGCGGTCCCGTCTTCGTTCTACTTGGAGGCGAGACTGATGGAGCTGATCGTCTTCCATTTCTGCAGAAGGGCATCGTGCACCAGGTGATCAAGGCTACCAAGGGTCTTGGTGTCATCCTCGAACACCGGTACTACGGCACTAGTTTCCCTGTCGATGATCTTACAACTGAGAATCTGCGCTTCCTCTCAACGGAGCAGGCTCTTGCCGAAATCGACTACTTCGCGAGGAACGTCAAGTTCGTTGGTCACGAAGACAAAGATCTCACATCACCCTCGACTCCTTGGATTGTTTACGGTGGCTCGTACGCCGGTGCACAAGCCTCTTTCCTTCGCGTCACTTACCCTGAGACCTTTTGGGGCGCCATCTCCTCGTCAGGTGTCACATTCTCTATATATGACTACTGGCAGTATTTCGAGCCCATCAGACTTTTCGGTCCTCCTGATTGCATCAAGAACACTCAGACTCTGATCGATGTCATCGATAAGCATCTCCTGGACAACAACACTGCCAACATCCAGACTCTCAAGTCCGTCTTTGGTCTCGGCAAAATCACCGATAACAGGGATTTCGCCAACCAATTGACCGGCGTTTATGGATGGCAGAGCACCAATTGGGACCCCAAGATCAACTCGCCCTCCTTCTACAATTATTGCCGCAATGTCACGCAGTCTTTCGACCAAGCTGAGCCCGCTACTGAGAGTCTGCGCCCCACCGTGGCCGGTCTCGTCTCGGCAGCTGGATATGGCAATGACACCCTAGTCCAAAACATTACCTTGAATGCCATCAGTTGGGTCAACCAGACCGTTCTTCCCGGCTGGCGACAATCGGACTACTCTCAGGATCGCTACTTCACCATCCTGAACGAGACGGCCCTGCAGCAGTACACGGCTCTCGAGGCCTATGGCGCTACCAGCTGGAACTACCAGGTCTGCACCGAATGGGGCTACATACAAACCGGCAATACCCCTGCCGACATTAAGCCCCTCATCTCTCGTACCCTAGACCTCGAGTATCTGACCTTCTTTTGCCGCGCGCAGTTCAATATCACTACCCCTCCTGACATCGAGAAGGTCAACAAGTATGGCGGTTACAACATCAGCTACCCTCGCCTTGCCACCATCGGTGGTAATGCTGACCCCTGGCGCCCTGCTACACCGCTGTGGTACCCCGAGAGTCGCGAGGACACAGTTGAGGAGCCATGGCACCTCATCAGTCACGGTGTGCATCACTGGGAGGAGAACGGTATCTTTGACAACGAGACCACTCCTACCCTACCCCCGTACCAGGTTATCTATGCGCAGCAGTATCTGAAAAACATTGTTGTAGACTGGTTGGAGGAGTGGAAGGGCGGATACCAAACCGAGTTGTAAACGCAGCAAATATAAACCTCGGAGTGCTCGCGACCGAGTAGTCTTAGCAAGTCCTCGCCGCGGCCGCTGTCTCAGTATTATGAAAGCCATGCATAGGTTCAATTTGCGAAATTAGTCAGGTTCTTCCGGCTGTTATGATAGCTGATGGTATCGCCGAGCGCTGTAACACCTGTCAATGGGATTGATTAACAATTCCATGGCAGGTCATATCATTTCGCCGGTACACGCAGGCGAGAATGCGAATAGAGGCCTAATTGGCTCCTTGCTGCTATTCGCGCAGCCCGAGCCTGGGTTCTAGTCGCATGTGTTCTTCCCCATGTCAGATATCGATATTCAGGACTGGCAGCTTTAGACTGGAACATGCAAGAATATACCTTGAGACTGGACCTCCAGGACATTTGACTGCATATACTGCCGAGAAACCCAACATTAATGTAAGTATGACTGTCGACCATGCCCTTTTTTCAACGACCAATTGTGGAAATATATTCGTGGGCGATCAATAACGTACTTTGAAGATAACGTCTACTTTTTTTGCTGTCCAGAGTCTAATCTAATGTATTGTCACTGGCTGTTCGTAGACTTGAAATAGCGTGGTCATGTTCGTATCGCCTGATGATGCATCAACTTTGAACGGGAATTAATATTTTTGGTATTATAAAGAACGACTTCATCATCGTTCGATGACATATTAATTCCAAGTATCTGCACATCTGAGTCCGTACACATTCCAGTGTGTGATGCGAAGACAGCGTGGTACAACGGGCAAGACTCCAACAATGGTAAGCTGGAACATCCATGCACTCCTACACTAAACGAAAAGAAAAGTAACCCAGTAGCGCTGCAGTAGTCCAAGGAGTCAGAGGATGAGTTACGGCTACATTTCCAAATGCGAGCCCTCAAGAACTCAAATCCCTACTTCTTCGACGTGTTCTTGCCATTCTGGTTAACACTCGTGGTAGTCGTCTTGAACGTCGTAGGCACAGGTCCTGCAGCGTTTTTCGTAGTTGTAGTTCCAGTCGTGCTCGTTTTGCTAACTGTAGCAGTGCGTGTAGCAGATGCAGTTGCACCGGTCTTGTGCGTCGACCAATACTCCGCAAGCGCCTTCTCAACTTCATCGACCTTGTTATACGCATCTAGCTTAATGAAAAACTTAAGCTTCTCATAGATTGCAGACTTGCTGAACGGCCCGGTGCGCTCGAGGTAGTCTTTGTCTTTGAAGGAAACGGCGCGGTATTGTGGGTCCATCGGGTCGATGAAGCGCGTTGTCTCGGGGTAGCCGAAATCTGAGAGCGCGGTGACATTAAATGCTGCGAGCATCTCGTGGTCTTCATGGATGAGGTTGTGGCAGCTGCAGTCGCGTTAGTTTCGAACCAGCATGAAAGTTTCAGAAGAGGCTTACTGGAACATATATAGGCCGTCCCATGGGGCATAGCGAGCGACGACATCGATCTGCTCGTTCACGTCCAGCCACATGACATCCTTGAGCGCGACTCTTTCATACGGCATGATAGCGCCACGGCCACCCGATCGAGCAGTGATTTGCAAATCTACTAGATGGATGTGAATGGGGTGCGACCACCCACCGCCATTGTTCGCGAGTGTCCACTTCTGAACAGCACCACGCTCGGGCTTGGCAAGGACACGTTGGTCGATATCACTCCAGGTTATTCCGTTGATTTCCCATTTGCCGTTGCTGTGCTCGAATTTGAAGTTGTATTCTGTCGGGGCGTGGGCTGGTGGGAAAGGAACGTTGCGGAGGGTTTGGGGGAGGCCGTTGGGGAGGTTGTCTTTCCTACTTAAATCGGAGACTTTGTCACCAACGATGAAGCCTGTTTGACGTTACTCGTGATTTAGTAAAAGAATCGGTCAGGATGTACTTACGCATCACTTGGTCAGTGGAGTTGAAGTCCTTGTCAGCAGCGACCTTGCGGCTGTTGCGTAGAGTGACATTCTTGCCGGCGTAGGAGCTGAAGTCGAAGATGACCTCCCATCTTTCCGCAACTGAGATGTACAAGTCATTTGTTTGGACAGGATTCAGGGTCAAACCAGCATCGGACGCGAATACTGTAAAAGGAATCTGCTTTCCTGCGGCATCGCTAGACTCAAAGTAGAGCTGATAGGACCTGCTGATACCGGTGTTCAGAAAGCGAAGACGATACTTGCGAGGCTCGACCTTATGATAAGGCCAAGGTACACCGTTCACATGTATGACGTCGCCGAAAAGGCTGGTAGTCTCGCCGTTTGCCTCTGGGTCCCACAGGCTGCCATCGAAATTATAGCGTTTGGCGGCAAGAGCAAGGGGCAGATCGAACTTGTCAGACGGAAGGCCAAGCGCATCTTCCTTATCATCAGACAAAATATAGAAGCCAGCTTGCCCAAAGTAAGCATTCTCGGCGGTGTGATCGACAGCATGATCGTGATACCAGAGGGTACGAGCGTTCTGTCGATTGGGGTAGTAGTAGTCTTTATACTGTCCCGGAGCGGTAGTGTCGTCTGCCCATCCATCGAATGGGGCTCGACTGTACGAGCCGTGAAGGTGTACACTATTAGCAAGAGTCCCTAAGATCATGTGAGATGATGAATAAAGAGTTGATGACTGAGTTGGTAAAGAGCCACTGACCTTTGTTGACGAAACGGACTACAGCTTCATGCCCTTGACGAACCCTGAAGGTAGGGCCAGGAACTTCACCGTTGTAGCCAACAAGGCTGGTCTTACCCAAATTGGGGTAAATTTGGATATCGACCGGTTTGATCTCAATCTCGTAATAGTCGAGGGGGGAGCCATCAGAATTCTGAACCGTGCTATACGTGTGTTAGATCTCTAAGATCTCATCACGGAAGGAAAAGGCAAACCTACTATTTCGGCGAAATCTCACTCCCAAAGGCGAGGGGCTGCGTGTAAAGAGGGTAAACAGGAGATAACCATGGAAAAGATCCGCCCTGAGCGAGAACACCACTTGTCCCGAGCAAAGCCAAAAGACCGGACTGAAGATACCGGCCAGGCATTGTGTGACAAAGAATATGTAGCTAAAGACTATACAGCTTGAGAAGGCCTTGCTTAAGTCTAAGAATCGGATCGTAGAGTATAAAGTCTTGATTGAAATGGAAGAGAAGAAGTGATACTTAGAAGTAGGATAACGTTTAACTTTGGTGAACGGAGGTGTGAGCTTTTATGCTTCGATGGAGAATGCTGATAGCTGAAGTTGTTGCCGATAGCGCCGTTTTCTGGCTGAGTATTATCGACGATCAAATCATACCTTCTTCCACGCAATCTCGCATCGAGGCGAGAAAGTGCACGTCCCAATTGGATGCTGGACAATGCTTGACACCAAGAAGGATGACCACCAAGCTTCATGTCATCAGCTACTAAGTGCTTATCGCGTGTCGGAGGCGTAGTCTCCTCGTGGCGGAAGTCATCATCCCGTAGCCGGTGATCATCGTTTACTAAGTGCGTAGCTGTGTGCCGGTATTCTAGATGAGATGGACAACATTCAGCTGGTTCGCCTGCGCCCCTGGTATGGTGGTCGAGTTCCCACACATGGCTGCAGTGACGAGAAATCCATGTTCCGAATCTCGGTTGAGGAAGCGAAGGCGTCTATCGAAAGCCTTGTAAAGGTCCTTATCGGAGACTACGCGAAGTTCTCGAGTAAGCCATGTCCAAGTAGGCTTGTCTTCATGAGTAGCATCTGATCGCGACTAGGCACAGGTAAGGGCCTCCACTCTTGGCCCATGCTTCTAATTCGACCAAAACTCACCTGTGTCCACTCTTTCTTTGTAGTAGAGCCTAAGATGGGCGCTTTGGCGCTCAACGGTCCTCGTTAGATCTCTTGGCAGATACCTAGGTACTTTACGCACTAGTGATGGGTTGTGGATACCTTAACACGTGCGACGCTTTATTTCTGGGACCAATTTTTTTGTAATCACCAAGAGAAGAGGGTTCCATACGACGCAACGTTGATTGTGGGCAAATTGAAGGCAGACGGAAGTTTCGAGCAGATGGAGTCAGATCTTCAAGGAGCCAATCGAAAAGCGTCAGAGATCAATGCAGAGGCAAGGTAACATGCCATGCTTGCATGACTGCAGCCTTATTCGCGCTCCATGTCGAACTCCACGTTCACAAGGTCTACCGGCACTCATCGCCGCATAGGAGTAAAAGCAGCACACCAAATGGCGAGCTGAGTTGTTCTGATGTCAAACAAAAATGATGTCACGACGGTACTTGCGCATGCTGAGCAGCGGACATCGTGAGAGCTGAGGTAGGGCTGGTGAGGCTGACTGTGAAAAAGGCGAGGTCTTGAAGGCGGAAGATCGCCGTCCCACTCCCGTCAAGACTCAGCCGCACTCGCTAAATCAGACACGTTGCTTGTACCAGTACACGCCCATCACCACGTCGCAGGCACTTTAGTCTGCATCGCGGGGTAGAGGGACCAGATCCGAAGACCGAGCGCCTGTCAGCCGCTCCCACAGGATCTACCATGGTTCCACGTGCACCGAAGCCCCACTGGGACTGTAGGGGCGGGCTTGGCACCCAAACTTCCGCTCGGTCCACACGTTCTACGCGAAGCTTGGTCACCTGTAGATGGCCCCGAACGGCTCTCAGCTCACGTTGTACCACATCGCTTGTTCCAAATACTGCTTCAGCAGCCTCGCATAGTGACGTCCAGATCTGTTGTGGAGACAGGAAGCGTCCCGAGGTCTAGTATCAGCGCCCGGGAGAAATGGCATCACGCATAATGTCCGCATATTATGAGAGAAAAGAATTGGCTCACCCAGCAACAGCGAAGTGCCTACTTGGCTTTGGGAACACCAATACTCCGCATCTCTTTGCGGCATCTTTCTATGTCGGTCTGTGGAAGCGCCACATACCTCTGCATTATCGTCTTCCTGCGCCAGTATTGTGCAGAGGTACCATCAACATCTAACCCAGAGCATGACTGAAGTATCAATGCTAATATACGAGCAAATGTATGCCATCATAACAGACAGAGCAGCGACGAGAAACCAGCTCACACAAGATCCCAAGACGTACCACATCACATTGGCCAATTTAGGCATTTCATTGGATATCTAGGTGCATTCATTATCAGATGCTGAGCTGACTACCCCACCACTGAGTTCGCCGGCGATATAAGCAAGGTTCGCCAAAACCTGAACCGGACTATTGAATGCGGATGCGGCAGTGTGAAGAAGATTATGTGTCTAAGTCACAGCGGCGTCATCTCAGCGAACGTTCCCGTTGCTTATCAATTCCACCCTTCTACTGTCGGCTAACTGTCATCTGGGCTTCACAGGCCAATAAAATGCCGATATATATGGATCCCGTCGTGCCAAGTTTACAAGGAGCGCAACTTGGCATTTGCTTGGGCCCCTACATTCATTGGTCCGGCTCGAGAGTAACTGGCACGGAAAGGATTGCTCAGAACCAAAAATTTCTGGACCTCTTCGAACCCTGTGAGACTTGACGAGATGCAAAGAGCCCCCCATATGTATATGCACAGCTACACGAGTAGCCATCACTGCTCGCAAAAACGCCGTTTGAGGCTGGGATTCGCCAATCGTGTCGAACCTACTTTCTCGGTGCACTCGACGTCCGATCATCGCGATTGCCTTCCTTGAAAGCCAAATCCGCATCATCCATGTTCTCGTTTGCTGCTCTCATGTACTTGCGGAAGGCTGCAGACATCATCACAACCTGCTTCAGATGATCTTCAGTTACTTCGGGTACAGCTGGCTCACTGGAAGTGCTGCTCCGATGTTCGTGCTTTGCATTGTACACTGCGAGTGCGACGGCGGTTTGAAAAGCTAAGGTTGCTATTAGTGCCAATTATAAGTTGAGATGCATAAGCTTACCGTTGCGAATCTCTCTTCCGTTCCATTCCAAGGCCAGGACGTCCTCGTCCTCGGTGACGTATCGTTTTGCGTACTTGTCGTATCCAATCTCGGGTCCACCATCTTTGTAATCATCTCTGAGCTTTTGAAAGAGATTGCTCCATATCTGAGCGCGGGCGTTATCGTTGAGCTTGTCGTAGCCTAACGACAGGTGGATACGTGACTTGAACGCCTCGTCGAATTGGTTGATCCTATTTGTGGTGAGGAAAAGGATACCTTGGAAGTAATCGAGCGCTCTTAAGAAGACTGGCGAGTGTCAGAGAGGAGGGGGGGGGGGTTTGGAATTCCTTGACCACAGGCTTACCAGAGACGATACTGTTGCGTTGCAAGTCATTCTTTGATCGTTTTTCGAGGTAGACGTCTGCCTCATCGAGCAGAACAATTGCATCCCAGTCATTGGCCCGGCGGAAGTACTGTAGGAGACTTCTTTCCAGGCCCTCAGGTTCGTGCCCAAGATCAGCTGCTGTAATATTGAGGAGCGGTCTTCTCGTGAACTCTGCGACGGACTCTACGAACGAATCAGGCTGAGTAGTGAGTCCTTCCAATTCAAGATACATACCAGCTGTAAGAGTCTTTCCTGTCCCCGGAGGGCCATGCAGAAGAATTATCTGCCCCTCGCCTTTTCCGTAGATGAAATCTGCTTTGAAGCGCGCAGAGCTATCTGTGTATGTTTTGGCGACGGATTTGATGAGCGTCTTGTTACCCTCTCGCATGACGAGTCTGTCAATCGCTTTGTCCGCCATGCTCGGTTCTTCTAACTTTGCAACATCCAGGAGGTCTGTGTGCGGTTAAATGACAATTCTTGCACGCTTGATATAACTCTTACTGACCGTAAGCGCGATCGTTGAGCACGAATGCAAACATATGTGACGGCATGATAGAATATTGGTGTTCCGTCAATTCTGCTTCTGCCGCCGGATCAATCTCCTTGTAGTCGTTGAACTTCAGTTGTAGGTATGTCTCCTTGGAAGATGCGTGATCCTGACAGTCCTTACATTCGCAACTTGCCACACGTAATGACTCACCAACGATAGGAGAGCCATGTGCATCCGGGGGTGGAGGTGGAGGTGGAGGCGGGGGCGGAGGAGGGCCACCGAAACGAGAAGGGGGTGGCCTGCGCACCACGATAGCCGTGTTAAAGCCCCTGCTAGTTGGCATGTGATGCCCCAGAGTCGAGCCCCAGGCTGCCTTGTCTGACCATGGACTTGAAGCGTGCTCCACTACGACGCGCGCCCGCTTGTACTAAAGGGCTTCAGTGTTGTGCTAGGATCTTGAAATCGGATACTTACGGATCGGGAACCTGGTTTCAACCCTTGACCTTCGAACTGCAAGAAAGAAGGTCGTTTAGAGTAGGCGAGGTACTTGCGACCGCGGGCGATGAGCGCTGTGCGCGTTGCTCCCCCGTCATGATCATCCTGATACTGGACTGGGAAAACAGGAAGCTCAGTAATTAACCTCTCATCGTCGAAGACGTGAACATCAATCTGTCGGGTATACTGATGTATAGCCTTATCATCCAGGATGAGGTTCCAAAGCTGAGCGGTGTAATTGACGGTGACCTGGTTGCCTTTTGAATCTGTCGATTTCCCGCCACTGAGTCTATCGAGGACATATCGATTGAGCGAGCCATCCGCTTCGCGAACGTAGACATCTGTACCTGGTTTCATCAAGAGCCAGAACGTCCCGAAAGTAGTGCGTGGGACACTCGAACTCGAACGGGCCAAAGCAGCCTTGTACTGAATAGCTGTTTGAGACTCAAGATAACTGTGGAGCAAGTCGATATGCTCATCGGCTAGCCGGTTGAAAGCCTTGGAGTGTCGCTTCCGTAGATCCGAATCATCAGTCTTGTAGCGAAGGATGTCGTCGAGGTAGAGGTAAAGATCCATGTATGGATAGTTGAACAAACCAGCATCCAACCCCTCGTTGTCACCTCCGGGAAGTTCCGCAGAACAATCAATGACAGCCTTCACGACATTCAACAGGTACGGCGAATGTATCTTCAGCTCGGGCTCACTGACCCAGTCGGATTCATGCAGCTTCGTCAACTTGACCTTCGACATATTAGGAGATTTGATGGCGAAATTTTGTGTTTGATCCGTAGTATCGGGTGGAGACACGACTTTCTTCCTTTCTTCAAGGACAGGCAAATTTTGATCGTTTTCAACGTCTAACTGGATCGGCTCTGTGTACGTGTTTTGACTCAAGAATGAAAGACCGCCAAGCTCATGTCGCCGATAGTGCGTTACTTTGTATTGAATGCGGGTTTCATAATTCGTCTTCGTCGAGTCGTCAACCTCACCATGTTGCACAGGTGGGGGCGGTGGAGGAGTCTCAAGGGGCAATTGCTGAGAAAACTCAATGTGTATATCCGGTTGTATTATGCTCTCCCAGAGGCCGGGTGGTACTGCTCCTTGGTAAGCGCTCCCGATTCTGAAGTTCCCACTGGCAAGAGCCTGAAGAGAATCCTTGTCTTCACTGAACCACACGTGAAGGAAGGTCTCCATGCGCTTTTCAAATTAGCAGTGTTCAGGCGAGCGGCGTTACGGCGGCTACCTTACCTTCCAGGTACGGCAAGCTTCCCACGGAATTCTGTAAGCCTGGCCGTTATTTGCAGAGAACACAATGACACGCGCCCGATCCCATTTACTGTCGGCGTGCCAATCAGGCTCGCTCTCTGGAAGCGCGATCGCTCGTGCCACAGCAGTAGTGAATCGGCTCATCTGCTTCTTGTACTGTGTCCAACCTTCAGACGCTTCCGAGCTCTTCTTCTCTGAGGAAAGCAGGCCTGTCCTGATCAGCAGTAGTTCTCATTACTGGCTAGGGAGGTACAGTCTTGCCATCAAGTCCTGCTACAGCATCGGAATTCTCAATAGCTGTCTCCAGAGTACTATCTTTGGGCCTAGAATGAGATGTACCGGCAAGTGCCTCGGCCCCCGTAGGCTTCATTCTCTCATTGGACTCTGCAATGGAAGAAGGGGGCTCATGACCACTCGCACCGGCTGTATCTGTCGATACTACGGCGGGGCTAGAACAGCTCATCATGGAGCCTGGGCGCTTTTAGCGAAGACGGCTCAAGGGCAGGAAACGATCCAGGTGTTAAGAGCGAGCTGTGCACTGCTTTGTTTACATGTGCTAAGTGAAGTATTAAACGAACTTACTTTGAGTTGGGGGCAAGGCCTCTTAAGGCTGGGTGGTGAAGGCGCTGCTTTTGGCCCCCAACTTGAGGGATCCTCAGATTGCTCGCTTGTGTCGCTCTTGCCGCCAGGATGTAAGGTGTGTGACGCCAACCCACTTTCGTCGTAAAGAGCGCAACAACTAGGGAATAATTGGTGGGTTGATAGTGACGCGCATGCTCATCCTCGCAGGCCAGGCTCACAGGGCCGGGCTACAACGACTGATCGGTACGCCCGAAGAGGCCGCCCATATGATGCTAGGTAGGGCCATGTTCTGCTTACTGCATGATGGTATTCACAACTTTTGCTCTCCACAATCCGGCCAGAACGTCTCCAATGCCACACCATACAAACAACGCCATGCAAAATAGCTCACAGGATGATGGCTTGGTACTTGTTCGAAGATTCACAGACGAATTGAAGGGAGAGACGACACTTGAGCGTGCAACCATCAGCGCGAAGGAACAGTGCGTCGCTAACGAAAAAGCCCTCCGTAGGCGACGAATGGAGGCTCTGTATCGAGACCCAGGCCGTGATCCCAGGTACGTTCGTAAGTCCAAAAGATGTGTCCGTATTTTTCCCAACCCCAGATAGCGAGTTCAGCTTCCATGAGATGGAAGCCGCAAGGCTGGCGCTACAAAAGGCGTACAAGCAGTTGGAATCGAACGAGAAGCCGTCAACCCTAGCCAAGCTCGGATTCTCGCGCAATACATCTTCACCGCGGACGACTGCGAATGGGGCTGTTCTAAATGCATTTTCACATGATTTCAAGAGCCTGCAGGCTGTCGTTGAGAAGTTTGAGACAAATTGGAAGGGTAATCAGAACAAAGTGAGTGACACCATGACACTGACCCGTCGTCATGCTGACGCTTCGTCGAAGGTTGGCCAGCGATTTCGTAAAGTCTGTCAGAAGCTTGACGATCACAAAGCAGCTTTTGCTGTGTTTCCATCCCAGGATATGTACACTTCCGCATTGTGTGGGAGCCTCGCGTTGATTGTCGGCGCCGCGGTTAATCACAACGACGTTGCTGAAAAGCTGTCTGAAATGGTAGTTGAAATCTCCGAAAAGGCGACGCGGGCAGCCAACATGGTAGACATCTTTCTGACGAGGAACTTCCGAGAACTGTTCTCCGATCTGTATGCTCAGGTCTTCCTCTTCTACCGCGATGTGATCCTGTGGTACGCGAAGTCCAAAGCTACAAAAGTGCTCGACAGCTTCAACGCGAATTTGGTTAAGCCTTATGAGAAAGCTGCCACGAAAATTGAGAATGTGGTCGTCGAAATATATAGAGCGGCGGACGTGGCACGATCGGCTCAGGTGTCAGTCCTTATGGAGGATTTTGGGGAGAGGCTTCGCGAGCAGAGGCGCCGCTACACAGATGACGATGATCTGAGATTTGCAGGGCAAAAGGGTCAGTGCTTGATGTTGTTGATGCATGAGAACGCGTATTCCAAAGACCCGACTTTACAAGGACCTGAACGGCAGTGCATTGTACCAGCAAATAACAAGGGGCCGCAAATCGTCGAAGACGATATGGCGCACCGTGACTCAGCTCGAGCACTTAGCAGACGGTTGATTGACTTTGTAGTCGGCACCGAGGGTCCGACCATGTTCAGAGATGGCAATTTCTGGATGCCTGAAGCCAATATCTCGAACAAGCTGGGAGACTGGATTGGCTGCGGCACTGAGCTTTCGACGCTCTGGCTCACCAGCCCTATCACCTCACGGGAGTTTCCAGGCTCACGAGCTGGGGCTCTGGTCGCCCTAGTCGCAGCATGGGAATCAAAGCTTCCTATAATCTCGCATTTCTGCCTGAGGCCGTATGCTGGAGGCTTGGCCGAGGGTCGGGACGTAGAGCGAGTCGGTCTCATCGGTCTGGTGTACAGCCTCATCATCCAACTTCTGCAGTTCAACGTCAAAGAAGATATATTTGAGGCTCCTAGGCAGCGATTTGAGCATCTTGACGGCTCGGATGAATCGTGGGATGAAGCAATGCCCCTGCTGAGGGACCTTCTTCGAACGACGCCTCAGGTGCAACGCTGCATCATCGATGGACTGAATGATCTGTGCTTCTCGGGCGGCGCCGAGTGGTGCAGTATCTTCTTGAGCATGCTACTCGCTCATCAGAAAGAGTCGCCGCATGGCTTCAAGATCTTACTGACGACGACAGGGCTCTCGAGGGTTCTGCCAGACTTTGTGAAGATGGAGGACAAGATTCTACTGCAACGAGGGGCAAAGAAACTGATACATGAGGGGAAATGGCTCATGCCTTCAAAGCAGCTGTGAACGGGAAGACCAAGTTTCCGTGTTGGGCGTGTTCGGTGACCGGAATCGAAAGCTTGTCTCGTAGGCACGCAGGGCCGCAGGCAAGCAGGTGAGGCGCGTCAACGCTAGCGCCGTCGCGCCTTCCGCAGATCTCCTTCGACATGAAGAGGAAGGCGCAGTTTTTATTTTCAACTGATAAGCGCCTCATGCATGCCAAGCGCTTGAGTTTGTAGCTTGATGATTAGTACTAATATGTTGGTACCCTGATGCATGTCATAGGACGCGACAAGCAGTCACACTCCGGGTTCAGGTGATGGAACAGATAGAGCTAGGCTCAAAGGCGCTTGGCTTCATGCCGATCATCCGCAGCTGCCCTGGTGCGCCTCGAACATGACTTTGATAACCCTTGAAACGATGCTCTCCTAAGACAGCTCGCTGTCCTGCCACTCCTTCACCACAATCAGCACTCACGATGAGCCGCCCACTCCTTTCCAACCGGACGTCGTCGGAGTTCCAGGATCGATCTATCGAGGAGGAGAACTCTCTCCTGACCGGCCAACGCACCGCGCGCAGCGATTCTCCGTGGAAGAGGTGGCGTGAAACTGGGCTGCTGGTCTGGGCGCTCATAGCAACAGCAGGCGTCGTCGTACTCGCCGTAATCTACCAGAAGGCAGGCGGAGAATCCTCGCCAGACAGCGCCCCCAGCAACAGCCATGGCAAGCGCAACCTCATCTTCATGGTGTCGGACGGCATGGGCCCGACGAGTCTGAGCCTGACACGCAGCTTCATGCAGTTCCAGAACGGCGCGCCGTTCAGCGAGCAGCTCGTCATCGACCAGCACATGATCGGCCAGTCGCGCACCCGCTCTTCGTCCAGCCTCATCACCGACTCGGCTGCCGGCGCGACCGCCTTCTCGTGCGCGCAGAAAAGCTACAATGGCGCCATCTCAGTCACACCAGACCACGAGCCCTGCGGGACGGTGCTCGAAGCAGCCAAGAAGGCCGGATACATGACCGGCTTGGTCGTCACCACACGCATCACCGATGCTACACCGGCGTGCTTTGCGGCACACGTCAACATGCGTCAGGAGGAGGACCGCATCGCCGAGCAAATGGTCGGCGACTACCCTCTCGGCCGCGTCGTGGACCTTATGTTCGGTGGTGGACGCTGCCACTTCGTCCCCAACTCCACCGTCGAGCACTCTTGCCGAGGTGACGACCGCGATGTCGTCGACCTGGCGCGCAAGAACGGTTTCAACTACATCTCTGACCGTGCCGGCTTCGATGATCTGAAGGGCGGCGCCAAACTAGATTTCCCTATGCTTGGACTTTTCGCTGACACCGATATTCCCTACGAGATCGACCGCCGTAACGAGAACGACAAGTACCCATCGCTGCACGAGATGGCTGAAGCTGCTATGAAGGCCTTGAGTGAAGCCACCCACGACAGCGATAAGGGCTTCTTTCTCATGATTGAGGGTTCGAGGATTGACCACGCTGGCCACCACAACGATCCCGCCGCACAGGTCCATGAGGTACTCGCCTACGACAAGGCCTTCAGCAGCGTGCTTGACTTCATCAAGAACGAGAAGACCGAGACAGTCATGGTCTCAACCTCCGACCATGAAACCGGTGGTCTTGCAACCGCTCGCCGTATGTTCCTGCTATAGCCCAACTTCAAAAAAACGCTAACAATTTCCAGAACTCCACGCTACCTACCCCGACTACGTCTGGTATCCCGCGCCACTGGCCAATGCCTCACACTCCGCCGAGCGCCTCGCCCTCGAGTACGCCGCATACCTTCTCTCCTCGCCCCCGCACGAGCAGAAGAAGATCTTCGTCATCAACAGCATCACCAACGGTCTCGGCATCCACGACTACACCGAGGAAGAAGTCGAGGCCATCACCGACGCGCCTCTAACCGCCCTGTACGCATATGCGGATATGATCTCGCGCCGCTCGCAGACGGGGTGGAGCACGCACGGCCACTCAGCCGCGGACGTCAACATCTACTCTTCTGACCCCAAGAAGGCCGCGGCGCTGATTGGGAACCACGAGAACACAGAAGTCGGCACGTTTTTGAGAGACTATTTGGAGCTTGATGTCGAGGCTGTGACAAAGGAGTTGAGAGAGAAGGGCAAGGACCTCAAGGTGCTAGATGCTAACGGCACGGCGGTGGGCTGGATGGGCAAAGTGCCACAGGAGGGCCAGAGGCTAGATGGCCAAACGCATCTCGCGGACTACACGGGAGACTTCAAGAAGAGACACCTCTTGCATGGGCGAGCGTGTGATTGCGGCCACTAAATTGCGAATCTGGGTTCGTAGCGAAGCATTCTTGGCGTCTGTAGGTCTGGTTACATCATTTAATTACTTTCAAATCATTGCGACGCGTGTTGACAATCGTGCGTTTCTCGTCGTATGTGTGCAGAAGGGGTCGTGGAATGCGGTTCAGGCTCAATGACAGCATCTCCTCAGCAAAAGCAACATTGCTGTCGCACACTAAGCTCTCATGCCCATAGTCCTATGGTGAGCCCTCCAGGATTTACTCGATCGTTCACGAGTATTTTCAGCACCTTCCCCGCATTGTGGCCAAAGCCATGATTTTCCAAGATGTTTCATGCTCAGCTTCATTCACACGATATGCCCATGGTCTGCAAGCAAAATCTGGCTTACAGAAGCAGAGCGCATGCTTTATATTACAGTGTAGTAGCTGATAGAGAGTACTATGATTTTTTTTTCTCAAAAAAAAAAAAAAAAAAAAAAAGATCAAGAAAAAAAGAATCCTCACGGTCGAAATGACAGGAGGTGCAAAAAAAAACTAGTGCCACCTACCCGAATCGAACGAGCGATCTTCGCATTACAAGTGCGACGCCTTACCACTTGGCCAAGGAGGCTTTGCATCTCTTGTGATATTTTTGAAGAATTAGCAATTCATATCCTAAATCTTTTGGTTTGGTTTTCCATCTCCTTCCCAAAAAAAATTGGCGGTCGAAGCGGGGCAGGCAGCGCCTGCTCTCACTCAACACGTGCCGTGGATGTGGACCACGCCTCCTGCTACTCTGGAGGACCCAGGCATGGTTGGCAAGGTGAATCTCGCATTTCGCTCAGTGCGCACCTTGGTGTCGAGATGCGTGGTTCTGACCTATCGCGTGGCAACTTCATCGGTGACATATCGCCAAGATCTCTGATACCTCATGCTTCAGCACTGTAGCCTCTCATATGCCAACAGCAACAGGTACCACTCAATTATGTTCAACAGTCTTCAACTCTGCAGGCGAGGCACCTCTAAAACCCTTCCAATGTGACACAAGCCAACCAGCTCAGCATGGCCACGTCTACGTTCGCAACATGCTCACCATCACCCACCCCATCTCCAGACGCAAGCGTGAATGCGAGCTTATCACGTCGCAAGCAGCGCGTCTCCGCTGAACACA
This sequence comes from Didymella arachidicola, assembly GCA_016630955.3. Lineage (NCBI taxonomy): Eukaryota > Fungi > Ascomycota > Dothideomycetes > Pleosporales > Didymellaceae > Didymella > Didymella arachidicola. Next base: position 1,768,625 of record CM049992.1, read on the forward strand.
CGCTGAACCGCGTGCGCGAAAACCAGCGACGCCATCGTGCGCGCCAGAGAGACCATGTGGCGACCCTCGAACTGCGGCTCGCAGAGACGGAGCGCCAGCTCGCAGAAGCACGTGCAGAAATCGAGGCACTGAAGGCAGAACGCGACACGGCCAACGCGTTCGCATGCTATGACATCACTAAGCACTTCGAGCGCATAGACAGCGTAATCGGAAGCAGCACCTCACTCACGCCGTTTTCTGCTGCCTCGCCAATGGATATCGGATTCGACATTCCGCCGGTATCAAGCCATGGCACGGAGCCTACGCTCGTCGCTACGTCCTTTCAACTTCTCCTGTCTCCCGTCACACCAACAGTTGGCCCACCGCCGTGCTGCACAGATACCCTTCTTACGTCTGCCATGTCAGTAAGCCCTGCGTCAGGAGAGTCAATAACAGCAATAGCCAAAGTCCCGGCCGCAGCGCCCGATCTCGAGTGCTCAACCTGCAAGACGCGACCACCACCCAGTCCCTCAGAAAGCACCACACTGTGCGCGCAAGCGTTCATCATGATCTCGCAGCAAAACGTGAGGAATCTGGATCCGGAGTTGATTCGCTTGTGGTTGAGCCAGGGGTATAGACGGGCGATGAGAGAGGGCGAGGGGTGCAGGGTTGAAGATGGGACGTTGAGAGGATTGTTGGAGTATATCAGTGGGGTCTGATCCACCACATCTCGAGCCCTATGTCGCATCGAGCGCGGTGTTGCTGCAAGAGCTGCTGAGCGATAATGCTCGCTGTGATTCCTTCAGCGGTCGCCTCACAGAGACTGAAGGTACACACTTTGCCGCCTGGTAGTGGATTTAATCCGGTCGAGGATCGACCATGCATTTTCTCGACAATGAATCGACCAGATCGATATTTATCGTGTTGTTGCGGCTTTCGACGATCATGTGCACGTCTGGAATCGCTGGGTTGTTCCGGAAGCCTTCCCCGCATTTCACAGCCCCACTCTATGGCGTAGATCGGCGCACGCGTTCCACGTCAAGTAAGTGTGGATAGCTCTCGAGCCTGTGTGGCATACTGCGGAAGTTGCGGAAGGGATGCGGAGGGGTTCCGTGTCAGATGCAGCTTTCAACCGAATACATACATACCTCCTGGAAGTCACAGCCTTCACATAGGTACGCCTGTATTCTGTAAACGATACAGCACATCATCGTTATGTTGCTCGAGCGCATTGATTCTGTTGACCCGACTGAGGTCTACGACTACATCATCTGCGGGCACGTAGATTCATGCCACACGTATCCTAACCCCAATAGCCCACTGACGCGATCATGTAGGCGGAGCGTCTGTATGTGTCATTGCCGGACGTCTAGCTGAGGACATGGATGCAAAGATCCTCATCCTCGAGGCCGGTCCCGATAATGCGGACCCCGAGAACGTTCACATGGCGGGCGGGTAAGCTATCAAGCTCTTGAGCTGCGTTAAGTCGACTCGTGCTCACTGCCTGCTCAAGATGGAGCAAGGTCTTGGACAGTGAGACGGACTGGAATATTTTCACCGAACCGATGAACAGCATCAACGATAGGCAGGTCAAAGCCAGCCGTAGTCGTTTTCTTGGTGGATCGAGTGGCATCAATGGAACGTTGTGCATTCGCGGCACTAAACAAGACTATGGCGACTGGGGTATGGGGGAGTGGACAGTTGACAAAGTGTTCGGGTACATGGCAAAGGTAAGGATTCGAATCACCCACGGCTGAGCCTACGCTAAACCAGACAGGCCGAAACCATGCACGAGAAGGACTGGCACATGGCAGATATGTCCGTCCACGGTACCTCTGGCCCTCTGCACATCGAGCCGCACGACCTCGCACCAATCTCAGAACGAGTCAAAGAAAGCATGATCGACTTTGGACTGCCTTACCATCCCGACATGTTCTCGACTGTAGAGACACCTCATGGATGTGGGGATGTACCACGCACAGTGCATCAGGGTATCCGAACTACGGCGGCAGATTACATCACCAAGAGCTACAAGAGAGCGAACATCACCATCAAAACTGATGTTATCGTCGACAAGATCCTCGTCTCCAACGACGCTGGCGAGCCGACTGCAACAGGCGTAGCCGCCATCTCGAAAGCCGGCAGTCCAACCATATTGATGCGATCTGGTCTCGGACCAAAAGAAGAGTTGAAAAAGCACGGCATCGAGTGCAGAGTCGATCTCCATGGTGTAGGCCAAAACCTCCAAGACCACTGCGTACGCAACCCACACCGCACTCCCGAACCCAGCGCGCAGACACACTAACACACATGCCAGCTCGTCTTCATCTTCTACGAAGTCTCCGAACCAAACCTCACAAACGACCACCTCGCCCACCACAACAACGCACTGGAATCACCCTTTCGGTAAGCCCACCCATCATTCACCTCCACCTACACCCCAACTAACAACCCCCGGGCATCTCCGGCTACGCCCGCCTCGACACGCGCCTCCAGAGAGGTCTGAGGGTCGCGGATGTGTCGTCTATTCCGAGGCTGAATAACGGGCATACGCAGATGGTTGCGTATGGGGTGGGGGAAGGGGCGGCGGAGATGATTAAGGAGAATGCGCTGGTGGGGCGGGTGGGGTTGCTGAAGGTGACGGCGTAGGTGGGTGTGTGGAGTTTATTGATGGGGGGGGGGGGGGTGGTGGAAGCGCAGTGAGGAGACTTTTGAAGTGGTTTGTGATGTTGGACTTGTGTTGGATCCGCTCATGGGGTCGATATCTACGGGTCGGATCTGACTTGATGACCACGTTTCTCTACATATACTTCCTCGAAGACTCACATGAATTACACACTCCCCTGCGCCGCGCCCTCGACTTTCGCCCCCCGCTGTCCGACCTGCACAGCTGCCCCTCGCGTTGCGTCTGCAGTCTGCGCACCGCCCTCAGCAAGCGCCTTGAACGCAGAGAGAAAGTCGGCCTTCAGATCCTCCCAATTCTCCACCCCGATGCTGACGCGCAACAGCCGCTCATCGACATGCGCATCGCTCATCCTGCGCCACTCAATCAAGCTCTCCACACCGCCCAGACTCGTCGCATGGTGGAACAACCCGAGATGACTCGGCAGAGCGCGCGCCTGCTCGATCTCGTGCGTGTAGATGCTGAACACAGGGCCGAAGCCGTTGGGCATCTGCTTCTTCAGCCAGGCAAAGTCGTCGGTCTGGAGCGACGCATGTGTGACCTTGCTCACGACTCTCTGCACGACTTCGCTGTCCTCCCCGCCCTTCAATGCGCCATCCAGCCACGCCACAAGGCGATCCGCATTCGAGCTCTGCCGCTGCACACGCAGCTCCAGCGTCCGCAGCGACCGCACGCCCAGCCAGCCCTCCAGACTCCCCAGCACCGCACCAAGGAACACACGATCCGCGCGCAGCCCTTCCGCGCGCTTCAGCCCAGCGGGCGAATTCGCAGTCGTCAGGATCCCGCACAGCAAGTCGCTATGGCCGCCGATGTACTTTGTGCCTGAATGCATCACCAAGTCTGCGCCCCAGAGAAACGGATCCATGAGCCCCGGCGGCGCAAACGTCGCATCGACGCTAAGCAGCGCGCCGCGCTTATGCGCTCTTTCGGCGTAGTGCTGGATGCTGAAGGCTTCGCCGGTGGGATTCAGCGGCGTCTCGAGATGTACGAGGTCGCCCTTCCCGATGCCGGCCTCGTCCCACGCGGCGTCGGAGGCGTGCAGGTCTACGGTCCGCAGACCGTGCATGCGCACGTGCAAGTCCAGGACGCCGTGGCAGCCGTGATATCCGCCGCTTATGGCGACGACTTTGGGCACGACGCTGACGAGGAGCCCGTGGAATGCGCTCAGGCCGCTGCTGTAGCTGACGACGTGGTTGGCTAGGCGCTCGAGGTCTGCTGAGGGCGCGCCCGGGTAGATGAGTGGCGCGAGGATGGTTTCCAGACGGTTGATGTTGGCGGATGCGAGGCGCGAGTAGACCAGGGGCGTGCTGAGGTCGATGACTTCGCCGGCTTTGCTGTCTACTGGGTGGAGCTGCGAGGGGTCCCGTGGGTAGCGGAAGGTGGTGCTTGTGTGGATTGCAGGGGCGACGTCGGTGAGGATGTTTGTGCGGTCATCAGCGTGAATGCCGTAGGTTGCTGGGTGGAGAGGCGCCATATTGGAGGGTGGTTGTGATCCAGGTGTATGATGGAGTGAGCTGTGGATGTTGTCGACTCAGGTGACTTCACCTCTGTGAGGTTATAGTGAGGTTTTTCACTGAGTCACACAACAAATTGGCTCGAGTGAAAGCCTACGTTATGGTAACTGGAAGGGAGTCGGTCTTGGGTTGAGAAAAAGAAGGACTCTGAATCAATTGTGTCAAATGGTGACCCAATTAGGTGACTTGGTCCATGTCCACATTGCGCCTTGTACATGACACGATGTCTGAAATCGAGCTACATCGGCATTTGTGGGAATGCCGCACATGGAAGCCTTTCCTGTTGAAGGTTGGTGGTGCTGTCATTCGGGAGTTGTCGGTGCGGAAGCTATTGCGTCAGGCGCGGGGTTGTGTTGAGTGAGGGGCAGCGATTGATAAATTTGGGGCAGCTATCAGCATTCGGAGCGCAGCATTGACTGAGAGGAGCGACAAGCGTAAAGGAGATGTCACCAGTAGAATCAATTGACGCTCATAGCTACAGATAGAGAACTGAACTCCAGTGGGCATCGCTGCTCTCGCGAAAGCTGCCGAATGCGCCAAAAAGATAACGCCCTTCATTCTGCCATCGAAATCTTTACATGAATAGTCTACTGCTCACCGGCACCGACAATGGTGGGTGGGCCCTCCTTGAACTTGATGGCGCCGCTGCCGCTGCCGCAGGCCTCGATCGCCTTGACGACCTTGTACGACTCGACGTCGCCATCAGGGACACCGCCAAAGACGACGTGCTTGCCGTCAAGCCATGAGGTGACGACGGTGGTGATGAAGAACTGCGAGCCGTTGCTGGGTGACATTAGTGACTGCTTGGACAAGCGAAACGGGCGCTCTTACGTGTTGGGGCCGGCGTTGGCCATGGACAGAAGGAAGGGCTTGTTGTGGGTCAGCTTGAAGTTCTCGTCGCTGAACTTCTCGCCGTAGATGGATTTTCCACCGGTGCCCTGTTGACAGTCAGCTAGCCGTTTTGCGGTGGACCATGTGCGCCAGCTACGTACGTTGCCACGGGTGAAGTCACCGCCCTGGAGCATGAACTGGGGGATGACGCGGTGGAACTTGGAGTTCTGGTAGCCGAAGCCCTTCTCGCCGGTGCAGAGGGCGCGGAAGTTCTCGACCGTCTTGGGGACGACGTCGTCGAAGAGCTCGAAGTTGATGCGGCCGGATTGCTCTGTGAGGTATGGGGTTAGTCATGGTTCAGTGGGTGATGCAGTGAACCAGCAGTGCAGCATTGGCTCAGCAGTGGTTCATGCGCTGTGCTGGAGCGCAGCTACTACAGCTCCACGCACAGCTCGGAGCAGGCAGGGCAGGGCATGCGGGGCGGGGCAGCTCACCCTTGACAGGGCCGACGTTGGTGACATTGCCACGCTGGTCGACGGTGACCTCGGGGCCGGTCCAGTTGACGTCGAAGTAAGTCTTGACAACCATGTTGGCAGCAGAGGGAGTGAAGAAGCGCTTGCTGATGGGAGCTTGGAGGCGGAGAGAGTTGGCGGTGGAGCGGCGGAAGGCCGAGAGGACTGTGGAAGAAGTAGACATGGTGGGGCGCGGGGTGGTGGGGGGCTGGAAGCAGTTAGCATGCATGCATCCTGGAGCTGGCAGTAGCGCGGTGAAGCTCCAGCTGCTGCGGCGAGCCTCTGGCGATACACAGTACGCGCTGTGAAGCCGCGGCAGGGTGAGTATATTGGTAGTATCAGAGGACCATACAAGACACACAAGACACAAGACACAAGACACTCACCTGTCACAATGTGCTCTGTGCAACGAATGACCTGTTAAGAGGCAGGAGGGTGGCGGCTGGGGCTGGGGACGACTCCAAGAGCAGGGCGCTATGCAATACAAGATGCCGAAGAGATGGCTATGGTACAATTGACCTAGGAGAGATGGCTAGTGTACAGGGGATGATGGCGGAGAGAGAGTGTCTGGGGACCAAAAGTTCGACATGGACGAAGCTCAAGCTCTCCATTCTTTGCGGCCCTAGCGTCGTCGCCGGCGTTGACAGCATCGAGGGGAACTGGCCATCAAGTGTAGTCGTTTCCATTTTTTTTTTTTAAATCTATCTTCGAAGCGCAATGCTTGATGTCTTGGAACTACAGGTGATTTACCATGCAGCATTTTACTTGATCCTTCAGCGAGGACCAATACCAATGTGACCTGAGTTGCTCTAGGAACCTTGAAATCAGCTACGCAGCGCACGTGATTAACCCACTGCGCCGCGCTCCTCCGGCCCTCGATCACGACGCGCCCTTGGTCGACTCGACGTGCAATTGACATTGAACTTGGCTTGGCCTGCACCTGGACGCAGCCTCCATAATTAGATAATCAGCGCGCAGCTGCAAGGCCCTTGCTCCCCTCGACAACGACCCTGCGTACCAGAGCCGAGTCGCGCCCAACTGCTGCCAGCCGACCAGTCCTCCCAGTCCTCGACACGGGCAGCCTGACCCACGCCGCAACGCCGCAACGCCGCAACGCCGCAACACCCAAACCCACAGCCATGGACTTCAGCAGCTTGAAAGACCAAGTGAGCAATCTCACGCTCTACGACCTGAAGGCGGGATTCCGCAAGGCCCAAAATGGTGCGCGCCGCAGCAACAACACATGGCCAGCTGGCCACTGCTAACCGTCGACGCAGCGGTCATGAACTTCACTGAGATGGAGGCCAAGGTGCGCGAGGCGACCAACAACGAGCCATGGGGTATGTCAAGCTCCACAAAATTCAGTGCACCAGGGCAACGCTGACTGCTCTCAGGTGCCTCCTCGACGCTGATGCAGGAGATTGCCAACGCAACCTTCAACTAGTACGCAGTCAGCGACACACGCACGCGTTCCCCCGCTGACGGTAACAGCCAACTGTTGAACGAAATCATGCCCATGATCTACAAGCGCTTCACGGAAAAGGCCTCTGAAGAGTGGAGGCAGATCTACAAAGTGCGTGCAGCATCGACTCCCTGCTTGGGCTCCACTGACACCCCAGGCCCTGCAACTGCTCGAATTCCTGATCAAGAACGGCTCTGAGCGGGTCATCGATGACGCGCGCTCCCACGTATCGCTGCTCAAGATGCTGCGGCAGTTCCACTTCATCGACCAGAACGGTAAGGATCAGGGCATCAACGTCAGGAATCGGGCCAAGGAGCTTGCAGAGCTCTTGGGCGATGTGGACCGCATCCGACAAGAGCGAAAGAAGGCACGTGCAAACCGCAACAAGTTCGGAGGTGTCGAGGGCGGCATGGGTCTGGGCGGTGGCTTCTCTGGCAGCGGTGGCTTCTCCGGCAGCGGCGGGGGCAGCCGGTACGGTGGGTTTGGCAGCGAGTCTGCCGAGTACGGCGGCCACACTGGCGGCGTCTACGGAGACGGAGGCGGTTTCGGCGGGCAAGACCCCAGCTTCAACGACACACAACAACGGCGCGAGCGATTCGACGAATACGACGAGTACGACGAGGGGGAAACCGTCGCAAGCCCTCCCAGACGAAAGGAGCCGACTTCGACCTCGACAAGAAGAGAGCCAAAGAAGGCAGAGCCGCCAAAGCCCAAGGAGCCCGAGCCCGTTGTGGATCTGCTGGCATGGGACGACGAGCCTGCACCGGCCGCCAGCTCCTCGTCAGGAAAGCAGCCAGCAGCCGCTGTCCCTGGCGCAAGCAACGGTTTCGGCGACGATGACGACTTTGACGACTTCCAGTCTGCAGCGCCTGCTCCTGCTGCGAAGCCAGCTGGCTTTGGCATTGCCCCCCCCGCGTCTACGTCGACCATCAGCTCCACCACGCAGTTCGCTGCACCGCAGCCTCAGTCTGCGGCTCAGAACAGCAACCTGAACGACCTGTTCGCGACCGTGTCGCCTGCACCGTCGGCAAGTCGCATCATGTCGCCTCCTGCGCAGCCCGCTTCGATTAACTCGAGCTTTTCGCAGCCGCCCAAGCCTACGGGATACCAGGCGGCTGGGCCCAACTACTTCACGTCGGTGCCCCAGCCTGCCCTGCAGTCCAGTGCGTCCACACCAGGCTCGGTGAAGTCGCCGGGGGGCCTGGGAGGAGGTGCTCCCAAGAAGGCTGGCGGAGATGCTTTTGCGTCTCTGCTGGGAGGTGTTTCTTCGAAGAAGGCTCAGACGCCGACACAGAAGGTGACGATGGGCGACCTGGCCAAGCAGAAGACGAGCCAGGGCCTCTGGGGTGCGCCGGCTTCCAGCTCGAGCACGCCGGCGGCACAGTCGCCCCAGTCAGGGTCGAAGCCTCCTGGCGGCGCCCTTGGTGACCTGCTTGGATAGACAGCACGGGAACTGGAGGACTGTGGTGTAGACAACCAACACGACGATATGAAGTTGACTTTCTCTTGCCATTGACGCATGTCCTGTGTGTTCAGTTCAAGATTCTTATCAAGTTCCCATGCAGGCCGCAAGTAATTACTGTGTAAGCGAGACAACGTCCATGGCACCCCTGTCCACGCACGCGCCCCTGAACTCCGCAGCACCCCCGAGCCCTCTCCAAACCGCAACACACCACCACACGATGCCTCAATGCAGCTCTCGCGCCTCCTGTTCCGCCTCGCCGCGCTGCTGCTCCCCCTAGCCCTCACCGGCACAGCATGGCTCTACCTCTACCCCTTCTTCCACGGCTGCGCATTCCCCCAGCCCAATCCCACCTCTCTCCCACTCCACCACGCCCGCGCGCCCTTCCGCCTCCTCGCCCTCGGCGACCCACAACTCGAAGGCGACTCCAGCCTCCCGGACCCGTCGACCCCCGCATTCCCCAGCCTGCGCGGCGTGTCCCTGAAACTGCGCCAAGTGAACTTTGACCCCCCGGACGTGCGCGATATCCTGGCTGCTGCTGTGCGCGGCGCCGTGGCCGATTTCGGGGCGTGGCTCGAAGGGTGCAGAAAGAGCGTTGATTTGTGGGGGAACGACTACTACCTCGCGCACATCGTGCGCAGTCTACGCTGGGCCACGCAGCCCACGCACATTGCTGTCCTGGGGGATTTGCTGGGGAGCCAGTGGATTGCGGATGGTGAGTTTGAGAAGAGGGCGGGGAGGTACTGGGGGACTGTTATGCGGGGGTTGGAGAGGGTGCCGGGGGAGGTTATGGGGGAGGAGGGGGAGAGTGAGGGTTTTGATGAGGGGGATGGTGGGAGGGGGAGGACGTGGGGTGGAAGGAGGGAGGTCCTGGGGGATGAGGGGTGGAAGGGGAGAGTGATTAACGTCGCGGGGAATCATGATATTGGGTATGCGGGGGATATTGACGAGCAGCGGGTGGAGAGGTTTGAGCGTGCGTTTGGGAGTGTGAATTGGGATGTTTGGTTCGAGCTGCCGACCAACACGTCCTCACACACCTCTCCCCCCGACGAGAACCACCCCCCCACCGCCGCAACCTCGACCGACCCCCCCGCCCTCCGCCTCGTCATCCTCAACACAATGAACCTCGACACCCCCGCCTACACCCCCTCCCTCCAACAAGACACCTACACCTTCATAAACCACATAATCACCACCTCCCGCCCCGTCACATCCAAAACCCACGCCACCATCCTCCTAACCCACATCCCGCTGCACAAACCCCCCGGTATCTGCGTCGACAGCCCGTTCTTCGACTACTTCGACACCGGCCACGGCGTGCGCGAGCAAAACATGCTAAGCCCGTACGGCAGCAACATCGTGCTGGAGAGTATCTTCGGGCTGAATCGCGACGTGAATGCCGAGGGGGCGGGGCTGGGGCGGAGGGGCGTGGTGCTCAACGGGCATGATCACGAGGGGTGCGATACGCTGCATTGGATCCGGCAATCTGGCGCGCTGGGGTGCGAAGCGAGGGATGTGGAGAGGGGGGACGCGTATTGGCACCGCGATCAGGGGAATTCGTCAACGGCTGGGATCGCGGACGCGGAGGCTGCGATCAACGGCACGATTGAGACTACCCATGAGGAGGAGTGGCAGGCTGTCCGCTTCCCGCCGCGCACGTACGACGTCCGCCCCTCCTCCTCTTCTTCACAACTGGACTGCACGCACATCCCCACCACCCCGCACCTGCGCGAAATCACGCTGCGCAGCATGATGGGCGAGTTCTCGGGCTCTGCTGGGTTCCTGTCTGCGTGGTTCGATCCAGAGCGCGGAGACGAGGGGGAGTGGGTGATGGAGTTTAGCAGTTGTGAGGCGGGGGTGCAGCATTGGTGGTGGGGGGTGCATGTTGTGGATTTGGTGTGCGTGGTGGTGTTGGTTGGTGGGGTGGTTGCGAAGGGGGTTGAAGTTGTGCGTGGGGAGAAGGTAGTAAGAGAGGGTATAGAACAGAAAAGTGGGAAGGGGGTTGAGATGGGTAGTGAGAGTTTGGGCGAGACGAGGGGGTAGAAGGGGTGTGGATGGGGATAGACTGTATGATAGATGGTGTGGTGGTGTGGCAAACAACACCAACGCCCAAGACACAGGAGACATGGTAATTCAAAATGATGCTTAGCACACTGAAATATTGTTGTATTCGTAAAATCCATTCCAGACATAATCCTGTCATTCAGAAACCAACTCCGCAGTCCCAAAGACCCTATGTGCATCAAACCCACACTCCACGCTATGCTCTTCCCCAAAAGATCAAAACACCCAAACACCACGCTATGCAACACCACACCCCCTCACCACTCACCTTCCTACGCCAACCCCACAAAACCCTTCATCCTCCGCCACAACTCAGCGCCCATCGCCCTCCGCGTATCCTCCGTGCGAAACGACGCCTCCTTATTCTCCGCCGCCCTCCTGATCAAAAAATTAAGACACTCGGTCATCGTGCCCCACGCGAGCAACTTGACCACGCTCGCATTCACATCCCTCTTCATAGTGGGGTCCTGCACGAGGCTCTGGCTGATTTCATCCGCCATGCCCTGCAGCTGGGCGTACGTGAGGCGCGGCAGCGTGGCCGGGTCGGCGGCTTGCAATTGTGCTGCGCGGAGGGATGTAGCGGCGTGGAGGGAGTGAGCGTTGTGTGTTGCGAGGACGATGTTTACTTTTGGAAACGGGGTGTTGGGGTTCGAAGGGGTGATGGTGGGGGACCAGGATTGGTTGAGGACGGCAGCGGCGCAGGCGTCGTAGCACGCGTCCGTGTCGTGTTTCGACGGGAAGCAAGTTCCCGGTTTCTCCGAGTTGAGGTATGCGCCGCGGACGAGCTTGACGCCGGCGATGTAGTTGTGTGTGCTGGCGCGCTCGAGGTGCGATGCGATGCGTGCGGGGATGGCGCGGAGGTAGCATTGGTAGGTTGTGTAGATGAGGGCGCGGCCGTAGGCGGGGGTGTTGTATTTTTGCTGGAGGGCGAGGGTCCATTTCTCGAGGCCGATGTTGGTGGCTTCTTCTTCGGCGCCGGGGAGCAGGCAGACGCCTTTTGCGGCTGCGGCGTCGCAGGCTTCGGTGATGGCGGCCCACATTTCGGGGGTGGCGTCTTGCTGGTTCTGGAGGAGCTTTAGGGCGTGGCGGCCTAGGCCGGACCATCTGTGTGTTGTTAGTATTTGGGCAGTGATTGCGGTGTGCTGGCTTACTTGAGACCGATGAAGTCGCCCTCGCTCGCCATCTCCACGCTCTTCATCATGCCCTTGCGCCAGACCTCGATCTCAGCCGCTGTCTCGGCGGCGGTTGGTTCGCTCCCTCCGAGAACTTCCAGCGCGTACTCGATGATGACACCGTCGTAGCCAAGCACTGATCGTGCCGCGGCGAGGTTGGGCTTCACTTCATGGGCTTTGTCGCCCGCGCAGAATTGGGCGTAGAAAGTGCTCTTCAGCAGGGCCCGGATGAGAGGGTTGCGCTCGACGTCCATAAGGTAGTTCTTCGAGTCGAGCATCTTGCGCAGCACAGTGAATGTCAGGCCGAGCAGCGCTGGCGACGAGGACATGGCAGTGATCAGATACGAGCGGGCGACGGATGATGTGGGAAGGCGAGCGAGGACAGATTCCGGTGTTTGTCCCTGTCGGTATGTCTTTGTGGACAGAAGCTGTGAGGGTGGTGATGTGGGAGCAGGGCCTTGGATGGCAGTATTGTGGCGGGAGCTCTGGTGCACATTGCGGGCGAGTATCCTGGATGAAGGTGCGGTCGTGAGACGCTGAAGGCGCTGGACCTGCTGGAAGCGGGAGCCCATATTGAAAGGTCTGTGGTTTCTTATCGCTGGATGTGTTGAAGTGTAATTGCGTGGTATGCGGTGACGGCTGTTAGAGGAAGACAGCAGCGTTCGTACCAAGTGAATCCACAAGCACCCCCTTATCTTCAAATATTCACTCGAGAGCGCTTCGATGGTCTTGTGACTAGCAGACACGTACTTGACGCCATATATACTTACAAGACGTACTCAGGGTCCTCCATGGAACGCCCACGATGTTGCGCGCGGTGCTCGGCCAGCGTCGGATGCTCATGAGCTGCTCCAGACTGACAACGCCGCATGGACCTTATCGGCCTGCAAGCGGAGCATTTCTGATTGGTCAATGCCTGCATCTGTCCCTGGCGCTGCAGAGCGCGGCATCGTCGGAAGGGCTGAGATCTTGATGTTGTGTTTTCTGGAAGCTTGGATGCCGTCAGCGCGGTCACGGGCAGCAGCACGGCAGAACGTCATTGTGTCTCGTCATCGCCAGATGCGTCGCAAATGCCCTCGACGACCCAAAACGCCCAAGACGCACGCCGACATGCTGTTTGTCACACAGCGCTCCCGTGCGTTTCATTGCAGCCATCGTGACCACCGTGCCAGCTTCCCCGCACTCGGCACTCGCACGCACAGCGCGCTGCACCTCAAACCGCAAGGCTCCCAGCGCACAGCCCACGCCGCGGCCCGTCCACTGACAACGACCCCCATTCTGAGCCGCAGGTACCCAGTCCGCATCGCTCTTAAACTAACCTCACCCCCGACACAACAATTTTGCGTGACAGCAGCCATTCCCCACTCCATCTCGGCTGAGTCTGGCGCTGGCTCCGTCGCGCCATGCGTGCCGGTATCGGTTGTCGTGAGTGTTTGGTGAGGAGCCGTGAGCAAAGATTTTCCTGCCTGCGCTCGCCCAGAGCGAGACAGACCGAACGCCGTGCGGCTCTCGTCGGTGTGGGGCGCGAGCCACTCCTTCGCTGTGGCGGACGTCTGCGTTTGAATTGCATCTGCGATCACGCTGCTAGTGTCTGTTGTTGTTGATATCGCTGCTGTTGTCAATGCTTTCTGGGTCGCCTTGTTGGTGCACGCCAGGGAGACTGTCCGGTGGGCTGAGGCGGTTGCTTGTGTCGACGTCTGCACCTGCAACAGGAATAATGTAATTGTATACAATTGCGTGATGCGTTGAATTGGTTTACAGAACGGTGCAGCGACTTCCGACCTGTCACCACATTCCATAATGTGTATCAGTCTACTCTGTAGCTCGTGAGCATAACCTCCCAGCCTCTCCCCCCTCTACCCTTCTCGGCCTCTTAGATCTCGTGAACATTTCATCTAGTTCCTCCGAACGCTACGAAACCACCTGCCCGAGTCGGCGTCGCCTGGGCCCACTGCTTATCACCCTGGCCATCACTTCGCACCGTGCCTGGCCTGCTGCCCGTCACACCAAAGTTAGGTACAGACCTCGAAGCTGACAAGTTAGGGAGATACCCCCTCCTGCCTCGAACATAGCGCTTGGCAGAGGGAAGTCCTCGGTGCTCCTGCGCGCCGCTTGCTGCGCCGGCATGCGGCTGTTGCTCGTCGTCTTCGAGAACTCGGCAGCTCGCCACTGTGGCGGCAGTGGAGAGCGGTATAATCCTCTCGAGTCATGTCGGGGTCGGTCTCATCGACCGGCGACGTAGGTCGAGGCTCCTCGTCTTCCTCCCTGAGCTTCTGCAGCGCAGCGCCTGGCAACGAAGCTGGTTCATCTACTTCCTCGACGGCCTGATCAGGCTGGTCCGGAATAGCTTGCGCTCTGAGGAACTCCTCATAAGCGCGCGTTTTCGTCGAGCTCGGCCTGAACCACTCTTTTATCTTCAGGCGCCAGCCGATTCGCACGAACATTGGCTTCTCTCCGGGTGGAGCGGGAGTTGGAGCTTGATTGACTGCGGCGGCGATGCGAAGTCGTGCAGCTGCAATCCTGGCAGCATGCGCGGAGTCAGTACTGCGTGTGCCTTCGCAATCTATCTTCCAGGAGAAGTCGATTGGCGCTGACATTGTTCCACGCGCGTGTTAGCTGGTAGAATTGTGAGACTTTGTTGGCTACGCACAATGTATGTTGTTTACCGAAAGGAGGTGAAGAGTACCAGGTGGCTTCGTTAGGGTAAAACGTGTGGTTGAGTTCGAGGATGGTCGGGGAGAAGGTAGGTGAGAGGTACAAAAGCAGGCTGCAACGAGCCGAAATCTATAGCGGAGGCTTGCGGTTGGAGATGAGTGAAGGTCCAAGACCAATTCACCGTGATACTACAGTCAGCTGCCTGCACACAATGTCCATTTGGCTTACCCGTACTGGCACGCACTGAAGACGAGCATCCCATTACACAGCGCCAGCGCCTAAAACTCCCTCCGCTACTTCAAACCCCTCATCTAGGCAGATACCAGTATCTTTTTATGAGTCCCTGGGCTCATGCGAAAACAACCACGTGCTCACGCGGTGAGAGCTCTCGGCATAAATCGTTCAATGCGAAAGCGACTTCATCGTTCGAGTAGCCAAGGACGTTCGAACATACGTCAAGCGGTGGCACCACAGACACCACAGGTACAAGGAGATTTCTCTTGTCGAGACTGAAATGACGGACTCGGGCGCTGCTTTGAACGCCCAAAGTCAACAGCAGATAGAGTGTGTAACAGCACCGTCACTTTCCAAAGTGGAAACTGACACAACGACATGGTTGCTCTAAAGATCATGGGATTGAATATCTAAAGGGTTGGCGCATGGCTCGACAGTCTACGCCGTGCAGCAGCATAGCTGGGGAAACGCCGGTTTTAGACGTAGGCCAACAACGATTCCAAGTGATGAGGATCCAATAAGAAATGCCGTACGCGAACTCATGTGTAATTGGCTAGAAGCGTTGTAAAGGTTCGGTCAGTCGGAGGGGATACGAAGAAGTCCATTTTGTTGACTGCTTGGAAGTATAGTGGTACTAGAAATACGAAATCATGCCTATCAAAACGTCCTATATTATTCCTGTCTACATGTTAGACTAGATTAAGCAGCGATGCAGTCTGTTCACAAGTGACTCTGTCTGTTCTGCGTGAATCTGAGAGAGCTTGGATAACTTTTGTCTTTGTCTTTGTACGCATTGAGGTAATTTTGGTAAAGTGGCTAGGCGTAACGATTCTAACGGGCAATAAGAATGGGCTTCTTTGTAAAACCACACTTCTCGAATTGAATCACTATCATGAGAAGGATCGCGTGTCTATATGAACCGGAACAGAGACTACCAAGCGCTCTTAGCAATACACGTATTTAGTTGATACTAGGCTAGAAGTCGGGATCTTCGTAACTACGAGAGAGCTGATCAGGCTGATGAGTGTTTTTCAATAAGCTCCAAATAATTCATGAGCTGCTTCCGTGAAGCACGAATTTATGAAATATGAAATATTTCCCTCTCCTCAGACTGCGGCATCAATGCCACTGCTTGGGCCCAAACGTCGCTCCTTCCGCCACAGTCTTGCGAAAGGCCAACATGTTGTAGTCCAGGTTATTGAAAACATCGACGTTGCCCCACCATTGTGGTGCACTAACTCCAGGCAGAGTGAGAGCAAAGAAGATAACCACCGTGCTCAAAATCAAACCAGTGTCCAAGGCAGCAGCAGTGAGGTAGTTGTATTCCTTCCACCATCCATGCCATCGCTTCCTAATCCAAAGATTGAAGATGAGTCCGAAGATGACCCATGAGAAGAAGCTGAGAGGAGTGGCTGGGGGCAGCCACGACATTGCGCCAAGCATGATCGGAGCGTGGAGGTTGCTGATGTATCGATGTTTCATCATCTTTGCAAGGCCCCACAGAGCGATTGGAAGGATTCCACCCACAAGCCAGAATAAGTTGAAGTACTTGTAGATGCTGTGACTTCCGAAAGCGCGTGTGGGACCAATAACACCCCAGACAACGCTGGAGGAGAAGAACGTGCGACCGTTTGGACAGGTGAAGTGGTTGACTTGGATGGGCTCGCAGGCATTGTCGATGTTGGCCAACGCCCAGTCCATTGTCGCGATCTGCACGAAACAACACCAGATTGTCGCAGCTATCTGTGCACTGAAAGTGATACGAGGCGGAACCTTCATATATTGGGCTAACTTGAGGTCTCCGCAGAAAGTCTAAGTCAGGAGCGTTAGCTAAGAGAACCATAAACAGAACTGAGAAGAGCCACATACCTGAGCTTGACCCAACACAATTGTACTGTACACCTTAAAGATCATCACGCCGATTGGCTTTCCTGGAAACAGATATCCGCCGATGAAAGGGCTGATGACGTTTAGTGAGAGCATGATGTTCGTCATGCCCAAGATAGTACAACAGGGTACTATAAAGATTCCAGCAAGGACACATGAGACAAGGAATCCCCACCATGGAAGTTGGGTGTCGTAGCCTGCCACAACGCCAAAGCCCATCGCGAGTGACCCGACAAGCAATGTCAGATACCACCAATCCGGGGCTGGCCTATACTTCTTGATCATGTTGAAGTGAATATCTTCAGTCTGAGATGAGGCTTCTCGAAATTGCCGAACCAATACCTTGCCACGGTGTAGAATGGTATGGACCACAGACGCCGTCAAGGCTGCGAAGCTGAGACCATAGTTGAGGGCAAATGTTGGCGCGAGAAACAAGGGTGAGTAAGCTTTGTACTTGTCGACGTCGAAGGTGAAATTTGGCCCAAGGATGTTGCGCACAACATAAGAGCTCTGGGTATTGTCGAAGAGAGTCGAGGTGTTCATAGGCAGGTAAGCGGAATAGAGAGCACCCGAGTACGAGATTCCGAGAGCTGGAACGATGACGAAGACGATCAGACCGATGAGGGTGTTCACGTGCGAAACAGTCGGTGATAGAAGCGGGTCCGATAAATACGCAATCACGTTGGACCAATCGAAAGTCAAAGGAATCAGTGAGAGACCGGTGAACCCGCCGAACAGCTGATTGACAACGACGTTGTTGGGGGCAATCCAAGTCGGGAAGTCGAAAACCGATAGACCTTGCCATATGAAGCCTGGAAACCAGTAGTAAACAAACATAGCCGACGAGACATAGACAAACCAACGGTAGTGAGAGATGGACCAACCGTTGGCCTGTGCGGGATCTGTCTTGGACTTGTCGTGGAGGGCATACAGTAGCGTTGTAGTCGAAAAATTACTCGGCCATGTCAAGGCAGCAGGCCAAACCAGGAAACGGCGGCCGAGTCCAGCGAGACAGATGCCAATGAGCTGGCTGCTGATGGTGAACAGAAGCTGAAAGCCCACACCAAGGTCGTGGTCGTAGAGTGACTTGGCTTGAAGTGCCAATAGAGCGTCGGTAGAATAGGCGTATCCGTACGTAACAGAGGCCATCAGTGTAATGACGGTGTGCTCTTTGATGTTGAATGGACCTGGGTTCAGCGACCACACTACGCCAAATGTGTTGAACGTCCGACTAGGCATTACCCGGGCCCAAAAGCAACCAACGGGGTAGACGAGGAGCAGTATGGCGACTACGGGGATGGAGATAGCGGGTGATCGCATAGAAAGAAGCATGTTCACACCAGCGGCGATAGTAACGAAGAAGAAGCCAAGCACCCATGCGCGAAGTGTGTTGGCAGGTTCTTCGCCATCTTCAATACGAACAGCGGCTTCAACGTATTCGTTCGCAGTGATAACCTCGTCCGTGACTTCAGCCGATTGGATCGAAGGGGTGGAAATGCAGGCTGCATCCGCAGAAGCCTTGAGTGATCGCTTCTCGTCCGAGGCTTCCAAGGCACCGCTTGTCTCGAAGGAGTGGATGTGTTCTGCCATGCTGCTCTGCCAATAGATCAGTCGTCACGATCTTATTGTTTGGCAGTAGCCAAATAACAGCGCTTGGCGGTGGAGACAATCGTGAAAGTACAGGGAAAGGCACCCTGACGATAATGTACGGTGGTGTTTGAGTACCTTATGGAGACCCGCATCAATGTTCCATACTGCGGAGTGGCGTGCTTATACGTCGCTGCTCCTGACCCACGCATGTGAGCATTGGTTATCATGGCGCTTGGCGTGAAAGAGAAGGTCACATCCGCACATCCGTAGTGATAACTTATCATTTGACCGAGGAGTCGAAGTCAAGCGTGCTTTCGTGTCTCAAAGGATAACAACATAATCCCCTGCTTTTCAGAAAATCTCAGACTATGGCCATACATCTCTGGTGTGGTCAAGTTCTTTGTTGGTAACGATGTGCTGAGCCTGACTCTTGCTGCGATGCGAGGCATTGTTCACAAACATCTGGCCTGGCAGCAAAGGTGGGGTTGCTATCTGTTGCTTCGGGCGTACTCCGCGCGTATATTTGAAGGATCGGCGGCAAATGACGAGGACTGCCCCAGGGTAGTTCTGGGTCGCACGTCGCCCGTTGGAGTACTATGGTATATGGCATAAGTAGTGTAGGTGGGTCTCGGAGTTTCTAATGATTAGACTATGTGCTGCGAAATCTTTGCAGCATTCTATTGGATAAATGGCAAGAGTCATCACAGAAAGCATTGTTTAATTGGTCAGATAACACGGTAAACCTGCTCTTATCTTCGGTCCTTACCCCTTGTCGCTGTTCTCCACCTACACTACTTATGCCACGTACAAGATAGCTCCCTGAATGAGTGAGAACACGATTGATCCTAGAACGACCAATAAGAGCACGCAAATGCAGGAGCTGGCCATTCAGAAACCTCGAGAAACGTTTGTGGGGTTGCTCGTATTCTCACTCATTCAGGGACCTATTTCGTACCATAGTATGAGCACAAGATACGGGCTGTAAAGGATTCAGAGCGGGACTGGGTGAACCTGGATAGCCGCCATCTTTCGTTGAAAAGCCAAGGTGAGCACGTGGTGAGGAGCTGGGATAAGCCTTGTGGCGGATTCAGGGTGGGACTAGTGCTACGCTACCGCCCCTCTAGTGAACGCGCGGGCCATGCGGAGAAACACCTTCCTAGGAAAGCTTTAGCAGGGTCTATTGTCACAGTGTAATAACATGACCGCCTGTTTGCAACACCTGCGTGTGACGATAAGCAACACGGGAAGGATGCCGAGGTTACACAGGCTGTGCATTAACTTCGATGTTCCCAAGTCGCAGTAGCTGCCCATCACCTATTCGTCTCCGATTGTTGTCGCCCCTATCAGACTCACACCTACACAGTATCAACTGCTTCGTCCTACTTTCGCTAGTATAGACATCATGACCCGCAAACAGCCCATAACATCAATCGTCGCGATCAAGTCAGCCCGCCTTCCAGAACCTAAAGAGATCCCCACTATCCAGACCACCATTCAAACATTCACAGCAGACTTTGCCGACATCCAGGCATTTCTGAGTGTCTCATTCGGCCGATCTCGTGCCGAAAAAGTCGGAGAGTTCCTCACATCAACTCTTGCCTTTCTTTCTGAGAACTTCGATTTTGATCGTCTTCGTCAGAATGAGCAAGTGGATTATCTCCTTCTGCAATCCCATATCAGAAGACTACTCTATCAGCACAAGGCTGCAACAAAAAAAGTCCAAACAGCCAAAGAACTAGGTCTTTTTGGAGATTGGGTTGACGTCTGTATTGACCTCGTCGAAACGAGACATAATGTTGGCAGACAGAGCGGACAACATATTGCCACTACGTTGCGAGGAGCTGAGCGAGGCGTCGATGATTTGCTACGCTTGCTCGAACTCGATGATGGTCTTGGAGGTAGTGAAAAGCGATTCATCATGTTCTGGACGATCGGCAAATTCGAAGAGTTGCAAAGAGCCCTTGAAGAAGCGGTTGACTTCTACCGAGGCTATGATCCTGTTATCTCATGGTGGATCGAGAAGCCTTGGGAATTATTGAGTATAAAACTGACTTCCTTGACTTCGGCTCTAGGTAAGAAGACTGGGATCGATGGATCTGGGAGTGCAGATGATATCGTCGGTGATCCGATTGGTCGCGAGGCGCTGCTGCAAGAGCTTGAAGCGGAGTGGATCGCGTATACGCCTGAAGAGCTTGTGCAAATAGCCGAAAAAGAATTCAAGTGGTGTGAGGATGAGATGGAAAAAGCGAGCAAAGCACTGGGATTCGATCAGCCTCAAGAGGCCCTGGAATATGTCAAAAACTCATTTGTCGAGCCTGGCGAGCAGATTCATGTGAGAATCAAACATCTGAGTAAACCCCCGAGATCACAGCTGAAATTATGCACCAGGTTGTCCGTGATCTCGCCGATGAGGCAGTCGCCTACGTTGAGAAGCACAACCTCATAACCGTCCCGACTGTCGCGAAGAACTACTGGAAGACAACTATGATGACTCCTGCTCGCCAAAAGGTCAATCCTTTCTTCCTTGGTGGCGAGGAAATCATTGTCTCTTACCCAACTAGAAGTATGAGCCATGACGACAAGTTAATGAGCATGCGCGGCAACAATCCTGCATTCTCTCGCTCCACGGTTCACCACGAGCTCATCCCAGGCCACCATCTTCAATTCTACTACATGGATCGCCACAATCCGCATCGTAGTATTTTTGAGACACCTTTCTGGATTGAAGGCTGGTCTGTATACTGGGAACTGCTGTTGTGGCAGCGCGGTTTCCCGTCAGAGATCGGGCAGGGATGGGCAACGGACGAAGCCGCGAATCGCATCGGGATGCTCTTTTGGCGAATGCACCGTTGTGCTCGTATCATATTCTCGATCAAATTCCATCTCGGACAGATGACGCCTCAAGAGTGCATCGATCTGCTGGTCACAAGAGTAGGACATGAGCGTGCCACTGCAGAAGGCGAAGTTCGAAGATCCTTTGCTGGCGAGTATTCACCTCTGTATCAGGCCGGTTACCTGCTTGGGTCTTTTCAGTTCCAGGGACTGCGGAATGAGCTCGTGGAAGATACTGAGGGCCCAAGGTGGGAGGAGAAGAGCTTCCATGATGCTGTTTTGCGAGAGAATAATGTCCCGATTGAAATTTTAAGGGCAGTGTTCAGGGGACAGAAGCTTAGCGTTGACATGAAGGCACAATGGAGGTTTAAAGGCTAGAGATAAGCCTTGCCAACTTGTGGAGAGGGGGGACTGGTTGTTGTTACGCTCTACATGAATAGCCTTGAGGAATTATTGTCAGACACCGAGCATAAGCCCAATGGAATGAAAGAAGATTACCAAAAGGAACGTCATGGTTCAGCACCAAAATAATCACTACCGGGCGAATGCTCCGTCTGAGCAAGTTCGTGCTAGTGACCCAAAGAAAGTCACGATCAGACACCTGAGTCATCTTGCTCGATGCTAGCCTCTTTGACAAAGCTTGTCCAGCTGTTGCAACCATCTGCCAAGCGAGTCTCGTTGGTCAGTGCAGCAATTTCATCATACCTCTCGATGAACTGGAGCGCAAACCCCTCACTTGTGTGCCAGCCGACATGGCAGTGCATTAGCCAAGCGCCAGGATTGTCAGTCTCGAATGCAAGGACAAGATAACCGCTGGCTGGCAACATGGCCGTATCCCTGCGAGGCGGGTTATCCAGATTGAGAGTGACAGATGAAGAATAAGTGCCGGAGCCTTGTGCAAGCGCCGAGAAGTCGTGACCATGCAAATGGATCGGGTGGGGTACAGCGAGAGTAGTCTCAATCACAAGATAAGTCCACACGTCCGCGTCTGGCAGCTCCAGTACGGCGTTGGATGTCGCGTATGTTGTGTTGCCGGCGAGGATCTGTTCGAGCGTAGGATTTCCCCAGTCAACGACCATGGTGGTGCTGTTGAGGGACCATCGGAAAAGACTGTCAGAGTTGAATGCGACGGTCGCATCTTCAACGTTACTGCTCGACTCCGTCTCTACGGTCTTGCTAATGTAAGGGACCAGATTGTCAGTCTCGTCATCGCAGCTATCCTTGTAGGAGTAGGCGGAAGTAGATGGTGTCGAAGGTGAGTGGCCATAGTAGATGATGCCACGAATATCGTCAGAGTTGTCGTTCTCAGAACAAGCCGATTGAGGGATGGCGCGCAGCCAAAAGTTATCAGCGACATCCGCTTGATCGGCGGTGATGATGACGTCGTATCGTTGACCCATGCCGATATCGATTACAGTCGTCTTGTAAGGTACGATTGGTACAAGATCGGTAGCAATTACCTGCATGGTGTGGTTGTCGACCATGAACTTGAAATGAGTGTCGACAGCCGCGTTTACTAATCGAACGCGGTATGAGGTGCCCGATGTGAAGGAAGTGTTGTATCGATAGCCGCCATCATCGTAGGTATTGGTGCCGTTGATGAGGCCGTTGTCGAGAGTAGGGGGTCCGGAGCTCTCTGCGCTCGTGTACAGCTCGTCAACAGTCTGCGCGCGTCAGCCATGAATTATATCAGAAGAACAGCGCCACTTACCTGGTGGTCCCAGTCGTTTAGAAAGAGCATACCGAGATCCTCATCATAGTTGGCTGTTGCAGGGCCGTTGATGACGATTCCACCGAAGATACCTTCCCACGCTTGCAGAGCGAAGTGTGAGTGGTACCATGTGCTACCATACTGTGGAGAAAATATCAGTCACAAGATCTCAGTAATCTAGGACAAACGCAGTGACTTGCCTGAGTTGCTCGCCATGTGTATGTGACGGTGTCCCCTGGAGCCGTGGGGCATTGGGTTATTGAGACAACACCATCTTGATCGTTGGTGTAGTTCTGTCGGATACCATGCCAATGGATGCTGGTACCATTATCAGAATCCACCAGGTTATTCGTCACATGTATCGTCACTGTGTCACCCCAGTCTGCCAATATGGTTGGTCCAGGAATAGTGCTGAACACTGTCAGCATCCTCAGGGTTGTGAGCGCTTTGCAACTTGCCCGTTGACAGCCATTGCTGAGCGTGAGACACCATCGGGGGCGACCGTGACGTCGTCGAGGGTCAACCAATATTCCCTGGTGACGCCGGTGTCGGGCACCTCTGCAATAAGATGTCAGTTATCTGGGCCTCGGTACGCAAGTTCGACGCCTACCAGTGACATAGTCGGTGTTGATCGAGTAATCGCACCACTCTGAACGAGTCGAATTGGTGTTTCCAGAGCATACATCTCTACTTGACAACAGCTGAGCAGGATGAGAGTGCAGCTTCGAAGTCGAGGGATGCGCCAGCGAAGAGCTGAGTATAGCAGCTGCGCCAAGTAAATAAAGAAGGGACATAGCGAAGGGTTCGCTTGAGAGATAAACAGATCAAGAAGTGCCTTGCGAAATTATGTAACAAGCAGAGCGAGTGTATTGATTTGGGTAAGAAGGCCCGAGGGACTCCAAGCTCTTATGTATTCCTCCAGCACAGCTTCGTGGCGCTGCTGTTAGCACCCACATATGTTTCCCTGCTGACAGTCCTGATTTGGACATCGAACTTGCGATTCTAGTAAAGACGTCTGTACTTCGGCGAATGCATTCGAGTTCCTATGACGCGGCAGTGGGCATGCGGTTTCAGCCATCCGACCAATACTACATGGCGTCTTGAAGACAGGTGGGTGCGGCAAGGATCGTGAACTCCCTTCTGTAGAATAGCGCGCTGCATGCCCTGACCGGATCAGTACGGGTCCCCTACTTTGTAAACGACGACTGTTGTGACTGGTGGAAGAGCACAGACCTTGATATCCACCTTGGGCGTTATGCTGCCCCCGTACATAGTCATGCTGACGTGAAGCGATCAACAAGGATAGAAAAGCCTCTATTGCCAAGGTATACTGTGGTACCTGGGATAAGTTCTGTGAGTGGGTCCCGGAGGGGGTAATTAAAGCAGTTGGCGTACTGTAACTATAAAGGCTTCTAATTAGACAATAACGTATTAGTTAGCTTCTACTGCCGCTCTCGTTCGAGAACAATATAAGAAACAGACTTTGTGATTCGGCCCGCACCCCTGTTCTCTATCCCCACTCACAAAACTTATCCCAACTACCACAGTACGTGATGCTTAACTTTTGATGGTGACGCCAAATGTCTTTCCCTGACATGAGCCTAGGCAATACGACTGAAAATGAGCTACGTATGGCCTTGAAGGTGACGAAGACTGCTTGCGTAGGGCGCATCCATGTCCAGCTAAAAGTCTAGCTGGATGAAGATAAAAGCACGCTGATCGCTTGTCCAAGTCTTCGTTGAAGTTCGCAGGCCCACTCTGTCTTCGAGATCCGCTATATCAAGTCGCTCCTTCAACTCGTTCGCTTTTGGTCAGTCCACACCTGCATCTCAACAAATAGGTTCAGTCGAGATCGATATGTTCTTCTCTCAACTCACCGCGCTTTGCACGCTTCCCTTATTTGCCTTTGGCATGAAGAAGCGCGACGTCCCATCCAGCTTCGCTCTGTACGGATATGGCCAAGACTTCGGCGGGTTGCCCTTGTTCTACGCAGACGGCAGGTAGAGTGTTCTCTCAGCCTGACCTTGCTGACAGCTCAAGGCTATGCGTACATAGGCGACGTATCTCAATCGAACAGCAGCGATGCAGCGACTGTTGTCTGTAAGTGTTAGCTAGGCCCATCTCCCCGGTGTGTGCTGACGATAAGCAGTCGCTCCTGAAGCCGACAAAGTCTGGATCGGCAATCCCAACACCACGCTGTCGACTAACTCTACCGCCGTGAATTGGTCAAACGTTACATTCTACATTCCGGACAACATCGCTTCGGACAACATCGCTTCGGACAAGCGAATTGGCTTCCTGGCAAGTAATGCATCCACGGACGGTGCCACCACGACGGGATTTTCCTTTTATGGATCGACTTCTATTCATATCACGGAGAGTGGAACGCTGGAGACAAGCTTTTACTCACTCCAGATCAGTGATCGTACCCACCGCCTCTACTGGAACGACACAAGCCTCGGTCAGGTACCCGTTGTACTGAGAAGCGTGGCGCCTTCAAACCCACCCAATTGAGGATAGGCAGTCAGTCAGTGTATGGCAAAGTATATCTGCAGGCGAGGGGTGTGAGCAGTTTACAGTTTGTAGCTTCGTAAGAATGGTTGACCTTTTCCCGTGTACGCTTGGATGTCTTGTTTAGCAATGAATACTACGTATTTCGCCTATGGCCCGCTTTTGTGTGATAGCACATCTTGTCAATAGTGATGATTGGCCAGGTGTACACAGACAGGAATGTGTTCGTTCACGACATCAATGACTGTGAACGTAACTATTGATGGCGTGGCACTGCATCTTCGTACCACCACCTAGACAAAAACAAGTCGGACACTTTTGATGAGGTCAACGGCCAAAGGTGTCCGATATTTTTTGTCCAGGTGGTGGTACCGCGCGTCGAAGGTTTCAGCAAAGCGCATTGCATGTGGGGCTGCAGATGTTCCCATACGGCGGACCATCAGTCATTGGTAGGATCACCATCTAGTCAAAAAAAATCGGATACTTTTGATGATGTAAGCGATCTCGATCCGCATCAACACCACAACATTGCTCTATATTTAAGACACCATAACTCTACTAAAACTTTATTTTTTCTAAAATAAACTTTAATTGCGATACAATAATACAGCATCTTAATAGCCTTAAAAATAATTACACGCCTATACGATTATTGTGGCTGCTGCACTAGGTGGTGGCCTGTCCGTGGGATATTCATCGAGTCGCGAAGATATGGATTTTGGGGCGTAATCGTGCGATTGTTTTGGAGATGTTTATGGTGGAAAGGTGGCGAACCCCCCAAACCGCACTTTTGTAGGTAGTCTGTTCTGGAGCCTCACCACGGCAAGAACAGGGTCCAGATATAAAACAAATCCCTCACCATGCTCCATTCAGCGCCTGCAAACCCACAAGCAACCCAGCAGGATACCAGTAGTTCAACGCAAGATCCGTACGGTGTGGTTCTAGCCATGCAACTCCAGCTCGATCCGCATAAACATACCCTCCCGTACCACGCCTCGCCAAGCCTTGCGCCCAGCATCGCCCCGAAACCCACTCAAAACCCGCCCAAACCAACCACGCATCACAGTTGCAGACACAAAACTGTCGTTACCAGTCTACGACCAGTTACTGCGCAAATACAGTGGCTGTCAAGCTCATTCGAGCATCGCGAAGCCTCAATCTCCACACGGAAATAACTTGGCTACTCGCACATGTTTGATTTACGCAATCAGCTCAGACCTCACAAAATATGGGGCATCGTGAGGGCGGACACGAGCCAAGTCGACTTGCATATGCTCTCGTCTTCCCCACAGGATGTCCCTGAGTACTGCTGTGCAGCCCTTCACTCGCGCTCCCCATCCACCGTCGATCAATTCAATTCTTTCCGGCTGGTCCGCTATTCACCGTTAACAATTTAACTGTTTTTCACTTCCTCACCATGTACAAACTCGTGTCATTGTCGCTGCTGGCTTTGGCCGCTGCAGTACCGGCGCCGCAACGCAATAGAGGAGGAGGTCAGCAACGACCAACGGCACAGCAACAAGCCGCACGTGTACCGATGGGCATCAGCCAGGCACAAGACGGAAGCATGATACTCGATGACATGGTAATGGTCAAGTAAGTCTGAAACATTCCCCGCTTAGTACACTGGGAACTTGACACTAACATATCAACAACAGCGGCCTACCAATTCGCTTCAAGATCGCTGCACCAGCGGATCAGTTCATGGTAGGATCGGGAGTACCCGGCGCCGCAGCGACGAGCGGCAACGGCACCATGGGGGCCAATGTGCTGCTGCACGGCGACGGGGGACAGTCCTTCTTCGACATGCCAAACCAGAACGTGCAAGCCAACACAATGGGCGTGGCGCTGCTCGCACCCAACTCCAACCTCTTCTGGGGCGGCGGTAGTGGTTTGCAACGTACCGACGGCGTTGCCCACGCGCAAGCAGTCAACGACTGGATCCAGAACGAGATGCCGAAGCGCGTCGCGGTCAACATGAGCGCGATGGTGTTTACCGGTGTGAGCGGCGGGAGTCTGCTCATGAGCGGCTTCTTTGTGCCCGCGCAGATGCAGAACTATGCGCCGAGCGCGGTAGAGTTGAACTGCGGTGGCATGCCACCACAGGTTGATGTTGTAAATGCTACAGCTGTGGCGAGCACGAGGATTCACTTTCAGTCCACGCAGTCGGAGCTCAAGCTACTGCAGGGCAGCATCCCGCAGGCTGTTACTGCGTACGAGCAGATTGCAACAGGCCAGGGGCTTAGCACTGCGCAGGTGAATCAGTTGCAGACTGTGGATAATACGCCGCAGGGCGGGCATTGCGCGTTCGACGGACAGGGCTTTGTGTCTGGGGTACAGACCATGCTGTCGAGCTACTCGAATGTTGTGCAGGGCGGAAATGGCGTGGTCACAGGCATTGGGGCGCCGAGTACTGGGCAGGTTACAACTGGAGTCGTGGGAAAGGAGAACCTGCAGTTTACTGGTGGAAAGAAACGCGAGGCGGAGTCGATGGTCTTCGCGAGGTGGGCGCAAGATGTTGTCATAGAAGAGGATGTAGCGCTGCTGGCGTGCGATCGTACTTCGTGCTAGTTGGAAATCCTACACATTTCATGTAAGCATGTTCAAGCATTGACCATTGTCACCGGCTTCTCATTGTACAGCATTGTGGCTGATGTATCACGTCGGTCGGTGCAATCGAGGCAAACGTGTTGGTGTGTTCATCGTATTCTTCATTTGACTGGTATTGTGAAGGTCGTCCACTGCTATTCGGTGCAATGTCCGCTTCCAATCCTTCCACCCGTAAATGCATTTTCGCCGTTCCCGTAGACCCGTAAATGTTGGAGAAGCAGAAAAAAGACACTTTACATGACGACACCGGAGTTGGAGGCGATACGCTGCGATTTGTTAGCCGATTTTTCCCCTCATCGACAACGGCGCAACGTACGGGCCACAGCTCAGCAGCCTCCTTGGCGACGGGGCCGGTGATGGCAGAGCCCTTCATCTCACCCTTGGGGTTGACAATGACACCGGCGTTGTCCTCGAAGTAGAGGAAGACACCGTCACCTCGCCTCCAGGGCTTGCTCTGGCGGACAATGACGGCGGGCATGACCTTCTTCCTGAGCTCAGGCTTTCCCTTCTTGACGGTGGCCATGACCATGTCGCCGGCACCACCAGCGGGCAGGCGGTTAAGGCGCGCACCAATGCCCTTAACGGAGATGATGTACAGGTTGCGGGCGCCGGAGTTGTCGCAGCAGTTCATGACGGCGCCGCTGTATTCGCATTAGCCTCCGTTCCTCTCAAATCATGGAACGACCCTCTCAAGACACTGCACGATCGGTGTTTGTTCTGCGCGGGGGTTCGAGAGCGGTCGCGGGCGGTTGGACGTACACAGGAAGACCGAGGGTCATCCTCAGCTTGTTACCGGAAGAACCACGTCTGCGAGAATCAGCATTTGCGCATCCATGGTCGTGTCATCGCAACATACCCGCGCTTGGAGGCCATTTTGACTGTATGATGTGGTTAGTGGGAGGGCGAGATATCGGGTGCTGCAAAGTTCGAGGAAGCGACGACGATGTCAATATTCTCAGTGCTTGCCCCGTTAGCGAAGGCGCTAGCTGAGCCTGACGTTAGCGGCTTTGGAAAGTGGGGCCAGTCAGAACATCAACACCACGACCTTGCGAAGTGCGCTACGGCAGAATTTGTACTGCGGTATGCGGTTACAGATATCGGCCGCGGGGTCCATGCAGAATGTGATATTCTCCTTAATGCACCCAGACTGCGCTCCAGCGTTGTGCGACAGCATACGTATCCCATGATCCGCCGGCGTTAACGGCGCCTGAAAAGTTGCTGCGCTTGACTCATTCGGCGATTCGTCATCCAGTTATTCAATAATATACAAGATACCATATGCTGACCTTCATCGATACACGTAGCATCTGTCCGGCCACCACGGAGTCAGCCAGAGCTTTCGCGACACATCTTTCTATCATCGTGCACCGCTTACAGCAGCTTTGAAGCCCTCATTCTCTCACTGCCATGGTCCTTCCTTCCGCCTTCGATCAGGCTCATGTCGATGCCTTTTACGACTTCATTGGCTTTCCTGCTAGCCTGCGACAACATCAGCCACTGCAGGACCCAGCAAAAGATGTTCACTTCCTTACACAGCTCCATATCCATATGATCGCAGCGGTCCCATACGACAATCTCTGGCTGCACTACAGCCCCACCCATAGAGTCGACATCACCGCTCTCGGCAACTTCGACAAGGTTGTCCAGCAATCACGCGGCCGTGGGAGCTACTGCATGGGCAATCATGTCCTTCTCAACCACATCCTCCGATTCCTGGGTTTTCCCGTCTACCTTGGCCCAGCCCGCACTCGGCCACGTATCGACTCTGTGCCCACCGGTGAATTTCCCGGCTGGATCCATCTGGTGAACATAATCACGCTGTCCGATGGCCAAGTCTGGACCATGGACGTTGGCTTCGGTGGTGACGGTCCCACAAGACCCATGCCGCTGGTCCACGACAAGCCACAAGTCAATCTCGGCAGCCAGGAGGTCCGTCTGGTCCATGAATGGATCCCCACACAGTTACACCGCACAGAAGTAAGCAAGCTCTGGATCTACGAGTATCGTAATGGGAAGGACAGGCCGTGGAATTCGTTCTACGCTTTCTCCGAAACGGAGGCGATGGAGGCAGACTTCCATGTTATCAACCACTTCACGGGTACATCGCCTGACAGCCACCAAACGGTCACGCAACTACTCGTCAAGTTCTTGAGAAGGGAAAAGCATGATGGATCTGGTGATCAAGAGATCTACGGTAAGCGCATGCTGGTCAATGCAGTGGTGAAAGAGAATCTCGGCGGCAAAACAAAGGTCGTAGAGGAGTGCAAGACGGAGGCAGACCGAATCAGAGTCTTAAAGGATTGGTTCGGTATTACTCTTACAGAGGAAGAAAAGGAAGCTATTAAGGGGACAGCGACGGAGCTGAAGTAGTTTGGACGGGTAGACAGTTGTTTGTGTGTCTGTCATCGCGCGTTGTTCTCGTAAGTTTGTGTTAGACTGACATGCATCATATCTAGACTGCGCAAATTGGTATCATCCAAAGTAGTGAGCAAGTTCGAGCTGGAGTAGCTGATGTTTGCGCTCCTCAGAATGCATCGAAGAATAGACCATTTGAGTTGAGCTCGTGTGAACATTTCTTTAATTCTCGCACTTCGGCATATCTGCCTTCACTCTTGCCTGCCACCCTGCCTGGAGATACATATACACTGACGCACCTCATCTCTTTCCCACCACCCCGCCAGAAACAAATTCAACTGCACCACTCCGTCACGCTGATAATGAACGCTGCTCCATCAGAGACGATCCTGCCATGGGCGCCGAACATGGTCTATCGAACTCGTCGCCACAGGAATCTGCCGCAGACGCTGTGCGAGAAGTTCATTGAGCAACAGGTCTTCACCTTCTTCCGGACCTACCTTCCTATGGGGGGACCGAACTATAACTACGGCCCAGTGATGGAACGCGCAACACGTTTCGTGCTATACATCGTAAGTCAACGCGAACTGCCGGCCACTAAAGGCATCATCTTGATCCAGAGCAGGACCTACTCTGCGACGACGTCGACTTCCGCCATGCCTTCTTCACAATGCTGCAGAATCGAGCGTGCCCAAACTCCAAGGCCGCCTCGACCTTTCAAAACCGCGAACTTGTCAACCTCCTGAGGATTCTGGCAGAATACCAATGGTCTGGTAACGACCAAGTAGCCGTATCGCGTGCTTACAAGCTTGTATATCCATCAGGCCGATAGACCCATGGACGACTGACTGACAATCTTCAGGGCTTCTACGCACGCGACTCCGCCATGATCGACCAGCTAGCCTGGGGTCTGACACACCCTGGTAACGCTCACGCCGGCGTGCGACGCAATTTTGATGATCCCTTCTTCATCGCCGTACTGCTGATTCGCCACTTCAAGTACCACGGCGGCCTCATCCTCCCACCTCTGCAAGCCGCTCGCATCAAGCAGGCGATCCATGAGATGCTGATCATGAGCGAGAAGGCGCTGAATCGGAGCACTGAGACGTTGTTTATGTACTACCCGAACTGGTGAGCTGCCTCGAGGTTGTTGGATCGTCGAGTACTGACTTTTGTATAGGCGCGATAGTCTAGGCTTGAAGAAGCCGCCTGGGTTGGGTGGTCGTGCAAGGGTAGTAACTACTGGACTTTCAGTGACGGTGGGCTATGATGTTGTTCGGCCAGCAAGCGATGAATTGCCACCAGCTGGACC